>BTRK01000003.1:22376420-23080843 GCA_036245805.1 Pristionchus mayeri | reverse complement strand
GTGTAAACAAAAGATTCGAATTACAGTGATCAGCACTTGTCCAAATTCTGTCTCCTTTTCATTTGTGTGGATGGGACTGAACCGAGGGAAGAGGTAGGTCACCATCTCAATCTCTCCACAATCTATTCCCCATGAGGACGTTGCTTTCGCTCGAATAGCGAGACTTCACGGGAAGGAGGTCGTCTTTCTCAAGTGAGTCCTCTCACCTTTCCATTCGAGTGTGATTGTATTGAGGACGAAGAGTGATTCTCTGGTGTCTTCAGTCTCTTCTCAGATGGAAGTTCCTTCTCTCCTTGCACGAGGTTCCCCCATCTGATTCCCCTCTCTTCAGCCTAATATTCTCAGAGAAATCAGTGTTCGAGTCTAAATTGGCAGTGGTCGATCTTGCGGGGACGAAGTCTTTCTTCGTCAGTTCGAGGGTATCCCCCCCTCCCCTTCGATGTCCAATCATTCCCTTCAGTCCATTCCCTCACTCATCTCCTCCTCTTCTGATGAACGAATCGTCGCCTTCCGTCGAATGGAACTCGTCCCTGCCAGACTCATTCACTCAGACAAGGTAAATACAGTACTCTTCTCAATTCACTCAATCGATAACTATAGAGTCGTACAGACAATGGCCTACCCGCGATAAAACTGGAAGAAGAGTCTCTGATGAGATTCATCCTCGACCAGTTAGACTACTCCCCCCTCGATGGTAGGTCACTCTAGCCATCTCTCCCCTCATTCCCACGGAATTCCCTTCCCTTCCTCCCATCCCATGTGATTCCCCCTTCCTGTGAGTTACTCCATTAATTCTGCATGTATAAAATGTTATCGAGTTATGTACCGTAACCAGAGAAGACAAAGAAGAAAGAGAAGTAGTGGATGAATAAGGGATGAATCTGCATCAAACTCTCAATGTAATATGTATCTCGGAAACATGGGACAGCGTAATTTCAAAAGAACTGAAACATAAATAGAAGCGAACGAGAACAGAGCAGATGGCTAGAGTGGAGGAGGGGAAAGAAGGATGAAGTAAGAGAAAGGGTCTGATCATCTAGGAATAAAGGAGACCATCACACTCATCGCAGTCGCTCCTTCCTTCTCATTCCCAACCAAGAGAGAGGAATTACTCTATTGAAAACTATGGAGTGGAAGGAATATGAACAACTGGGATATAAATAATAATAAGAGTCCGATACCTATTATAATACAATTACACGATGGTACATTTAAGGTCAGTCACTTATTATGCACAATGGGAATCAAGGACCGATATGATGAATACATCGAGCTCTCGTGTCAAATGCACAAAGGGAGGGAGTAGTGGATGAGGCCAATCTAGCATCGAGTTTCGTAGATGCCCGATCTGCCCATGTATCGAACCCATTTGATGACGTCGTGATCAGAGTAGTTCAGCTTAGACTCGAACACCTTCAGATATCGGACCTGAAAGCAGTGTATACAGTGTATATAGAGTTGCTCGCATGAAGGAATAGTGAATGCATAAACGGCACTCCCTCATCCTTCCTTACCTTGAATCCCGAAGGAGCGAAGGGCACCTCGAAGTTGATGGAGACAGGAGGACGATTCCACTTCCGATTCGCCTGATCCATTCACTCAACCATCTCTCCCCTCTTCTTTCTACTCACCACATTTCCGAAAGTGAGTAGATCGACTTCAGCCGAGCACTGCACTTCCTTCCCTCCAGCCAATCTCTTCATCTTCCACACGATGGCATTGTCTCCCGACTTGTACTTCGCCTTCCCCTCAACATCCACCACTCCCTTCTCTTCCCCCCCCCCCTCCCTCCCTCTCCTCACCTTCATGCATATCACTGATACTCCCGATGTGTTCGGAGGAACAGGAATGCGCACCTTAAACAGTCTCTTAATTATTTCTTTTCATTCAATCATTGGAATTCTAAATTTTCGTCCGTGATGAAAACCAGAATCGTATACGGCGGAAATTTTCGAGGAGAACGTTCTCCTCGGGTGGACATTTTAAGAAGGTGAGAAAGGATAACGTTCAAAGTTTAATTCACGCAATTCTTTGGTATTTCGCTTCCCCGAGACGCTAGCGAGTAAACAATGGTGTTCTGTACTCATTAGTACCCTAATCGTAAAACGATGGTTTTACTAAAAATGTAAACTTACAAACTTGTTATGGAAACTTGTTAGAAAAATTAGATTTGCGGGAGTTCTCCTTACTCCTCCTCTGATTTTGCACATTAGTCAACCCTCCCCCATGGCCATCTTCCTCTCTGCTCACCTCTATCTTCTGTCCAATGAGATTCGGTTTGAAGTCTGCCTTGAGGACGACCTTGATCTCCATCTTCGACTTACTCACTTCACGGACCAATGGAATTACTCTGCAGAGGGAACATTTCGAGGGAAGGAATCTTCTTTATCCATCCCCCTCTCTCCCTCTCTCCTATCGTCACCTGAACGGCAGTTTGATGTCACTGGTGGTTCGATACTTCATCAGTTCGCAGCTTCCATCGGGAGGGATGAATGAGATGGCATGTTCCGTCTCGAACTTGCCCAGTCTCACGCACTGGTCGAATTGAAGATCGTCGATGGCCACTGAGACTCGTGCACTGGAAGGGTGAGTAGAGAGAACGAAGGAGATACTGCCAAGTACATTATCTACAGTACATTCGTAGTTGCAGACGTATGCAGTTTCAGATATTATATATTCTACTCTAAAAACTAGTTGTATCGAGCACTAAGCCACAACCTCGGTCACCCCCTCTCCCTCTCCGATATCTCTCTCCACTCACGGTTTGCTATCGTCGAGACTGGAACTTCCGACGGCGATTCTGCTGGAGTCTTTGAAGGAGAGTTTGTCATTGATGCCCAGTTTGCACTCGGGCATCCCAGACAGGAACGACTTCATGAGTACTCGACCAGCCACGTGTGCAGACAAGACTTGGCCTGCGAGAGGAGGACTCTTCCCCTCTCCCTCCCTCCCCCCTCCCCCCACTCACCCTGGGCTGACATGAGCAGATTGACGTGCTCGACTACATCGATGAACAGCTCGTTCCTCCTGTACTTTATGCCCTCTCGACGCCACGAGATCTGCCCTGTCACCTGAATAATTCCTTCTCTTCCTCTCTCCCCCCTCTTCCTACCTGGGAAGTGATCTGCTTCTGTTCCTCCTGTGTCACTGCCTTCACTCCCGATTGCATGATGTATGTCTTGAGGACCGATGGATCAGTCAACTAAGAAGAGGTATTCTCATTCTCACAATCAGAGGGAAGGGGGCAAGTGCACACCTGTGGATATCCGAAGTCGATCAGTTCATCGAGTAGTTCGTAGATGAGGACGAAGTTGGATCGGATGGCCTCCTGCAGAGAGAGAGAGAGGGTCATCCTTTCCATTCCCTTCCTTCCTTACCTCGGTCAGTTTCCCGAAGTAAGAGTGCATGGTGATGGCGATTCTCCTGAGCACTTCCACCATCGCAGCTGCATTCGCGTCCTTCCTGCATTCATTCCCATTCATTATCTCCATCGATGGGATACCAAGGAAACATGCTTTTATTATATGCATTTTGCTTTTAGTTAATCGTAAGTGAAGATTTTCGGAAGTTGTTTCGATAGGCAGCGTGGAATACCTGCTGGCAGCGACTAGCCACACTCCGTCCGTCTTCCGATGCACGAACGACACTCGTCCGATGAGGTTGACTGGCGATCGAACCTGCTGACCGAGTCTCCTCCACCCCCCCCCCCTCTCTCTCTCACCTGCTGTCTGGCGTGTATGACATTGACTCGGAATGCATTGACTGCATCGCGAGTCAGATCGTCACGGAAGAGACGACAGATGAGTACCTGCAATCAAGAATGGAGGTATGGAGGGGATGAAGGGAGGAAGAGGGGGGGGGGGGATCCTCTCACCTCTCCCTTATGGTTGTACACGAAGAGACCACCGATCATGGCAGCAGCGTCTGCAATCGGGAGGGAGTAATCACACAACTAGACAAGCCAGACACGACGATTTCTTCATCCGGAAGGCACTCCACCACACGTCATCACAACTCAGTGCGCGACACGAGGGGATAGACAAATAGCGAGAGAAGATGAATCACTCACCTTTGCACTCCCTTTGATACTCCTCTCTTCGACTCGAGATGAGTCCCACCAACCAGCAGTATTCACTTAATTCAGACTTATATTAGTAGATAACACTGCTTGATTTCAAACAAGCAAGAATCAAGCGTGCGATAATTAGGAAGAGTGAGAATAGCGAGAGAGGAGAGGAGCAGACAGGGAGAGATAAATCGACTGCTCTATATTGAGATATCGCAAGGTACACACGAACCTTTTCTCATCATTCGAATAAACTCTCGTTAAAATTAAATCCTTTATACGAAATCACCCGTATTCTGTATGTACACGTATAAGTAAGACTTATTTACAGAAAAGAATCAAACTGTTAATATATTGCAACGTGATGAATGCATTAGAACCAAAGTGATATCTATCAATCTAATAGTAAGGTTCCCAATTCGAATTGTCAGCTGGCATGAGATTGCCCGTTGCCAGCAAGAAGATGTCGATGAACCACCTGATGCTCTCTATTTAACATCTAATAAACGTGATACCAATATTTATATTAAAAATATATTGATAATGAGATTGTTTTTAAAGGAAGCACAATTACTGTAGTGACATGAATGTAATACTACAGTACTCACCACACTCCCAATCCTCCTAGTGTCATCAACTTGCCCACTCCGATAGCTGAGTATCCCAGACAGAATCGATCGACTGCCAGGATACCCAAGAAGAGCGAGTAGAGTAGAGTGGATAGGAAGTAGTGCCCAGTGTATCTAAAGGGATCATTTCCCCTCCTTCTTCCTTCCTCCTCTCACTTGATGCATGGTCGTTCCCTCTGGAACACTCGACTTCCTTTGCACTCGATCGACCCCAGCACTCTGCATATCAATCCTTCCCTCTTACTTCTTCAAGGATTCTCACCTGCAGTTGACCTTCGTCCATGCTATTTCAGACGATTTCGACCCTCCGAAATGAGGACAGCCCTGAATATTGATTGACTGTTCCTTATCAATTTCGGTAATATCATATTGACGCCTCTGGACGATAAACTGACGGTTTCGTTGATGGGTGCGGTGTGCTTGGGGATAGATTCACAGCGGAGGAAGTCGTCGGGGATGTTGTAGCACGGTACCATCGGACCCAGAGGGTACACTACAATCGGACATTCCATCCAGTCCAGAACCCTTCACCTTCCCTTCCTCATATAGGGATCATATTATTGTAAAACTTTTAAAAGAGGAATGAACTGACGTGCAATGGATGACTGATTCATCCCCGTCAGATCCAAATCATTCATTAATGGATGATCTGCCCTCGAGTCGAATTCGTCTCGTTGAGAGAAGTAGACTGTCTCCTCAAACATATCCTCATCCCTCCTCATTATTCATTCATCCTCACTCTGGCAAAAGTGGGTAGATCAGAGACTGGATATAATGCTAAAGAGTCGCGGATTGAGCAGCTAAAGATGAGAAGGAGAGGAAACATCTGAAAAGGGGAAGATCGGAAAATAAAAACGAAGAACTGCTAACTAATAAAAAGAAAATTAATAAAGTATATAAGCCGATCCAAACGGTTCATTCTGTACCATATTCGCGAGAAAGAAATGTTTCGAAAAATCAATATTTACTCAGGGATAATCAATTGAGAATGAGAAGATACCCAGGAAAAGATATAACAATATTAACAGAGATACAATAATAATATTTAAAAAAACAAACACGGGGAAATAAATCTGTAATTCAAAAATAGTGAATTGGCTATGGATATCCCTCAGAGTGTCACTCTATTTCTTCATGATCTGAACTACATCTTCGTGATCGAGAAGATGATGGATTCCCACTCGTTGCGGAGAGAACTTAGTACTCGTCCCCCACACGATCGCGTATCTCAACAAGAGTACTGTAGCTGATTGGAGTGGAAAGAGCGAAAGGGGAGTTCATCTCCCGTTCCATCCCCCCTCCCCTCACTTGAACTGTGCTGCGAGTGTTCGATGTAGTGCATGGCAGGCGTGTTTGATGGTGGCTCCTCGTCGCAGGATGATCCCGTCCTCGGGACCTGAATGGGATACCATCCCTCTTTCCCTCTCTCCAACTCAGTCGGGATACTCACCCAGATCCGGCGCATTTCCCGGTTTCTTCGTGTAGATTCTGACGAGAGCGAGATAATCCCAGATGCATTCAAGCAAGTAGTCCATATTCAAGTCCATCTCACAAGAAATAACTACGTGGTGGCGCTTCCTACAATTAGTCACAAATATAGATAAATAGAGCCTCGATATCGACCAAATAGATGGCAGCTCTGTTTCGTAGGCAGTGCTAAAGTGGGAGTGAAAGGGACGAATACCTCGCCAATCGATCGACCTCCTCAATGGAGATCTGGTCGATCTTGTTGTAGACGTATAGACATGGCAAATACACTCGATTCCCCTCGATCACATCGATGAACTCGTCGATGCTGCAATCTCTCCCGTCTCTCCCTCCCCCCCTCCTCTTCCTCACGTGCAATCATCTCGGAAGATGACGTCGGCATTGAACATCTTGTACTCGTGAAGGATGTGCATGATCAGCTTCTCATTGCAGTGAGTAAGGGGAACAGTGTTCGTGAATTTGACCCCGCCCACCTGAGCGAAGAAGGCTTACAAGTCAATTATGGCCATTCCATGAGACGAGACTAGGGGCAGACTGACCTTCTTCATCTTCACGTAGATATTAGGGGGCTTCTTGTTCAATCTGATGCCCACGGAGTCCAACTCTTTCTCGAGAAGCGCCTTTTGGATCTGAAGGCAGATAGTATGATGACTCTCAACATTGCTCAACAGTTTCAAACGTACTACCCTTGCGGATCCTCTCGACCCCCCCCCCCTTCATCCTCTTCGTTCGTACCTCTCCCTTGCCAGCATCGAGCATCATGAGGATGAGATCGGCCGTCTTCGCTACGGAGATCACCTGACGACCGCGACCTGAATACTCCCTCGTGTATCGTCAGCAATTTCACATTTCATATATGTTCCAAACAATATGTGTTATTCATTGGCATGGAAGAATATTTCGTAACGAACCCTTTCCCTGGGAGGCTCCTTCAATGATTCCAGGCAGATCGAGCAGTTGGATGTTCGCCCCTTCGTGCTGCAAGTTGGTCCCCGTTTAGTTTAATGAATAGTATGATGAATCAATGAATATATATATATCATAGGTGGGCAGGGAACAGCTCATTGATTCTGCAATGGTTATAAGTATTTTTTCTGCGTGATGTGGGGCGCCGATGTTGGTGGGGTAGCGATTCCCAAAACCGGCGGGGTCGGAGGGGGTCGGAGCCCAAGAACGGGGGGTATTGCCTCTGGAGGCAGCCGTGCCCACCTATGATATCTATACCTATATATAAAGCGCACTGTGATGGCGTCTGTCCGGATTGCGAAACGATTGCGAAATGTGAACGGAGAGAGATCGCGCGTCAACAAGTTTCGAAACGAGTGATTGCGAAATCTACATACTCCGCTAGGACGGGGCCCCCGCCGAATTCGGGGGCAGCCGGACTAGTATATATATATATATATATATATATATATATATATATAGGAGAGACATACATTGATGACTCCAGGGATGCAGGTGAGAGTAGTGAACTCGTAGCTGGCCGCCACTGAAACATTCATCTTTCACATCCATACTGCAATATTTTCTCCCATCGAATAACGACCCAGGTTAAATTCTAACCGGACTCAGTGGTGGTCATGGCCGAGAGGAGAGTCGATTTTCCAACCGACGGAAATCCAACCTGCACAGTTCAGCATTTGTCTTCTATTCCAGATAGCACAATACCACTCCAACACAAGCTTGAAATAAACAAAAAGTGAATATACAATACCATGGCGACTCTGGCATCTCCACTCTTCATCACATCGAATCCTTCTCCCTTTGCTCCTCCTTTCCCCGTTGGTTCCAGCAGTTGAGTACGAAGCTTGGCTAATTTGGCCTCAAGGAAGCAGTGCATTCATCACAAGTATAATATTGATGCATGCCTTGAGAAGACCAAGATGGTACTCCGTCGCCTTGTTCTTCTGGGTGCGAGCCATTTCGGCCTCGATCTCCTTTATCTTCTCCACCACTCCCATCGTGGATACTGAAAGGCTTGAATTATTGATGCGTCGAAGACGTCGAAAATAACAACAGTGGAGGCGAACCACTTCCATCAATAATCTACGATAAAAACTGATCACGGTTTATAGGATTGGCGGTGAGAGATCAACACGATACTCGAAAAGGAATGAACCATCAACAAGGGTGAATACAACAATTGTGTGCATCGGACTATCGGGAAATATTTCCAACTGTAGCAATATAATGTACATCGTCACCACAAGCTGAAACTACATAAATATGTAAGGCAGATGATTCAGTTGAAGAGATCTTTGAGAGAAGGGAGGTTCGTATGTTGGAAGTCCAACTCCATCTCGCTAAAGTCAGGAAGTGAATCGTACGCTCTTTCCACCTGATCAAAACGTATTTAGTAGCTATTAATTGATTTAGCAGGTCTTACTTGATCAAGATGGTTCTTCATTGTTTTCTCGCGTTTCTTCAACTCTTCAATAATTGTGTTATTGCGAGTTGTGATCAGCTTGACTGTGTCCAGCACTTCATTCAAGTGATTTTGTAGATTTCGTCGATCCAGAACCTGGAAAAAATCGTCCAAATTGTTGGGAGTCCTCCTCGATACCTCGTTGGCCAGACTGTCGCAGTACTCTTTGCACAGCGGGGCTGCTTCCTTCGTCCGTTCCAATATCGACCGTGCTTCTTTCTCATTCCGTACGTGTTGTAAATAGGAAGCATTCCCTGTGCTCTCGGGGAATTGTGCCAACTTCGTTCTGAAAACACTCAATTTAGGCATATCCTTCCATTCCAGTCTATTTACATTACACTAACATAAAATGTAAGAAGAGAGCAGGTACCTTATTTTCTCGTCACTGGAAGGAGCCTTCTCTAGTCTCCTCAATACCTCTGCCATCTCACGCGTTGCCCGCTCCAACTGTGACATTTTCTCGTTATCCTGAATTATTTCTCTATACCAACCTGAGCAATTCTACACTATTTAATCACTCACGAATTGGGGTGGTTTCTGTACAGCTTTCTCTGGAGACTCGGGTAGAAGAGAAGTGGATGGCTGAGACGCCGTTCGTTTCAAACCAAGTGCTGACTGAAAATACCGAGTATATGGTCCAATATCAAGATGCACTGCATCAAATAGTTTTTCTTTCAAACGGTGTGTGTCATCAGTAGATGTAAATAATTCGAATAACCTCAAATCGAACTAGCTGTTCCCGTGAGAAGATCCGACGCGATTCCCACACTTCTACGCAACGGTTGACACATTTATCGACCTGATCGTCTTGCGGATTCTTCCTTATGTGCCTCCAATTTGTGGATAATAGAAGAGAGAAGAGACCAACTACCATACTTCAAAGCAGATTCTATACGAGGTGCGAAAGCGTTGGCAACTTCGCAACCCTTCTTCCGCGAGTTCTGTGAGACGTCGTTCGCTACCCAGATGAGAGTAATAAGCCTCTTCGAGGACTTTTCTCGGTAGACTTCCTGTGAGATCCTTTCGATTATACAAAAAGAAGAGTTATGCAAACCCTCAACCAAGTGTCGAATATGATGTCCAGGTTCTGTGGTTTGGCGTGATGAAGTAGCCAAGCCGAGCATGTTTGAATACTCTCAGGCTTCTCGTCTAGTCCTTGTAGTCTCTGTGTTATCTTCTCTTGAGTGAGTAATGCCATCTGGAAATGAAACTCTGCGAATTGTATCTGTGAAACTTTTAATTGAACATCAAATAGAACACCAAAGATAGCAACAATGAAATTGTAAATTACCCGAAACAAGTTTGATTCGGGCGTTCGCTCAACAACAAAATATCGTGATAAACATCAATTACAAGAATAAACAATAACAACATAAAAAATGATCTACTTGGTGTCGAACAGAGTGCAAGTATCCATTAAGCAATTTGCCAACAGCTTACTGTAGTTAGTGTACATTGTGCAACGATGTGAAATTTCTTATATTTTTATGTTTTTTCTTAAGATCTTATTTATGTTGTTTTTAATGAGTTATAGGCATTTACGATATACATATATGCTCCTGTACAGGTATGCAGGCCGACGACGTAGTATGGCAGGTGATCAATCAGACGCACTGCTCCTACAAAGTCAAGTATGTTTAATTATTTTTTCCTTATAACAATTTCATGGTTCTAGGACCAAGAACCACAATTTCTGCAAGAATGAGTACAATCTCACGGGTATCTGTAATCGAGCATCCTGCCCTTTGGCTAACAGTCAATATGCAACAATCAGAGAGGAGAATGGTGTGTTAATAATTTCACTTGAAAAATAGAAAAATAGAATATGTACGTTTTTTTCTTGCTTTAGGAGTGTGCTACCTCTACATGAAAGTAATTGAGAGGAGTCATTACCCTCGTCGATTATGGGAGAAGGTTAAGCTATCGAAGAACATGCAAACTGCACTCGATCAGGTTTTGGTAAATTTTTGTGTGAAGTATATAATAATGTTGAAGATATCGGAGAACCTACTTCACTGGAGTGAGTTCGTTCGGCATAAATGTAAAGCGAGGCTCATTCGCATTCACCAGTACCTCATCAGAATGAGACGAATGAAGCTGAAAGCACGGTAATATTTAAAGACTAGCAGAAATTCGGGCCCGTATTCCGATGGGGGGTATATTTTTAATATTTCAGACAGCAGAAGATAATTACACTGCCTCGGAAGACGGAACGCAGAGAGAAGAGAAGAGAGGAGAAGGCATTGATCGCAGCTAAATTGGACACTGCTATCGAGAAGGAACTTCTCAATCGACTCAAGTGATTACTCCACATTTTAACTTTTTTGATTGAGAAAGATTAAGTTTAACACACTTTACATAGGTCCCTTTCTAAACTTAAAATCATCTGCCATCATTTAATAGGCAAGGCACGTATGGAGACATCTACAACTTCCGCCAAGAGGCATTCGAGCAATTGCTTGATGAACAAGAGAAGGAAATGGAGAGAGAAGTCGAATTGGAAGGGGAAGAGGTACCGAGAAAGCTCATCGTTCTCTTTTACTGTGATACTTGAATGCGTAGAATTATTCTACTTAAGAAATAGCAGAATCCATTGTTATTTTTTGAACACACGTTTAATTGTTCTTTTTCAGAAAATGTTTTTCCTGCAATTTCCCAAGTGGTGTATTGCTACGCATTCTATTGTCACGGTTATCAGTGGCCGAATGGGTAGATTAGTAGAGGAGTAAAAAATGGGCTAAATTTTGCATATTTTTTCTGGTCCGGATCCCAAAACTGGGCACGTTGCGTCATTTTGGACCTACTTTTCTACCACTGCTCGGAATTACAAAAAACATAGTTCATATTTAGTAAGCTTCATTATCCAACTTTCAGGGCGGTGAGCGTCAGTTCGTTGAAGACTTTGAGGAGAGTGATGATGAGGGAGATGGAGATATCGAGGATGAGGGTGAATTACATTTCGAAAATTTAATATTGTGTCAATTAAATGCGATTTTTTTTAAATTCAGGAGGTCACTGGACTCCTCCTGACACCGACGAGGAAGATGAAGATGAGGAGGAAGAGGAAGAAGACGAAGATGATGAGGTACTAGATGAATTGATGACACTATCCAGAATCATATATTATTCTCAGGAGATGGAAGTGGATGAGGACGAGGAGGAAGATGGAGAGGATGAAGAAGAGAGCGATGAAGAGGTTGGTGCATGGTGAGAAGATGGGAATTGTGTGCGAAGTTACTAGTTACGGAGTATATAATTTGCAGCCTGCTCCCCCTCCTCCGAAGAAGACGAAGGGAGGAAAGAAGGACGCGAAGGCTAAGAAGGTATTTCATACCATTTGCCCCTATAAAATCATCATTGTCGTTGGTATTCGAACAAAATGCCTGTTCAATTAATACTGGTATATTCAGTCTAAGCCTCTCGCTGCACCCAAGAAGAGACACATCGAGATTGAGTATGAAGAGGAGTCCGCACCGAGAAGAAAGACGAAGAACTGAGTGGAGTGAGAGACCCTCCGGTTGTTGCGTTGCAATTGCTTACCTCGTTAATATTTCCCTATTATACCCAATCGAATTGTTAGCTCTTATTGTTTCCAAATTGTTTGTTTCGGCCTTCTCGTTATTAGTTCACTTTGTTCCTGTTGCTCGGTTGTTGGACATTGGAGAAAGTCGATCGATAAAATTGTTGGTTTTATGTGTTACCTTGATAAGAGTTCCTAACTTATGTTTCATCGGTTTGAGACCGTTAACCTACCTCTGTATTACTCTGTTCTGAATTAAGTGACCCTTTTCAGATGAATTCTGGGTTTACATGCATCGCGTGTCGGATGATATTCACGTCGAACGAGATGCAGAAGTCTCATTACCAGACTGATTGGCACCGTTACAATCTGAAGAGACATGTGAGTCGACAGAAGTGTTGTATTGCTTACGTCATTTGGGTTATTATACGTTATTACACCAGAACTTTAAGGTTTACACAATTTTCTTGCATAAATGGGCTCATACAAAATGTTTTTAGACAGTGGGGATGGCTCCAATCTCACTCGAAGAATACGACTCCAAAGTTGCCGTCTTCAAGCCGTCTGCTGTAAGCTTCTCCAGTTGGAGTGCACATTTTCAGTGATTATGCACTCTTGTGTAGGGAAACCCCGCGATATAAAAATTGCTGGGACTTCTCTAGTTTAGGGGGTAAGCCCATTCCTCCTACTCAGACCCCTGTGTCCCTACTCAGGTAATGGAGAACAGAAAGGGCTAGAGCTACGCAGCCTTTTGTGTATATCGCCGGCCTAAGCCGGCTTTTAGCCTAAGCGGTAAGCAACGATCGGGTCACCCCGCTTCGCGGGGAGACCCTATCGTTGCTTACAGGGCTCCCCGCTTCGCGGGTCGCCGTTATAGGGAAGGAGGTATGCGTACTGTATAGACAATGTTCTCGCCATGTAAGCAAGTTGTTTACTAGAGCGCGTGAGTAGTTGTTTACAGGCGGGTAGGAAGGGAGACCACTGAGGCAGGGTGTCATAGACGCAGAGGGAAAGTGGGCGGAGTTACCCCCTAAACTAGAGAAGTGCCAAATTGCTTATTGTTAGAAAATAAATTTAATAATTATATAATTTTTATTTTCCAATAAACCGATTGAGGAGTCTGGATCGTCTTCTTTCTTCTGCACTCCCTGCTCCAAGACTTTCTCCTCCCAGAATACGTACGATAACCATTGCAAGTGGGTTATTTCCTCATTCGCCCACGGCACCCTAGAGGAAGAGCTTGGAAAGGTAGTTGATTACAGGTCGAAGAAGCACGAAGAGGAAGTGAACAGAACGAAGAAGAAGGGACCTCACCAGCCTAGGAAGGTGAGAGGGACTAAGGGATTGGGAAGTATGGAATGTGGCGGGTTAAATTATAAATGAAGTGAGATTCGATTCAGAAGAAGACTGCGGGATCTGTAGTTGGAGAGAAGAAGGAGGAAGTGGAAGAGGAAAGAATGGAAGTTGAGAAGGAGGAGAATGATAAGGTAGTACCTCCAAGCTTGTTTCATTATCCATGGGTTCGGAATAGGAGTCTTAAATGTGCTTGCAGGCTGATGAGAAAGAAGAGGAGGAGGAAAGTGACAGCGAGAGTTGGCACACTGATCATGGATCGGAGGAGGAAGATGAAGATGAGATCGACCTCCGTGAGACAGAGGTTAGTGCAGAGTCCCGCAACGAACCCGCTCTTGTCGTTCTTACAATTTTATGTTGTTGATTCGCATGCTGTTCCTGACCTCTGTCAACAGATGTAGTGTGGTATCTGAAAGTTATCTTGGTTGATAGATTAAAGCTACGCTTGTCTACGTCGTGAGTTCTGTTACTTCTGATGAATTGTTGTATTGTGAGTCAAAAGGATTCAGGCTCTCCCTATCTCGTCTTGTCTTTTCTGCCACAAGGAGTCCTCCTCCCTCGAGTCTTCCCTCGATCACATGAAGACTCGCCACGACTTCGTCATCCCCGACAGGCAGTTCTGCATCGATGAAGAAGGTCTGATGGAGTATCTATGTCTGAAGGTAACCATCTCCTAGGAGATCTCGAAGGGGAGAGGGACGAGTGGGCCTCAGGTTGGTGCTGGTCGTATGTGTGTGTTCTGTCCCGAGAGAAGGGCTGGATTCCCCTCGATCGACGCAGTGCAGCAGCATATGGTGGCCAAGCAGCACTGCAGGATAGACAGAAGTGCTGAGGCAATGATCGAACTGGCTGACTTCTATGACTACGAGTGAGTGGGGGAGGGGGAGAGACGGACTGATGAGGGAAGACTCATTCAGTGCCCTCTGCGAAGACATAGACTCGAAGACGAGTGGGAACTCGGATGACGATGGATGGACACTCGTACTCCCTTCGGGTAACTATATTTTTGATTAATTATGCGGGTGATTGTAGAATGTCTATGATCACAGTTCTTTTATTTTTTCATCAGAGAGAGAGAGTATGGTATGTTGAGGATCGAAGATTGGTCATCGTTCTCTTCTTCGTTTCTATCGACAGCATCTGAGAGGAGTGGACTACGATGGGAAGAGAGGAAGATTGGCGATCGAGAAGGCGAAGGGAATCTACTCTGCACTCGCATGGACTGGATGCACTGGTCAGTTGATAGTCATCTCTCTTGTGATAGGGGATCATTGCAGGGTCAGTGGCCCATCGAGTGGCGAAGGATCTCCAATTCGTGGCTCGTGTCAGAAGAAGATTCGATCTGAGAGTGGGCATGAAATCGAACAAATTGTTCAAGTCGCAAGGAAGATATGGAGACAACTGAGGTGCAGTCGGTCTATTCCCTTTCCTGCCCTCACTATTCCTGCCCTCATTCCCTCACTTGTTACCCTACTCCCCAATTCAGTTGTTCCCGTTGTTCTATCTTTTGTTACGTTACCTTTTGGTCTATGGACAGAAAATAAAAATAGTATGGATGGGAGTGCTGCATTACTTGTTCAAAGATGGATTTATCAGCACAAAATCTATGATGGAAAATTTTTAAATCCCCGTTTACTGGCTCGGTTTTTGGAGGGAAGAATCCGCGACGAAGCGGGTGGCAGAGGCCGGAAATGATGATGGACATCTATGTAGAGATGATCGGAGCGACGTTTCCTGAATGGAGGGCAATAAGAGTATGGACGAAGAGAAAACTCACTCATTGTCAGTTCGATCGCTCCAGAAATGGAGGCAAACGAGCACTCCTATCGTTGATATAACTGTCGCCCCTCTGAAAGAATAGTTGGATGTAAGAGAGTTGGAGACACTCACCCTACGACAAGTATCTTCTTTTGAACCAAACTGAGGGCCATGCGTGGACCTAAAGCAAAATACAATTACAATACGAGAATTAAATTAAAGAATGAATAAAGTGCGTTGAATCCCTTCTCGATCTGGAGACTCACCATTTTTATCTACCATCCTCTCCCTCTGCGAGCAGATCAATGGATCTCCTTCCGTATGGATGACACTGTAGACAGTTTCAGATTAATTCTTAGTTCTCCAGATCGTGGTTCTCACGTTTTAAATCGAATCCATAATCGATGACGATTGAGAAACGTGTGGAGACCTTAAAGTTACCGGACGAGGACAAAATTGACTCCCTATTTTTTGTCCTCCATCGAATAGCCGATGGCTGAATTAGTATAGAATGAATATACAAAAATGCTAAAAAATCAATAATATCATCAAGGGAAAGCCGGAAATGATCAGCGTAATCCCGCGCTCTCTCACTTTTGCATACACTCGTACACGCGACCAGATCAGGGTCAGATCAGGGTTTCGTCCTCGTCCGGTAACTTTAACTTAAAGTTTCCCAACACCCATGGAAATAATTTGAATTGGCGGGAGTAACCTGATCACGACAAAATGAGCGAGATAGTGTGTAAAAGGGAGAGAGCTGGCGTGATCAGGCAACTCAGATTCTTACTTTGCGGCTCTACCCTTGTGCAAATATTGAATTTCAATTATTTGTATTATTCCAGTTTAACTAATTAGGGCCCGTTCTATTACATTGTTAAATAATATAGAACTGCATTTTCGAGGGTGTTGGGTAACTTTAAGCTTATTACAATATTTTGAGGAATGAATTCATTGGGTAAACAGTGGGATACAGCATACAGAGTTAAATGGAAGTTCATAGGTGTAATAGATAAAATTGTAAACACTGATAATAGAGCTTATATTCGAATGAGATCGTGAAAGAATGGGCGGGAACGCAGAGACTCCGTAGAGAAGAATAAAGAGATCGGGTGGTTGGAAGATGGAGAGAGGAGAGGAGTGGCATCTCACATGGAAATAGTCTGAGGACACATATCCCGACCATCACCACAATTTCGTGGTAGACTAAATCGACTGCGCTGATTTCAACTCCGTTTTCAAAATCTGCGAACTACGAGGTTGAAAAAATCGATATTTTTCTCTTGAGACTAAAGGAGATTCTCCGGGCCCTCCCCATATGCTTAGTTGGGTGGAGGACAAGATAGCAGGGGACATTTGAGCAGCAGTGGAAAGAGTATACTTCAGCAATGGAGAATTGGGCAACGGATAGATGAGCAATGTACATTACAGCAATGGACGTTTGAGCAAGCTACCCCCTGACTTGGACACTTGAGTAGCGGATTTCTGAGCTCACCCCCGACTTGGACATTTGAGCAGCGGATTTTTGAGGCAACCCCAGACTTGGACATTTGAGCAGCGGATTTCTGAGCTCACTCCGGACTTGGACATTTGAGCAGCCGATTTTTGAGGCAACCCCAGACTTGGACATTTGAGCAGCCGATTTCTGAGCTCACTCCTGACTTGGACATTTGAGCAGCCGATTTTTGAGGCAACCCCAGACTTGGACATTTGAGCAGCCGATTTTTGAGCTCACCCCCAACATGGACACTTGAGCAGCCGATTTCTGAGCTCACTCCGGACTTGGACATTTGAGCAGCCGATTTCTGAGCTCACTCCGGACTTGGACATTTGAGCAGCCGATTTCTGAGCTCACTACGGACTTGGACATTTGAGCAGCCGATTTTTGAGCTCACCCCCAACATGGACACTTGAGCAGCCGATTTCTGAGCTCTCTCCGGACTTGGACATTTGAGCAGCCGATTTTTGAGGCAACCCCAGACTTGGACATTTGAGCAGCCGATTTCTGAGCTCACTCCTGACTTGGACATTTGAGCAGCCGATTTTTGAGGCAACCCCAGACTTGGACATTTGAGCAGCCGATTTTTGAGCTCACCCCCAACATGGACATTTGAGCAGCCGATTTCTGAGCCTTCCCTGCGAAAAAAACATACCCCATTATTTAAAAAAAAAAATTTAACAGAGCCGGCTCGGTAAGATTCGAGGGTCCTTCTGTTACGTAACGACCTCTTCGATTTCGATAAAAAAATTTTTGCTGGATAACCCCAAGTGTCCTCATCACCAATTGGGGTACTATTTGAATCATGATCTTGAAACATATAAATGCCGGGTTAGCAAAGTTTCTGTATTCCAAATTCGGCAAAAATCAATGGCGAGATGTAGATCCGAGGCAACAAAAAATCGTTATATTTTGGTCCTAGAATTCAATCGCAAACTGATTTTTCAATGTTGAAATATTATTTTTTTTAATCATTTTAAATTTTAAAACAAAAAAAGCGCTACCCGTCGAACAGACATCTATGTAGAGCTTGAAATTCTGCATCGAATAAAAAATATTTCGAAAAAATCGGCATAGCCATGATCAGGACTGAAAATAAACTTTCGAAAAAATTCTAACCTCGACTTTATACTCATTTTGTAGAGCTTTTCAAACGTATCACTTTTCTTATTTATCATTTTTCACGTACTTCTTATTATAGCGACTTATGACGTACTTCTTATTATAGCGACTTATGAGCTCGGAAGGGTATATTTCACAATTTTTTCAAAAATGTTTAAAAATGAGCTGTTCGAGCTGTCATACGTTGCTAGAATAAGAAGTACGCGAAAAACGATAAATATGAAAAGTGATCGGTTCGAAGAGCTCTACAAAATGATTATAAAGCCGAGGGTACTCGTGAGAATTTTTTTTTCGAAATTAGTCGTGAGAATTTTTTTCTAAAGTCAGGCCTGATTATCTCACAACATGGATATGCCGATTTTTTTCGAAATATTTTCTTCGATGTAGAATCCATAGCCGAAAAGCTGAACACAGCCGTCTGTTCGACGGGTAGCGCTTTTTTGTTTTAAAATTTAAAATAATTAAAAAAATAATATTTCAACATTGAAAAATCAGTTTGCGATTGAATTCTAGGACAAAAATATAACGCGTTTTTGTTGCCTCGGACCTACATCTCGCCATAGATTTTTGCCGAATTGTGAATTCATATACTTTGCTAACCCGGCATTTATATGTTTCAAGATCATGATTCAAATAGTACCCCAATTGGTGATGAGGACACTTGGGGTTATCCAGCAAAATTTGTTTTATCCAAATCGAAGAGGTCGTTACGTAACAGAAGGACCCTCGAAACTTACCGAACCGGCTCTGTTAAATATTTTTTTAAAAATAATGGGGTATTTTTTTTCGCAGGGAAGGCTCAGAAATCGGCTGCTCAAATGTCCATGTCCGGAGTGAGCTCAGAAATCCGCTGCTCATGTCTCCAAGTCCGGAGTGAGCTCAGAAATCGGCTGCTCAAGTGTCCAAGTTTGGGGTGAGCTCAGAAATCGGCTGCTCAAATGTCCAAGTTTGGGGTGAGCTCAGAAATCCGCTGCTCAAGTGTCCAAGTTTGGGGTGAGCTCAGAAATCCGCTGCTCAAATGTCCAAGTTTGGGATGAGCTCAGAAATCGGCTGCTCAAGTGTCCATGTTGGGGGTGAGCTCAGAAATCCGCTGCTCAAGTGTCCAAGTTTGGGGTGAGCTCAGAAATCGGCTGCTCAAGTGTCCATGTTTGGGGTGAGCTCAGAAATCCGCTGCTCAAATGTCCAAGTTTGGGGTGAGCTCAGAAATCGGCTGCTCAAATGTCCAAGTTTGGGGTGAGCTCAGAAATCGGCTGCTCAAGTGTCCATGTTAGGGGTGAGCTCAGAAATCCGCTGCTCATGTGTCCAAGTCCGAAGTGAGCTCAGAAATCGGCTGCTCAAGTGTCCATGTTGGGGGTGAGCTCAGAAATCGGCTGCTCAAGTGTCCGTGTTGGGGGTGAGCTCAGAAATCCGCTGCTCAAATGTCCATTTCTGGGGTTGCCTGAAAAATCGGCTGCTCAAATGTGCAAGTCCATAGTGAGCTCAAAAAATCGACTGCTCAAGTGTCCATGTTCGGGGTGAGCTCAAAAATCGGCTGCTCAAATGTCCAAGTCTGGGGTGAGCTCAGAAATCGGCTGCTCAAATGTCCAAGTTTGGGGTGAGCTCAGAAATCGGCTGCTCAAGTGTCCAAGTTTGGGGTGAGCTCAGAAATCGGCTGCTCAAATGTCCAAGTTTGGGGTGAGCTCAGAAATCGGCTGCTCAAGTGTCCATGTTGGGAGTGAGCTCAGAAATCGGCTGCTCAAGTGTCCAAGTTTGGGGTGAGCTCAGAAATCGGCTGCTCAAATGTCCAAGTTTGGGGTGAGCTCAGAAATCGGCTGCTCAAGTGTCCATGTTGGGAGTGAGCTCAGAAATCCGCTGCTCAAATGTCCAAGTTTGGGGTGAGCTCAGAAATCGGCTGCTCAAGTGTCCATGTTGGGGGTGAGCTCAGAAATCGGCTGCTCAAATGTCCAAGTTTGGGGTGAGCTCAGAAATCGGTAGCTCAAGTGTCCATGTTGGGAGTGAGCTCAGAAATCCGCTGCTCAAATGTCCAAGTTTGGGGTGAGCTCAGAAATCGGCTGCTCAAGTGTCCATGTTGGGGGTGAGCTCAGAAATCCGCTGCTCAAATGTCCAAGTTTGGGGTGAGCTCAGAAATCCGCTGCTCATGTGTCCAAGTCCGGAGTGAGCTCAGAAATCGGCTGCTCAAGTGTCCATGTTGTGGGTGAGCTCAGAAATCGGCTGCTCAAGTCTCCATGTTGGGGGTGAGCTCAGAAATCCGCTGCTCAAATGTCCATTTCTGGGGATGCCTGAAAAATCGGCTGCTCAAATGTGCAAGTCCGTAGTGAGCTCAAAAAATCGGCTGCTCAAGTGTCCATGTTCGGGGTGAGCTCAAAAATCGGCTGCTCAAATGTCCAAGTCTGGGGTTGCCTCAAAAATCGGCTGCTCAAATGTCCAAGTTTGGGGTGAGCTCAGAAATCGGCTGCTCAAGTGTCCATGTTGGGGGGTGAGCTCAGAAATCCGCTGCTCAAGTGTCCAAGTTTGGGGTGAGCTCAGAAATCGGCTGCTCAAGTGTCCATGTTTGGGGTGAGCTCAGAAATCCGCTGCTCAAATGTCCAAGTTTGGGGTGAGCTCAGAAATCGGCTGCTCAAATGTCCAAGTTTGGGGTGAGCTCAGAAATCGGCTGCTCAAGTGTCCATGTTGGGGGTGAGCTCAGAAATCGGCTGCTCAAATGTCCAAGGTTGGGGTGAGCTCAGAAATCGGCTGCTCAAATGTCCATGTTCGGGGTGAGATCAAAAATCGGCTGCTCAAATGTCCAAGTCTTGGGTTGCCTCAAAAATCGGCTGCTCAAATGTCCAAGTTTGGGGTGAGCTCAGAAATCGGCTGCTCAAGTGTCCATGTTGGGGGTGAGCTCAGAAATCCGCTGCTCAAATGTCCATTTCTGAGGTTGCCTGAAAAATCGGCTGCTCAAATGTGCAAGTCCGTAGTGAGCTCAAAAAATCGGCTGCTCAAGTGTCCATGTTCGGGGTGAGCTCAAAATTCGGCTGCTCAAATGTCCAAGTCTGGGGTTGCCTCAAAAATCGGCTGCTCAAATGTCCAAGTTTGGGGTGAGCTCAGAAATCGGTTGCTCAAGTGTCCATGTTGGGGGTGAGCTCAGAAATCGGCTGCTCAAATGTCCAAGTCTGGGGTTGCCTCAAAAATCGGCTGCTCAAATGTCAAAGTTTGGGGTGAGCTCAGAAATCGGCTGCTCAAGTGTCCATGTTTGGGGTGAGCTCAGAAATCGGCTGCTCAAATGTCCAAGTTTGGGGTGAGCTCAGAAATCGGTTGCTCAAGTGTCCATGTTGGGGGTGAGCTCAGAAATCGGCTGCTCAAATGTCCAAGTCTGGGGTTGCCTCAAAAATCGGCTGCTCAAATGTCAAAGTTTGGGGTGAGCTCAGAAATCGGCTGCTCAAGTGTCCATGTTTGGGGTGAGCTCAGAAATCGGCTGCTCAAATGTCCAAGTTTGGGGTGAGCTCAGAAATCGGCTGCTCAAGTGTCCATGTTTGGGGTGAGCTCAGAAATCGGCTGCTCAAATGTCCAAGTTTGGGGTGAGCTCAGAAATCGGCTGCTCAAGTGTCCATGTTGTGGGTGAGCTCAGAAATCGGCTGCTCAAGTGTCCATGTTGGGGGTGAGCTCAGAAATCCGCTGCTCAAGTGTCCAAGTTTGGGGTGAGCTCAGAAATCCGCTGCTCAAATGTCCAAGTTTGGGATGAGCTCAGAAATCGGCTGCTCAAGTGTCCATGTTGGGGGTGAGCTCAGAAATCCGCTGCTCAAGTGTCCAAGTTTGGGGTGAGCTCAGAAATCGGCTGCTCAAGTGTCCATGTTTGGGGTGAGCTCAGAAATCCGCTGCTCAAATGTCCAAGTTTGGGGTGAGCTCAGAAATCGGCTGCTCAAATGTCCAAGTTTGGGGTGAGCTCAGAAATCGGCTGCTCAAGTGTCCATGTTAGGGGTGAGCTCAGAAATCCGCTGCTCATGTGTCCAAGTCCGAAGTGAGCTCAGAAATCGGCTGCTCAAGTGAATCATGATCTTGAAACATATAAATGCCGGGTTAGCAAAGTTTCTGTATTCCAAATTCGGCAAAAATCAATGGCGAGATGTAGATCCGAGGCAACAAAAAATCGTTATATTTTGGTCCTAGAATTCAATCGCAAACTGATTTTTCAATGTTGAAATATTATTTTTTTTAATCATTTTAAATTTTAAAACAAAAAAAGCGCTACCCGTCGAACAGACATCTATGTAGAGCTTGAAATTCTGCATCGAATAAAAAATATTTCGAAAAAATCGGCATAGCCATGATCAGGACTGAAAATAAACTTTCGAAAAAATTCTAACCTCGACTTTATACTCATTTTGTAGAGCTTTTCAAACGTATCACTTTTCTTATTTATCATTTTTCACGTACTTCTTATTATAGCGACTTATGACGTACTTCTTATTATAGCGACTTATGAGCTCGGAAGGGTATATTTCACAATTTTTTCAAAAATGTTTAAAAATGAGCTGTTCGAGCTGTCATACGTTGCTAGAATAAGAAGTACGCGAAAAACGATAAATATGAAAAGTGATCGGTTCGAAGAGCTCTACAAAATGATTATAAAGCCGAGGGTACTCGTGAGAATTTTTTTTTCGAAATTAGTCGTGAGAATTTTTTTCTAAAGTCAGGCCTGATTATCTCAAAACAT
Source organism: Pristionchus mayeri (assembly GCA_036245805.1). Lineage (NCBI taxonomy): Eukaryota > Metazoa > Nematoda > Chromadorea > Rhabditida > Neodiplogasteridae > Pristionchus > Pristionchus mayeri. The sequence goes on along the minus strand of BTRK01000003.1, from coordinate 23,058,288 downwards.
GGATATGCCGATTTTTTTCGAAATATTTTCTTCGATGTAGAATCCATAGCCGAAAAGCTGAACACAGCCGTCTGTTCGACGGGTAGCGCTTTTTTGTTTTAAAATTTAAAATAATTAAAAAAATAATATTTCAACATTGAAAAATCAGTTTGCGATTGAATTCTAGGACAAAAATATAACGCGTTTTTGTTGCCTCGGACCTACATCTCGCCATAGATTTTTGCCGAATTGTGAATTCATATACTTTGCTAACCCGGCATTTATATGTTTCAAGATCATGATTCAAATAGTACCCCAATTGGTGATGAGGACACTTGGGGTTATCCAGCAAAATTTGTTTTATCCAAATCGAAGAGGTCGTTACGTAACAGAAGGACCCTCGAAACTTACCGAACCGGCTCTGTTAAATATTTTTTTAAAAATAATGGGGTATTTTTTTTCGCAGGGAAGTCTCAGAAATCGGCTGCTCAAATGTCCATGTCCGGAGTGAGCTCAGAAATCCGCTGCTCATGTCTCCAAGTCCGGAGTGAGCTCAGAAATCGGCTGCTCAAGTGTCCAAGTTTGGGGTGAGCTCAGAAATCGGCTGCTCAAATGTCCAAGTTTGGGGTGAGCTCAGAAATCGGCTGCTCAAATGTCCAAGTTTGGGGTGAGCTCAGAAATCGGCTGCTCAAGTGTCCATGTTGGGGGTGAGCTCAGAAATCCGCTGCTCAAATGTCCAAGTTCGGGGTGAGCTCAGAAATCCGCTGCTCAAGTGTCCAAGTTTGGGGTGAGCTCAGAAATCCGCTGCTCAAATGTCCAAGTTTGGGATGAGCTCAGAAATCGGCTGCTCAAGTGTCCATGTTGGGGGTGAGCTCAGAAATCCGCTGCTCAAGTGTCCAAGTTTGGGGTGAGCTCAGAAATCGGCTGCTCAAGTGTCCATGTTTGGGGTGAGCTCAGAAATCCGCTGCTCAAATGTCCAAGTTTGGGGTGAGCTCAGAAATCGGCTGCTCAAATGTCCAAGTTTGGGGTGAGCTCAGAAATCGGCTGCTCAAGTGTCCATGTTAGGGGTGAGCTCAGAAATCCGCTGCTCATGTGTCCAAGTCCGAAGTGAGCTCAGAAATCGGCTGCTCAAGTGTCCATGTTGGGGGTGAGCTCAGAAATCGGCTGCTCAAGTGTCCGTGTTGGGGGTGAGCTCAGAAATCCGCTGCTCAAATGTCCATTTCTGGGGTTGCCTGAAAAATCGGCTGCTCAAATGTGCAAGTCCATAGTGAGCTCAAAAAATCGACTGCTCAAGTGTCCATGTTGGGAGTGAGCTCAGAAATCGGCTGCTCAAGTGTCCAAGTTTGGGGTGAGCTCAGAAATCGGCTGCTCAAATGTCCAAGTTTGGGGTGAGCTCAGAAATCGGCTGCTCAAGTGTCCATGTTGGGAGTGAGCTCAGAAATCCGCTGCTCAAATGTCCAAGTTTGGGGTGAGCTCAGAAATCGGCTGCTCAAGTGTCCATATTGGGGGTGAGCTCAGAAATCGGCTGCTCAAATGTCCAAGTTTGGGGTGAGCTCAGAAATCGGCTGCTCAAGTGTCCATGTTGGGAGTGAGCTCAGAAATCCGCTGCTCAAATGTCCAAGTTTGGGGTGAGCTCAGAAATCGGCTGCTCAAGTGTCCATGTTGGGGGTGAGCTCAGAAATCCGCTGCTCAAATGTCCAAGTTTTAGGTGAGCTCAGAAATCCGCTGCTCATGTGTCCAAGTCCGGAGTGAGCTCAGAAATCGGCTGCTCAAGTGTCCATGTTGTGGGTGAGCTCAGAAATCGGCTGCTCAAGTCTCCATGTTGGGGGTGAGCTCAGAAATCCGCTGCTCAAATGTCCATTTCTGGGGATGCCTGAAAAATCGGCTGCTCAAATGTGCAAGTCCGTAGTGAGCTCAAAAAATCGGCTGCTCAAGTGTCCATGTTCGGGGTGAGCTCAAAAATCGGCTGCTCAAATGTCCAAGTCTGGGGTTGCCTCAAAAATCGGCTGCTCAAATGTCCAAGTTTGGGGTGAGCTCAGAAATCGGCTGCTCAAGTGTCCATGTTGGGGGTGAGCTCAGAAATCCGCTGCTCAAGTGTCCAAGTTTGGGGTGAGCTCAGAAATCGGCTGCTCAAGTGTCCATGTTTGGGGTGAGCTCAGAAATCCGCTGCTCAAATGTCCAAGTTTGGGGTGAGCTCAGAAATCGGCTGCTCAAATGTCCAAGTTTGGGGTGAGCTCAGAAATCGGCTGCTCAAGTGTCCATGTTGGGGGTGAGCTCAGAAATCGGCTGCTCAAATGTCCAAGGTTGGGGTGAGCTCAGAAATCGGCTGCTCAAATGTCCATGTTCGGGGTGAGATCAAAAATCGGCTGCTCAAATGTCCAAGTCTGGGGTTGCCTCAAAAATCGGCTGCTCAAATGTCCAAGTTTGGGGTGAGCTCAGAAATCGGCTGCTCAAGTGTCCATGTTGGGGGTGAGCTCAGAAATCCGCTGCTCAAATGTCCATTTCTGAGGTTGCCTGAAAAATCGGCTGCTCAAATGTGCAAGTCCGTAGTGAGCTCAAAAAATCGGCTGCTCAAGTGTCCATGTTCGGGGTGAGCTCAAAATTCGGCTGCTCAAATGTCCAAGTCTGGGGTTGCCTCAAAAATCGGCTGCTCAAGTGTCCATGTTGGGGGTGAGCTCAGAAATCGGCTGCTCAAATGTCCAAGTTTGGGGTGAGCTCAGAAATCGGCTGCTCAAGTGTCCATGTTGGGAGTGAGCTCAGAAATCGGCTGCTCAAGTGTCCAAGTTTGGGGTGAGCTCAGAAATCGGCTGCTCAAATGTCCAAGTTTGGGGTGAGCTCAGAAATCGGCTGCTCAAGTGTCCATGTTGGGAGTGAGCTCAGAAATCCGCTGCTCAAATGTCCAAGTTTGGGGTGAGCTCAGAAATCGGCTGCTCAAGTGTCCATGTTGGGGGTGAGCTCAGAAATCGGCTGCTCAAATGTCCAAGTTTGGGGTGAGCTCAGAAATCGGCTGCTCAAGTGTCCATGTTGGGAGTGAGCTCAGAAATCCGCTGCTCAAATGTCCAAGTTTGGGGTGAGCTCAGAAATCGGCTGCTCAAGTGTCCATGTTGGGGGTGAGCTCAGAAATCCGCTGCTCAAATGTCCAAGTTTGGGGTGAGCTCAGAAATCCGCTGCTCATGTGTCCAAGTCCGGAGTGAGCTCAGAAATCGGCTGCTCAAGTGTCCATGTTGTGGGTGAGCTCAGAAATCGGCTGCTCAAGTCTCCATGTTGGGGGTGAGCTCAGAAATCCGCTGCTCAAATGTCCATTTCTGGGGATGCCTGAAAAATCGGCTGCTCAAATGTGCAAGTCCGTAGTGAGCTCAAAAAATCGGCTGCTCAAGTGTCCATGTTCGGGGTGAGCTCAAAAATCGGCTGCTCAAATGTCCAAGTCTGGGGTTGCCTCAAAAATCGGCTGCTCAAATGTCCAAGTTTGGGGTGAGCTCAGAAATCGGCTGCTCAAGTGTCCATGTTGGGGGTGAGCTCAGAAATCCGCTGCTCAAATGTCCAAGTTTGGGGTGAGCTCAGAAATCCGCTGCTCATGTGTCCAAGTCCGGAGTGAGCTCAGAAATCGGCTGCTCAAGTGTCCATGTTGTGGGTGAGCTCAGAAATCGGCTGCTCAAGTCTCCATGTTGGGGGTGAGCTCAGAAATCCGCTGCTCAAATGTCCATTTCTGGGGATGCCTGAAAAATCGGCTGCTCAAATGTGCAAGTCCGTAGTGAGCTCAAAAAATCGGCTGCTCAAGTGTCCATGTTCGGGGTGAGCTCAAAAATCGGCTGCTCAAATGTCCATGTTCGGGGGGAGATCAAAAATCGGCTGCTCAAATGTCCAAGTCTGGGGTTGCCTCAAAAATCGGCTGCTCAAGTGTCCATGTTGGGGGTGAGCTCAGAAATCGGCTGCTCAAATGTCCAAGTTTGGGGTGAGCTCAGAAATCGGCTGCTCAAGTGTCCATGTTGGGAGTGAGCTCAGAAATCGGCTGCTCAAGTGTCCATGTTGGGAGTGAGCTCAGAAATCCGCTGCTCAAATGTCCAAGTTTGGGGTGAGCTCAGAAATCGGCTGCTCAAGTGTCCATGTTGGGGGTGAGCTCAGAAATCGGCTGCTCAAATGTCCAAGTTTGGGGTGAGCTCAGAAATCGGCTGCTCAAGTGTCCATGTTGGGAGTGAGCTCAGAAATCCGCTGCTCAAATGTCCAAGTTTGGGGTGAGCTCAGAAATCGGCTGCTCAAGTGTCCATGTTGGGGGTGAGCTCAGAAATCCGCTGCTCAAATGTCCAAGTTTGGGGTGAGCTCAGAAATCCGCTGCTCATGTGTCCAAGTCCGGAGTGAGCTCAGAAATCGGCTGCTCAAGTGTCCATGTTGTGGGTGAGCTCAGAAATCGGCTGCTCAAGTCTCCATGTTGGGGGTGAGCTCAGAAATCCGCTGCTCAAATGTCCATTTCTGGGGATGCCTGAAAAATCGGCTGCTCAAATGTGCAAGTCCGTAGTGAGCTCAAAAAATCGGCTGCTCAAGTGTCCATGTTCGGGGTGAGCTCAAAAATCGGCTGCTCAAATGTCCAAGTCTGGGGTTGCCTCAAAAATCGGCTGCTCAAATGTCCAAGTTTGGGGTGAGCTCAGAAATCGGCTGCTCAAGTGTCCATGTTGGGGGTGAGCTCAGAAATCCGCTGCTCAAATGTCCAAGTTTGGGGTGAGCTCAGAAATCCGCTGCTCATGTGTCCAAGTCCGGAGTGAGCTCAGAAATCGGCTGCTCAAGTGTCCATGTTGTGGGTGAGCTCAGAAATCGGCTGCTCAAGTCTCCATGTTGGGGGTGAGCTCAGAAATCCGCTGCTCAAATGTCCATTTCTGGGGATGCCTGAAAAATCGGCTGCTCAAATGTGCAAGTCCGTAGTGAGCTCAAAAAATCGGCTGCTCAAGTGTCCATGTTCGGGGTGAGCTCAAAAATCGGCTGCTCAAATGTCCATGTTCGGGGGGAGATCAAAAATCGGCTGCTCAAATGTCCAAGTCTGGGGTTGCCTCAAAAATCGGCTGCTCAAGTGTCCATGTTGGGGGTGAGCTCAGAAATCGGCTGCTCAAATGTCCAAGTTTGGGGTGAGCTCAGAAATCGGCTGCTCAAGTGTCCATGTTGGGAGTGAGCTCAGAAATCGGCTGCTCAAGTGTCCAAGTTTGGGGTGAGCTCAGAAATCGGCTGCTCAAATGTCCAAGTTTGGGGTGAGCTCAGAAATCGGCTGCTCAAGTGTCCATGTTGGGAGTGAGCTCAGAAATCCGCTGCTCAAATGTCCAAGTTTGGGGTGAGCTCAGAAATCGGCTGCTCAAGTGTCCATGTTGGGGGTGAGCTCAGAAATCGGCTGCTCAAATGTCCAAGTTTGGGGTGAGCTCAGAAATCGGCTGCTCAAGTGTCCATGTTGGGAGTGAGCTCAGAAATCCGCTGCTCAAATGTCCAAGTTTGGGGTGAGCTCAGAAATCGGCTGCTCAAGTGTCCATGTTGGGGGTGAGCTCAGAAATCCGCTGCTCAAATGTCCAAGTTTGGGGTGAGCTCAGAAATCCGCTGCTCATGTGTCCAAGTCCGGAGTGAGCTCAGAAATCGGCTGCTCAAGTGTCCATGTTGTGGGTGAGCTCAGAAATCGGCTGCTCAAGTCTCCATGTTGGGGGTGAGCTCAGAAATCCGCTGCTCAAATGTCCATTTCTGGGGATGCCTGAAAAATCGGCTGCTCAAATGTGCAAGTCCGTAGTGAGCTCAAAAAATCGGCTGCTCAAGTGTCCATGTTCGGGGTGAGCTCAAAAATCGGCTGCTCAAATGTCCAAGTCTGGGGTTGCCTCAAAAATCGGCTGCTCAAATGTCCAAGTTTGGGGTGAGCTCAGAAATCGGCTGCTCAAGTGTCCATGTTGGGGGTGAGCTCAGAAATCCGCTGCTCAAATGTCCAAGTTTGGGGTGAGCTCAGAAATCCGCTGCTCATGTGTCCAAGTCCGGAGTGAGCTCAGAAATCGGCTGCTCAAGTGTCCATGTTGTGGGTGAGCTCAGAAATCGGCTGCTCAAGTCTCCATGTTGGGGGTGAGCTCAGAAATCCGCTGCTCAAATGTCCATTTCTGGGGATGCCTGAAAAATCGGCTGCTCAAATGTGCAAGTCCGTAGTGAGCTCAAAAAATCGGCTGCTCAAGTGTCCATGTTCGGGGTGAGCTCAAAAATCGGCTGCTCAAATGTCCAAGTCTGGGGTTGCCTCAAAAATCGGCTGCTCAAATGTCCAAGTTTGGGGTGAGCTCAGAAATCGGCTGCTCAAGTGTCCATGTTGGGGGTGAGCTCAGAAATCCGCTGCTCAAGTGTCCAAGTTTGGGGTGAGCTCAGAAATCGGCTGCTCAAGTGTCCATGTTTGGGGTGAGCTCAGAAATCCGCTGCTCAAATGTCCAAGTTTGGGGTGAGCTCAGAAATCGGCTGCTCAAATGTCCAAGTTTGGGGTGAGCTCAGAAATCGGCTGCTCAAGTGTCCATGTTGGGGGTGAGCTCAGAAATCGGCTGCTCAAATGTCCAAGGTTGGGGTGAGCTCAGAAATCGGCTGCTCAAATGTCCATGTTCGGGGTGAGATCAAAAATCGGCTGCTCAAATGTCCAAGTCTGGGGTTGCCTCAAAAATCGGCTGCTCAAATGTGCAAGTCCGTAGTGAGCTCAAAAAATCGGCTGCTCAAGTGTCCATGTTCGGGGTGAGCTCAAAATTCGGCTGCTCAAATGTCCAAGTCTGGGGTTGCCTCAAAAATCGGCTGCTCAAATGTCCAAGTTTGGGGTGAGCTCAGAAATCGGTTGCTCAAGTGTCCATGTTGGGGGTGAGCTCAGAAATCGGCTGCTCAAATGTCCAAGTCTGGGGTTGCCTCAAAAATCGGCTGCTCAAATGTCAAAGTTTGGGGTGAGCTCAGAAATCGGCTGCTCAAGTGTCCATGTTTGGGGTGAGCTCAGAAATCGGCTGCTCAAATGTCCAAGTTTGGGGTGAGCTCAGAAATCGGTTGCTCAAGTGTCCATGTTGGGGGTGAGCTCAGAAATCGGCTGCTCAAATGTCCAAGTCTGGGGTTGCCTCAAAAATCGGCTGCTCAAATGTCAAAGTTTGGGGTGAGCTCAGAAATCGGCTGCTCAAGTGTCCATGTTTGGGGTGAGCTCAGAAATCGGCTGCTCAAATGTCCAAGTTTGGGGTGAGCTCAGAAATCGGCTGCTCAAGTGTCCATGTTTGGGGTGAGCTCAGAAATCGGCTGCTCAAATGTCCAAGTTTGGGGTGAGCTCAGAAATCGGCTGCTCAAGTGTCCATGTTGTGGGTGAGCTCAGAAATCGGCTGCTCAAGTGTCCATGTTGGGGGTGAGCTCAGAAATCCGCTGCTCAAGTGTCCAAGTTTGGGGTGAGCTCAGAAATCCGCTGCTCAAATGTCCAAGTTTGGGATGAGCTCAGAAATCGGCTGCTCAAGTGTCCATGTTGGGGGTGAGCTCAGAAATCCGCTGCTCAAGTGTCCAAGTTTGGGGTGAGCTCAGAAATCGGCTGCTCAAGTGTCCATGTTTGGGGTGAGCTCAGAAATCCGCTGCTCAAATGTCCAAGTTTGGGGTGAGCTCAGAAATCGGCTGCTCAAATGTCCAAGTTTGGGGTGAGCTCAGAAATCGGTTGCTCAAGTGTCCATGTTGGGGGTGAGCTCAGAAATCGGCTGCTCAAATGTCCAAGTCTGGGGTTGCCTCAAAAATCGGCTGCTCAAATGTCAAAGTTTGGGGTGAGCTCAGAAATCGGCTGCTCAAGTGTCCATGTTTGGGGTGAGCTCAGAAATCGGCTGCTCAAATGTCCAAGTTTGGGGTGAGCTCAGAAATCGGTTGCTGAAGTGTCCATGTTGGGGGTGAGCTCAGAAATCGGCTGCTCAAATGTCCAAGTCTGGGGTTGCCTCAAAAATCGGCTGCTCAAATGTCAAAGTTTGGGGTGAGCTCAGAAATCGGCTGCTCAAGTGTCCATGTTTGGGGTGAGCTCAGAAATCGGCTGCTCAAATGTCCAAGTTTGGGGTGAGCTCAGAAATCGGCTGCTCAAGTGTCCATGTTTGGGGTGAGCTCAGAAATCGGCTGCTCAAATGTCCAAGTTTGGGGTGAGCTCAGAAATCGGCTGCTCAAGTGTCCATGTTTGGGGTGAGCTCAGAAATCGGCTGCTCAAATGTCCAAGTTTGGGGTGAGCTCAGAAATCGGCTGCTCAAGTGTCCATGTTGTGGGTGAGCTCAGAAATCGGCTGCTCAAGTGTCCATGTTGGGGGTGAGCTCAGAAATCCGCTGCTCAAGTGTCCAAGTTTGGGGTGAGCTCAGAAATCCGCTGCTCAAATGTCCAAGTTTGGGATGAGCTCAGAAATCGGCTGCTCAAGTGTCCATGTTGGGGGTGAGCTCAGAAATCCGCTGCTCAAGTGTCCAAGTTTGGGGTGAGCTCAGAAATCGGCTGCTCAAGTGTCCATGTTTGGGGTGAGCTCAGAAATCCGCTGCTCAAATGTCCAAGTTTGGGGTGAGCTCAGAAATCGGCTGCTCAAATGTCCAAGTTTGGGGTGAGCTCAGAAATCGGCTGCTCAAGTGTCCATGTTAGGGGTGAGCTCAGAAATCCGCTGCTCATGTGTCCAAGTCCGAAGTGAGCTCAGAAATCGGCTGCTCAAGTGTCCATGTTGTGGGTGAGCTCAGAAATCGGCTGCTCAAGTGTCCATGTTGGGGGTGAGCTCAGAAATCCGCTGCTCAAATGTCCATTTCTGGGGTTGCCTGAAAAATCGGCTGCTCAAATGTGCAAGTCCGTAGTGAGCTCAAAAAATCGGCTGCTCAAGTGTCCATGTTCGGGGTGAGCTCAAAAATCGGCTGCTCAAATGTCCAAGTCTGGGGTTGCCTCAAAAATCGGCTGCTCAAATGTCCAAGTTTGGGGTGAGCTCAGAAATCGGCTGCTCAAGTGTCCATGTTGGGGGTGAGCTCAGAAATCCGCTGCTCAAGTGTCCAAGTTTGGGGTGAGCTCAGAAATCGGCTGCTCAAGTGTCCATGTTTGGGGTGAGCTCAGAAATCCGCTGCTCAAATGTCCAAGTTTGGGGTGAGCTCAGAAATCGGCTGCTCAAATGTCCAAGTTTGGGGTGAGCTCAGAAATCGGCTGCTCAAGTGTCCATGTTGGGGGTGAGCTCAGAAATCCGCTGCTCAAGTGTCCAAGTTTGGGGTGAGCTCAGAAATCGGCTGCTCAAGTGTCAAAGTTTGGGGTGAGCTCAGAAATCGGCTGCTCAAGTGTCCATGTTTGGGGTGAGCTCAGAAATCCGCTGCTCAAATGTCCAAGTTTGGGGTGAGCTCAGAAATCGGCTGCTCAAATGTCCAAGGTTGGGGTGAGCTCAGAAATCGGCTGCTCAAATGTCCAAGTTTGGGGTGAGCTCAGAAATCGGCTGCTCAAGTGTCCATGTTGGGGGTGAGCTCAGAAATCCGCTGCTCATGTGTCCAAGTCCGGAGTGAGCTCAGAAATCGGCTGCTCAAGTGTCCATGTTGTGGGTGAGCTCAGAAATCGGCTGCTCAAGTGTCCATGTTGGGGGTGAGCTCAGAAATCCGCCGCTCAAATGTCCATTTCTGGGGTTGCCTGAAAAATCGGCTGCTCAAGTGTCCATGTTCGGGGTGAGCTCAAAAATCGGCTGCTCAAATGTCCAAGTCTGGGGTTGCCTCAAAAATCGGCTGCTCAAATGTCCAAGTTTGGGGTGAGCTCAGAAATCCGCTGCTCAAATGTCCAAGTTTGGGGTGAGCTCAGAAATCGGCTGCTCAAATGTCCAAGTTTGGGGTGAGCTCAGAAATCGGCTGCTCAAGTGTCCATGTTCGGCTGCTCAAGTGTCCATGTTGGGGGTGAGCTCAGAAATCCGCTGCTCAAATGTCCATTTCTGGGGTTGCCTGAAAAATCGGCTGCTCAAATGTGCAAGTCCGTAGTGAGCTCAAAAAATCGGCTGCTCAAGTGTCCATGTTCGGGGTGAGCTCAAAAATCGGCTGCTCAAATGTCCAAGTCTGGGGTTGCCTCAAAAATCGGCTGCTCAAATGTCCAAGTTTGGGGTGAGCTCAGAAATCGGCTGCTCAAGTGTCCATGTTGGGGGTGAGCTCAGAAATCCGCTGCTCAAATGTCCATTTCTGGGGTTGCCTGAAAAATCGGCTGCTCAAATGTGCAAGTCCGTAGTGAGCTCAGAAATCGGTTGCTCAAGTGTCCATGTTGGGGGTGAGCTCAGAAATCCGCTGCTCAAATGTCCAAGTTTGGGGTGAGCTCAGAAATCCGCTGCTCAAATGTCCAAGTTTGGGATGAGCTCAGAAATCGGCTGCTCAAGTGTCCATGTTGGGGGTGAGCTCAGAAATCCGCTGCTCAAGTGTCCAAGTTTGGGGTGAGCTCAGAAATCGGCTGCTCAAGTGTCAAAGTTTGGGGTGAGCTCAGAAATCGGCTGCTCAAGTGTCCATGTTTGGGGTGAGCTCAGAAATCCGATGCTCAAATGTCCAAGTTTGGGGTGAGCTCAGAAATCGGCTGCTCAAATGTCCAAGTTTGGGGTGAGCTCAGAAATCGGCTGCTCAAGTGTCCATGTTGGGGGTGAGCTCAGAAATCCGCTGCTCATGTGTCCAAGTCCGGAGTGAGCTCAGAAATCGGCTGCTCAAGTGTCCATGTTCGGGGTGAGCTCAAAAATCGGCTGCTCAAATGTCCAAGTCTGGGGTTGCCTCAAAAATCGGCTGCTCAAATGTCCAAGTCAGGAGTGAGCTCAGAAATCCGCTGCTCAAATGTCCAAGTTTGGGGTGAGCTCAGAAATCCGCTGCTCAAATGTCCAAATTTGGGGTGAGCTCAGAAATCGGCTGCTCAAATGTCCAAGTCCGGAGTGAGCTCAGAAATCGGCTGCTCAAGTGTCCATGTTGGGGGTGAGCTCAGAAATCGGCTGCTCAAGTGTCAAAGTTTGGGGTGAGCTCAGAAATCGGCTGCTCAAGTGTCCATGTTTGGGGTGAGCTCAGAAATCCGCTGCTCAAATGTCCAAGTTTGGGGTGAGCTCAGAAATCGGCTGCTCAAATGTCCAAGTTTGGGGAGAGCTCAGAAATCGGCTGCTCAAGTGTCCATGTTGGGGGTGAGCTCAGAAATCGGCTGCTCAAATGTCCATTTCTGGGGTTGCCTGAAAAATCGGCTGCTCAAATGTGCAAGTCCGTAGTGAGCTCAAAAAATCGGCTGCTCAAGTGTCCATGTTTGGGGTGAGCTCAGAAATCCGCTGCTCAAATGTCCAAGTTTGGGGTGAGCTCAGAAATCGGCTGCTCAAGTGTCCATGTTGGGGGTGAGCTCAGAAATCGGCTGCTCAAATGTCCAAGTTTGGGGTGAGCTCAGAAATCGGCTGCTCAAGTGTCCATGTTGGGAGTGAGCTCAGAAATCCGCTGCTCAAATGTCCAAGTTTGGGGTGAGCTCAGAAATCGGCTGCTCAAGTGTCCATGTTGGGAGTGAGCTCAGAAATCGGCTGCTCAAGTGTCCAAGTTTGGGGTGAGCTCAGAAATCCGCTGCTCAAATGTCCAAGTTTGGGATGAGCTCAGAAATCGGCTGCTCAAGTGTCCATGTTGGGGGTGAGCTCAGAAATCCGCTGCTCAAGTGTCCAAGTTTGGGGTGAGCTCAGAAATCGCCTGCTCAAGTGTCCAAGTTTGGGGTGAGCTCAGAAATCGCCTGCTCAAGTGTCCATGTTTGGGGTGAGCTCAGAAATCCGCTGCTCAAATGTACAAGTTTGGGGTGAGCTCAGAAATCGGCTGCTCAAGTGTCCATGTTGGGGGTGAGCTCAGAAATCCGCTGCTCAAATGTCCAAGTTTGGGGTGAGCTCAGAAATCGGCTGCTCAAGTGTCCAAGTTTGGGGTGAGCTCAGAAATCGGCTGCTCAAGTGTACATGTTGGGGGTGAGCTCAGAAATCCGCTGCTCAAATGTCCAAGTTTGGGGTGAGCTCAGAAATCGGCTGCTCAAGTGTCCATGTTGGGAGTGAGCTCAGAAATCGGCTGCTCAAGTGTCCAAGTTTGGGGTGAGCTCAGAAATCGGCTGCTCAAGTGTCAAAGTTTGGGGTGAGCTTAGAAATCGGCTGCTCAAGTGTCCATGTTTGGGGTGAGCTCAGAAATCCGCTGCTCAAATGTCCAAGTTTGGGGTGAGCTCAGAAATCGGCTGCTCAAATGTCCAAGTTTGGGGTGAGCTCAGAAATCGGCTGCTCAAGTGTCCATGTTGGGGGTGAGCTCAGAAATCCGCTGCTCATGTGTCCAAGTCCGGAGTGAGCTCAGAAATCGGCTGCTCAAGTGTCCATGTTGGGGGTGAGCTCAGAAATCGGCTGCTCAAGTGTCAAAGTTTGGGGTGAGCTTAGAAATCGGCTGCTCAAGTGTCCATGTTTGGGGTGAGCTCAGAAATCCGCGGCTCAAATGTCCAAGTTTGGGGTGAGCTCAGAAATCGGCTGCTCAAATGTCCAAGTTTGGGGTGAGCTCAGAAATCGGCTGCTCAAGTGTCCATGTTGGGGGTGAGCTCAGAAATCCGCTGCTCAAGTGTCCATGTTGGGGGTGAGCTCAGAAATCCGCTGCTCAAGTGTCCAAGTTTGGGGTGAGCTCAGAAATCGGCTGCTCAAGTGTCCAAGTTTGGGGTGAGCTCAGAAATCCGCTGCTCATGTGTCCAAGTCCGGAGTGAGCTCAGAAATCGGCTGCTCAAGTGTCCATGTTGGGGGTGAGCTCAGAAATCGGCTGCTCAAATGTCCAAGTTTGGGGTGAGCTCAGAAATCGGCTGCTCAAATGTCCAAGTTTGGGGTGAGCTCAGAAATCGGCTGCTCAAATGTCCAAGTTTGGGGTGAGCTCAGAAATCGGCTGCTCAAGTGTCCATGTTGGGGGTGAGCTCAGAAATCCGCTGCTCAAGTGTCCATGTTGGGGGTGAGCTCAGAAATCCGCTGCTCAAGTGTCCAAGTTTGGGGTGAGCTCAGAAATCGGCTGCTCAAGTGTCCAAGTTTGGGGTGAGCTCAGAAATCGCCTGCTCAAGTGTCCATGTTCGGGGGGAGCTCAAAAATCGGCTGCTCAAATGTCCAAGTCTGGGGTTGCCTCAAAAATCGGCTGCTCAAATGTCCAAGTCAGGAGTGAGCTCAGAAATCCGCTGCTCAAATGTCCAAGTTTGGGGTGAGCTCAGAAATCGGCTGCTCAAATGTCCAAGTTTGGGGTGAGCTCAGAAATCGGCTGCTCAAATGTCCAAGTTTGGGGTGAGCTCAGAAATCGGCTGCTCAAATGTCCATTTCTGGGGTTGCCTGAAAAATCGGCTGCTCAAATGTGCAAGTCCGTAGTGAGCTCAAAAAATCGGCTGCTCAAATGTCCAAGTTTGGGGTGAGCTCAGAAATCGGCTGCTCAAGTGTCCATGTTGGGGGTGAGCTCAGAAATCCGCTGCTCAAGTGTCCATGTTGGGGGTGAGCTCAGAAATCCGCTGCTCAAGTGTCCAAGTTTGGGGTGAGCTCAGAAATCGCCTGCTCAAGTGTCCATGTTCGGGGGGAGCTCAAAAATCGGCTGCTCAAATGTCCAAGTCTGGGGTTGCCTCAAAAATCGGCTGCTCAAATGTCCAAGTCAGGAGTGAGCTCAGAAATCCGCTGCTCAAATGTCCAAGTTTGGGGTGAGCTCAGAAATCCGCTGCTCAAATGTCCAAGTTTGGGGTGAGCTCAGAAATCGGCTGCTCAAGTGTCCATGTTGGGGGTGAGCTCAGAAATCCGCTGCTCAAATGTCCAAGTTTGGGGTGAGCTCAGAAATCGGCTGCTCAAGTGTCCATGTTGGGGGTGAGCTCAGAAATCCGCTGCTCAAATGTCCAAGTTTGGGATGAGCTCAGAAATCGGCTGCTCAAGTGTCCATGTTTGGGGTGAGCTCAGAAATCCGCTGCTCATGTGTCCAAGTCCGGAGTGAGCTCAGAAATCGGCTGCTCAAGTGTCCATGTTGGGGGTGAGCTCAGAAATCGGCTGCTCAAGTGTCAAAGTTTGGGGTGAGCTCAGAAATCGGCTGCTCAAGTGTCCATGTTTGGGGTGAGCTCAGAAATCCGCTGCTCAAATGTCCAAGTTTGGGGTGAGCTCAGAAATCGGCTGCTCAAATGTCCAAGTTTGGGGTGAGCTCAGAAATCGGCTGCTCAAGTGTCCATGTTGGGGGTGAGCTCAGAAATCCGCTGCTCAAATGTCCATTTCTGGGGTTGCCTGAAAAATCGGCTGCTCAAATGTGCAAGTCCGTAGTGAGCTCAAAAAATCGGCTGCTCAAATGTCCAAGTTTGGGGTGAGCTCAGAAATCGGCTGCTCAAGTGTCCATGTTGGGGGTGAGCTCAGAAATCCGCTGCTCAAGTGTCCATGTTGGGGGTGAGCTCAGAAATCCGCTGCTCAAGTGTCCAAGTTTGGGGTGAGCTCAGAAATCGGCTGCTCAAGTGTCCAAGTTTGGGGTGAGCTCAGAAATCGCCTGCTCAAGTGTCCATGTTCGGGGGGAGCTCAAAAATCGGCTGCTCAAATGTCCAAGTCTGGGGTTGCCTCAAAAATCGGCTGCTCATATGTCCAAGTCAGGAGTGAGCTCAGAAATCCGCTGCTCAAATGTCCAAGTTTGGGGTGAGCTCAGAAATCGGCTGCTCAAGTGTCCATGTTGGGAGTGAGCTCAGAAATCGGCTGCTCAAATGTCCAAGTTTGGGGTGAGCTCAGAAATCGGCTGCTCAAGTGTCCATGTTGGGGGTGAGCTCAGAAATCCGCTGCTCAAATGTCCAAGTTTGGGGTGAGCTCAGAAATCGGCTGCTCAAGTGTCCATGTTGGGAGTGAGCTCAGAAATCGGCTGCTCAAGTGTCCAAGTTTGGGGTGAGCTCAGAAATCCGCTGCTCAAGTGTCCAAGTTTGGGATGAGCTCAGAAATCGGCTGCTCAAGTGTCCATGTTGGGGGTGAGCTCAGAAATCCGCTGCTCAAGTGTCCAAGTTTGTGATGAGCTCAGAAATCGGCTGCTCAAGTGTCCATGTTGGGGGTGAGCTCAGAAATCCGCTGCTCAAATGTCCAAGTTTGGGGTGAGCTCAGAAATCGGCTGCTCAAGTGTCCATGTTGGGAGTGAGCTCAGAAATCGGCTGCTCAAATGTCCAAGTTTGGGGTGAGCTCAGAAATCGGCTGCTCAAATGTCCAAGTTTGGGGTGAGCTCAGAAATCGGCTGCTCAAATGTCCAAGTTTGGGGTGAGCTCAGAAATCGGCTGCTCAAATGTCCAAGTTTGGGGTGAGCTCAGAAATCGGCTGCTCAAGTGTCCATGTTGGGGGTGAGCTCAGAAATCCGCTGCTCAAGTGTCCATGTTGGGGGTGAGCTCAGAAATCCGCTGCTCAAGTGTCCAAGTTTGGGGTGAGCTCAGAAATCGGCTGCTCAAGTGTCCAAGTTTGGGGTGAGCTCAGAAATCGCCTGCTCAAGTGTCCATGTTCGGGGGGAGCTCAAAAATCGGCTGCTCAAATGTCCAAGTCTGGGGTTGCCTCAAAAATCGGCTGCTCAAATGTCCAAGTCAGGAGTGAGCTCAGAAATCCGCTGCTCAAATGTCCAAGTTTGGGGTGAGCTCAGAAATCGGCTGCTCAAATGTCCAAGTTTGGGGTGAGCTCAGAAATCGGCTGCTCAAATGTCCAAGTTTGGGGTGAGCTCAGAAATCGGCTGCTCAAATGTCCATTTCTGGGGTTGCCTGAAAAATCGGCTGCTCAAATGTGCAAGTCCGTAGTGAGCTCAAAAAATCGGCTGCTCAAATGTCCAAGTTTGGGGTGAGCTCAGAAATCGGCTGCTCAAGTGTCCATGTTGGGGGTGAGCTCAGAAATCCGCTGCTCAAGTGTCCATGTTGGGGGTGAGCTCAGAAATCCGCTGCTCAAGTGTCCAAGTTTGGGGTGAGCTCAGAAATCGCCTGCTCAAGTGTCCATGTTCGGGGGAGCTCAAAAATCGGCTGCTCAAATGTCCAAGTCTGGGGTTGCCTCAAAAATCGGCTGCTCAAATGTCCAAGTCAGGAGTGAGCTCAGAAATCCGCTGCTCAAATGTCCAAGTTTGGGGTGAGCTCAGAAATCCGCTGCTCAAATGTCCAAGTTTGGGGTGAGCTCAGAAATCGGCTGCTCAAGTGTCCATGTTGGGGGTGAGCTCAGAAATCGGCTGCTGAAGTGTCCATGTTGGGGGTGAGCTCAGAAATCCGCTGCTCAAATGTCCAAGTTTGGGGTGAGCTCAGAAATCGGCTGCTCAAGTGTCCATGTTGGGGGTGAGCTCAGAAATCCGCTGCTCAAATGTCCAAGTTTGGGATGAGCTCAGAAATCGGCTGCTCAAGTGTCCATGTTTGGGGTGAGCTCAGAAATCCGCTGCTCATGTGTCCAAGTCCGGAGTGAGCTCAGAAATCGGCTGCTCAAGTGTCCATGTTGGGGGTGAGCTCAGAAATCGGCTGCTCAAGTGTCAAAGTTTGGGGTGAGCTCAGAAATCGGCTGCTCAAGTGTCAAAGTTTGGGGTGAGCTTAGAAATCGGCTGCTCAAGTGTCCATGTTTGGGGTGAGCTCAGAAATCCGCTGCTCAAATGTCCAAGTTTGGGGTGAGCTCAGAAATCGGCTGCTCAAATGTCCAAGTTTGGGGTGAGCTCAGAAATCGGCTGCTCAAGTGTCCATGTTGGGGGTGAGCTCAGAAATCCGCTGCTCAAATGTCCATTTCTGGGGTTGCCTGAAAAATCGGCTGCTCAAATGTGCAAGTCCGTAGTGAGCTCAAAAAATCGGCTGCTCAAATGTCCAAGTTTGGGGTGAGCTCAGAAATCGGCTGCTCAAGTGTCCATGTTGGGGGTGAGCTCAGAAATCCGCTGCTCAAGTGTCCATGTTGGGGGTGAGCTCAGAAATCCGCTGCTCAAGTGTCCAAGTTTGGGGTGAGCTCAGAAATCGGCTGCTCAAGTGTCCAAGTTTGGGGTGAGCTCAGAAATCGCCTGCTCAAGTGTCCATGTTCGGGGGGAGCTCAAAAATCGGCTGCTCAAATGTCCAAGTCTGGGGTTGCCTCAAAAATCGGCTGCTCATATGTCCAAGTCAGGAGTGAGCTCAGAAATCCGCTGCTCAAATGTCCAAGTTTGGGGTGAGCTCAGAAATCGGCTGCTCAAGTGTCCATGTTGGGAGTGAGCTCAGAAATCGGCTGCTCAAATGTCCAAGTTTGGGGTGAGCTCAGAAATCGGCTGCTCAAGTGTCCATGTTGGGGGTGAGCTCAGAAATCCGCTGCTCAAATGTCCAAGTTTGGGGTGAGCTCAGAAATCGGCTGCTCAAGTGTCCATGTTGGGAGTGAGCTCAGAAATCGGCTGCTCAAGTGTCCAAGTTTGGGGTGAGCTCAGAAATCCGCTGCTCAAGTGTCCAAGTTTGGGATGAGCTCAGAAATCGGCTGCTCAAGTGTCCATGTTGGGGGTGAGCTCAGAAATCCGCTGCTCAAGTGTCCAAGTTTGTGATGAGCTCAGAAATCGGCTGCTCAAGTGTCCATGTTGGGGGTGAGCTCAGAAATCCGCTGCTCAAATGTCCAAGTTTGGGGTGAGCTCAGAAATCGGCTGCTCAAGTGTCCATGTTGGGAGTGAGCTCAGAAATCGGCTGCTCAAATGTCCAAGTTTGGGGTGAGCTCAGAAATCGGCTGCTCAAGTGTCCATGTTGGGGGTGAGCTCAGAAATCGGCTGCTCAAATGTCCAAGTTTGGGGTGAGCTCAGAAATCGGCTGCTCAAGTGTCAAAGTTTGGGGTGAGCTTAGAAATCGGCTGCTCAAGTGTCCATGTTTGGGGTGAGCTCAGAAATCCGCTGCTCAAATGTCCAAGTTTGGGGTGAGCTCAGAAATCGGCTGCTCAAATGTCCAAGTTTGGGGTGAGCTCAGAAATCGGCTGCTCAAGTGTCCATGTTGGGGGTGAGCTCAGAAATCCGCTGCTCATGTGTCCAAGTCCGGAGTGAGCTCAGAAATCGGCTGCTCAAGTGTCCATGTTGGGGGTGAGCTCAGAAATCGGCTGCTCAAGTGTCAAAGTTTGGGGTGAGCTTAGAAATCGGCTGCTCAAGTGTCCATGTTTGGGGTGAGCTCAGAAATCCGCTGCTCAAATGTCCAAGTTTGGGGTGAGCTCAGAAATCGGCTGCTCAAATGTCCAAGTTTGGGGTGAGCTCAGAAATCGGCTGCTCAAGTGTCCATGTTGGGGGTGAGCTCAGAAATCCGCTGCTCAAGTGTCCATGTTGGGGGTGAGCTCAGAAATCCGCTGCTCAAGTGTCCAAGTTTGGGGTGAGCTCAGAAATCGGCTGCTCAAGTGTCCAAGTTTGGGGTGAGCTCAGAAATCCGCTGCTCATGTGTCCAAGTCCGGAGTGAGCTCAGAAATCGGCTGCTCAAGTGTCCATGTTGGGGGTGAGCTCAGAAATCGGCTGCTCAAGTGTCAAAGTTTGGGGTGAGCTTAGAAATCGGCTGCTCAAGTGTCCATGTTTGGGGTGAGCTCAGAAATCCGCTGCTCAAATGTCCAAGTTTGGGGTGAGCTCAGAAATCCGCTGCTCAAATGTCCAAGTTTGGGGTGAGCTCAGAAATCGGCTGCTCAAATGTCCAAGTTTGGGGTGAGCTCAGAAATCGGCTGCTCAAATGTCCAAGTTTGGGGTGAGCTCAGAAATCGGCTGCTCAAATGTCCATTTCTGGGGTTGCCTGAAAAATCGGCTGCTCAAATGTGCAAGTCCGTAGTGAGCTCAAAAAATCGGCTGCTCAAATGTCCAAGTTTGGGGTGAGCTCAGAAATCGGCTGCTCAAGTGTCCATGTTGGGGGTGAGCTCAGAAATCCGCTGCTCAAGTGTCCATGTTGGGGGTGAGCTCAGAAATCCGCTGCTCAAGTGTCCAAGTTTGGGGTGAGCTCAGAAATCGGCTGCTCAAGTGTCCAAGTTTGGGGTGAGCTCAGAAATCGCCTGCTCAAGTGTCCATGTTCGGGGGGAGCTCAAAAATCGGCTGCTCAAATGTCCAAGTCTGGGGTTGCCTCAAAAATCGGCTGCTCAAATGTCCAAGTCAGGAGTGAGCTCAGAAATCCGCTGCTCAAATGTCCAAGTTTGGGGTGAGCTCAGAAATCGGCTGCTCAAATGTCCAAGTTTGGGGTGAGCTCAGAAATCGGCTGCTCAAATGTCCAAGTTTGGGGTGAGCTCAGAAATCGGCTGCTCAAATGTCCATTTCTGGGGTTGCCTGAAAAATCGGCTGCTCAAATGTGCAAGTCCGTAGTGAGCTCAAAAAATCGGCTGCTCAAATGTCCAAGTTTGGGGTGAGCTCAGAAATCGGCTGCTCAAGTGTCCATGTTGGGGGTGAGCTCAGAAATCCGCTGCTCAAGTGTCCATGTTGGGGGTGAGCTCAGAAATCCGCTGCTCAAGTGTCCAAGTTTGGGGTGAGCTCAGAAATCGCCTGCTCAAGTGTCCATGTTCGGGGGGAGCTCAAAAATCGGCTGCTCAAATGTCCAAGTCTGGGGTTGCCTCAAAAATCGGCTGCTCAAATGTCCAAGTCAGGAGTGAGCTCAGAAATCCGCTGCTCAAATGTCCAAGTTTGGGGTGAGCTCAGAAATCCGCTGCTCAAATGTCCAAGTTTGGGGTGAGCTCAGAAATCGGCTGCTCAAGTGTCCATGTTGGGGGTGAGCTCAGAAATCGGCTGCTGAAGTGTCCATGTTGGGGGTGAGCTCAGAAATCCGCTGCTCAAATGTCCAAGTTTGGGGTGAGCTCAGAAATCGGCTGCTCAAGTGTCCATGTTGGGGGTGAGCTCAGAAATCCGCTGCTCATGTGTCCAAGTCCGGAGTGAGCTCAGAAATCGGCTGCTCAAGTGTCCATGTTGGGGGTGAGCTCAGAAATCGGCTGCTCAAATGTCCAAGTTTGGGGTGAGCTCAGAAATCGGCTGCTCAAGTGTCCATGTTGGGGGTGAGCTCAGAAATCCGCTGCTCAAATGTCCAAGTTTGGGGTGAGCTCAGAAATCGGCTGCTCAAGTGTCCATGTTGGGAGTGAGCTCAGAAATCGGCTGCTCAAGTGTCCAAGTTTGGGGTGAGCTTAGAAATCGGCTGCTCAAGTGTCCATGTTTGGGGTGAGCTCAGAAATCGGCTGCTCAAGTGTCAAAGTTTGGGGTGAGCTTAGAAATCGGCTGCTCAAGTGTCCATGTTTGGGGTGAGCTCAGAAATCCGCTGCTCAAATGTCCAAGTTTGGGGTGAGCTCAGAAATCGGCTGCTCAAATGTCCAAGTTTGGGGTGAGCTCAGAAATCGGCTGCTCAAGTGTCCATGTTGGGGGTGAGCTCAGAAATCCGCTGCTCAAATGTCCATTTCTGGGGTTGCCTGAAAAATCGGCTGCTCAAATGTGCAAGTCCGTAGTGAGCTCAAAAAATCGGCTGCTCAAATGTCCAAGTTTGGGGTGAGCTCAGAAATCGGCTGCTCAAGTGTCCATGTTGGGGGTGAGCTCAGAAATCCGCTGCTCAAGTGTCCATGTTGGGGGTGAGCTCAGAAATCCGCTGCTCAAGTGTCCAAGTTTGGGGTGAGCTCAGAAATCGGCTGCTCAAGTGTCCAAGTTTGGGGTGAGCTCAGAAATCGCCTGCTCAAGTGTCCATGTTCGGGGGGAGCTCAAAAATCGGCTGCTCAAATGTCCAAGTCTGGGGTTGCCTCAAAAATCGGCTGCTCATATGTCCAAGTCAGGAGTGAGCTCAGAAATCCGCTGCTCAAATGTCCAAGTTTGGGGTGAGCTCAGAAATCGGCTGCTCAAGTGTCCATGTTGGGAGTGAGCTCAGAAATCGGCTGCTCAAATGTCCAAGTTTGGGGTGAGCTCAGAAATCGGCTGCTCAAGTGTCCATGTTGGGGGTGAGCTCAGAAATCCGCTGCTCAAATGTCCAAGTTTGGGGTGAGCTCAGAAATCGGCTGCTCAAGTGTCCATGTTGGGAGTGAGCTCAGAAATCGGCTGCTCAAGTGTCCAAGTTTGGGGTGAGCTCAGAAATCCGCTGCTCAAGTGTCCAAGTTTGGGATGAGCTCAGAAATCGGCTGCTCAAGTGTCCATGTTGGGGGTGAGCTCAGAAATCCGCTGCTCAAGTGTCCAAGTTTGTGATGAGCTCAGAAATCGGCTGCTCAAGTGTCCATGTTGGGGGTGAGCTCAGAAATCTGCTGCTCAAATGTCCAAGTTTGGGGTGAGCTCAGAAATCGGCTGCTCAAGTGTCCATGTTGGGAGTGAGCTCAGAAATCGGCTGCTCAAATGTCCAAGTTTGGGGTGAGCTCAGAAATCGGCTGCTCAAGTGTCCATGTTGGGGGTGAGCTCAGAAATCCGCTGCTCAAATGTCCAAGTTTGGGGTGAGCTCAGAAATCGGCTGCTCAAGTGTCCATGTTGGGAGTGAGCTCAGAAATCGGCTGCTCAAGTGTCCAAGTTTGGGGTGAGCTCAGAAATCCGCTGCTCAAGTGTCCAAGTTTGGGATGAGCTCAGAAATCGGCTGCTCAAGTGTCCATGTTGGGGGTGAGCTCAGAAATCCGCTGCTCAAGTGTCCAAGTTTGTGATGAGCTCAGAAATCGGCTGCTCAAGTGTCCATGTTGGGGGTGAGCTCAGAAATCCGCTGCTCAAGTGTCCAAGTTTGGGGTGAGCTCAGAAATCGGCTGCTCAAGTGTCCATGTTGGGGGTGAGCTCAGAAATCCGCTGCTCAAATGTCCAAGTTTGGGGTGAGCTCAGAAATCGGCTGCTCAAGTGTCCATGTTGGGAGTGAGCTCAGAAATCGGCTGCTCAAGTGTCCAAGTTTGGGGTGAGCTCAGAAATCCGCTGCTCAAATGTCCAAGTTTGGGATGAGCTCAGAAATCGGCTGCTCAAATGTACAAGTTTGTGGTGAGCTCAGAAATCGGCTGCTCAAGTGTCCATGTTTGGGGTGAGCTCAGAAATCCGCTGCTCAAATGTCCAAGTTTGGGGTGAGCTCAGAAATCGGCTGCTCAAATGTCCAAGTTTGGGGTGAGCTCAGAAATCGGCTGCTCAAGTGTCCATGTTGGGGGTGAGCTCAGAAATCCGCTGCTCAAATGTCCAAGTTTGGGGTGAGCTCAGAAATCGGCTGCTCAAGTGTCCATGTTGGGAGTGAGCTCAGAAATCGGCTGCTCAAGTGTCCAAGTTTGGGGTGAGCTCAGAAATCGGCTGCTCAAGTGTCCATGTTGGGAGTGAGCTCAGAAATCGGCTGCTCAAATGTCCAAGTTTGGGGTGAGCTCAGAAATCGGCTGCTCAAGTGTCCATGTTGGGGGTGAGCTCAGAAATCCGCTGCTCAAATGTCCAAGTTTGGGGTGAGCTCAGAAATCGGCTGCTCAAGTGTCCATGTTGGGAGTGAGCTCAGAAATCGGCTGCTCAAGTGTCCAAGTTTGGGGTGAGCTCAGAAATCCGCTGCTCAAATGTCCAAGTTTGGGATGAGCTCAGAAATCGGCTGCTCAAATGTACAAGTTTGTGGTGAGCTCAGAAATCGGCTGCTCAAGTGTCCATGTTTGGGGTGAGCTCAGAAATCCGCTGCTCAAATGTCCAAGTTTGGGGTGAGCTCAGAAATCGGCTGCTCAAATGTCCAAGTTTGGGGTGAGCTCAGAAATCGGCTGCTCAAGTGTCCATGTTGGGGGTGAGCTCAGAAATCCGCTGCTCAAATGTCCAAGTTTGGGGTGAGCTCAGAAATCGGCTGCTCAAGTGTCCATGTTGGGAGTGAGCTCAGAAATCGGCTGCTCAAGTGTCCAAGTTTGGGGTGAGCTCAGAAATCGGCTGCTCAAATGTCCAAGTTTGGGGTGAGCTCAGAAATCGGCTGCTCAAGTGTCCATGTTGGGGGTGAGCTCAGAAATCCGCTGCTCAAATGTCCAAGTTTGGGGTGAGCTCAGAAATCCGCTGCTCAAGTGTCCAAGTTTGGGATGAGCTCAGAAATCGGCTGCTCAAGTGTCCATGTTGGGGGTGAGCTCAGAAATCCGCTGCTCAAATGTCCAAGTTTGGGGTGAGCTCAGAAATCGGCTGCTCAAATGTCCAAGTTTGGGGTGAGCTCAGAAATCGGCTGCTCAAGTGTCCATGTTGGGGGTGAGCTCAGAAATCCGCTGCTCAAATGTCCAAGTTTGGGGTGAGCTCAGAAATCGGCTGCTCAAGTGTCCATGTTGGGAGTGAGCTCAGAAATCGGCTGCTCAAGTGTCCAAGTTTGGGGTGAGCTCAGAAATCGGCTGCTCAAATGTCCAAGTTTGGGGTGAGCTCAGAAATCGGCTGCTCAAGTGTCCATGTTGGGGGTGAGCTCAGAAATCCGCTGCTCAAATGTCCAAGTTTGGGGTGAGCTCAGAAATCCGCTGCTCAAGTGTCCAAGTTTGGGATGAGCTCAGAAATCGGCTGCTCAAGTGTCCATGTTGGGGGTGAGCTCAGAAATCCGCTGCTCAAGTGTCCAAGTTTGGGATGAGCTCAGAAATCGGCTGCTCAAGTGTCCATGTTGGGGGTGAGCTCAGAAATCCGCTGCTCAAGTGTCCAAGTTTGGGATGAGCTCAGAAATCGGCTGCTCAAGTGTCCATGTTGGGGGTGAGCTCAGAAATCCGCTGCTCAAATGTCCAAGTTTGGGGTGAGCTCAGAAATCGGCTGCTCAAATGTCCAAGTTTGGGGTGAGCTCAGAAATCGGCTGCTCAAGTGTCCATGTTTGGGGTGAGCTCAGAAATCCGCTGCTCAAATGTCCAAGTTTGGGGTGAGCTCAGAAATCGGCTGCTCAAGTGTCCATGTTGGGAGTGAGCTCAGAAATCGGCTGCTCAAGTGTCCATGTTGGGAGTGAGCTCAGAAATCGGCTGCTCAAATGTCCAAGTTTGGGGTGAGCTCAGAAATCGGCTGCTCAAGTGTCCATGTTGGGGGTGAGCTCAGAAATCCGCTGCTCAAATGTCCAAGTTTGGGGTGAGCTCAGAAATCCGCTGCTCAAGTGTCCAAGTTTGGGATGAGCTCAGAAATCGGCTGCTCAAGTGTCCATGTTGGGGGTGAGCTCAGAAATCGGCTGCTCAAGTGTCCATGTTGGGGGTGAGCTCAGAAATCGGCTGCTCAAATGTCCAAGTTTGGGGTGAGCTCAGAAATCGGCTGCTCAAATGTCCAAGTTTGGGATGAGCTCAGAAATCGGCTGCTCAAGTGTCCATGTTGGGGGTGAGCTCAGAAATCCGCTGCTCAAGTCTCCAAGTTTGGGGTGAGCTCAGAAATCGGCTGCTCAAGTGTCCAAGTTTGGGGTGAGCTCAGAAATCGGCTGCTCAAGTGTCCATGTTGGGGGTGAGCTCAGAAATCCGCTGCTCAAATGTCCAAGTTTGGGATGAGCTCAGAAATCCGCTGCTCAAGTGTCCATGTTGGGGGTGAGCTCAGAAATCCGCTGCTCAAATGTCCAAGTTTGGGGTGAGCTCAGAAATCGGCTGCTCAAGTGTCCATGTTGGGAGTGAGCTCAGAAATCGGCTGCTCAAGTGTCCAAGTTTGGGGTGAGCTCAGAAATCCGCTGCTCAAATGTCCAAGTTTGGGATGAGCTCAGAAATCGGCTGCTCAAGTGTCCATGTTGGGGGTGAGCTCAGAAATCCGCTGCTCAAATGTCCAAGTTTGGGGTGAGCTCAGAAATCGGCTGCTCAAATGTCCAAGTTTGGGGTGAGCTCAGAAATCGGCTGCTCAAGTGTCCATGTTGGGGGTGAGCTCAGAAATCCGCTGCTCAAATGTCCAAGTTTGGGGTGAGCTCAGAAATCGGCTGCTCAAGTGTCCATGTTGGGAGTGAGCTCAGAAATCGGCTGCTCAAGTGTCCAAGTTTGGGGTGAGCTCAGAAATCGGCTGCTCAAATGTCCAAGTTTGGGGTGAGCTCAGAAATCGGCTGCTCAAGTGTCCATGTTGGGGGTGAGCTCAGAAATCCGCTGCTCAAATGTCCAAGTTTGGGGTGAGCTCAGAAATCGGCTGCTCAAGTGTCAATGTTGGGAGTGAGCTCAGAAATCGGCTGCTCAAGTGTCCAAGTTTGGGGTGAGCTCAGAAATCGGCTGCTCAAATGTCCAAGTTTGGGGTGAGCTCAGAAATCGGCTGCTCAAATGTCCAAGTTTGGGGTGAGCTCAGAAATCGGCTGCTCAAGTGTCCATGTTGGGGGTGAGCTCAGAAATCCGCTGCTCAAATGTCCAAGTTTGGGATGAGCTCAGAAATCGGCTGCTCAAATGTCCAAGTTTGGGGTGAGCTCAGAAATCGGCTGCTCAAATGTCCAAGTTTGGGGTGAGCTCAGAAATCGGCTGCTCAAGTGTCCATGTTTGGGGTGAGCTCAGAAATCCGCTGCTCAAATGTCCAAGTTTGGGGTGAGCTCAGAAATCGGCTGCTCAAATGTCCAAGTTTGGGGTGAGCTCAGAAATCGGCTGCTCAAGTGTCCATGTTGGGGGTGAGCTCAGAAATCCGCTGCTCAAATGTCCAAGTTTGGGGTGAGCTCAGAAATCGGCTGCTCAAGTGTCCATGTTGGGAGTGAGCTCAGAAATCGGCTGCTCAAGTGTCCAAGTTTGGGGTGAGCTCAGAAATCGGCTGCTCAAATGTCCAAGTTTGGGGTGAGCTCAGAAATCGGCTGCTCAAGTGTCCATGTTGGGGGTGAGCTCAGAAATCCGCTGCTCAAATGTCCAAGTTTGGGGTGAGCTCAGAAATCCGCTGCTCAAGTGTCCAAGTTTGGGATGAGCTCAGAAATCGGCTGCTCAAGTGTCCATGTTGGGGGTGAGCTCAGAAATCGGCTGCTCAAGTGTCCATGTTGGGGGTGAGCTCAGAAATCGGCTGCTCAAATGTCCAAGTTTGGGGTGAGCTCAGAAATCGGCTGCTCAAATGTCCAAGTTTGGGATGAGCTCAGAAATCGGCTGCTCAAGTGTCCATGTTGGGGGTGAGCTCAGAAATCCGCTGCTCAAGTCTCCAAGTTTGGGGTGAGCTCAGAAATCGGCTGCTCAAGTGTCCAAGTTTGGGGTGAGCTCAGAAATCGGCTGCTCAAGTGTCCATGTTGGGGGTGAGCTCAGAAATCCGCTGCTCAAATGTCCAAGTTTGGGATGAGCTCAGAAATCCGCTGCTCAAGTGTCCATGTTGGGGGTGAGCTCAGAAATCCGCTGCTCAAATGTCCAAGTTTGGGGTGAGCTCAGAAATCGGCTGCTCAAGTGTCCATGTTGGGAGTGAGCTCAGAAATCGGCTGCTCAAGTGTCCAAGTTTGGGGTGAGCTCAGAAATCCGCTGCTCAAATGTCCAAGTTTGGGATGAGCTCAGAAATCGGCTGCTCAAATGTCCAAGTTTGGGGTGAGCTCAGAAATCGGCTGCTCAAATGTCCAAGTTTGGGGTGAGCTCAGAAATCGGCTGCTCAAGTGTCCAAGTTTGGGATGAGCTCAGAAATCGGCTGCTCAAATGTCCAAGTTTGGGGTGAGCTCAGAAATCGGCTGCTCAAATGTCCAAGTTTGGGGTGAGCTCAGAAATCGGCTGCTCAAGTGTCCATGTTTGGGGTGAGCTCAGAAATCCGCTGCTCAAATGTCCAAGTTTGGGATGAGCTCAGAAATCGGCTGCTCAAATGTCCAAGTTTGGGGTGAGCTCAGAAATCGGCTGCTCAAATGTCCAAGTTTGGGGTGAGCTCAGAAATCGGCTGCTCAAGTGTCCAAGTTTGGGGTGAGCTCAGAAATCGGCTGCTCAAATGTCCAAGTTTGGGGTGAGCTCAGAAATCGGCTGCTCAAGTGTCCATGTTGGGGGTGAGCTCAGAAATCCGCTGCTCAAATGTCCAAGTTTGGGGTGAGCTCAGAAATCCGCTGCTCAAGTGTCCAAGTTTGGGATGAGCTCAGAAATCGGCTGCTCAAGTGTCCATGTTGGGGGTGAGCTCAGAAATCGGCTGCTCAAGTGTCCATGTTGGGGGTGAGCTCAGAAATCGGCTGCTCAAATGTCCAAGTTTGGGGTGAGCTGAGAAATCGGCTGCTCAAATGTCCAAGTTTGGGATGAGCTCAGAAATCGGCTGCTCAAGTGTCCATGTTGGGGGTGAGCTCAGAAATCCGCTGCTCAAGTCTCCAAGTTTGGGGTGAGCTCAGAAATCGGCTGCTCAAGTGTCCAAGTTTGGGGTGAGCTCAGAAATCGGCTGCTCAAGTGTCCATGTTGGGGGTGAGCTCAGAAATCGGCTGCTCAAATGTCCAAGTTTGGGGTGAGCTCAGAAATCCGCTGCTCAAGTGTCCATGTTGGGGGTGAGCTCAGAAATCCGCTGCTCAAGTGTCCATGTTGGGGGTGAGCTCAGAAATCCGCTGCTCAAATGTCCAAGTTTGGGGTGAGCTCAGAAATCGGCTGCTCAAGTGTCCATGTTGGGAGTGAGCTCAGAAATCGGCTGCTCAAGTGTCCAAGTTTGGGGTGAGCTCAGAAATCCGCTGCTCAAATGTCCAAGTTTGGGATGAGCTCAGAAATCGGCTGCTCAAATGTCCAAGTTTGGGGTGAGCTCAGAAATCGGCTGCTCAAATGTCCAAGTTTGGGGTGAGCTCAGAAATCGGCTGCTCAAGTGTCCAAGTTTGGGATGAGCTCAGAAATCGGCTGCTCAAATGTCCAAGTTTGGGGTGAGCTCAGAAATCCGCTGCTCAAATGTCCAAGTTTGGGATGAGCTCAGAAATCGGCTGCTCAAATGTCCAAGTTTGGGGTGAGCTCAGAAATCGGCTGCTCAAATGTCCAAGTTTGGGGTGAGCTCAGAAATCGGCTGCTCAAGTGTCCATGTTTGGGGTGAGCTCAGAAATCCGCTGCTCAAATGTCCAAGTTTGGGGTGAGCTCAGAAATCGGCTGCTCAAGTGTCCATGTTGGGGGTGAGCTCAGAAATCCGCTGCTCAAGTGTCCATGTTGGGGGTGAGCTCAGAAATCCGCTGCTCAAATGTCCAAGTTTGGGGTGAGCTCAGAAATCGGCTGCTCAAGTGTCCATGTTGGGAGTGAGCTCAGAAATCGGCTGCTCAAGTGTCCAAGTTTGGAGTGAGCTCAGAAATCCGCTGCTCAAATGTCCAAGTTTGGGATGAGTTCAGAAATCGGCTGCTCAAGTGTCCAAGTTTGGGATGAGCTCAGAAATCGGCTGCTCAAATGTCCAAGTTTGGGGTGAGCTCAGAAATCGGCTGCTCAAATGTCCAAGTTTGGGGTGAGCTCAGAAATCCGCTGCTCAAGTGTCCATGTTGGGGGTGAGCTCAGAAATCCGCTGCTCAAATGTCCAAGTTTGGGATGAGTTCAGAAATCGGCTGCTCAAGTGTCCAAGTTTGGGATGAGCTCAGAAATCGGCTGCTCAAATGTCCAAGTTTGGGGTGAGCTCAGAAATCGGCTGCTCAAATGTCCAAGTTTGGGGTGAGCTCAGAAATCCGCTGCTCAAGTGTCCATGTTGGGGGTGAGCTCAGAAATCCGCTGCTCAAATGTCCAAGTTTGGGGTGAGCTCAGAAATCGGCTGCTCAAGTGTCCATGTTGGGAGTGAGCTCAGAAATCGGCTGCTCAAGTGTCCAAGTTTGGGGTGAGCTCAGAAATCCGCTGCTCAAATGTCCAAGTTTGGGATGAGCTCAGAAATCGGCTGCTCAAGTGTCCAAGTTTGGGGTGAGCTCAGAAATCCGCTGCTCAAATGTCCAAGTTTGGGATGAGCTCAGAAATCGGCTGCTCAAATGTCCAAGTTTGGGGTGAGCTCAGAAATCGGCTGCTCAAATGTCCAAGTTTGGGGTGAGCTCAGAAATCGGCTGCTCAAGTGTCCATGTTGGGGGTGAGCTCAGAAATCGGCTGCTCAAATGTCCAAGTTTGGGGTGAGCTCAGAAATCGGCTGCTCAAGTGTCCATGTTTGGGGTGAGCTCAGAAATCCGCTGCTCAAATGTCCAAGTTTGGGGTGAGCTCAGAAATCGGCTGCTCAAATGTCCAAGTTTGGGATGAGCTCAGAAATCGGCTGCTCAAATGTCCAAGTTTGGGAGTGAGCTCAGAAATCGGCTGCTCAAATGTCCAAGTTTGGGGTGAGCTCAGAAATCCGCTGCTCAAATGTCCAAGTTTGGGGTGAGCTCAGAAATCGGCTGCTCAAATGTCCAAGTTTGGGGTGAGCTCAGAAATCGGCTGCTCAAATGTCCAAGTTTGGGGTGAGCTCAGAAATCGGCTGCTCAAGTGTCCATGTTTGGGGTGAGCTCAGAAATCCGCTGCTCAAATGTCCAAGTTTGGGGTGAGCTCAGAAATCGGCTGCTCAAATGTCCAAGTTTGGGATGAGCTCAGAAATCGGCTGCTCAAATGTCCAAGTTTGGGAGTGAGCTCAGAAATCGGCTGCTCAAATGTCCAAGTTTGGGGTGAGCTCAGAAATCCGCTGCTCAAATGTCCAAGTTTGGGATGAGCTCAGAAATCGGCTGCTCAAATGTCCAAGTTTGGGATGAGCTCAGAAATCGGCTGCTCAAGTGTCCATGTTGGGGGTGAGCTCAGAAATCCGCTGCTCAAGTGTCCAAGTTTGCGATGAGCTCAGAAATCGGCTGCTCAAGTGTCCATGTTGGGGGTGAGCTCAGAAATCCGCTGCTCAAGTGTCCAAGTTTGGGGTGAGCTCAGAAATCGGCTGCTCAAATGTCCAAGTTTGGGGTGAGCTCAGAAATCCGCTGCTCAAGTGTCCATGTTGGGGGTGAGCTCAGAAATCCGCTGCTCAAATGTCCAAGTTTGGGGTGAGCTCAGAAATCGGCTGCTCAAGTGTCCATGTTGGGAGTGAGCTCAGAAATCGGCTGCTCAAGTGTCCAAGTTTGGGGTGAGCTCAGAAATCCGCTGCTCAAATGTCCAAGTTTGGGATGAGCTCAGAAATCGGCTGCTCAAGTGTCCAAGTTTGGGGTGAGCTCAGAAATCCGCTGCTCAAATGTCCAAGTTTGGGATGAGCTCAGAAATCGGCTGCTCAAATGTCCAAGTTTGGGGTGAGCTCAGAAATCGGCTGCTCAAATGTCCAAGTTTGGGGTGAGCTCAGAAATCGGCTGCTCAAGTGTCCATGTTGGGGGTGAGCTCAGAAATCGGCTGCTCAAATGTCCAAGTTTGGGGTGAGCTCAGAAATCGGCTGCTCAAGTGTCCATGTTTGGGGTGAGCTCAGAAATCCGCTGCTCAAATGTCCAAGTTTGGGGTGAGCTCAGAAATCGGCTGCTCAAATGTCCAAGTTTGGGATGAGCTCAGAAATCGGCTGCTCAAATGTCCAAGTTTGGGAGTGAGCTCAGAAATCGGCTGCTCAAATGTCCAAGTTTGGGGTGAGCTCAGAAATCCGCTGCTCAAATGTCCAAGTTTGGGATGAGCTCAGAAATCGGCTGCTCAAGTGTCCAAGTTTGGGATGAGCTCAGAAATCGGCTGCTCAAATGTCCAAGTTTGGGGTGAGCTCAGAAATCCGCTGCTCAAATGTCCAAGTTTGGGATGAGCTCAGAAATCGGCTGCTCAAATGTCCAAGTTTGGGGTGAGCTCAGAAATCGGCTGCTCAAATGTCCAAGTTTGGGGTGAGCTCAGAAATCGGCTGCTCAAGTGTCCATGTTGGGGGTGAGCTCAGAAATCCGCTGCTCAAGTGTCCATGTTGGGGGTGAGCTCAGAAATCCGCTGCTCAAGTGTCCAAGTTTGGGGTGAGCTCAGAAATCGGCTGCTCAAATGTCCAAGTTTGGGATGAGCTCAGAAATCGGCTGCTCAAATGTCCAAGTTTGGGAGTGAGCTCAGAAATCGGCTGCTCAAATGTCCAAGTTTGGGGTGAGCTCAGAAATCCGCTGCTCAAATGTCCAAGTTTGGGATGAGCTCAGAAATCGGCTGCTCAAATGTCCAAGTTTGGGATGAGCTCAGAAATCGGCTGCTCAAGTGTCCATGTTGGGGGTGAGCTCAGAAATCCGCTGCTCAAGTGTCCAAGTTTGCGATGAGCTCAGAAATCGGCTGCTCAAGTGTCCATGTTGGGGGTGAGCTCAGAAATCCGCTGCTCAAATGTCCAAGTTTGGGATGAGCTCAGAAATCGGCTGCTCAAGTGTCCAAGTTTGGGGTGAGCTCAGAAATCCGCTGCTCAAATGTCCAAGTTTGGGATGAGCTCAGAAATCGGCTGCTCAAATGTCCAAGTTTGGGGTGAGCTCAGAAATCGGCTGCTCAAATGTCCAAGTTTGGGGTGAGCTCAGAAATCGGCTGCTCAAGTGTCCATGTTGGGGGTGAGCTCAGAAATCGGCTGCTCAAATGTCCAAGTTTGGGGTGAGCTCAGAAATCGGCTGCTCAAGTGTCCATGTTTGGGGTGAGCTCAGAAATCCGCTGCTCAAATGTCCAAGTTTGGGGTGAGCTCAGAAATCGGCTGCTCAAATGTCCAAGTTTGGGATGAGCTCAGAAATCGGCTGCTCAAATGTCCAAGTTTGGGAGTGAGCTCAGAAATCGGCTGCTCAAATGTCCAAGTTTGGGGTGAGCTCAGAAATCCGCTGCTCAAATGTCCAAGTTTGGGATGAGCTCAGAAATCGGCTGCTCAAGTGTCCAAGTTTGGGATGAGCTCAGAAATCGGCTGCTCAAATGTCCAAGTTTGGGGTGAGCTCAGAAATCCGCTGCTCAAATGTCCAAGTTTGGGATGAGCTCAGAAATCGGCTGCTCAAATGTCCAAGTTTGGGGTGAGCTCAGAAATCGGCTGCTCAAATGTCCAAGTTTGGGGTGAGCTCAGAAATCGGCTGCTCAAGTGTCCATGTTGGGGGTGAGCTCAGAAATCCGCTGCTCAAGTGTCCATGTTGGGGGTGAGCTCAGAAATCCGCTGCTCAAGTGTCCAAGTTTGGGGTGAGCTCAGAAATCGGCTGCTCAAATGTCCAAGTTTGGGGTGAGCTCAGAAATCCGCTGCTCAAATGTCCAAGTTTGGGGTGAGCTCAGAAATCGGCTGCTCAAGTGTCCATGTTGGGAGTGAGCTCAGAAATCGGCTGCTCAAGTGTCCAAGTTTGGGGTGAGCTCAGAAATCCGCTGCTCAAATGTCCAAGTTTGGGATGAGCTCAGAAATCGGCTGCTCAAGTGTCCAAGTTTGGGGTGAGCTCAGAAATCCGCTGCTCAAATGTACAAGTTTGGGATGAGCTCAGAAATCGGCTGCTCAAATGTCCAAGTTTGGGGTGAGCTCAGAAATCGGCTGCTCAAATGTCCAAGTTTGGGGTGAGCTCAGAAATCGGCTGCTCAAGTGTCCATGTTGGGGGTGAGCTCAGAAATCCGCTGCTCAAATGTCCAAGTTTGGGGTGAGCTCAGAAATCGGCTGCTCAAGTGTCCATGTTGGGGGTGAGCTCAGAAATCCGCTGCTCAAATGTCCAAGTTTGGGGTGAGCTCAGAAATCGGCTGCTCAAGTGTCCATGTTGGGAGTGAGCTCAGAAATCGGCTGCTCAAGTGTCCAAGTTTGGGGTGAGCTCAGAAATCGGCTGCTCAAATGTCCAAGTTTGGGGTGAGCTCAGAAATCGGCTGCTCAAGTGTCCAAGTTTGGGGTGAGCTCAGAAATCGGCTGCTCAAGTGTCCATGTTGGGGGTGAGCTCAGAAATCGGCTGCTCAAATGTCCAAGTTTGGGGTGAGCTCAGAAATCGGCTGCTCAAGTGTCCATGTTTGGGGTGAGCTCAGAAATCCGCTGCTCAAATGTCCAAGTTTGGGGTGAGCTCAGAAATCGGCTGCTCAAATGTCCAAGTTTGGGATGAGCTCAGAAATCGGCTGCTCAAGTGTCCAAGTTTGGGGTGAGCTCAGAAATCGGCTGCTCAAATGTCCAAGTTTGGGATGAGCTCAGAAATCGGCTGCTCAAATGTCCAAGTTTGGGAGTGAGCTCAGAAATCGGCTGCTCAAATGTCCAAGTTTGGGGTGAGCTCAGAAATCCGCTGCTCAAATGTCCAAGTTTGGGATGAGCTCAGAAATCGGCTGCTCAAGTGTCCATGTTGGGGGTGAGCTCAGAAATCCGCTGCTCAAGTGTCCAAGTTTGCGATGAGCTCAGAAATCGGCTGCTCAAGTGTCCATGTTGGGGGTGAGCTCAGAAATCCGCTGCTCAAGTGTCCAAGTTTGGGGTGAGCTCAGAAATCGGCTGCTCAAATGTCCAAGTTTGGGGTGAGCTCAGAAATCCGCTGCTCAAGTGTCCATGTTGGGGGTGAGCTCAGAAATCCGCTGCTCAAATGTCCAAGTTTGGGGTGAGCTCAGAAATCGGCTGCTCAAGTGTCCATGTTGGGAGTGAGCTCAGAAATCGGCTGCTCAAGTGTCCAAGTTTGGGGTGAGCTCAGAAATCCGCTGCTCAAATGTCCAAGTTTGGGATGAGCTCAGAAATCGGCTGCTCAAGTGTCCAAGTTTGGGGTGAGCTCAGAAATCCGCTGCTCAAATGTCCAAGTTTGGGATGAGCTCAGAAATCGGCTGCTCAAATGTCCAAGTTTGGGGTGAGCTCAGAAATCGGCTGCTCAAATGTCCAAGTTTGGGGTGAGCTCAGAAATCGGCTGCTCAAGTGTCCATGTTGGGGGTGAGCTCAGAAATCGGCTGCTCAAATGTCCAAGTTTGGGGTGAGCTCAGAAATCGGCTGCTCAAGTGTCCATGTTTGGGGTGAGCTCAGAAATCCGCTGCTCAAATGTCCAAGTTTGGGGTGAGCTCAGAAATCGGCTGCTCAAATGTCCAAGTTTGGGATGAGCTCAGAAATCCGCTGCTCAAGTGTCCAAGTTTGGGGTGAGCTCAGAAATCCGCTGCTCAAGTGTCCATGTTGGGGGTGAGCTCAGAAATCCGCTGCTCAAATGTCCAAGTTTGGGGTGAGCTCAGAAATCGGCTGCTCAAGTGTCCATGTTGGGAGTGAGCTCAGAAATCGGCTGCTCAAGTGTCCAAGTTTGGGGTGAGCTCAGAAATCCGCTGCTCAAATGTCCAAGTTTGGGATGAGCTCAGAAATCGGCTGCTCAAGTGTCCAAGTTTGGGGTGAGCTCAGAAATCCGCTGCTCAAATGTCCAAGTTTGGGATGAGCTCAGAAATCGGCTGCTCAAATGTCCAAGTTTGGGGTGAGCTCAGAAATCGGCTGCTCAAATGTCCAAGTTTGGGGTGAGCTCAGAAATCGGCTGCTCAAGTGTCCATGTTGGGGGTGAGCTCAGAAATCGGCTGCTCAAATGTCCAAGTTTGGGGTGAGCTCAGAAATCGGCTGCTCAAGTGTCCATGTTTGGGGTGAGCTCAGAAATCCGCTGCTCAAATGTCCAAGTTTGGGGTGAGCTCAGAAATCGGCTGCTCAAATGTCCAAGTTTGGGATGAGCTCAGAAATCGGCTGCTCAAATGTCCAAGTTTGGGAGTGAGCTCAGAAATCGGCTGCTCAAATGTCCAAGTTTGGGGTGAGCTCAGAAATCCGCTGCTCAAATGTCCAAGTTTGGGATGAGCTCAGAAATCGGCTGCTCAAGTGTCCAAGTTTGGGATGAGCTCAGAAATCGGCTGCTCAAATGTCCAAGTTTGGGGTGAGCTCAGAAATCCGCTGCTCAAATGTCCAAGTTTGGGATGAGCTCAGAAATCGGCTGCTCAAATGTCCAAGTTTGGGGTGAGCTCAGAAATCGGCTGCTCAAATGTCCAAGTTTGGGGTGAGCTCAGAAATCGGCTGCTCAAGTGTCCATGTTGGGGGTGAGCTCAGAAATCCGCTGCTCAAGTGTCCAAGTTTGGGGTGAGCTCAGAAATCGGCTGCTCAAATGTCCAAGTTTGGGGTGAGCTCAGAAATCCGCTGCTCAAGTGTCCATGTTGGGGGTGAGCTCAGAAATCCGCTGCTCAAATGTCCAAGTTTGGGGTGAGCTCAGAAATCGGCTGCTCAAGTGTCCATGTTGGGAGTGAGCTCAGAAATCGGCTGCTCAAGTGTCCAAGTTTGGGGTGACCTCAGAAATCCGCTGCTCAAATGTCCAAGTTTGGGATGAGCTCAGAAATCGGCTGCTCAAGTGTCCAAGTTTGGGGTGAGCTCAGAAATCCGCTGCTCAAATGTCCAAGTTTGGGATGAGCTCAGAAATCTGCTGCTCAAATGTCCAAGTTTGGGGTGAGCTCAGAAATCGGCTGCTCAAATGTCCAAGTTTGGGGTGAGCTCAGAAATCGGCTGCTCAAGTGTCCATGTTGGGGGTGAGCTCAGAAATCCGCTGCTCAAATGTCCAAGTTTGGGGTGAGCTCAGAAATCGGCTGCTCAAGTGTCCATGTTGGGAGTGAGCTCAGAAATCGGCTGCTCAAGTGTCCAAGTTTGGGGTGAGCTCAGAAATCGGCTGCTCAAATGTCCAAGTTTGGGGTGAGCTCAGAAATCGGCTGCTCAAGTGTCCATGTTGGGGGTGAGCTCAGAAATCCGCTGCTCAAATGTCCAAGTTTGGGGTGAGCTCAGAAATCCGCTGCTCAAGTGTCCAAGTTTGGGATGAGCTCAGAAATCGGCTGCTCAAGTGTCCATGTTGGGGGTGAGCTCAGAAATCCGCTGCTCAAGTGTCCAAGTTTGGGATGAGCTCAGAAATCGGCTGCTCAAGTGTCCATGTTGGGGGTGAGCTCAGAAATCCGCTGCTCAAGTGTCCAAGTTTGGGGTGAGCTCAGAGATCGGCTGCTCAAATGTCCAAGTTTGGGGTGAGCTCAGAAATCGGCTGCTCAAGTGTCCATGTTGGGGGTGAGCTCAGAAATCCGCTGCTCAAATGTCCAAGTTTGGGGTGAGCTCAGAAATCGGCTGCTCAAGTGTCCATGTTGGGGGTGAGCTCAGAAATCCGCTGCTCAAATGTCCAAGTTTGGGGTGAGCTCAGAAATCCGCTGCTCAAGTGTCCATGTTGGGGGTGAGCTCAGAAATCCGCTGCTCAAGTGTCCAAGTTTGGGGTGAGCTCAGAAATCGGCTGCTCAAGTGTCCAAGTTTGGGGTGAGCTCAGAAATCCGCTGCTCAAGTGTCCAAGTTTGGGGTGAGCTCAGAAATCGGCTGCTCAAGTGTCCATGTTGGGAGTGAGCTCAGAAATCGGCTGCTCAAGTGTCCAAGTTTGGGATGAGCTCAGAAATCGGCTGCTCAAGTGTCCATGTTGGGGGTGAGCTCAGAAATCCGCTGCTCAAGTGTCCAAGTTTGGGGTGAGCTCAGAAATCGGCTGCTCAAGTGTCCAAGTTTGGGGTGAGCTTAGAAATCGGCTGCTCAAGTGTCCATGTTGGGAGTGAGCTCAGAAATCGGCTGCTCAAGTGTCCAAGTTTGGGGTGAGCTCAGAAATCGGCTGCTCAAGTGTCCAAGTTTGGAGTGAGCTCAGAAATCGGCTGCTCAAGTGTCCATGTTGGGGGTGAGCTCAGAAATCGGCTGCTCAAGTGTCCAAGTTTGGGGTGAGCTCAGAAATCGGCTGCTCAAGTGTCCATGTTGGGGGTGAGCTCAGAAATCCGCTGCTCAAATGTCCAAGTTTGGGGTGAGCTCAGAAATCGGCTGCTCAAGTGTCCAAGTTTGGAGTGAGCTCAGAAATCGGCTGCTCAAGTGTCCATGTTGGGGGTGAGCTCAGAAATCGGCTGCTCAAGTGTCCAAGTTTGGGGTGAGCTCAGAAATCGGCTGCTCAAGTGTCCATGTTGGGGGTGAGCTCAGAAATCCGCTGCTCAAATGTCCAAGTTTGGGGTGAGCTCAGAAATCGGCTGCTCAAGTGTCCATGTTGGGAGTGAGCTCAGAAATCGGCTGCTCAAGTGTTCAAGTTTGGGGTGAGCTCAGAAATCCGCTGCTCAAATGTCCAAGTTTGGGATGAGCTCAGAAATCCGCTGCTCAAGTGTCCAAGTTTAGGGTGAGCTCAGAAATCGGCTGCTCAAATGTCCAAGTTTGGGGTGAGCTCAGAAATCGGCTGCTAAAGTGTCCATGTTGGGGGTGAGCTCAGAAATCGGCTGCTCAAGTGTCCAAAGACAAGGGAGAGGAATTTCAAGGGGAACGCTGCTCAACTGTCCACTGCTTATCTGTCCTTTGCTCATATCTCCATTGCTCAAGCTTATCCCATTGCTCAAATGTCCCCTGCTAACCTGTCCTCCACCCGCTTAGTTTGCCCAGTTGGGTGGCTGTAGGGGTTGCAACCATTCACCGGTGGTTCGGATCCCCGCCCCTTCACACGCATCTTGCTCCCTTTTCATGTGACTGTTTTCAATGGTAAAGTATGAAAAAATATTTTTTAAAGTTTTTCTTGAAACATACTCTCAAAACAATCCCACTGGTAACCAAATGTGTTTGGTTATATAGCCGAGAAATGATATTATCAATCATAGTGTAAATATCGATTTTTTCAATGACGTAGGTCGCAGATTTTGAAAACGGATTTGAAATTAGCGCAGTCGATTTAGTTTACCGTGAAATTTTGGTGATGATCGGGATATGTGTCCTCAGACCATTTCCATGTCAGAGAACTGAGAGAGAGAGAGAGAGAGAGAGATCTGAGAGGCATCGTCTATATCTAAACTAGAGATATCTTGATGAATGCCATGGGCACGGATCTCTGCATGTATATTTTATGAGTGAACATAAAATGATCCTGCAAGAGGGTAAATTCGGTGGGCAGGGGAAAGGGATCTTCGGACTCGGAGCTTCTTTAGGAGAAGCGATGGAAATCTCTTATTTGGCTTCTCCTTTCAACTGTAGGGATGGTGATGAAGGATCTCCATTGATCGTTCTTCTCGATCATTCATCCATCGAATACCAGATTGTAGATGTCTCAGAAGGCAGCCTTGAGCGTCTCTTCGCTCTAGATCACTCGAGTCGATGGGAATCCGTCCGAGGTCTTCTTTAACTTTACCAGCTTTCATATAGATTATCAAACATCTTATAAATTAGCTGATTGGAATCTTGGACATTACGAGATCGATCGTCTCATTTGTTCTGCTATCCTTCATTTCCCTGATTCCTCATTCAATATTCATTCGAGATTATCTCATTTCGAAGTTGGCGAGTCTATAAAAGCGGTGGTTCTCCTATCTCTCCTAATTCTCACTTCTCGCTCTTTTCTCTTCTCCTCCAATGGCAGCCCCTTCGAAGGGCAGTATGGTAGGGAACCCTCCAGGGGAGGATCACCTCCCCCCTGATAGACTGACCTTCAGAGCAAGGAGACACTAAACCGAAAGCAGAGGGAGAAGCCCAGTGCAGCAGCCGATGGAAAAAAGAAGAAGAGTGTCGGTGAGTGTCCCTTCTACCGTACACCTTCGACCTCTATCGTATTCATTGCAGAGGATGGATCGGGTAAGGGGAAGAAAACGAAAGAAGTTGAAGAAAAGACGGCAGTAGCGAATAAACAAGCCTGGGCGAAGAGAATCCATTCATTGGTAAGATTAGTCCCCCCCCCCTCTTCCCCTCCCATCGCCTCTTCTCCCCTCTACTATCTACTGCTCTTCAGAGTTGCAAGGATGCATCGAAGGAATTCAACGACAAGATGAAGAGATTTGTGGCCAACGGAGTGACTACGCATGCTTGCAAGACCGACGCAAACCAAATAAAGTGCAGGTACTGTACTCACCTACCGAATTGATTGACTACCATAACCCTTTGCAGATACGCAGATGTATTGTGTATCGATCAGACGCGGGTTCAACTTAAGAATCGCAAAGGAGACGCAGATTTCATACACGCCAATTGGGTGGGCAGTAGCGCACCAGGAGCCACTAAGTACATCTGCACACAGGTTACCATATCTACCGTAATCTATTGTAACCATAACTGATCTAAGGCTCCACTGACCGAGACCAACGAGGATTTCTGGCACATGTGTTACACCGAGAAAGTGTCTCTCATTCTGATGCTGTGCAATTTCAAGGAAGGATGTGAGTGAATGAATTCCGAAGGGAGAATAATGAGGTTGATTCTGCAGCTGAGGTTGAGAAGTGCTCCAATTACTTCCCTCTGAAACCAAAGGAGAAAATGAAGTTCGGGCCATACACAGTGACTATGAAGGAGAAGCTGACCGATCTGGAGATCGAGGACACCGATTTCAGTTTGATGGAGATTAAGTGGTTCGTCTACAGTAACCCCTCTTACCGTACTCTCATATTACAGCAAGGATGAGACAGTGAAAGTAAAGCACTGCTTCATGCGATACTGGGTGGACAACTGTGCTCCGATCGACACTGAACCCATCCTCAAACTGTGGAGGTACATTGACCCTCTACCGTATCCTACCGTATCCCTATATTGTAGATGGGTTCGCAAGAATCACAACGATCGTCCAGTGGTAGTGCATTGCTCGGCAGGAGTGGGAAGGACGGGTGCCTTCGTCGGAATCGAAATAGCCAGTCATCGCATCGCCTCCAACCCAGATGTCCACATGCTCGAGATCGTAAAGGTATGCCCCCCCCCCTCCCTCCCCCCTCTACTCTTCCTCTCAGGAACTGCGCAAGCAGCGATATCAGTCAATCCAAGCCCACGTGCAATTCCTCTATCTTCACTACCTCGTACTCGACTCATTCGTAGAAGACAAAATAGTTGACTCGTACAAGGAGAGCAAATTCGTGGATGAATACAAGAAACACACGAAGAAGAGAACGGCAAGAGTGAGTGAAGGGGGGAGAGATGGAAGGAGATGGAGGAGAGGGGGAGGAGGGATGGAGACATTCAGGCTAAGAAACAGTCGGCAGACCAGGGCAAACAGAAGGCTGACGAGAACAATCCTCTTTCGAATAACCCCCACAAGGATGATCGAAGCGAATGAAGGAGAGAAGCTTATGACGACACACTTACTAATTAAGACGATCATCCCCTCTATCTTAATGATGAAGTCATTGACTGGAAATAAATAATACGAGATCTACGATCACTTTCGTTCTCTTCACTACGTATTGACGAATAGACAGATACCAACTAGATAGACTCCGAGATAGATATGAACAAGGAGGGGCTATGTGAGGGGATTTGATAGAAGGATGGAAATGAAGGCTGAGAAAGAATGCGTAGTTCGATCTTGTGGTCGATGTCCACGATAAATCAGACTTCCTTCTCTCGTTGAGTGATTCATTCGATGTCTCCATTGTTCGGTGGAGAGATAAGGAGAATAAGGCCATCGAGTTCTCTTCCCATAACCATTCCTTACAATCATATCCATTTAAAAAAACATGAAGTTGATGATTCAATCGTGTTGAACCTCCAATACGAGCAAAAATCGTTTTGTGAATAGTGTTCTCTCCCATTGGTGATGGGGTCAGTCGTTTCTTATAGACAGCACGGCAAACCTTTGTTATTTGACTATTTAGATCAACTTTGTCGAAATATGTAAGGACATGAAATAACTGAATCATCACGACCTTGACATATTTGGCTAACAATTTGTAGTGATGTGTGGATTGGATGACGATAATCCTCTACTCGTGGCCCTTCCTTCATTTCTCTTCAGTCCCTCCCCTTTACATACTCTTATCTCCATCCATTTCCCCCCTTCGAAGCAGAGACGATGCGAGTCGAAAGTGAGTCCTCATCCACTCCATTCATCTCGCCCCTCTTCATTCTCTCTTCGAGTTCTCACCCCATCACAAACTCGTTAAACGGGATTATCTGTGGTAGCACAAGCGTGCTCACATCAAAAATGCTCAAACAGTACCTACTATTTCCTCTTGTTTCTCCTCTTTCTTCTCTTCTTCTTCCCCAAATTCATTCTCACTCTCACCTACTCATTCTTGATGGCGCCAACTAAAGTTATCAGTGGGTTTTATTTCTTTCTAGATATAAAAAGTGCGACCATTGTGCAATTTGAAAAAAAAGGAGTGATCTTTGATCTCTATCGATTAGCTGATATTTCCTTTCTTTTTCCCGGTTGATCTTTGATCTTTGAGTGGTTGAACTCATGGAGGCTGCTCTTCGGGAGGCGTGTGTGGGAGTGGCAGCAGGAGATGGGGGTCCCTTCGGAGCTGCCATTGTCAAGGAAGGAAAGGTCGTCGCAGTCGGACACAACATGGTATCCATCACCGACTTTCAATCGATCGATCCACCGTTCCTACCGTACTCCTCACAGGTTCTCGCGAACAAAGACCCTACTTGCCACGCTGAAATGACCGCTATCCGCAACGCATGCAAGGCCATGGGAGACATGTCACTCGCTGGTTAGTTGCTTACTGTATCTTCCTTCACGATTTAATCTACCGTATCCCTACAGGCTGCGTCATCTACACATCTTGCTATCCGTGTCCAATGTGCATGGGAGCCTGCTTATGGGCGAGACTTGACGCTATCTACTATGCTGCGACGTCGAAAGAGGTACTCTTTGTAATGGTAGACAGGAGAGGTGCGGAAGAGGAGAATAAGTGGGCAGAAGACAGGATGTATCCGAATGATTAATCATCTCTGATTGGGGGAAGGCGTGATCTTCCCTCTTATCAGCAGTCCCTCTTGTAATCAGAGGCCCTCTCGGGGTCAATCATGATCTCATTTCATAATGTGATCCCTTCGCAGGCTGCAGAGGCTGGATTCGATGACGCCGAATTCCACAATTTCCTCAAGGTTAAGACAAAGAGATGAGATAGTAATGAATGAGTGGATGCAGGATCCTAAGTCGGACGATCTTCGATTACTCGAGCACGTCCCTGTCACGGGAACGACCACTCCATTCGACATGTGGAACAAGAAAATAGACCGAATCCCCTACTGATCTGTCTAATAGTCCATGACTGATTGAATGTCGTTATGTGTCTGACTGACCTCCCAGAGTACGGTACTCTCTTATCATCATTGTCTATGAATCACCAATAAATTTATTATCTTCTCTCCTATTTTCAACTGTAATATATCTTAAAGTAACATGTAACTGAAAAGATCATTTGCAGACTTGTGCTGCATTAACAATAACAAAGGAATATTACGTACTAGACAGCTGATTATGAGAGTGATCTAGATATTAAAGATCAACGGAAAATCATCGGACTAATCAAGGGGAGAGACCATTGCATGGGGAAAAGACAGTTATCGAAACAGAACACATTTAACAAATTAAACAAGTGAGAACACTGAACAACGTAAAATCGACGTCTATAATCAAGCGATAATAATAGTTGTTTCGTCAATATATGTACTAAACATGGAGAGGTCATTTATATAAGTAGAGCTTTTGTCGTTCTTTAACAAATCGCAGAATCGACCGGGTAAGAATTCCTCAAAGAGTGCAAAGTTATCCGCGCGGCCCTTATAGTGACTCACCATGCTTCCCATAGATGGTACAGTACTGGGAGAGAGCCCTGAAGGCGAGTCTCTGCGAATTGACTCCCGCACTCGCATCACCCGTCCTCAATAACACTCGTTATCGCGATGTCCATGACCATCTCGTGTTCCCAATCCTTCTAACTCCTTATTCCCCCCAGCTCCTCTCCTCCTCCCACCACATGCTAATTGACGTCACAAGGAGGTCTAATGTACTCATAATGGATATTCAAGGGGAAGGGGAAGGGACCGATTGATAAGGAGATATCAGCCAACAGACTCTCCCACAGAAGGTCTTCCTCTCCCCTCTGGGTACCTCTGGTAGTTGGCGAAGTGTAGTAGTGCGAGTGCGTGTGCAGTAGTGGCAGTCACGGGGTCGATCGAGTGGTTGCGAGAGGAGTATGCAACCAAGAGTCGGTTGAGCACTGAGATGCACTCTCCCAGTCTGCCTGCGAGGAGTATTCTCTGCCAGGAAGGGAAAGAGACAGTGACTGACCTTCCTCTGCAGCAACCACAGCCACGATACGGTAGGAATGGGCGAGGGAGACGTCGAAGGGAGGGAGGATCTTCTCTAGTTGAGCGAGAGTTCGCATTCCCATCGAGTAGGAAGGATGCTCTCGGAGGATGGACAGCAACTGCATACAAACCCAATCACGAGCCATCTCTATCCATCTAGGAGGAAGTGTCCAACTACTCGAATGCTTACTCTGCTCACCCGATCAGTCTCGTCACTCTTGCTGGCATCGGGTCCTTTCCACGAGAGATCAGGGTGTTCTCTCTCGAATACACATTCCATGCAATCGCATTTGAAGCCGCGACTCATCAGCAGAGACTGCACTCAATTATACCCTTTAATTTCGCCAATTTGGTTAATCTCCAATCATTCTGCACTATCAGTATTTCATGTGTTCTTTGAAAGGCCCCCCCATATAGAATCGCCTGTGGATGTGAGTTTCCCTCTATCTCCGTACCTCTCTCTCGGTGAGAGTGTGCATGGTGATGGATGGTCCGTAGCAGTCAGTCACTTCCTCCCCTGCACGAATTCCCCGACTCACGAAGATCATACGATTCTCGTGGAAACTGAAACAACATCCCTTTCCAATTTGTCTAATGTCCCGCTTACATAGAACCGACCGGAACTCACATATTCCAAAATTCATGAAATATTCACAGAAAATTCAGTGCGAAATTCTGATCATGAAATCGATTTCAAAACTTCCCATATAGTATTTTGAAAATTTTATTTTGTGGGGAAAAGGGATTTTCAGTGCAAAAACACATTCAAATGCCTATTTTTAACTCTGAAAAAATATTCAAAATAATGTACGGGAACTTTTGAAAGTAATTTCCTGGTCAGAATTTTGCGCTGAATTTTCTGTGAATATTTCATGAATTTTGGGATATGTGAGTTCCGGTCGGTTCCACGTTAGTTTTGGAGACGATGAACATTCGTTCATCGTCTCCCCGCTTTCGTTTTCCACATCTCACTCGGTACTGAGCCTATGATTACCATCCAGATGGCCACCATCCGAGAATGAGCCCTCACTCACTATCCGAAGGTGTTCGCCTTGCACGAGTGATTCACGATGCTTGCAGTGGGGAAGAATCCGACAGCAAGAGGGACGCCCGGATTGGTAGACCACCCACGATGAGGAGAATCGCCCACTCGGTCGTCCCAGAGGATTCTGCAAGGGCACTAGCATTGATTGATCCCCCCCCCCCCCCCGCCATCCCCTCACTCTTCTATCATTTGAGGAAGGACGACATCGAATAGTCCTCCTATCTTGGGGTCGCAGTCGGGATGGATGATGGAGTGAGCATTCGCAGGAACTCTCTATAATCATCCACTATTCACATTCACTCAGTTCTATCTCACAGCCATCACGAATTGGAGAGCATCGTAGAAGAACTGTCGATGATCGGGAAGAGATACCCATTCGGGATGACGAGAGAGATTTGATATAAGCTGAGAAAGGAACACTCATAATTCGCTTCGTCGAGAGATTGTGCGACCTTCTCGAGAGCCTTTCCGAAGACTTTTCCCACTTCGGGCATTTCCATGTCACTCTTGGCAAGGGCAGCGATCGAATGGAAGGAACGGGAGGAGAATCCCCGTCGATAGTCAGGAACCACTCACAGTAGATACAATTATTCAATTTTCTCCCTTCCACCCAACGAACAACGTGATACTCACAATCTTTTTTAACGGCCTGCACTATTTCTTCCACAGGG
Source organism: Pristionchus mayeri (assembly GCA_036245805.1). NCBI lineage: Eukaryota > Metazoa > Nematoda > Chromadorea > Rhabditida > Neodiplogasteridae > Pristionchus > Pristionchus mayeri. The sequence goes on along the minus strand of BTRK01000003.1, from coordinate 23,014,156 downwards.
AAAGAGAGAACGATGCGAACGCCAAATTCGAGCATACCGTATCTCAAAGGAATACTGTTACTTCGAATTTCATCTTTTCATTTCAGTAGAAAATGATGAAGTTGAAAGGGTACTCACTTGTTCAAATCTGCGACGGCTCCTTCTTCAGCAACTCTGATCATTTTGCATCGTTTATCCACTCGACAACGAGCACAGAAACTCCTGCCATACTATATCTATACTATCACAATTTCTATTCATTTTTTGTTTAGCTTCCACGTTGATTGGTCCCTAAGGTTCTCTTCACTCACTTTTCATTCTTCTTGAGTGGTGCCACGCAGAATTGGCATCGATTCTCTGCGAATGTGCACGTAACTCCTTCATCGACGCACACTACCTAGACATAGATCGTAGTGGATGGAAGAAAAGGAGGCAATCGCAAAGATAAAACACCGGTGTACACCACTATAATGAGTAAATAGACTATCTCTAACTTGCTCCTGGACTAAACAATAGGATGGCGTACCTTTCCAGCGGGAATATCCTGAGTTGCTCGAACGAATCGTTGCCGTCGTTCGTCAAAAGCTACTTCGACAGCTGCCGAGAGGGCGGGATAGAGAGGGTTCCTTCCACGGAAGAGATCATTCTCCCTGCTCACCTGCCATTAAATCTACAAGCAACAACAACCGATACAAACTCTTTAAAAAAGAATTAGAAACACTTTGAATAACCGTATATTGAATATACCTTTGCGAAGCAAGTTGTTTCTTTGAAAAACGAATTGAGATAATCCATGAGCCGTCTTTGGCGCAATTCAGTGTACAAGCCTGTACTATACAAATTAGATCAGCTAATGACAGCTGTCATGACAGCATAAAGAAAAAAATAAACTTTTGGCGATAATATGTGTGTGCCATCTGTGTGTGTTACTATATTATTCTCTTCCGGCTCTGGTCCTCTTGATATATTTGTTACAATAGGTTTAACTAATGTCCATATATTTTACTCCATGCTTATGAATGACAAATGAAATAAAACAAGAATCTATCATGATTGAATGAAGAATATGCAAGAAATTGTCCTAAAGAGTGTCAGGCTTCCCGAAACGTGATCCACTCGGTGACCAATTGTTCCAAGGTTCGGACCCATCCATCACTTTTGTCCCTCTCGAGTCCTCTGACATCTCTCCTCCCGATCACTCCTATGGTCTTTCCTATACTTCTTCCACTGTTTCTATTGCTCTCCATCGTCTCTTCTGCTCCTGCCAAGGTAGATCACTATCTCAATATTCGATCAATAATTCAATCAGTTGGGATGCGATGATCACGGAGTATGGCATGCAGATGGTGAAAGATGGCTTAGAGGTCACTACTTCCTTGTCGTCTGTTCGGACGGACTCATTCAGGCACGGAAATGTACAGTATTCCTCACTCGTCTATCACTTTCTCCAGATTCATCATTGCGTTACAGACGTCGGCACTATCATTCCTCTAGGGACGAAGATGTTTGTCGAAAATGGAGTAGAGGTAGACTTATCGTACTCAATTAGGTGATATTTCCTACAGTACACGTGTGAGGATGAAGGAGCAGGAAAGAAAGAGAAGGGCTACAAGGAGCACGACATCGAGGTGATACTGGGTGGGTGTCAAGTGATCCGCGAGTTGAGGGATCGGGGGAACTCGGGTCGATGTGCGAGGATACGAATGATCTCGCCATCAACAGTTTCATCATATGTTGCATCTCTCGACGAATCAAGGGTAGACTACACTTCCTCTCTATCCTTCTGCTACTCCCTCTTCATAGGATGTGTCGACTATTACGGAGATTGGGTGAAGTCTGGCCATTTCATCACCGAGAATCGAGCACTCAAATTGTGCACAATTCAACCAGGAGGTCTCAAAGGCAGAATTGAGAATAGAGGTAGATCAAAAAGAATATATGAAGAATCAATCAATATGCAGGTTGTTTTAATGGGAGTAGAGACGACGATGTTGAAGAAACGTCCTTCCATATTGCAAAGTATACGGTATGGAGAGAAGGTGATATCGATCTGAGATGCGGAGACAATGGAATAGTTCCCTATCAGTAGGAGAAAAAAGTACTATGTTGCACGAACCTATATACTCAGGTGTTACATTAAAGAAAAGAAAGGAAAGGAGAAACAATACTACGTTGGATCTGCGTGGATAGATGATAATGGAGATTTCAATATCTGTAAATAATCAATTTCATCGATAAAGAGATGCACGGACAATGAACAAATAACAAATGGAGAAACAACAGTCTAATGGGTGGTACACGGAGTGGGCAGAGAGTGGTTGCATCACTCCTTCTTGGTCTCTAAGGTGGCCAGTCTCGCCTGCAGACTCTTCTTGAGCAGTTGATTGAGGAGAAGATGCGAGTGAGTCGGAGGAGAGGGGACTACCGCAGGGAACGGATTACCTCAACAAGCACTCACTCGCACGCTCCCCTTTTTTTCCCTTTTAAAACGCTGTCTCCGTAAGAGCGGAGGAGGGGTGGCAACAATCGTTCAAAATCATTTCCTGGAGCTCAAACTTTGTGGATAGAGTGCCCATGGGTGGGATACACTTCAGCCAAAAAAACGACCCCAAAACTTGATATTTGAACTTTCGGATCGAAAATTTTCAAACTGATTTTAGCCCTGCATGCTATACATCATTCGAAAGAGCATGAAAAGTTATGTCGGAATCCGAAGTCTGATCCTGGACCTTCAGATATTCATTAAATTTCAAAAAAGGTGAAAAATTCAATTTTTTAATGTTTCGAAAAATTCTTGTACTACATTTCAATGATTTCTCCCTAATGGATTTTTGGCTCAAGGCGTGAAATTTAGTGCTGAATTCAGAAAAAAATACTAGATTATGATCATAGGTTGATTACACTTACTACATACGAAATGCTATCACGCAAATGTCGACGCGGGTTTGATTCCGCATGCCTGCATCAACTTTTTGCCAAGCGTTTTTGCGCATCTACTGCCTTTTATGAACATATTTTCAGTTTCCCTTCATTTCTACGCTGTAATTGTGTTGTTTTGTATTTTTTAAGCCGAAAATTCGTTTATTGCTTAATGGTTTTTGTAAATGCAGGTATAAATGAAGTAATGAAATTAATGAAATTACATGATAGTTAGCAGTCGCGCATCATAATCCTGTTTCTGATTTCTGATTCACGGCTAGATTTCCGAATGATCCCATCTTTGTCTGCTCTTGTGGAATGACTCCAAGTATCTCATTCCCCGGCGTGATCTCCACGATTTCTCTGGGATCTGTGAGTTCCTCTTTCATTATTTCCAGTGGCAACTGCATGTCGAAGATCTCGTCAATGTTGTTCATGACTGCCACTTCAATTCGACCGGCGTCGCTCTTGAAGTCTTCATCATCGAGCACTGCTTCCTAAATGTCGAACTCATCAATGCCTTCTTCATTCTCATCACCCTCTTCATCATTCTCACAATCCTCCATTCCGTCCTCAGCTCTCTTCGTCCTCTTTCTATTTCCCTCCCTTCTTCTTCACGGCCTTCACGGAACCGTCAGGAACTCGTTGGCAGGAGGTCGCTGGCAGGAACGAGAACAGATGATCTAGCCGAAATGAGTCATCAATATTGCAGCGGGATAGAAGCGAGGGGCCGAAAGAACGAGTGAAAGACATATGCCAGATTTCCCCTGTGAATATGAGGAGTTTTCCTCACAATGACAGCGAGCAAAACAACACTTCACAAGACAACACAATTACAGCGTAGAAATGAAGGAAAACTGAAAATATGTTCATAAAAAGGCAGTAGATGCACAAAAACGCTTGGCAAAAAGTTGATGTATGCATGCGGAATCGAACCCGCGTCGACAATTGTGTGCTAGCGTAATTGGTTGTATGTAGTAAGTGTAATCAACCTCTGATCATAATCTAGTATTTTTTTCTGAATTCAGCACTAAATTTCACACCTTGAGCTAAAAATCCACTAGGGAGAATTCATTGGAATGTAGTACAAGAATTTTTTGAAACAGTAAAAAAAATTGAATTTTTCACCTTTTTGAAATTTCATGAATACCTGAAGGTCCAGGATCATGAAACTTCGGATTCCGACATAATTTTTCATTCTCTTTCGAATGATGTATAGCATGCAGGGCTAAAATCAGTTTGAAAATTTTCAATCCCAAAGTTCAAAGATAAACTTTTGGGGTCGTTTTTTCGGCTGAAGTGTATCCCACCCATATCCACAAAGTTTGAGCTCTAGGAAATGATTTTGAACGATTGTGCCACCTCTCCTTTTGAATCTAACGTTCTAACGGAGACAGCGTTTTAAGTCGAGAAATATTAGGGTGTCCCATAAGTCTTTACACATTTTTTTGCAATCCATCTCCTACGTTTGTCATTGGCGTTAGGACCAAAAATACTTGTACATAGATAGTGGCCGAGGAAGAATTTTTACGCAATGCCATTATCACATGCATGCGTTGCATAGTGATGACGCTATCTTCGAAAATGTTAATTTTTTGATCACTTCGTTTTGCTTTTCTACTACCCTTGCGATAGATTCTAGGAGAGCCACATGTACATGGTGTGTTCAGCAACTTTCTACGTTTATACTAATATATTAACATTGGTTGTACTGTTATTCAATTTGTTGAAAAAATGGAAAATTCGAAATCCAAGTATACAATTTTACGGCCAGTTGTATTTTTTCGAATTTATATTAGGCCTTCGCTAGTATCTAAAACAACTTGTTGTTATTAGAACGTAACGAGGAAATGCCTTTGAAGACACCTTGAAAACAACTCAGATTTTCTATCTTTGATGCAATGCAAATCCATATCACCGGAACACGCCTGCGATAATGTATTACCCATGTGCATTAACTGGAGAGTGAACTTGGATTTCAACTCCCTTTGATTAGTGAAATACTTCAAAAAATTGATTTTCAGAATTTGGCTACTTCTAGTTCAAATGTATTTAACTATCGACAAAACAACGACCTACGTCGGTTCATGTTAAAAGTATTATCCCACACTTTCAAATAGTCTATGCTAGAATATTATTCGATTAGGTATCTAACTTAGAGAGCAAAATACTCATAATGTGTAAAAACTTATGGGACACCCTAATATATATTATATTGAAAAAATATAGTTACCTTCAATCTCGAGTACTCCAATATCATATCTCTTCCAGAAGATTCGCTTATTCTGGATGAATTGCTCTAGTCTCTGGGAGGGTAATCGATAGAGTCCAGTGAAGGGAGCAGGACGATCCACGAAGCGGGGGGCGATCACCTTCACAATATCCATTTCACCTTCGCGATCAGGCGCGCGCGCAAATTCAAAAAAAATTTCACGGTTGTTGGGCAACTTTAGACAGCGACTTCTCACGAGAGAATCGGAATAACGAATTTACATCGAAAATAATTTTTTTAGATGACAGTTTTTCAGGACGGGGTTTGGGTCTAGAAAAATTTCCTTGTTTGTTTTGACAGTATTTCATCTTGGGGCTGCAGCAGGCTGCTGCAAAATTTGAGACGTAGGCCATTGGTTATTGAGGTTTTTCTTTGGTAAAAGTGATTATTTATGTTCGCAATTGTTTATATGGTTAAACGAACTATTTTTGGAGCACATTGTTAATTTTTCACTTTTACGACCGTTGCAGCAGAAGCATGGCAGACCAGTTTTTTCCCTACTCGAACCCAAATTTTTTCGCGCCTCTCCAAACTTTCACACTTTGTAGAGCTTGAAATTCTGCACATACCATATTTTTGGTGCTTTTACATCTGTGGTCTTGGTGCATTCCCAAACCGACGAAAACCTGCACTGTTCACCCACACTGAAACTGAATTCTCCAAGTCGCAAGTTTGCACACCATCCATGGAAAACACTATTTTTGCCATGTAAATGCACCGAAAAAAAACAAGCTGGAGAGTTTTACGGTGATACAAATAAGCAACAAATGATGACAAAAAGTTGTTGTCAAGGCTGCGTTTCGAACTTACGACTTGGAGAATTGAATTGCGCCTTGGATGAACCGTGCAACCCATTTTCAGATTTTCGTCGGCTTGGGAATGTACCAGAACCGCAGAGATAAAATAACCAAAAATACGGTATGTGCAGAATTTCAAGATATACAAAATGTGAAAGTTTGGAGAGGCGTCAACCCTATCAAGTACTACGGCAACATAATAATCTAGGTTTTCGAAAATTCGAGTATCAACTGAAAAAAGCCGATTTGTCCTGATTCTCTCGTGTCCTAATATCTCGTAAGACATCGGGCAGCTTTTTCTTCGAAATTCGGCAATTGATTTCTCTTGCGGGCGAATAAGAGTTCAAATACCTCAAATAGTTTGTAGTCCAGTGCGGGTTCGGGCAGCCACCACTCGACCATCTCCGCCGTGTACTCATCTGAGGGACCCTTCTCCACTGCCAGTTGGATCAACTGAAATAGACTCAGTGAAGCACTGTCGACAGGCTAGAAATGGACATCATCCACCACAATAAAAGGAAGTTACCCTCTCGAGGTATGGTCTGGCCTCTACTGCTCTGTTCCATTGCAGTTCCGCCCTCTCTTCTCTCACCAGACGAGTCACTATCTTCCGCAGTACCTCCAAACCAACTTATTTGTTGACTTTGTTCTCCTAGTGGCTATTCAACGACAAGCCACTCCGAATTGGTCCTCACCTCTAGTCTCGCCCTTCGATTTGGCTCGATTCCATTGGTCTTCAATTTCTGGGGAATGTGTCCGATTGAAGCTTTGATAGCAGGGAGAGTGGCATTGGAGAGAGGACGGGAGGAGAAGGAACGGGCGAGAGAGCAGACACTCCCTCCAACACTTCGAGACATCTCAACACTCGCTTCAAATAGATTCCAATCACTCACTATACCTTTTCTGCCACTCTTTCCAGATATAAACAGAGCTCGTGTCTCAACTCTTATTGTTATTCTCTTGCGCATTCACATGATTTCAAATCTTTTTACTCATTATTATTAGTGAAATTGGAAAGAAAGAGCATGATAAAACTGGGTACTTCAAGCGCGTCTGTAGAAATGAGCTCGTGAGGAGAGGATAAAACAGGAACAGTGGGGGGAGGGAAGAAATAGGGAGAAAGAACAGAAGGTGGCACTCGGATTATAAGCAATGGATACGGTAAGACTTTGTCTAGATATATAGGGCTCAGAGGCAATCAGTCGATATCTCAAGGGCTACTGTAGAAAGAGGAGATTGCAATAGGCACTCGTGTCATACAAGGTTGACTATGAGACGACGGGGTTAGAGACATTGAGGGAAAAGGAAGGGCCAGGGAAGCTACTAAAACAGTGTCATGTCCAATGATGGAAGCATTGTGTCGTGGAGTGTGGACTGAAGACAAGACTGAGAGGAAAGGGGGGGGGGAGTGGGGATGGAAACGGGAACGGAGTTAGGGAAGAGTAAGCACCGTATATTATCAATTACAAGACACAAGGATGGGAATCAACAATTCGGAGAGGAAATCGGGATTCAGAGAGGGAGAAGTTATGCAATTGGAAAAATAGATATGATGTGAAATTACATGTGAATAGTCGATTGAATAAATACAAATACGATCGACTAGCCAGCAATTTTTGGTATTTACAAAACAATCTCTGCCGAGAGGGGCTTAGGCACAACGGGTAAGAAAGATCAAAGATCAACTCGGTGAATAAAGTGATTAGGGTATGTGAATAATATTAAAACAGGTGAATCGTTTGCATGGCTAGAAAATGTGGCAAATGATTATCGTGGAGAGAGTGTAAATAGATAAAATGATCGATTAATAAAATTGAAATAGCGAATTCTAATTATAGCGCAAATGAGATGAAATTTAATAATGGACATGAGTGGCATACAAAGAGTGATACACTGATCGGATGAATAGACTCTTCTAACAGACCTAACATATTGTAATGATAATAGAGGATGAAACAATTGGGTAGATCACTACGGACTACTGTATGAGACTACGGGTATGTCAAAGGAGATTGTGTGTATAGAAAACAATTACAGCTAAATAATACGATACTTCAAGCGTGAGATTGATGAACAAGATAGCGATAGGTCTAGAAAATGCTCTCGTAGGATCGGACCATGGGATAAGAGGGCGATCGATCCAACCTCTTCTTAGGCAGATTGTTCAACAGAGTGTTGCACGTGAGGAAAGTCGGACGATCGGATGGATTGAAGGACCAGCATCGCATCAAGATATCCTGTAGGGACGGGAATGAGGGAGGGGGGAGAGGGGAGAGGGAAAAGGAGGGAGGGGGGGGAGCTAACCTTCACTTCTCGAATGGTGGCTACATTGTGCAGAGGGGCAGTGATCCCCTTCCCGACCGAGTAGATAATCATATCGGGGTGATTCGAATCGAATGGAATCGACGATGTGATCAATTCAAACCAGATTGTCCTCAAACAAAGTTGGTTGAGAGCACATGTAAAGAGCTAAATTACCCGAATGAGAAGACATCAGATTGGGGGGAGAAGGAGAGCTCTCTCAGGTCTCCTGCGATCTCTCGAATCAACTCCGGTGCCAGATACGCCAGCCAGTGCTTCGGAACCACCATCGAATTGTTCCTGCGAAGGGTGATGAGGGGGATGGAGGGGATGGAGGGGATGGAGGGGATGGAGGAGAGGGAGCGGAGGGAGGTGAGGGGGGGGGCATCGAGTACCTCTTGGGGAAGCGCAGTCGTTGCATCGAGAAGAGACCCAGATCAGTGATGACTGCCTGTAATGGAGAAGATCAGAGACGAACACCGCCATCCTACATTTCGACGCTTTTCTGATAATTTGTGGATCTAGGAATGGAAACAATTGGCGGCCATACCCCCCGACTTCTCCCTCCTCACTCACCCTTTGCTTGCTCTCGATGAAGATGTTCTTCGTCCTGAGATCCTTGTGAATGATCTTCTTCTGATGGAGATACGACACTCCTTGGCAGATCTCAGTGGCGTATTTGATGGCAGCCACCATGTCCACTCTCTCTGCATTCGGCCCGTGAAGGATCGAGTGGAGAGTCCGACCCTACACTCATCAATCTCATTTACAAATATATTCACAACCATATTTAAACATTCAGTGATCTATTGAACAAGATTCGTCGAAATGTCTTGTGATCTTGTCCTCCCCCCTCAGAGGTAGACTCCCCTCTCACTCACCTTGCACAACCCCATGACGATGCCGAGACTGGAATGGTCGAGGCAGTATCCCAGACACAGCACGATGTTGTCGTGACGGGTGTTCTGCAGAGGGGGGCTCTCATCACTCCCCCCCCCCCCTGCTCTTCCTCTCTCACCTTGAATGATGCGACCTCCGCCTTGAAATGCTCGAGTCGATCTTCGTCCTCGACGTGGTCCATGTTCAGGAATTTGACAGCTACGTCTCCAAAGTGATATCCACGAACAACCTAGAGAGACAAGGAGATCGTCAGAGGGGAGAAGGGGTAAGCATGTGCATAGATTGGAGAAATATCCCACCGATCCGAATCTTCCCTTTCCGATCAACTTATTCTTCTTGAACTCGATCTTGTTCAGAGGAATCGTAACCTCCGACCAGCTATTCTTAAATTGGCCAGTTTTATATGTGTGTCGATGCGACCCCTTTTCTTCCCTCCCCTCACCTGTGCACTTGGTCCTCTTATGGTGAAGTTATTCCACTTGTTTCTGTCCCACGTGTGTCCTCCAGGAGACAACTCTGCCGATATCGATCCATCCCCCTGCAATGACTCCATCTCCTCTTCCAGTCCACAGTTCACCCCACTTCTCCTCTACAACTCCATCTTTCTCGACACGTGAGATATTCCAGAGTACTCTCTCTCTTTCTCCTTCGTCGTTCCTTCTCTTTCCACTCTCAAACCACCACTCCACGCATCTTCCATTTGACAAATAGTAGCAACAGCATGTTCAAACAAACAACTTCTTTCCCCATAACCCTGCCGTCATCACTAGTCCCCAAATGGTACATTCCATGGTCAGTCCATACTCCCTCTCCACTCACATTCGATCCCTGACTATCGTGCACTTGAGGATCCTCTCCACTCTGCTTAATCGTCCTCTGCGAATCCAGTGATCCAGTGAGTGCCACTGCTCCTTCCCTCCCCCCACGAGTCTCCGTTCTGTCGTCTCTGCAATACAAAACCAACATTACTTTTGAGAATAAATACAACAGCACAACGGACACCCGATTCTTGCTTATTTCGGCACTTCTCTAGTTTAGGGGGTAACTCCGCCCACTTTCCCTCTGCGTCTCTGACACCCTGCCTCTCCCTTCCTACCCCTTCCCTCTGACGCTCTCGCCTGTAAACAACTACTCACGCGCTCTAGTAAACAACTTGTTTACATGGCGGAAGCATAGGCTTTACAGTACTCATCTATACCTCCTTCCCTATAACGGCGACCCGCGAAGCGGGGAGCTCTGTAAGCAACGATAGGGTTTCAGAAAGCTGCGTAGCTCTAGCCTGTTATGTTCTCCCCTACCTGTGTAGGGACTCAGGGGTCTGAGTGGGAGGAAAGGGCTTACCCCCCAAACTAGAGAAGTCCCCTTATTTCTAATGTTATTTTCTTGGTACATCAACCCAAAGGAGTGGATGAATGGATCAAATGCAACTCACGTGGACGTGTGTAGCACGATATCGGGTACTTCGGGTACCGAGTCGGGGAAGGTGAAGAATTTCCCCCTATCGGATGCCACTGCTGACCTGCACATCCCCGGACCGAACGGAGAATTCTGCGCACCCGCTGCAAGGAAGCACTCTCCCCATGATAGAGAGAGAGAGAACTGACCATTGGCCATGGCAGGAGTCGAGGGAGTGGAACTGTTGGTGGAAGAGGAGGAATCGAGGATCGCCGCATTGTCAGGGTATTGGAAGGCCGGTTCGTGGAGGGATCGAGAAGCAGCCATGACATTCGCAGATTGAGGACCCATCCCCCACGTGTCCTGCCAAGGGAAGAGATCAACGAGGACAAGAGAGCAATCAATTTGCACGCACTAATCAACCATCTACAACGTAGCTCTATCATGCAAATCATCATCTTCCATGTATACAATAAGTATGCTAATCGAAAACTGCTTCAATTTGCATTTTTCAAATATTCCATTGCAGACTGAAGCACAAAGTATGGTGGTCAAAACTAATCAAACTCGCATTACCTATTTTTAACAATACGACATAACTCACAGCGTTTCCGTGTTGCACGAGAGTGTCGAAGAGGGATCGAAGATGGTCGGGAGTCAAACCACAAGTGTTCCCCGTGTGAGATTTACAGTGAGTGTGCACCTCCAATTTTCATTAAATATGAATCAAAAGATCCAAAACATCTCTCTCTAGAATGTGAGCCATCCAAGTCAAGTCGAGGTTGTTGGTAGGGAGAGAGAGTGCTCACCTTCATCTTGCAGCTTTTGCACTTCTCCCACGAGTTGAGGAATCCGAATCCGAGTGGTCGTTGGCAGAGGGCGCACAGATGCTCAGTCAATCGATAACTGAAAGGTGAATGGAGATGAGCAGTACAAGTCCTCTTCACATCGACGTTTCCTTCCCCAACTCATACTTCTCCTCTTTGATACAATCATCTTATATCATCTGCCCACCTCCCCCTCTGCCGTCACATATTGCTAATCATTTTTCTTTAATAGTACACGACGTACACTACTTATTCGCAATGTGTGGAACACAATGGTGAACTAAAGGACTATGGCGCCTTCAATTAGAATAGTGGGAGTGCTACCTGAAAGTGCTCTTCCTGCTCCACACATGGGGGATCTCGTGGTGGAATCGAGATGCCTTCGGGGATCGACTCCCACTCGCACCTGCAAGAATCAGGACATCCATTTTGAATACTTAACGCATTAATATTTTTAAATATTTTAAAAGTATTTAAAAACAATAATTTCTCCCTTGTTTGATCTTTTTTTCGAAATATTACTGATAATACCCTCCCTGTTAGTCATACTTATTCTAATGACAACTTATTGGATTAGTCGAGGATGCCCATAAGGATTCTCTGGATACCGAAGTGCATGGTGGTGCTCTGCGTGATTCCCCTCAATCGACCGGGGGGAACTGCTCCGGGAGAGGCTGCAGTCGCCGTCGTCGTCGTCAGATTGAGTGGAGAGGGAGGGCACAGGGTCGACGAGCTCAACGATGACGAGTGTTCCCTCTCTCGACCCGATGAAGTGGAACCGCATCTGCACAACAACCAGTTCATTAGATTTACATATAGTGGTCGAAAGAGTAAGTCACAAAAATTGTAAAAAATGGACACATTACTTTTGCACTGGTTCGAACTTCAAAAACCGGACATGTTATGTCATTTTGGGCCTACTTATCGACCACTGTTTACATACCCTGTTCTCGCTTGATCTAGCTTATCGCCTTTCAATATTACTACGCTGTATCAATATTTCGTCTAATGCCACCCATACAAGGGAAATGCATGGACACGGGATACTGGAACTGGAAAGACAATGAACTGAGAGGGGGGGAGAAAGGAACCCGAATGATGCTCTCCACTCTTATCACAACTAGAGTAATTTATCGCCCCTTTCGATATATGGAAAGGACACTCAATCCCGCCCTTCCCAGCCCAGATCACCATCGATCCCTCAATGGCCCCTCCTTACCGGGACGATGAAGGTTTCATGAAGGCCACCTTAGCCATTCCCGAAGACGTCGACGGCGAAGATCTCAAGAGATAAGGGAGATGGAGGGAAGATGAAGGGGAGGGGGATTATAAGGGCTGAACAAGTGATAAAAGAGTAAACGAAGACTCAATTAAAGACGATTCACATCATTTTTTGAAATAGTTCATTCTCACTTGGAGAGGGGATGAGAAGGGTCGAGAGCCTAGAACCCCTCCCCCCCCCCCCTCCATGAAGAGGATACGGATTCAAACTAAAGATAAATATGCCGGGGAACATGAGAAAAGAGAGTATAGGAAAGAAGAGAGGTGAAAGGGGAGAAGGTAGATCACATGTGATCGAGAATTGCATGGAAATAGGAATGAGTAGAATGAGATGTGCAGATAGAGGGAGGGGAGAAATACACTGTTTGGAGAGAGAGAACGGAGGGTGATTGAGGAGAGAAGCTGAGGACTCCTCCATCAGGGAGAAGAGGAGAGGAGGGAGGGGAGAGGAGCAACTCACTCGGCAGCTCCCCTTGATCTACCCGGCAGAGCCCCCAGGGTGGATGTGGAGGGGGACGACGATGGATCTAAAGAAATGATTAAGCATGATGAGAGGGAGTAATATGAAAAAGGGAGAGAAATGAAGAAGAGGGAAGAGGGAAATGGATCTTCTACGGAACACAATTGAAATTAGAGATTGACGTCAGGAAGTAATAGTGGCTAAGTGAGAAACGAAGGCTGGAACAAGAGAAAGGCAAGAGTAGGAAGAGATTCTAGACATGGAAATGGTTTAAATGGGGCACGAGAAAGACTGACCAGTACTCGGAGAAGCTATGCTCCATGCCAGTTGATCGTCCCTGATATCGATCGGAGTTGACGATGACGATTGACCTGAAGAATACTGTAATAAGTGATCGATGGAGGGAAGAGGAAACTTGTCAACCATCGTCACTCCATACCAAACCATCACCCAATGGACACTCGGAGTACGAGAGTGGCAGAAGATGAGAGGAAAGCGGAACGAAAAGAAAGACGAAGCAAAGGATTGATTACACTCTCGACGAGAGAAGAGGGAGAGATTAACCCAAACTCGTGTAGGCTATTCCCTCGCCATGAACTGCTGCCAAGTAACAATTCACACATCTCTATTCCTGCGATACGCCTTCATCTACAGTGCACACACGAAGAGGGCGGCAGTGGAATGGTAGGTAGAGTACTAATTGTAGATAAACATGACTCTTCATCGGAACACTAATCCGTAGTGATCGGATAGAGGTAATGTGAAAGGGCGAATAGAATGAGAAGGAGAGAAGTGAGTTGAGATGGGTGAGAGTGGAGAAGAGAGAGAGAGGGGAAGGGGATGGAGGGATAGAAGGATGGAACAAGGGTAGTGTTCTCCTCTATCTATCCCTATCTCTCTTCTACTCTTCTTGTATCACATATCTCCATCTCTTGCACTTCCTCCATCAATCATAATCCCTCTCCTTCACAATATCATCTGGTCAACAATTGATACTCCAACAATAACGAGTGGCGCACGATTAGACGAGCAAGCTACTCTCTCTAGTGCGTATTCTGCACTTCCCTGGTTGACCTTGATCCGAGTGGAGTAGTCTCCTGATCTTGTTAGTGCTTCTGGCCACTCGTCGACGAGTCTCCTCATTCAATCCCAGTCTGCGACAGATTTCTTCCAGCTGAAATGCACTCCCGTTAAAAAGAAATCGAAAGGACTCGGAATGATGAGGGAATGAAATGGAGTAGAAAGAGAAAGAGGTCTTCGTTCCTTATTCGAAACGGATTGACAATTCTACGAACATGACTTCATGTGGAAGAAATTCTATGAAGACGAAGGGGACAATGCGAATTAGGTAGAATGAGATGGGAGGCGAAAGGAGACGAAAGACGAGACAGACTGACAAAGTTCCAAACGACGAGAGAACGGAGTAACCGATGCAACAAGAGATAAGATAGAGGGAGGTATACAGTGATGGATATGGAGAATAACGGTGAACGCAAAAATGACATTGCAGAGCACTGGATCGCCGCTTCTATTTCTTCCATCGCTAAATTCTGTAGCATGTGGTTCGAGAGTTAAATAATACGAGTAGCATTCTATTAGATTCTAAGAGTATATTGGATCCTGTAAGCAATAATGAAAAATGGTTGCCGAGAAAAAAGTACGGAATCCAAAGCAATCGCAATAGACAGAAATTTGAAGTGAAGAACTAACCTGCGTTGCGTCGATATTGATGAGAGAATGTAGATCATTGACTATCTTCATCTCTTTCATATGAGTGCATTCCTTCTCGTTTATTCCCATAAGAGAGAGCCATACACTCAACTCCTCTTCTCCGCCTATCTCCTCTCTGATCATACTCGCTACCAGTCGGATTAATCGGGCCTATAACAACACATACTTTAAATTACATTATTTTTCCACTCCCCTGTCTCATTTTAGTATAATAAGAATAAGTTACACATGTGAAAAGCATGCCTCGTGGCTGATCAGTTCATTGTTAGAGAGAGATTCCCTCGACTCCGAGTACAATTTGGCAAGATTAGTCAATTGCGAGCATTGTCGTGGTGTGGATGAGGACGGCAACGAGTCCATTCCCGGCTAGAACACCTCATTATCAAATATTTCACAAGAACGTAGATAAAATAGAACAATAGAAAAAATATAGCAGAGACGACATTTTCTCGCTCCCTAATGTTGTGCTTCCTTTTGCTCGCCAGAATATGCATGAATCATGGATATAATCGATTGTGATCTCGGATTGCTCATCATGCTCTCTCCTCTTTCGGCAGTAAAATGTTGCGAGCACTCAGAGTATTACGAGAAAATTTCGTTATGACCAGCTAATTGAATACTTGCACCACTCACATTGTTTCTCGCAATGAATCGGAAAAAAGGAACCTGTATAAGATGGGGCCTGAAGACTGGTGGGGAACTAGTTACCACGCCATCAGAGGTGCCTCCTGGCATAACTAAAATTGTACATCTCACAAAAATGTACGGAAATTCATAAAGCACAAAACATCAAAATCGCACCTTGCCCGCGGCAAAAGGTGAGTTCGAAGTTGGAAGCGGTGGGAATTACCTTGCCTCTTCTAGATTCCCCTCAGGAAGGAGTATAAATGAAGTCTCTCTCTGCTCCGTTTCACCTGCAATTTGCAAGACTGAGTCGCCATTTACTATGGAAACACGACTACATCTTTCAGCGAATGCCATTTCGGTTATAACAACCGCTCAATTGAGTTAGCGTACACCTATGTGTGAATTATAAAAAAATACAAAGCAAGGGAAATACCAATAATAAAAAACTTGAATACCGATGCAAAAATGTTGATAACCGTTTGAGGAGGAGACCGCAGCGCGCAACCGCGACGCCCCTTCACCAAAGCCACAATAGGAGTACATTGAGACCGAACTAATAAAATAAAAATCTCTTACGATTTTCACTTCTCCAACGAAAAATTACAATTAATTCGGAAACAAAATAATACAATATATTAATTTCATGAAGTATTTTACTGTTTTCATAATATAAGGCTTTCAAGATTTTGCAATATTATTGAAAGACAAGAAAAATGAAGGTATTTGGGAGACGTATATATCATAGAATGTTCAATCGTCACTTCCACCCATTGTAAATGATCTCATATGTTCTTCTCACTCTCGGCGGTCACAATGGACATCAAATTGACTCAACTCTATTTATAATTGCAGATGGTGCATATTTCACGAGTAATTGAGTGAGGTCGAGTATACAGTCAATCCGCCTGCATGATGCCTAAGGTGAAGGGAAGGTTGTCAACGAGTGGAAAGAGGGAGGGAGGGAGAGAGAGAAGAGTAGACAAGTATGGATGAGACCTGTCCTCCACTCAAACTCATAATGCCCGTGTCTCCTCTCGCTCGTTCCATCCAGTCTTTTCTTGAGTATTCCCTTATTCACTCTCCAATTGGCTTCGTTCGTGTTTCAATCTATCGTACTTCATTTATCCTATCTCACCATGCTCTGATTATGAACAAGTGAATAGAGGAGAGCAGACAAGGGAGAGGGAGTACCCAATGGGATAAGACGGGATCAAATGAGGCTCGACCTCTTTCCCCCCTTCCTCCTCCCCCGACACCACTTCATCTCTGCTCTATCTAGTATTCAACCTGTCCACTCTTCGCCACTTGTATAACTTGTTCATTCCAGGTATCACATCTATGATTCCCTTGCTCTTCCTTCTTCTGTCTATATTCCGAGTAAGGCTTTCCTCATCATATTCTCTCAATATATCCAATTTCAGATACAAGCCGATCTCATCGCAGGTACCTCTTCCACCCCTTCTCTAATCCGTATAGACTCAACCATTCTTGTAGAACGTGCAGTGGAATGCAAGGGAGGGAGTATGGACGTTTCTCTCACATTCTCCCGTCCCTTCGCTGGTTCCATTTTCGCAGAGAAGGCCTTTGAGAAGGAGGCTTGTAGATGGAAGGGCGATGGACAGCATCGCCTTGCCATCTCCATCTCCACTACTGATCCCACCCTCTGTGGAATCTCGGAGGTCAGCCATAATTCTCACAAGGACAGTGAATGTAGCAATCTCACTTCTGTCTTCCTTCATCGTTTCCTCGTAGCTCTCTAATCTGTCCTCTTCATCGAGTACATACTAAAGAGGCAATGCAGTCCCTACCTGTCCTTGCAGGACAAGGGAGAAATAAGTGTGAAACTGATTCTCTCGCCCATACAAGGGATTATCGTGGAGGGGTTCGCAGCTCTCATAGTCAAGTGTGTCTACCCTACTCAGGATGTCACACTCAGTCTTCCTGCAGGTGCTCCTCTCCGTGTCAGGTCAGATCCAATGTGAATTAGGCCGGATCGACTTTGTTCAGTGGAATCAACGTTGACTCGAGTGTGGTGACTGGGAGTGGCAGCAACCCCGTCCTCTCCATGCACATCTTGGAGGGACACGGCATAGAAGGGAGGGCTGTCACTAAAGCCTCCGTCGGACAGAGAATCACACTTGATGCAGTGCTCAAGGATACCTGTGGGGCAGCGTCCCCTTCCACTCCATCAATCATATTACAGCTATATACGATTTCTTTCTCCATTCGTGTAAGGCTCATGACGGGTCCAATTCACCCGAGGCATCTATTCCAATTATAGATGACAATGGGTAAGTGTATCCCCTTCCTCTCGTTTATTCACAAAATGTTCCTTCCAGATGCGGCATTCGACTTTCTCGAGCGATAGACATCCCAGTCATGATCTCCAAGCCCGTTCCTGGTGGACAAAAACACATATTCCTCCATATGTATGGATTCCAATTTACGTCATCCCAGTTCGTGCATTTCGAGTGTCAAGCAAAGCCCTGTATCCATCAGTGTCCTCTGCAGGTAACGAATCATCCAATCATATTCTTAATATTGTTCGTGTTTTTAGCAATGCACCGCATCTCCCACTCTACTGCCCAATAAATTTAAGAAGCATCGACTACGTAGACAGAATGAGATCACTGAGGAAGATAACAATCTGAGCACTCTAAAACTCATGACAGTGATACAGATCGAGGCGCAACAAGCTACTTCCGCAGCATTGGGTAAAGCACTAACTTCACTATCTCACTAACCTATTCTTTACAGTAGCTGCTTCTTTCGAGAACTCCGATCCGCCTCCGGTTTGTCTATCTCAGGAAACGCTCCTCCTCAGCGGACTGGCCCTTGCACTCATTCTAGTCATATCCGGTTTTTGTTTTGTGTTTACAGTGAAGAGAATGGTTCACAAAGACGATGATTGTCGTTCTGAACATGCATACAGTGTGACCAGTTCCTATCGATGACTTCTAATCAGTAGCTTTCCTCCATGATTACGAGTCCAAATGATCTTCACTCAGTCATCTATTCCTAGGTACTACAATTCCCTGTTGTTTGCTATGTGAACCGTCCAACCGTCTCACTATGTTGTTCTCTGTTCGATGAAAACCCGCACCTTAATCCGGATAACGGCAACCAAAATACACCCGACAACTATCACAAAATATTAGCTTCTCGCATACGTGGCTATGCATCGATCGATCATAATAGCTAGTGGTGGATCAGATGGCCTTGCATGCCCTGATCTAGTGTGTAGATAAGCACTGCCCACTCAATCTCAACGTATTGGTGCTCTCTATTTTAATATATATCATATATATAATGTCGTCTCGAAACTTGTTCTAATCAATGAAGCGAATACCTGGCGCCAGCAGAAGATCCTCCCTCCCTGCGGTCCTCACAGACTCCCCACTCACCCGAGGCAGTGCTCTCTGAAACAATAAACTTGCATTGCGTTAACAATAGCCAGGAGAAAGCATGTCTGTGCAATCAAACGTTTGATTGAAAATTTTGAAATTGATTTTTCAAAATCAGAATTTGAGCGATATCCAAAGTAGGAATGGAAAAGTAGGAACGGAACGAAAATTGATATTGATTGATACAGTAAGCTGTCGAACGTCAACTGATATATAATATCGATATCTTTCCCTTTTTTGTAAATGTGATTTCCCCTATGCCCCCAATATCTTTTTATCTTTACACATAGCCGAATGAGTGTCTCCACATGTGCTTCAATCGTTTTAGTAGACATATGTGCCCTCGTCCTGCTTCTTTTCTTCACAAAATTCGATCCATCTGTCAATTACTCCACGTTGTTCATTGTTTTGACAACCTGTCTCCAATGTATTTGCCCGCCTCGAAGTGTCTTCCTCCTCTCTGGACAGGAAAGGTCAACGCTCTACTTTGTTTGCTCACTCGAGAGAGAGTGCCAGCTCAGCTCATGTCTCCAGGCACTCTCCTTTCTCTCCATCCATGGCTGACCTGCTCCTTCCATCATTAATTCATCTCTTTGACCCCTTCTAGCACCTGTCTGTCCATATGATCTCTTTCCGTCTCTTTTTGTGAGGGAGCGCCCGCTTCTCCCCTTCTCAAGTGACTCCTCTAGAGAGCTCTTCGAATTTTCAAGTATCACTACTCACTACTTCACAGTATTCATCTTTCCTCGTCCATCCTATATTATTCCAATCACTCAGCTCTCTCACTCGATATTGTATGTCCTCCATTGAAGGACGAACGACCACTCGAACCTCCCCTTTCCTTTTTACCTTCCTCCTGACCCTTTGCCCTTTATTTCTATCATGCCCTGCAATATGCGCGTTCAAACGGAAGCTCGTCTCTCGATTTCATAATGCTTAACTTTGACGTGGTTGTTATGCCATTTCATCCAATCCCCCCTCTGCTTCTCCCTTTACGGCTCTGCCTACCATTAATCGTCCTTCAGTATTTGACTATCTGCTCTTGAGCCTTCCTATCACAAACAATTTGTCCCCCTCATCTCTTTACCCCATCGGTGATTCTGCTTCTCTATCGGGTTCTTCTTCAGTAATTTGATCTTCGATCCACTCATATTCCATTTCCGTCTTCTTTCGCGGTAGCTCAACAGTGGGAGGCCGTTCCCTTCTCCAGACTCCTCATTTATCTCTCCCTCTTCCTTCCGTGAAACCTCTCTCCTTCTTTGCTTCCCACGCTCACTTTGATTCATGATACAGTAGTTGAACAGTTTGGTCCTCTTTGTTTCTCTCCCTTCCGTATGCTCTCTCATCCTCTCTGCCCGTTCTTCTCTCATTCTTCTCTCCATCTCTTTCGCAAGCAAGCACCACAGCTGCTTTGCTCCTTCTCTCTCTCTTCCCTTTATTCACCTTTCGTGACTCCCATAAGAGGGTGCATTCAGACGAGGAGAGACAAGAGGATACAGTACATTATTTGAGTGATCTACCTCGCTATCCCAGCTTTCGTCCCACCCCCCCCCCCCTTTCCTTTTCACCTTCGCTGGCCTTCTCACAGTTGCGAGTATGAGTAGTGGATACTTTCACTCTCTTATCGTCGATTCCTCCCCTCCTCTCTTCCAACCACCCCCCCCCCTCCCCTCTCTAGCCTCTTCCTCCCTCTCCAACCCTCTATTCCGTCCTCCCGACCACTTCCCCTAATGGCTCTTCGTGGATTGATCACTACCACTCAATGCTGTTCCATTCGCGCCTTCTCTTTCCATTCGTTCACACTTCATTTTCTCCGATTCAGAATGGCTTCTTTCTTCCGAACCTTCTCATCTCGGTTTCGTAAACCACGAGGTAACATAGATCTAGAGAGGGAAAGATCTGCCTCTGCCCAGAGAGTTCCCCGGATTGATCCCAAAAAGCAGGTTAGATCAAATACCGATAATTAATTAATATTATGAGAGAGGGATAAATAGTTGTGATTGGAAGAGGTTAATTGTGATACTGTCAGGTGTGCTGCAAGGTGCTCCTTCTGGACGGGACTGATCTCAACGTTGTCGTCTCCGTGAGTCATCTCCACCCCTTCCATTATTCACCCTCATCTCTGACCTACCCATGCCCCATAATTATTGACCTGTGTCGACCAT
The DNA here is from genome assembly GCA_036245805.1 of Pristionchus mayeri. Classification (NCBI taxonomy): domain Eukaryota; kingdom Metazoa; phylum Nematoda; class Chromadorea; order Rhabditida; family Neodiplogasteridae; genus Pristionchus; species Pristionchus mayeri. The sequence goes on along the minus strand of BTRK01000003.1, from coordinate 22,993,098 downwards.
AGCCTCTCCCCTCTCTCTGTCTCTCCATTCACCTCCGATTCCCTCATTAACCATCTGGCACACGAGATTCGCTCCATTCATACCGTAGCTTCAATTACTCTCGGTAGTTCTTTCTTCTCCTCGAATGAGTTATTCCATCCGATGGGTTCTTCCTTCATTCACTTTGATCCACTCGAGGGACGATTAGAAGAACAAGAGAGGGAAATCAGCTGAGACAAGTTGAAAGTGATTCAAGCGGATCATTTCCCTCTCCTCCCCCCCCCCCCCTCCTTTCTCCAATGAACACCCGATTAATCTCCATGAACACACAAAAGGAGACTAAAACTGTTGGTTGTTCTGGACTGGTTTCACTAATATCAGAAGTGATGAAGGAAGGTATGATTTTCAGAAGCGATCTCTGGCAGAGGAAGTGTACGATCAAGTGATGTACTCACTCGACATCGAGGAGAGGGAATACTTCGGACTACAGTTCACTGACCACTACCATGTCCATGTAAGTCCCCCCCCCCCCTCCCCGCCTTCCTTCTCAAGGGGTGAATCAGTGGATGGAATAGAGCGTGCCTCTATCTGCCATCGATTACTAATCTGATTCTTCCCTCTTTCCCTCTTCCTCTCCTCCCTAATTCCCTATCTCCTTCATCCATGACATTGACAGTATGGATGGGACCTGACCTTGTCTACTCCTCCGAATTTTCTCTGATCCGCCATTCCTTCCCATCATTTCGCATCTCAAACTTGCTTAGTGAACAGTAACGAGCCAGAATGAGTTTATGATCTGGAGAGAATGGAGGAAAGAGTGAAGGAATGATGCGGAGCAGATCTTTTCCCTAATAATCTCGTCCGGACGGTGAATAAGTAGTTGAATTGCAGCATTGGTTGGATCCGCTAAAGAGACTCACGAAGCAAATTCCCATCGGCCCTCCATTCACTCTCAGACTCAGAGTCAAATTCTTCACCTCGGAACCGAAAAATCTTAAGGAGGAAATCACCAGGTTAGTCCCACATCTCTCAGATTGGGTGTGATAATTCTGTTTTCATTCTTGGATTAAATATGGAGTAGCGGCCACTTTGTGTCCCTCTTTATTTACCTCTTTCTGTCTTTAATAACCATCACTTAGTCGCGAGTCGATCGATGGTTATGACCCAAATTGAAGTGGAAAGTGGAAGGAGTGGTTGATTGAGAGTGTAGGGAATGGAATGGTGTCCATCAATACTTCAGATATCAGTTCTTCCTTCATCTCAAGCAGGACGTGGCCACGGGGAGATTGGGTTGTGCGAGGAAGACTGCAGTCGACCTGGCTGCTTTCGCCCTGCAGTGTATCTTTTTAAAGATTTTATTTCAAAATTATTATTATTATAAAAAATCTTCAATGCGGGGTTGATGTGATTTGATAAGGCAAATATTGCGCATCTATTTATTCACGAGGAATTATTTATCGTAGTGTATGAAACTATTCTGTACAATTGAAATTGCGCATATTTGCAGCTGAACTGGGCGATTTCAATCCCGAAATGCACACTCCTCTCTTCGTCTCCGAGTTCAGATTTCATCCCGAGCAGGATGAAGTGAGCACCGAGTTTACTGATGAACTCATCCATTGATAGTGTAGTGGATGCAACTGTGAGTGTCATCCTTCTCAATCAATTGCAGACGATGGAAGAGGAGATCGTGGATCGATACTCGCAGTGCAAGGGACAGAGTCCCGCCCAGGCTGAGATGAACTACCTCCAGGTGGGATGAGGAAGGGAGGAGAGGAGATGGGAGAGAGGGCATTGTAGAGTGCGAAGTGGCTGGAGATGTACGGAGTGGACATGCATGTGGTGGAGGGGAAGGATGGCAATCAGTGAGTACTCCACCCCCATTCACATCACAAAGAGGATTGCAGTTACTCATTGGGATTGACTCCCCAAGGAATGCTCGTGTTCGATGGATCTCAGAAGATAGGTCTCTTCTTCTGGGAGAAGATTCAGAGATTGGACTTCCGATCGAAGAAGTTGACACTGGTCGTCGAGGAGGAGGCAGATCAGGCCGTTCGTCTCTCTCCCTTCTCCTTCCATGCCATCCCATTCAGTGCGGGGAGGTGCAATTGCACACTTTCGTCTTCTCTCTCGTCTCTGCCAAGGCATGCAAGCATCTCTGGAAGTGTGCAGTCGAGCAGCATTCCTTCTTCCGATTGAAGGTACCCCCCCCCTCCCCCCTCCCCCCTCTCCCTCTCCCCCTCCAGTCACTCCTCAGGTCCGCAGTGCTCCTCGTCAGAGTCGATCTCAACTCTTCCGTCTTGGGTCGACCTTCAGATATCGGTAGTGATAGGATAGCATCACTATGCATACTTACGGTGGACATTCCATTTGCAGAGGTCGAACGGAGTACGAGACAGTGAATAAAGAGGGCCAGAGACCGAGGAAATCTGGATCTGCCTTCGAGAGGAGACCCAGTCAAAGGTGGTTCTTATTTGACCTTCGTACACAAAGTGAAACGGAAACGGACAAATTGATGCATTATCTAAAGCTAAGTTGACTTTGTAGATACGGAGCCCGAGAGAGTCATTTGAGGAAGAGGGATCAGAGGAGGGCGGATGTACGACAGCAGATCGTCGCTTCCCTCCATGCTCCTCCCGAGAGGAGAGAGACTGCGCTCCCAGAAGTTGCCAAGGTGACCACCCATTAGAATCAAGAGGTCGACGAAGCATAATTCCGATCGTAAATTCCAAAGTATGGGATAACATTTTTGTAAAATGAATATTTCATTTGCACAATGGAGCAGATATTCTTAAAAAGCGAAAAAAATGCTCATTCTACATGAAGAGATTTTGAATAACTAGGAACAATATGGAAAATTTTGACGGTTTAAGAAAGAAAAGACCCTAAATAAATTTTGGATCGATTGGAATCAACTCTTCCTATAGATAGTTTTTCGACCCACTTTGTGATACGACCATTCCAAGTTTTTAAAAAAATGGAGAAATAACTAGAGTTATACTCATCTCAGACGGCAGCAGCGGAGCGACTGGAACGACTGATCTCGTCCTCTCCCCCCTCAGTATCTTCCTCCTCCCCTCCAGTCCCTCCCCCCACCCTACTCCCTTCCCACCCTCCGCAGTCTCGAATGCCTGTCCCCACGAGACTCAATATCGCCAACCCACCCATCGTCAATCTCCCAAGTCAGTTTACTCTCTACAGCGATACAGTTCCGATGTGATACAAGCCCTAGTCATACACCCTACTTACAGTACTTCAGTCATATAATTCAGGCGAGCCACGTCGCATTGATTCACCCTCGCACGTGACTACTATTCCTGTAGGAACGATGTATTCAAGAGTGAGTGAATGATTGAGGGTAGTTGGTTATTGATTGTCTTCTGCAGATTCCTACAGTTTCTTCTCCTCCATCGGAGAAGACGATTCGAATGACAGTGCACACCAAGCCAATCTCCCCCCTGCACACTGACCCCTCGAGGTTGAGTCAGTCCCGAATTCCCAAGTATAACACCCAGTCAGTGTTGGTGAGTCATCTTCTTTCTTCATTGCTTCTCTCTGAGTTCTCGCTTCCAATTGGGTTGGTCTCTCTTGCTGGCTTCTCTTCTGTTCCACTAATCTTTCCTTCTAGTCTACCTCTACTGGGGGAGAGAGTACAGTCTCCTCAGAGGATGGAGATACGACCTCTCCCTCTCCTCCAGCTTCTCCTTCCATCCCACCAACTGCTTCTACTAACGCTCCGAAGCTATTCAAGTCTCGTATTCCTCCTCCTTCAGCCTCGATCTCCAAAGTGGAGGAAGGGACGGTGAGTGAATCACTCGTCGGTGGAGGTGGCACTGCTTATTCCCATTTCACACTTGGCACTTATCCAATTCCTTTCCAGTTATCTGCCAGTAGGATTCCTAAAGCGAATGCAAGGAATTGCGCACTCTCGACTTCTTCATTTGGGTATGATTTCTGAAATAAGTGTTCAATGAAACATTGTTCATGAAGGGGATGACTGTTGCAGATCGACGAGCGACCAGAGAGTGACGACGCAGTTGTAAATTCATGGATATTTAATGTGATCTCGCCAGTCTTCCCCATTCTAGTGAACGAATCAACACTCGGTTTACCAGCGTAGTCTATACATAGTCATCAATAACCTATTTTTTGTTATTAACTTGAGCATGCATTAAATAGTATTTCAATAATACATCTTCCTCGTTTTATGTAATGTACAATTGTCTTATATTTCACGCTTTTAATTTCGGATTTACTGTTATGTTCATCCTAGATGAAGCATGTGCAAATGATTTTTCAATAAAATCATTATATTTTCGAACCTTCGCATAAATTATGAGACTTCGCGGTCGAGTTCCGATTTTTATTCCACGTCTATTCGACGCACGTTTATCTAATTGTTCTTCATGCTAGTAGAGATCAAAATTTCTAACTTTGGGGGGCCATTTTCGCACCTTTGCAGAAGGAATTTCAATTCTCAATTCTGAAAAAGAGTATGGGCATGCAACCGAATATACGCTCTAAATATTGAATAGGTCGTATCTATCTCCACGATGCTCACGAATCCAGCTCAAAAATCCGCACGGCAATCACAGCCTTAAAGTTACCGGACGAGGACGAAACCCTGATCTGACCCTGATCTGGTCGCGTGTACGAGAGAGTATGCAAAAGTGAGAGAGCGCGGGATTACGCCGATCATTTCCGGCTTTCCCGTGAGGCTATTATTGATTTTTATCATTTTTGTATATTCATTCTCAACTAATTCAGCCATCGGCTATTCGATGGAGGACAAAAAATAGGGGGTCAATTTTGTCCTCGTCCGGTAACTTTAAGGAAACGCAGACTCAAGAACTTGTAAGAGTGAACCTTATCAGTAAGGATATTCGCGGTAGGAGTCCCAAGCGACCGAAACCTACGTGTTCCCGCCAATAAATTTTTAACGTGGAAATCAAATTTCAAACCGCCCTAGCATCCATATTTTTAAATATTTTTACATTCTGCAGCCTTTCGCACAAATGGTATGCCATAAGCTTATTTATCATCTAAAAAATAAACCCAAAAATGGCCAGGAACCTTGTGCGGATGCGCCTTTTTATAAACGCGCACGGCCCCTGGAGCATCGACATAGGGCTTTAGAAAACGTCCGTGCGCTGTAAAATAATTTCACACTAAATGCAGTAGTGGAGATTTGTAAAGCGGTTTTTTTCATTGTCAGAGTAAAGAGAAATCCCTATTAAAAGTAAGCCACATAATATAGATAAATAGTGAAACATTTCTCAAGGTGATGAACATAGAAAAAATATAAAATGAACTGTCGAATCGCAAAGTGATCGTGATTTTGCCTGCAAATTAAGTGATTTTCAGGATTTTTCATGTACAATCAGGCAATCCCACTGTACTATTTTTAAACGCGCGCGCGTTTTGATTGAAGCCTGCGGACGTTTTCATTTTCCTTATGTCGATGCTCCGGGGGCCGTGTTTCTTTCGGATGCAAAATCTCTCTCTCACACTCCATTACTTTACATATCTACTTCCCTCTCCCTACCCCTCTCCCTCCTTCTATCCCCTCGCTCCCCATCTATAGCTCTCCATCTACTCTCTCTCTCTCTCTCTATCACTCTACTCTCTCTCCCACTCCCTCTACTCTCTCTCCCTCTCACTCATTCTATCTCCCTCATTAGCTAATTAATTAACTAATTAGCTAACAAGGCACTTCCGGTTGTGATAGGGACTTGAAATTTCGGTGCTTGAGGTCTACTTTGGCTAGAGTGACGAGAGACGACAGAGGAGAGGAGAACATCAGCCGATAAGAGAGAGCAGCAAACAGTACACCCCCATACCATCCCTGGAAATCTACCGAAATTCGCTGTGTGGTTTTGCATATCTATTCTTTTAAGATTCGACATATCAGCATATATAATGCATTTATCTTGACTACCAATGTAACTTTGGGTAGTCTTCATTAGGTAGAGATGGATCGATTCTTGTAGCGATCTCTCACAGGAAGGACGACCGATCGTCGAGGAACTTCTGCAAGGGATTGAGTGATTGGGGAGGAGGGAGGGGGGGGGGAGTACCTTGTATTCCTTGTTAGTCTCGCTCAGCTTGGGTTCGGCCTTCTTTGGTGGAGGTGCTGCTTCCTGTTCCTCCTGCTTCTCCTCTTCCTTCGCTGGAGGAGGCTGCTCTTCGGGAGGTGGAGGTGGCTGAGAGAGAAGAGTCGGTCAGAGGGGAGGGGGAGGGGATACTCACTAGTTCTTGCTGCGATGCCACGAGTTTCTTCAGTTGGTCCTGCATGCCCTCTCCTTCCTTCTTCTCCTCTCCTCCTGCAGCTGCAGCTGCTCCTTCCGTTCCTGCTGCTGCTGCTGCGGCGGGGTCGGATGCTCCCGCGACGGGGACTGTAGTGGAGACGGCCCCTCCTCCGCCTTGTCCCGGTGTCAGACAAGTGACACTCTCGACTGGCTGAACAATATAGATTGATGGAGGAGTAGGGTGGAGTGACCTACCTGACCAGCGACGGTCGGAGTGGCAGAAGTTCCGTCTGCTGCAGGGCTGCAAGAGGAAGGCTGAGGAGAGAGGAGAGACACTACTTACGCAGCTCCTGCTGCTGCAACGGGAGAGACGGCGGAAGCAGTGGAAGAGACTGCTCCAGGAGTCACTGCGGGCTTCGCCTTCTTGGGGGGAGGAGCAGCTGAAGAGAAGAGTGTGAGAGAAGGGAGAAGATAGATAGCACCTCTCTGCACTGTGTCGTCGGGCTTGGGCACGTAGATGGGGACACCAGTGCTTGACTGAAAGAGGAGTGAATGGGAGGGGTGGGGGGGGGGGGGGGAGAGGAACTGACACTCATGATGTAGCCCAATAGATTCTCCTTCTTGTCGGAGGGAACCTCCCAGATTGCCGCCCCATTTACATCCTGCAGAGATCAAAGATTATCTAATGAGAGAAGGAAGAACACCTTGTAGATGTTGCCCACGATTTGTGCCTCGACTACAGGTTTGAAGGGTTGCTTCACTCCCTGAGAGAGCACCATCCCCACGAATCGATCTGAGAGGAAGAGATATAGAGGGGGGAGAGGAGGAGAGACTCACTCTCAGTTGGCACGAAAAAGACGTAGCCGTTGCTGAAGTCGCGCACGAGCACGCCGAATGCAGCGCTGAGAAGGAGTACTGTAAGGAGAGGGGGAGGGGGGGGGGGACTCACGTGTGGGGGTAGAAGGGGAAGGGCTGAGTGATGACGACACGAGTGAACTTGCACGTGCCTTTGTCAGTCATCATCTACAATCCATCCAGTCCTTGATCAGACTACAGTAACCCACCGTCACGTGACCAGAAACGGCGATGTCCTTCCCTCCAATCTTGTCCTTCGTTGCCGTACTCGTCTTGTTGTACGCCTTGTCATCGGGTAGCTGCAGAACGGATTACTGTAGCTGAGATCGATATCGATGGATGCAATACCTGTGGTCCCGCATCGGCGATGAAGATGTTCGAATTGGCGAGGAACTTCTGCAGTTGTCCGGGAGTGCTTGCAAAGGGAGCTTCCTTGCATTCCTGCAAGGCATACTGTAAGCATACTGTAAGTTGAGAGGAGCACCTTTTGGTGTTTGAAATAGAGTAGTCCATCTTCGTTGAGTACCAGATATCCCCTGGTAGTCTCCTTGGGGGCCGTCGTCAACGGCTGGGGACCCAACTCGTTCACGACCGCATTCTCATCACGAGCACCGATGGGGACGATGATGGGACAACCAGCAGGACCATCCACAAGCACGAACTGGAAGAGGCAACGGATAGAGGGTACGGTAGACCGAGGGGTACGGTAGGTGGGAGTGGAGAAGGACTTACCGCAGGCACACAACTCTTATCCACATTTCCGTCCTTGATGATAAAATTCTCCTTCTTAACTCCTGGCTTGGGCGGGGCTTTCTTCACTATCGGTTTCTTGGCCGGAGCCTTGCCCTTCGCAGCTCCTGAGAGGAAAGAGGTTACTGTATCTTCCTGATATAGACTCACCACCTGCCGCAGCTGCGGCATTTGGTCCTCCTGCTCCACTAGTGACTGTAGTAGCTGCCGAAGTGGTGGAGGTAGTGGAGGAAGAGGGATTCGCCCCTCCACCATCAGTTGATCCAGTACCGAAGGAACAGGCCATCGAGTTTGTGCCTGACTTGTTTCCTCCCTTGTTCATTCCTCCTCCTCCTCCTGCTCCTCCTCCTGCTCCTCCTCCACTCGAATGAGGAATGTTATTGTGCGAGGAGGAGGGATTTGGAGAGGGTGAGCTAGTTGATCCCGGAGGAGGCTTGTGAGTGTGAGCGGCAGGAATATCGGGTGCATTCCTCAAATACTGTAGATGAGGAGGGACAGGCTTACGGCAACTTACACTCTGTCAGAGTCGGAGTCCTCCTCTCCTGATTTCTTTGTCTTGCTCACTCCACTCTTCTTCGCCTTCTTTTTGCCTCCTTTGCTCTTCTTCTTCTTCTTCTTCGGAGCACTTTGAGGGGGAGCTCCTCCCATCATGAATGGAAGACCGCTCAGATTCGGCTGACCACCCCCTTTCATTACCACCTCAAGAGGCATACTGTAGGATACTGTACGGGAGGGATACGGTACTCACCACAACCATCGGTTTACCGCCCGTGTTGGGGGGCATCATCCCAGGAGGCATTCCTGGTATGCCAGGGTACATGGGTTGCTGTCCTTTTGGGGGAGCCATCGAGATCGAGACGGCTTACTGTAGAGGGGAGGGGTACGTAGGTACAGGGGACGGGCAACTCACCACTCCAGTCGAATAATAGAGGGACGAATGATCCCTCGTAGAGGAAGAGGGAGAGGATCGGAATAGGAATGATTGAATGGAGGAGGAAAGTGGCTTTTATATTGAGGAAGTTATTGAGGAGAGATGCAAATAATTGAAAGGAATATGGAAAATAATTTAGAGAAAGGAGAAATTATGGGAACATTTTCGTGTCTTTTTTGTCCGTATTTGCAAGTCCTCAGATTCGATTGATCGCGATCTGAATTGGAAGTCTCACTAGAACATACACATAATTAATAGTGATGCGTTCATCTGACGATGTGTCGAGACTCCACTGGAGAAGTCAGTGGCACTCATCTCACACGATACAATCATCTTGCTCCACAATTTGTACCACAAACTTAGGTAATTAAACAATTACCCGAATTTGAGGTGTTATTCCATGAGTAGACATCGATATGCCTCTACCTATCCCACTTTACAAGACGGTATGCCTCTTCCTATCCCACTTTACCGAAAAAAAAATTAGTCTTCAATTCAGTCCTGTGCCTGGAAAAGTCGGACAATATTTACACTCTGGCTTTGACAATCGAGCAGATTCATAAATCACATTTTTTCTTTCTTTTTTCTCTGATACTCGAATCACCAATCTAGTAACTCTTTTGATTGAGGGTCGTCGATCACCCTCTCCCCATCGAGAGAATGGGAGAGGGAATTTCCTTAAAGGAGTTCCGACAAGCTCTCGATTTGATCATCGAGGCTGCAGTTGAGGAAAATGGAGGCAGTCGAATAATGGTGGAAGACGAAGTTAATAATGTCGAGCTACTCCACAATCTGATGAAAAAGGCGAGGAACGGATCACAGTAAGTATTTATTTGTTTTGTTTCCCACATCCTTCAACGGTTTGTTGTTATTTTTAATTTTAACAAATAACGGCCTTGATAATAATATATATTATGTTTTGAATTCATCAAAATAGTAAAATAATAGTACAACTTGAGTTCTTCCGACATTCTGGTCCAATGTGATGGCTTCATCCATGAGTGGGAGTCCTCTGGAAGGATATCAGCTGCAGTGCAGCAGTTGATCGGTAATTACTATCGAAAGCTGTTGAGAAACTATCACTGAAGCTATGTTTGCAGCACTCCTAAATCGGCCACATGTCAGATGTGCATTGGTAGCTGCTCACGATATCTCAAATGGTCGATACTCTCCAGAGTTGCCGCCTGTTCCATTCGAAGTCAGTCTGTTTGAAAGTTTCTCCTTTGCTTGTTTGTTGTTTTCCGAGAGTGCACTTAGGCTTGGGCACTTTCTTGTACGCAATATTCGAACTGCAGATAATTATTATTGTATAAATCTGAATCCTCCACTAGTGAAGAATACTGAAAATGTTCTTTTTAGGTGGACGACGACGATGGAATAGCAGTGAAGATTGTGAAATTGGTGAAGAAGGCAACTGCGAGCAATGGAATTGGAGTGACCATCAAGAAGGACTCGAAAGGAAGGTCTGTGAGAACATACCATATTCCTTCTTGAAGTGCTGTATTAATTCTTCGGATTACTCTATTTTGTATGTGCAGGGTAGTGATCGCTCGTGTCTTGAAGGACAGCATAGCAGAGAAGAGTGGATGCATCCAGGAAGGAGACACAATCCTCGAGGTACCTCATTTGTTGGACAATTCATTTAGTCCCTTCTCTTGATGGTTCCTTTTCCTCTCCATTCCATGTCATTCTCGTTTCAGGTCAATTCTCAGAACGTGCAGAAGATGGAACCAGAAGAGATCGCCCTTCTCCTCACTGACGTATCATCTTTTCCTCTATTATTTATAAGCCCCATTTCGTCCCAGTTCTCAGTAATCCATTCTCGTTCGAATCTCAATTGCAAAATGTCTAAAAAAATGATGAAGAAGAAAGTTGGAAGAATATAGTAGACGCTTTCAGATGGAATGCGGTAGTGTCTCCCTGAAGATGCACCCTGCAGATCCTCCCACTCACAGTGCTAATGTATCCAACATCCATCTAAGGGCACTCGTGAGTACCCCTTCTATTTTGTTCGAATAATCAAGAGCACTCTTGTATTCATCGGATATTCGTAGACTGGCGAGTAGTGTTGTTCGCTCGAGCGTTGCTCGCGAGCGATCGTCGCTCGAGCGGTCAATTTCTACGAGCGCTCGATTATTTCTGGGACTCGCTCGAGAGAGAGCGGCGCTCGAGCGATGAATTCGAGCGGTTTTAATCAATGCAAATTCAAGAAATAATGGCAAAAACGAATAACATCACTACTGGCGAGTGAGGAGTGGAGTGATTGTGTTCAGACAGACTACGATCCCTCGTCGGATCGCTCTCACCCATGTCCCCAATCTGGCATCTCTTTCTCTCGAGGAGACATCATCGAACTGCTCATCTGTGGGGACGACTACTGGTGGCAAGGAAGGAGAATTGGCAAAGGAGCATTCGCAGGCACTAATGCCATTGCTAACGGTGAATAGGCCTATCGGCAATGCCATCTTGGGTCTAGGAATGAAAGTGGCAGATGCCAATGCAAGAAACAGCTAAATTAAGTTGATGTCAGGTGATTATCACGAGTCGGTTGGTCTCTTCCCCTCGGAGGCGTTGATTTTGAAGAGGAAGAGTGGAGGAACGATGGGGAAGAAGAGAGAAATGGATGGACTGGGAACCATCAGGAGTCTCTCCAGTAAGAGCAGTAGAGATGTAAGTGAATACAACTTGCATTCGCATATTCACCTAACTGATATATCTACCCGTGTATTTTGTGTCGACTATGCAAATGACATTCATCTCCTATAATTTCCTATCACTCGGAAGATCGATGGGTGCTGTCTCGCATCGTTCGATGATCTAGTCTAAATGCCATACTTCCAGTTCGAGGACAGTCTCCCTTATGAGTCAGTGTGTCGACTCTCTCCCTCTTCCCTCACTCATCCTCGCCCAATTATGCTAATCGGAGGTATTTTTATTTTTGTATTACTAATCAATAATTCTAAACAAATAAAATGATGGTAATTCCCGTGATGGTTAAGGCTTCTCGTGAGATCGTATTCTTGCGATCCTTACAATAACGAGAATCATATTATCAATGTTATGAATTGACCAGTCAAATGGTTTGAAACACTCGATATGAGGGGGAAAATATCATCGAACTGCGCTTCATTTGTCAACACAATGTTTCTTAAAACATTAATTTTCCAGCTCCTGGAGCAGGGAGGAATGAACTAAAGAGAAGACTGATGACACTTTATCCCAAGAGGTGACTCGCCTTTCTATTGTGTCTCTGTTGTAATTATAGAATGCACTTGCAATTAATATGCTAATCATAAAGTTAATCGAATATCCATCCGTTGAAAGGGTAATGAGGAAGTGTATATGAGTAATGAATGCGAACCAGTGATGGGCTAGGAAATATGACGAAATTTTTTTTGCGAGCCCCGGGGTCATTTTTGCTTTGCGACCCCCCCCCCCCCCCCCCGACCCGGACCCAGCTGTTGGTGACTGGGGGGAGGGGGGGGGGGTAGAGGCTGCGCCCCTCCGGTTGACCAGGGGGGGGGGTAGCGGCTGCGACCCTCCGGACCATGGCATTGACGTCACAGTGACGTCAATGCCATGGCCCCTTTTTGCGACCCTCCGGGACCCCGGACTTGCGGCCCCCCGATAAAAGTCATATTTGAAGCCCACCACTGATACGAACCTCATTGTGAGGCAGAGAAATGTAGCAAAGTAAAGCAACTGTTGAATGATTGTAGATTCTCATCGACAGTCCCACACACTACCAGAGCTCAGAGGTAAGCAATGAACACATTCCTTATTTGGTTAGTAATCAGTAGCTTCCATTAGTTGGTTTGATGAGAAGTGTGCGTGGGTGCTCGATGCCATCAACAATCTTATTTTTGATAGGAAACCAAATCTGCCTCCCTCTGCTTCATATTTACGCATAATTTATACTCGGGATATCATTCATGCATACGAAAGACGGCATGAAAAAATGTGATTAACACGCAACGTAATCATAACTTTCAGTCGTTTAAATTCGGTTTACGCATTAATCAAAAAAATTGGTAGTTGCGGCGATGAGGGGGGGGGGCTTTAATTGAGTGGAGTGAGATGAGATCCCTCCCACGCAATCAGAAGGAGATGAGGATAAGAGGGGCCGAACTGAGGAGGGCCTCTCTCTCTCTCTCTCTCTCTTCTTCTTCTCATTTATTCGACACGTGATGAGAGTGGGAGGGATGGAATGAGTGACGTATTCATTTGGGACCCCCTTCCATCTCGCGAGTTAGCATAGGGATAGTAATCTTAGATGTAAACCCCCCTCTGTTCATTTCGAGTCACTCGGTTCCTTCTCTCTTGCAAAGGCCTATTTGTAACTGTGCTCATTCATCATTCATTGTTTCCTTCTCATTCAGAAGGGTATTCGAGAGAGGAAACCTGGCTAGAAAAAATACAGAACCATAATGGAGTCATTATGGAGGCAGTGACAAACATCCCCCCCCCCCCCCGAAAGAGCACCATTCTAATCTTTCCCTATTCCCTACCCTCCGGCAATTCTTCCTTGCATCACTATGAACGGAGGGGAAACGGAGAAGCTACGCAATAAACAGATTAGAGTAGATCCTATTACTGTAGAATGCCTTGAGCTAACCGATGCGGGGAAGACCGTAGGGCACCCACCATTATCAAATTTGTACAGTGTTTGACAGAGGACACTAATGAGGAAGTGAAGGGGAGATATTACAGGGAGAAGGAGTGCAATGGAGTACAGTACCACTTCGTGTCCCGGTCTCGGATGGAAGAGATGATATCCAAGGGAGAAATGATGGAGTTTGGAGAATTCAAGGGCAATCTGTACGGGACGGCACTATCGGCAGTCCATCTTGCTGCTACGAAGGTATGACTGAGAGGAGGGGAGCAGAGAGTACTGTAGACGAGAGGAGGGAATCAGAGAGTACTGTAGACGAGGGGAGGGAAGCAGAGAGTACTGTAGCCGAGAGGGGGGAATGGTGGTTGCAGGGAATGCCGCTGCTCACTCCTCACCCACTGGCACTCAAGGCACTCCGATCGCCCTCCTTCCTCCCTTTCATCATCTTCATTCGTCCTCCTAACAAGAAAGAGTTCATTGTGAGCTGTCCTCCCTCCCTCAGCCTCTCACTCTTCTTCTTCTCTCAGAATTCTCGATCGGGCGCATCTCTAAGTCGAGGGAGGCCATTCAGTGAGAATGAGATCGATTCGATCCTCGATCAGAGTCACTCCATCGAGAAGACTCATGGTGCACACTTTGATGCTGAGGTGAGTCAACGGGGGGAGGGGAAGTCAAGAGGGACAGAGTTCAGCAGTAGAGACAGGTGGTTCAGCATTTGCAAGAGTCATCTAAAAGTGGGAATGCAAGCTTATTTAGTCTCCAGCTGAAGTTAGTCCGGTGTGAGATAGGAAGTGATGAGTGGAGTGGAAGGTGGTACTCATTCGAGGAATTGAAGTGGAGAGTTGATGAGAGTGGAGGAGGTCCATTCAGGTACTCAACAATGACATGGAGTGCGCCCTCTCCGATCTGGTGAGGATCATCGACTCAGTGGATTCCGTCCCTTCCTGGGTCCCCCTCTCATGGGCTACCAGGGAAGATCCCTCCAATGAAGAATAGCCCTCCCCTGAGCAGGAAGTAGGAACAGGAGTGTAGTATACTCATACCTTCCCTCGATTTTCTTCCATTCCAAATAGAGTATATTCCACCCTTCTTCACTAATATCCGAGTGTACAGATAACATCTAATCTCTAACCCAATCTCTTCCTAATCGTTAATGTGTTGATTATCCCATCCCCCGTTCTTAGCACTTCGCATAATTGTACCTGCATAGTAATTCAAAGTTAGTCTCTCATTTCTCATATAAGTGCTTGTATCATGCGTGCTTTACAACTGCCTTCCATTCAATCGATAATTCCCTTTCACGGGTTGACATACCATAATCTGCTTTATTACGATATAGATGCATGACCTATCCCTCTTTTGGTCCTTCCTTCACCACCCCTATCCGGTAGAACCTTCGAGTGAAATCCCTCTCCCCCCTCACTATAGCACATCAGATATCCTTTGTTATTGTCTTCTGCTTCTCCTCTCAGGGGATAATATTCAAAAGTAAATAAGTAGGTATAAGATAGACTCCCCCCTCTCCCTCCTTCATCTCTTCGTCTTGTTCTGTATTAAATGCGATAGAAGTCTGCAGACTACATGTAGACTACTAGTATGAACACGTGATCGAGATGTAATCTCTCGTCTCGCACCTCCGATGTAATATCATTTTATAGGCAGACGGAATCAATGAAGTCGATTAAGAATAGTGGCACTGGGAAAGAGGAACTGAGAACCCGATGAGTGGAAGAATGAATACAAGCGATGACTATTGATCACACCAATTGATCCATACGAATACCGTAATCAGGAGGAAGGCATACTGTACCCGAACGGGGAAAAATTGAGGCAAGAACCAATCAGTAATCATGAATGAAACAGAGTCTCTTGAGTATCTTCTTGAAAGCCGTTCTGAAGTCTTGAGAGAAGACAGTGTAAATGATGGGGTTGAGAGCCGAGTTGAGATAACCTTGAATTAGTATGTTGATCAATGATAGGATGTGGAGGGGAGGGGTATCGTACCTAGAACGGAGGCGAATTGATCGAGCCATGAGGGAACTACATGTGCTCCCAGAGTTGGTCGGATGAGAGAGAGAATGAAGAAGGGAGTCCAGCAGGCAACGAAGGTTCCTCAAGGGAAAGAGAGTACGGTAGAGGGAATGGATGGATGGAGGTACCAGTGATGATTGCGAGTGTCCTCCATGCCTTCCTCTCTCTCTTCGTCTCCACAGATTCCTTGCTCTTCTTCGATTTCTTCTTAGACGTGAGAATGCCCGCTTTGAGGGACTTTGCCTTGCCTCCCTTCCCTCAAATGAATGGACTGTCAACACTGAATGAGCGATGAATATGACACGATCCCCTTCCTTCTCTTCTCGTCCTCGAAAGATCTCCCACTGCATTATTTGTGATGTAAGACGAAGAGTACGCAGTACTCCAATCTTCTACTCAAAAACACTCATTTGTAGCAGAGGGAAATGTGTTTTGGGAATTGAAGACTATGGGTTGTTGGTGTGGGATCCTCAGTATAACACAATCAAATGCTCACTTCCTTCGCGCATTCATAATTGCTTAATCACCTGAGAGGAAGACTGAGTCTATGTGTGTCTCACTCGTCTTGTGCACTACTCGATCCTCCTCTGACGTGGACGATGAACTCTCCTTTCCCTGAGATCAAAGATCAGCTGGGAGAGGGAGGGGACGGACCTGGCTGAGTGCCATCTCGTTGTCTGCAGGGACGAGCACTGCAGGAGGGAGCGGAGGTTTGGAAGGAGAGGACTTCTTGATGAGGGGAACCTGCAGCACTCATTGCTTCCCCATTCCCCCTCCCTTCTCACCTTATTGGCATCGATGGTGGTTCGATGGATGGTCCTTCTGTCTCTCTCCCTCTTGAACCTCTTCCTTGCCGCTCTCATTATCTTCCAATAGACAACGATGATTACGAGGAGAGGAAGGTAGAAGGCACAGCATGTTGAGAAGATCTGCAGCCATCCCATCAAGAGATCCACCCAGACACGTCCCCTCGTCCCCCCCCCTCCCTCCGTTCATTCATAAGGAACTATTAGGGACAGGAAGTTCCTATTGCTTCCACCCTCGAATCCTTTCTCTTCCTCGACGATTACTCGGAAATGGCTGTGAATGTTGCAAGAGACGAACAGAAGAAGAGTGAGGAGATTGAGGGGAAGCACGTGGAATTTCTCTATGAGAAGATTGAAACAATCTCACAAACATCTCCTCTTTCTAGTTAGAGACACATAAATTAATACTCCCATATTCAATAGCTCTTCTTCGAGTGACGTGGGAAGGACTTCCTCATGGGAACTTCCTCTCTCTCTCTCTATCACCAGTTGTTCCTCCCCTTCCCACTGGCATAGACCCCTCTTCTCAATCTCATTTTTCACCGCTTCCAATGTCCACTTTCCAATATTTATGAACCTTGTGGTTCCCTTCCTTCTCTCAAGAGGGGGAGGAACCTTTTCCTCTTCAGATAAAAGAACCATCGATCACGCTGATAATAGACGACGGCCGAGGGGGCAAAAAGGGAGTAAGTCCCCCCTCCCCCTCCCGCTCCTCCCCCCCCCCCTCCTTCCCTCTCCCTCTCCCTCCGATCGGCCAGGCAAGGGCCATTCCATAAAAGCCTCGTCTTTCTCACTGCAGCATTAAGTGCTTCCTCTGCTTCCTCCGTCGTCCTCGAATTACATGGTGATGTTCTGAGAGCTCCTTGTCTGTCTCCTTCCCTCGAGAGAGAGAAGACACATCGAGGAGGGGAGAGAACCCCCGATGGAACTGTGCACGGGAATGAAGAGAGGAAGAAAGAGACGACCCACTAATGGACGACCCTCCATTCCCAATGTGAGAAAGGGAGAAGAGAGAGGACTCCCGTTTCACCTTTCCCCTCCCCCCTCTTTGCTTCCCTTGATGAGATGGGAAGAATCTGGGAGAAGGACCGAATATGTCAGTGGATGGATAACATGAATAATGGGATGGAGAGAAGAAGAGGAGAAGAGCATTGGCATGATCTGTCCATAGGGACGAATCCCCTTCAAGAGAACATCGGATCGAGTTATTACGGGTGAATGAACTGAATCGGAGGGAGAAACAAGGCTTGTTGATACCCCCACTCCCCCTTCCCCCTCCCTTCGTTCACTACTCAGAACAACTTGCGTGTCCCCTGAGAACAGGAGATGAGACTAGAAGATGAGACTGTTCCCCATCCGAGGAGAAGAGAAAGGAGAAATGATTACCTGGTAGGATATTATCTGACTGATGAGACAGTGACTCTCCTTCTCGATACGGTAGTTGAATTTGTCGTCCTTCCAATTTGCGAATGGAGCAAGGGATACCTGACGAGGAGTATCATAGAGGAGTACGATAGGGAGTAGCGGGGTGCGGTAGGGTGACTCACCAGTAGTGAGATAATCCAAATGCAGGCTAGCATTCCAATGACTCTTCTCGCCCCTCTGTTCTGCACATAGCAGATATCAGTGATGGACCAGTATCTGCAATGGATTCTCTCTCTACAGTCTTCCCTTCCCCCTCCCCCCCTCCCTCGATCCATTGCTTTGCACGGACTGCTCCCCTCTATTGGATCTCAGTTGATTCGTGACTCCCTCCATTCTCTCTTCCCTTCTCACTCTAAATCTCATTACCCTCTCCCTTGCCCCTCTGATGCCTTTTTGTAGAGGGAGAGGCACCTTGAAGGGTCACGCGATCCTTCACGAGTCCTCCCTTACCCTCATCCACTACACAGTCCTCCCTTACCCTCATCCACTACACAGTCCTCCCTTACCCTCATCCACTACACAGTCCTCCCTTACCCTCATCCACTACACAGTCCTCCCTTACCCTCATCCACTACACAGTCCTCCCTTACCCTCATCCACTACACAGTCCTCCCTTACCCTCATCCACTACACAGTTCCAATTGATGAGGAGCATATCATTCTCCTATTCAAATATTCTGATTCTATCTCGAGTCTCGAGTGAAAAAGTGGGAGAAACATCGCGTGAGAAGTTTTGAACTCGACTGATCTTTCACCTCCTCCCTCCCACCATCAGATTGATGAGGAACTACGGTAGAAGGGATACGGTAGATGTGATGAACACACCTATCGAGAGCGATGGCGACGAGATGTAGAATGGATGCAGTGCACATGAGTACATCTACAGTGATCCACATGTCGCAGACGATGACTCCGAAGGTCCATCTCCCTCTCACTGTACTCCATGTGTAGAGAGGAGAGACAAAGAGACCCACCTGGAAAGAGAAGAGGAGAGGGTACCAGATAATCAAGAGGGAATGGTGGCAAGAGTAGAGGAGATCTCGTCATTTCACCTATTCCACTAATCATCCTCTTCCTTCCTTCTTCATTATCTCCAACCCCCTCAACTACCTCAACCAATTACCTACAATTACTGTCTCTGTTATGCATCCAGTCCTTCCCTTTCTTGGATCAGAGACGACGAGCGAGTGTGGATAAAGAGAGAGACAGAGAAGGGATGGCAACTCACCACCAAATCAGCGACTGCTAATGAGAAGATGAGGTAGAACTGAGGACGAGCTCGTAGCTCCCTCTCGAGACACACTACAATGGTCCAGACCATAATTCACCCTTCTCCTTCTCTCCCGTTTAAGTCGGTTGTGAACCACAGGAAATTGAGCTAAGGACTAAGAATGTTTTATATTCGAGTGAGAGGAGAGAAAGTGAACACCCCGGTCAGACACGTAGAGCTGATATTGAAATTCCATCGGATCGGGAGAGAATCTCTACGATCGATATTCTACAGTCTACAGTAGGTAAGAGAGAGAACCTGCGAGGATGACGAAAGTGTTTCCGACGATGCATACGAGGCAGAGGAGGATGAGGAAGATAGCTAGGGTTATCTGTGTGATGAGAGAGGGGAAGGATGAGGAGAGAGACAGAGGATCCTCCACCAACGAACCGTTCACCATACCATCTGAAGGAGAACGAAGGTCGACCAAGAGAACCGTGTAATGAGTGAGGAGAAGAGCATATGATAGAGAACAAGGAATATGACTCGAAGAGGAGGTTACATTTCACATTTAGATGGGATTAAACAGGAAGGGGAGATGATCTCCTTAGAATGGAAATACAGAGATAAGAGCAAGGAATCCTCGGAATTTAGCAGGAAAAGGAAAGGGGAGGAGGGGGTCAATAATTGGGATGACTGAGGAAAAAATGAAGGAAATGGGAGATCTGACTGGAGAAGTGGAGAGAAGAGATTGAGAGAGGAGAGAGAACTCCTGAGTGTTTTACTCCTTCTGAAACCTCCCCTCTAACCTCCCTTACCTCCCTCTCTTCTCTCCCTTGACAGGTCTTAGATTCTCGCCACAAGAGATAGAGAGGGAGTTTCACACTCTTCCATCGCACATGGAAAAGAAGCAGTTGTTGAGAGAAGAATGAGCAGATGAGGGTTATGGAATGATACGAGAGAGAGAGGGAAGGGGGAGGGGGAGAGGGGAGGGGAGGAGGAGGGGAGGAGACAGAGAGAGTAGAATGGAGTTCCTCCTCTGATAAAGACGAAGAGACGAAGAATCTGAATGAGAAGGAAGCGAGAAAGGAAACATTTGAAAAGAGTCTGCGATGAGTTAGAGGGGAGGGAAGGAGGGAAGGAGAGGGGGGAGGAGGAGGAAGGATTCACGATAGGGGAGAAGTGGACCGATAGTTTGAAATGTAATAACGACGGGAGATGCAAAACGGGACGACGAAGGGCTGGAGGGTGGAGACAGAGGGGGGAGGGGGAGGGGGTCTTCCTCCCCCTCCTTCGCCAGACTCCGCCTCCTTAAGGGAGGATTGATAGGGATTGAACTGTTTGATTAGCTGTGGAGGAGATTGACGCCTCGTGGGTGGGACAGGGCAAAGAAAATATCTCATCTATTGTTTACTAGACTACGCCCGTTTATATTAGGTGCAGCATGGGGAAGAGAAGGAGAGACAAGATTGATCTCTCTTGGATGTTCACCTCCCTAGTCCCTCTCTCTAGCCATCCACTACTCAGGAGGCTGATACATATTGGATATGAACAAGGATGAGCATGGATGAAGATGGGGAAGTTTTGTTTGTGCAAACTATGCTCCTTCGCATGAGTTCGCAAGAGGATGTTCAATGGGCGACAGTTGCATTGAATGGTAGGGAAGAGTGTAGAGGGGGGAGGGGGAGGGGGGAGGGAGAGGACGGATGCACTCGTGTACATCAGAGGAACAGATCACGGAATAAGGACACTGGAGAGGAATGGATGGAATCGTGTCTTCGAAGAAGCATCCCTTTAAGGGTCGAAAAGGGGAGAAGGATGAGTTGAGAATGAGTTGGAAAGGAGGGAGGAGAAGTGTTTGCAGAGAATGAAAAGGAATGGATAAGAATGAAGGGGAGACGAGGGGTCAACGAGGAGGGAGAAGGGGACGGAGAAGGAAGGATGGTCATGGGAGTGACCCCAGAAGGAAGAAGGGGCGCAGAGAGAGAGACTAACACACTTTGGAAGACTTCCACAAAAGAGATTTGCAGCGTGGCTAGAAGTTCCCAGGGGTTGAGAAGAAGAGAAGAGTGATCGAGTTAGTAACGAGTCTACGTAGACAATCAAGGGAATTGCAATGAATAGAACGGAGAGATTGGGAACTTCATGGATTGAAAGAGAAGAGAGGGGAATAATCGAGGCAGCAGAAAGGCGGAAGAGAAAGTGGGAATGGATTCTCGAAGTGAACGAGGACTTGATCCGATGTCGTCAGATCAAAGGGAAATGGGAGGAGGAGCGAATAGAAGAGGGGATAGAAGCACATCTCGAGAGAGATTCGAAGATGAGTCCTCGTGAATCGAATTGAAGCAAGTTCTCTAAGTATATCTTGTAAGGAATGTTTATCTCCCCTTAGAAGACACTCCTTTGTATACCCTTGTGATCTAAGAGGAGAACGGGCATGAATCAGGTTGTCGACGTCCATTCACCAGAGTCGAGAAAACGAAGAGAACGAAGGAGAAACCGAAGGGATGCGGGGTGCAAGTGATATCAGCAGACAAATGTACCGTCATCTGCAGTGCATCCGAGTCAGACTAGGCTCGGGTATCAGACATTCCCTCCAATTCGATGCAAATGACAGAAATTAGCTGTCTTTGTCTTTCATTTATCTTGTGCTCGAAGAGGGCCTCTCCAAGTCTCTGTCGTCTTCGTCAACTAAGAGGCTTAGGAATTGTTGCGATTTTCACATTTTCACGCTCGAAGATGTAGCGAGTCAAAAGCCTCGCGTGAAAAATGAACTTTTCTGAGTTACACCCAAATTTTAATAGAAAAATAAATTTGAAGGAATGTAAAATTCCAACGAAGTCAATTTCGTCGAAGAAACGGCCATAGTAGCCACTGGTAATCAGTGCATCAAGAAAACGCGGGAACCTAAATTTGGCGCCAAACCAAGATTACATTTTATTGGGCAATTTTTCTGGTTTTATTAATTAGTTTATTGATTTAACCACTTCACATTTATCGTTTTAAGGTAGATATGGATCAGACGACAAAAGCCTTCGACAAAAGCAGACTCGAAAGTTACCTTCCGCTGTACTACAGGAAGGGAGTATTCCCGTTCAAACCCTACACCAACTGGCTAACATATTCCAAAAGTGAGTGATTCTAGAAAAACATACTGTTTAAACGTTGGATGCGTGCAATTCAGTGTACTAGAATTGCAATATAGCTGTTTGGGTCCGATGTTAGTTATTTAAATGTAGAGGAAAACCTCATTTGGGTCTTTCCGGCTCTTTTAATTACTTTTTTGCGTTCAAGATGTTTGCTTTCGCTTCATAAGCAATGGTCAATCCTCGCATACGGAGTATTACGTGAATGCTAATATAAAAACTCGGAATATCTGTTACACGATATTTAGATATCGCTATCTTTATAATTATTACGGTTTAGTAAGCCTGTTTAAGCTCCGAATATAGATAATTCTTTTCTATACAGCAACGTTAAATGTTGATAATTGAAGAGCCTTCGGAGTACTTCAATCTCCGTGAATTCGCATTCATTCTGGAGAAAGATGGAGACGAGGTGAATATGCCCGAACTGGTGGTTTTCAGTTGTATATATTTTTTTTCTGTTTAGAAACATCTCCGTTATCGCAGCTTCACGGACTCTCACGAATTCGAGAAGGAATTGTGCCGCTATTCCCCTCACAAACTGGATCTCGGAGCAGTGTACAATCATCCCGTGAGGAAGACTAATGCTTCCTTCTTCTGAGAGTCCGAGTGCTTAGTCTCGCTTTTCTGTAATCTTCTTGCATAGCCACAGCTGATCTCTTTCCCATCGGAAAATATGAGTGCTGTCTAGTGGAACGAGATTCTCTCCCTCAAGTGGGAATGGAACGGGTCAAAACAAGCTAGTAATGACGTGTTGTTCCAGCCGAAAGATGGGAGGAATCTTCCCGATTTCCGTGCGATGGAGCGAGAGTTCATCTTCGATATCGATCTCAACGACTACGATGCAGTAAGAAAATGCTGCGAGTGAGTGGCGATGATTGCTAATGAATCCTCCCCTCCTCCCTTATCTTCTCGAGACTCGATTGTTTCTCACCCCTTGTCTCCACTAGAAGGACTACATAGTTTGAAGTGGAGAGAGGAGGGGAGATGTCTCTGTCGCCCATTAGAATGTCGTGAGGGGGGAAAAGAAGAGGGAAACATTGAATGAAAGAGGACTGGAAGTGGAATGGAAGGGGTACAGCAATGAATGGTGGAGGTGAATGGAGGGAGCAACGAAGGGACTTCTAGCACACATACGCGCAAACGCCTAATTTATGTGGAGTGAAGGGTATAAGAAGGCAAAACGCCTATATCCAAAATCAAAATATGTTGCCAATGGTAGCAAACACATAATTTTTGTTTGATCCGTTTTAATGAGTAGGTCGATGTAATAATTGAGTAGTGGCTTCGCAGGGGTGCAACGGTGTGTGCCAAGTGCTGGAAGTTCATCGTAATGGCTGTCAAGATCCTCGATGCGAGATTGAGAAGTCAGTTTCCCTTTTGAGAATCATGGTACACAAATAGTAATTGAATGGATGGATAATCTGCAGAGGATTTCGGGTACAGTGCTCTTCTTTACGTGTTCTCTGGAAGGAGAGGAGTCCATTGTTGGGTTGGAGACGAGAAGGCGAGGAAACTGACGAACCAAGCGAGATCTGCCTTCGCAGAGTATCTCAGCTTATTCGAGGTGAACCCTGATCATACGGGATGGAGAAAGGGAAGGAAGGAGGGAGCAGACTAGAGATGCAACTATTGCAAGGAGAAGGATGGGTAGCGAAAGGAAGGAGATTGGCCCTTTTAGATATAAAATTCTGACAAATTGGATGTTTGCTCGGCCAAATGCAGCATTAATTGGAGAGTATCAATTATAGGGAAGGATAAGAAGCAGGAAGAGAGGAAGGAGTAGTGAATAGAGTGAATGGATGAGGAAAGGGACATATATTGGTGAAGGGAAGAAGAAGGATTGTAATTACAGGGCAGCAAGATGGAGTTGCGACCAACGGGGAAGGGGAAAGTGAAGACGACAGTGCATCCCATGATCACGGACAGTTACAATGTGATCATGAGTGCAGAGGGTGGTCGATTGGTGGAGGAGATGGTGGTGGAACAGAGGTGAGTGAAGGATGAGTAGATTGAGGAGAGAATTCACGTATTCTCGTCTTTTCATAATTTCCGGCTTATGGGGAATTCATGTTGTTGAGTAGAAAAATAATTTTTTAGATGGTTAGAGAAGGAAGAGGAGGCGCTCAAAGACTGCAGGAATCCGAAACTGAAGGAGGAACTGCAGAGGATATTCACGTACGTTGAAATATCCTTCCATTCTTGGGTTGGAAAAAGTGGAAGGATGCATGCGCATCCCAGCTGTTGCCTGTTTTTATACTGCAGGTAGTAGACATGGGGTTTGCCATGTTTTCGAGTGTTCCATTCATGACCGAAATCTAATAAAAAGAGGAATACGTTCAATAGCTGGTATGTTATGAGAAATGGATCGAGAAGTACAAAGAGGAGAAAAGAGGGGGGTGAATAAAGAAGAGTGTAGGAATGGGGGGAGGGGGGGGGGCACGTGGGGAGAGGTATGAATGATAGATGATATAGTGGATTGAATGGATGTTGATGATAGATGGGGCGAGATTGAATGGTGAGGATGGTATGCCCTCCCTTGCAGTCTGCCTAAGCCCGAGACTCGATGGAAGATGCTGTGTATCAAGTGTGATGAGGAGGCATGGAGAGCAGAGAGGGACAAGAAAATGGAGAATCTCCCAGAGGTGAGAAGGAAGGATGGACAGAGAGGGAGAGTGATGATTGAGACACCATCTGACGAGCACCGTTTCTTCCTCCTCCAATGGGTCCTGAGTCGACTGTATCCTCGATTGGATGTGAATGTATCTACGGGAGTTAATCATCTCCTCAAGAGTCCCTTCTGCATCCATCCCAAAACGGGCAATGTCGCAGTGCCAATTGATCCATCCGAGGTACAGTATTCTATCTATTCGGGGTACGGATGGGGTCATTTACAGGCGCATCTCTTCGACGTATCCAGATGTCCGCGAGTAGATCTATTACTCGAGGAATTGGGGAAAGAGGAGAAAGGAGGGGAGGGCGAGAGCAAGGAAAACAAGGAGAACAGGAAGATACTCGGTCAGAATCCATATTTAACCGTGTATTTTGTAGTTGCTTGAATTCTTCGTGCGAAGAGGGCGAATATTTACATTGCAGGGTACAATCACACTTCGTTGAAACCCTACGTCGAGACTTTCGAGAAGTTTGTGGAGAAGACGAGGAAGAAGAAGGAGTGATTACTCCCCATCACATCGAGATCTCATTACTCACTCTTATTCCCCATATGCCCGTGTAAATTGAACCTTATATTTTGTTTGATAAAGTTGATACTTTATGTGTGTTTCCTGAGCAAAATTTCATATGCAGATATTTTCATTCGCCAATTATCGAATCCTCGCATCCTACAGCATCTCTTCGGAGGAATATCTTGCTCTGTTCGCTTTTACTCCGTAAACTTTGCGTTCTGCACCTCTCTCCTCCGTCTCCCACTTGTCTCACTAATTCATTCAGTGCAAAATGGAGGCGATCCTTAAAGTTACCGGACGAGGACGAAACCCTGATCTCACCCTGATCTCGTCGCGTGTACGAGAGAGTATGCAAAAGTGAGAGCGGGGGATTACGCTGATCATTTCCGGCTTTCCCTTGAGGCTATTATTGTTTTTTTAAAGCATTTTTGTATATTCATTCTCAACTAATTCAGCCATCGATGGAGACAAAAAATAGGGAGTCAATTTTATCCTCGTCCGGTAACTTTAATCCTTTTTTTCCATATACAATTACTTTTTATGGCATCTACAATCGGAGAACCCGGAAAGGGAACGAATGTGTCCTCTAGATCATTCGAAGTACGTTCTGCCCCATTCAGTCTGCACAGAGTGCCCAGTCTGGTGCAAGGAAGTTGAAGACGAAAGAAGAAGCTTCAGTGGAGGACAAGAATGAAACTAAGGTACAAAGGGATTACTGTAGGTCGGAGATATCGATTGATCGCCAAATGACGAGGGAAGCATCACCGACAACTTTAGAAACGCTGATTTCTACCACAGACTTATTCCATAGATCGTCCGCGATAGATTCAACAAGGCCTCAGCACAGCCAAAAAAGTGGAACCCACGAAAACATGTTTTCTGGGGAGTTTTCGATGCTGATGATCGTGGTCCACTTCATTTCGCATGAATCAATCATTGAATGTCGGTGTGGTGCCATATCACTTCCGGTCAATACTGCTTTTTTCGCATGTTGTACGCTCAAAATACACGGTGGAGGCTTGAAATCTCGCATACCCGACCAGAATTTGACGGCGAATCGAATGGTGTATTCCATTGGTCATGAATTGACTCTCTTTTCGAGAAAAATCGACGTTTTGACTCAATCATGTGTGCGAGTGGAGACCATATCCATTCGATCCGCCGTTTGGAGAATTGCATTTTCTTCAAAAAAAATATTACAAGTCCAAGATCGAATTGGTTGGAAACGAACTGGCATAGCCTTCTACGACCCAACCCCAAACTAAAAACCATTTTTATTTAAATATTTATATTTTTGATGTCAACTTGTTGTCCCGATTTTCTGGTGAGAGGCCTGATAAGTCAATTTCAAGGTGGGGAATCCTAATCAATCACAAAAATCGAGAAGATACAAGATTATAGTGGACTTTGGGAAATTGACTTATGCACATAGTTCGTTTGTCTTGACATGAGGATGCAGACATCGCTACTCAGTACGGAGATTTAGGACTTGTAATATTTTTTTTGAATAAAATGCAATTCTCCATTGAAACGGGTTTTTACTCCGTATTTCGAAAACGGCTAACGATTAATTGTTGGAGACCTACTAGAGAGGTATCCAAAAGTGGTCTAAGTTCTTTCATTTGCATAAGTTGGAGGGGAGATACGTACCAAAACGTGTTTCATTCAAAAATAGCACAACGTTCAAATTCTCCCTACTGAGTGCCGATATGATAGTCGACCTACGACGACCAACGAACTATGCACGTACCCCATTTCGGGGATGGGGAATCCGAATCAAGAATAAAAATTGTGATGTTTTCATCCGAAAAGGTTGAAAATTAGCATATTGTGACGAGAAAAACGGTTTTCGCATGAAACTACGTGAAGACGTCATTTCCGCAGGGAGCATTAAAGAACTTATTTGTAGATTTCTCTATTACGAGTCGAATGAAACAAATCCGCTCGCTGTAGGTCAAAAACTGACCGATATACGGCCTTCCAACTCGATAGGTCATACCTCCGTTCAACATGCAAATTTCGACGAATGACGTAGATAGGACTTTGGTCAGCTCCCACGTTTACAGCGAAATCGGTGATCCAAAATTTTTTTGTCGTAAAGGGGCCTCATTTTCCTACATTTTTACAGGAGATCCGTGATATAGATATGATATTCAGGAGTCATTGTGCTTTGCATCTCCGCTAAGGCTGATAATGAGAAGGTGAAACACTATGTCGTCAATACGGTAAGCTACAGGATCCTTCTCAGGCAAAACTTCTTTTCAGGATACAAGTAAATCGTATTTCATCAATGCTGCACACAAGGAGAAGTGTGTCCAAATTCATCAACTATTACAGGTGAGCGACTACGGTATCCTCCTATCGATTGGTTCGTTGTGTCAGAACTACAAAGATTCCTCTCTTTGTTACATAATCATGAATCTTACCCATCGAAACTAGAATTTTAGGCCAGTTGAGAAGCGCGCAACAAATTCCTGAAGGAAGCAAGATTGATGCACAAATATGACCATCGGAATGTGGTCAAAGTGAGTAGAGAATGTGACCCATCGAAACTAGGACACGGTATTGTTAAGATACTCGGAGTTATCCTTGAAGTGAGGGAAGGTACGGTAGTCCCCTCCCTTTCAGGCTGCAGAGGGACTGGGATATTTGGAGAAGCTGCAGTGCATCCATAGAGACATCGCAGCCAGGAATTGTCTGCTATCGGGGAAGAATAATGTAAGAGAGGGGAGAGGTGAGGAGAGGAGAGGAGAGGAGGATCATCATTGCAGCTCGTGAAGATCTCCGACTTCGGAATGAGTGATGACAAGGCCATTCTACACGATGGCACACTCGAGAAGGTGATCATCCACCGTACTCCTCATCTACCGTATCTCCATCCCTCCTACCGTACTCCTCATCTACCGTATCTCGCAGGTTCCCGTCAAGTGGTTGGCCCCTGAGACACTGCAAGATCGTATCTACTCACTCAAAAGTGATGTCTGGGCATTCGGAGTGCTGGTGAGGAGATGCGTGAAGGGAGAGAAAAGATGGGGAATAATTTGAGACCTGGGAGATCTACTCGAATGGGGCTGAGCCCTATCCCGGACTCACTCGACTGCAGACTCGAGCCAAGATCGTACTCACAGACTATCGAATGAAGATGCCTGATGCCAGAATTCTTCCTTTTCCTCATCTCTCACTCTTCTTCTTCATTCAGGATACTCCAGCAGAGATGGCCAAGATCGCTGTCCTATGCTGGGATAAAGTACCCGAGAAACGCCCTTCCATCAGTGCTATCCTCCCGTCAGTTAGCATTATTATTGGCTCAAAAAAGAGAAAACGTGTCAGTCCAGTGTAATGGTTCAAATTGCAGCGACCTGAAGATACTCACTGATAAGTGATGAAGCTATATTAGATCAATACTGCAGTACCCTCTGAATAAAGCTGTGATCGATCGATCTTTATTATGACATCACTTGAGCAAGGGCAAGGGGACGTTGTTGTGGTCTCATTTACTCCAGCCTGTGATCTCGCAAGGATTCGCTTTTATGAAAACAGATTTTATCAACAGAAACAACCCGTGAATATACAAAAGGCAGGGGCGGGGTCACTTGATCTCTTCCGACTAGGATGGAGAGGTCTCAGGTGTACAACTTGATGAGTTCTTCCCCCACTGCAGCAGGAGTCAGAATGCCCAGATCAGTGAAGAGAAGAGTGATGAAGGAGGGAGGAGTGTAGTCCACCTCGGGATGCTCCGATGAAAGATCCTCAAAGAATGAGATCGGATGAAGAGCAGTCACTTTTTCATGTGATTCCTTTTAATAGTAGCCAACCTTCTGGAAGGGTTACTACGAACCAACCTTTCGTCCTTCTCTCACTGATGTTCGATACTTGAACTCTTCAGGAATGTCACTCTGGTTGAGAGGATACTCCTCAAATTGAACATTTAGACACATGAAAATGCAAGTGGTTCGAATTTCATTCAAGAATAACATTTACTTCATAAAATGATACATGATACCTTGACAAACTTGATACTCTCTGCCATTACATACACTGGTTTATTCATCATCTTGGCACAGATAGCGATAGAAAGAGTTCCGATCTGAGAAACGGAAGGAACTGGTCATGGATACGACGGGCCAGAAGAGAAAAGAAACCTTGTTGATAATTCCTCCAGTTTCCATGACTCCTTCTGCCCCCACGATGACTGCATCCATTCTCTCCATCAAATATCCCACTGCTGAATCGAGGACCAGCGTTGAGTTGATTCCCATCGCCGTCAATTCCTAATAAGGAGGGGATGGATTGATCCGACGAGAGGAGAGTATCCTCCTCACCTCGTGCATCTTCTTCCCCGATGCATTCGGCTGACTCTCCGTCACAAATACTTCCAGATCCACCCCCGACTCCCTCGCCTTTCGAAGCACACTCACCACCACTTTACTGTATGAATGAGTGAGCAATCGCTGCAACAACCATCATTACAAATACTTTTGTATCGTATTTCAATTAAAAGTACTCCTAAGAACCGAATTGTTAGTGCCCAACATTGTCTAACCATGGAATGGGCGAGGAACGGCCGGGAAAACTTGCATATCAGATCTCGAGATCGGGCTACTCTTTCAATGAAGATGCGCCCTGAAACATAGAAACAACATAACCATGGTTGATCTACTAGAACACCTTTCGCATATAATATCTGCAATATCCTTTCGACGTACCTCTGTTGTTGTAAAAGTTGAGAATATTGACAAAGTCGGGCTGGTCAATCAGATCCGCAGGAGCAAGAGAGATGAACCTGACATGAATAAGCAATGTACACTTTCATTAACATCTCATTGCAATCATTTCACAACAGAGACTCAGGGACTTCTCTCACTTTCTGAACAGATTTGAAGCACTTCTGATGGAGGTGGAACTGTGATCAGTCGATTCCATAGCACTCACAACCGCGTCTAACTCGGCGTCCAATTCGATCGCAGTAGTAGCTGAAAACATTTGCTATGTACATTCGTCACTCTTGTTCCCACCTTTACTGATCTCGAGAGTCTTGAGGAGCGTCTTAATGGCAGCGAGGCCAGTCGAGATGTTCGGCTCATTCCTCATCAGACTGTTAAGATTGCTAATCGCACTCGATTTGAGAGATTCCATGTCCATCCTGTAGTGAATTTGCGATGAATCTTGGAATAAATATTTGATTGATAGGATAGCAACAGAATCGAAATTTTTAAAAAATCTTGCATCATCAGGAAATATGATGACTTGCAAGCGCTATCAAGCGCTTGATAGTGGCTATGATATGAGCGCAATAAGCCTGCTCCAACAGCATTTGTTAGAATAGGTACTCATGAACCGACGAGCAATTTTAAAAAATATTGCAATCGCTTCAATAAAAAGTCATTAGTTCGACCCAACGAGACTATGTACTGAACATTACGGTACATAAAGAATTTTCAATTTTCTCTTTTTTGTAATTATTTCAGTATATGTTTATATGCTTCCTTGAATGATCGTCTCACCGAACCTGCTAAACTAGCCTATTTGAATTAGAATAAATCAACAGCTTATAAATTCTGGCAGATTTTCCTTGGTCACGATTCGCGTCAACCACGCGTTGCTTAGCGCGCATTAAGTAAGCTAACGCCAGAAATCTAGAAAAATTCGAAGTGTTTTGTTACAAGCGTTCATAATAATGATGCTTTAATTACATGTTGTTTTGTTCCTCATTTTATGTATTTTAGCCATTTATATCACCACAGCCTAATTTGTGCCTTTACGCAGTGTTTCAGACGAGAAAGAGATTCCACTCTGTTCAGATCATGTCGTCCTCTGAGGACGAGAGCAAGTTGCCTGCGGCAATGAATGACGTGCGAAGAGAAGTTTCGGCTATTATAGCTCGCGAAGGTGTCGATAATTTGAAGAGCAAAGCTGTCAGAGAGCACTTGAAGAATACTTTCAACGTCGACTTCTCATCCTATAGATCACAGGCACGCCACTCATTACTTCAAAGACTCGCTTCTTTTTCAACATTGATCCTTTTTTTGTTTAGGTAGACGACGTGATCAAGAGCTGCATCCTCGCCCTCAATTCAAAGAAGCCCGAACCAGAACCAGAGAAGGAAGCGGAATATGAGAAGACTGATTCCGATTCTGATAGTGATCCTGGAATCGACGAGTCTGAGAAAACTGTGAGTCAAACTCCTCACGAATGATTTAATGTGTCTTATTTTAGCCGGTGAGAAAGCGCAAGGCCCCAGTTAGCAAGACTACTCCCGCAGCAGTGGCGACTGCTGAGGAAGAGCCGGAGAATGAAGATCTGCATTCGGCAGTGAAGAGAAGAAGAAGAGCAGCCACAAAGACTGTCGAGAGGAAAAAGACGAAGAAAGAACCTGGAGCGAAAAAGAGAAAGGTCACTACAATAGCATTGTCTGCATTTTTTTTTCGCATTTTATTGTTTTTTTAACATTCAGAAATGTTTACTTTTAGATCACTTCGCTGGGAAGATTTAGTAAGGTTCAGTTCTGTTCGGATGAATTGATGGCAATCACTGGGCAAAGGTATATTCCCAGCGATACATTTGCAATTATATTAGATATTTTAAACGCGCTTCATTGATTGTAACTAATATTGCATGCTTCAGATATATGATTCGTTCTGAAGTAGTCAAGGCTATCTGGAATTACATCAAGACGAACAACTGTGCTGTGAGTCTCTTTTCTCTTTGTTTTTAAGATTATTTATCTATGAAATTAATATTCTTGTTCTGCCCAGAAGTGTGCTTACTTTCTTGTTTGCAGGACCCGAAGAACAGACAATTCGCCATTTGCGACGATGTCCTCAAGGTATATTTCCATTACTTATTTTTCAAAAAAAATTTAAAGAAAAACACGGCAATTTTTTCATCGACATACTAGTTAAAAAATGGCCACCCCTGTGAAGAAGATGTACTGTAAAATTCATTTGCACAGCCCATGATGGTTTCCTGTGGTACTGTAATTTTTTGAAAATTTTGCCTGATAGTCGGTAGCTTTTCTACCGTTTCTTTCAAAGTACTGTGCTAGTGCTATACGGTTTTCGGTATTTTGATTGATTTGTGTGAACGGGCGATGTTTACGAACCAAGCACATCACTACATTTATAGCCTTGAAATACAGAACCGTAAATAAGGGGTGCAAACCGTGCCGCTAAGCATAGAAATGACCGCACGTGCCACACCATTTTTTGATCAGAAAAGGGACCATGACTTTCAACGGGATGTCGAGGAATAAATTGCCGTGGAAAAACTTTTTTTTCTCTAAGAAATACAGTTTTGCTTTTATCGAAGATGTATTTCAGCCCATCTTCAAGAGGAATCGATTCAAGAGTTTCGGAATGATGAAGCTTCTCTCTGACGGGCGACAGCTTATGAAGCCTGAAGATATCTCGCAGGAATGTGTCGAGGAAGCACGTGTATGTTGTCTCATTTGCATTTTATTGTCTCTCATTAAACTATTGTATGTTCACACTACTGATCGAAAAATTGTTGTTTTTAAAGGTACTTATTGTAGGAATGGGAGAAGAAACTCGTGGCAGAGAGAAATGCAGCTAGAGAAGCAATGCAGGATGATAGTGATGATGATGGAGAGAAGAAGGAAGAGGGAGAGAAGGAGGAGGAAGAGAACGGGGGAGGAGAGGAGGATGGAGAGGATTCCGATTAGAGGAGATAAGGTTGTCAGGGCTGTACGGCATCCATTTACACCCCTTGTCTCTATTGAGAAGATAGACACCTGTTAGATTACTAGTCCTCTCTCCCTCTCACTGGCTATCCCCGGGGGAAGAGGAGAGATTCCATCCATCTCAGAGTTGAAAGATCGCCATTGGTCACCCTCTTCCCTCCTTCTATTTCCCAATTTCCCTTCCATCACTTCCACCCTCCTCATCAGCCCTCCTGTATATTTATGCAGCCCTTCTATCCTTCCCGATTATTCAGCCACCACCTCCATTCTTTGTTGCAATGGATCAGAGAGGAGAGGAAAGGAGAAAGCGGGATAATAACTCGATAAGCCTCAGTCCTCTCCCCTTTCTGTTCTCTCAGTCCTCCCATAATCTCATTCTATCACGGTCTCAAACTCTTTCTTAGTTTTTCTGGAAGAATCGTCTTTTGTTACTCCCCTTCAATTGTTCATCCTCTATTTATTACTTGATCTACCCTCAGAGGTCTCATAGTTTGACGATTGTTACTGTTGCATATATTGCCTTCACGTTGTCCTAGTTGAGAGTCAATTGTAATCGTAATCTATCAGTCGCCTTATCATCCATTCAAATAATGGTCCATTTCCGTGTTGTGTACAATGTATCCTCTTTTGAAGTTGCCCGAATCACTCCGCTCATTAAATCCATCCACTATTCCTTCCCGAGATCATGCTAAGTCTAGAGCTGAAGTAATAATTGAGTGCGCGTATACGTATCTCATTCCCACTTCCATCTGTTTTTGTTCTCTTTTCATCTGTCAAATTGGTCGTGGAACGGAATAAATGGTGGATTTCCTGCGATCACAGCCGTTTTGAGGGGTCTGTCAACGGGAGTGAATGGGGGAGGAGTGTTGGGAGACACTTGTAACCCCTCCCCTCGTACTCCAATGGCAGTCCCTCAATCAGAACGAGTGGTTGACTTTACCCACTACCAGTCACTCACTGGTCTATCTCAATCTCAACTCCCAGTGAGGGGAAGTCCTCCACTCATCCATCACTCTTCCACTCGCATAGTGTGATAATAAGGAGGCAGTTATCGAGAGAGAGAGATTACGCACATCCTCTATCCCCCCCCCCTCTAGCCAGTAATTTTTGATGGTGAGTCCCCTCAATTGGGTGTCGTCCCCCTCTCTCGTCAATTCTCTCACTTTCACTCTCTCTCTTCGTTCCCTTCCTTGACTTCTTTCTTCCTTTCTCATTCCACTCCAATCCTCTGCTCTC
Source organism: Pristionchus mayeri (assembly GCA_036245805.1). Lineage (NCBI taxonomy): Eukaryota > Metazoa > Nematoda > Chromadorea > Rhabditida > Neodiplogasteridae > Pristionchus > Pristionchus mayeri. The sequence continues at coordinate 22,958,985 of BTRK01000003.1, read as the reverse complement.
CCTCCCTCTCAATAACCACTCGCTCTTGACTGTACTCAGCCAGTACTTCTTCACTCTATTTCAATTCTCTTTCCCTCCATTCACTTGATCCACAGTACTCCTCTCAATCATTATCATCGTTTGTTGTTCTGTTCTTGTGTTCACTGTCGTCTCTTCAGACGTTAATTATTTGGATGCCGGGCAAATCGGTGACGTTGCCTCCAGAGGAAAAGGGAGGAGGAGGTGTGGATGGGAGGCCGTCGCCTGTCTCGACCTTCCTCAGAAGGATGGGAGGAAGGGTTCTCGGAAGGGGGAGAAGTCCGTCGAAGAAGAGCAGCGATGAGAGAGACGAAGGGAAGGAGAAGAGGTCAGTCAACTACGCATTACTTGGGGGAGATCATAATCTACTAGTTGTAATGCTTGCCTGGAGCTCGAGTTTCTATGTCACTGTGGAAAGGGAAGAAGGGGTAAATAATATCGCTTCCTTGGCCGGTTGATGTGCTTTAGGGATGATCGGTTGGGTGATGGAGCGGAGTATGATCGGGGGTAAACGGTGATGTCGATTAATGTATTCAAGGGTTTGATACAGTAGGAGTGATCTATTGATTGCTTGCAGCAAGTCGACGTCTAAATCGCCCGCTCGTCTAGTCGGACAGACTCTGCAGAGATTGAGTATGAGGAGGAAGGAGAAGGTGAGAGAGGAAGAGAGAGGGAGGAGGAGAAAGAGGAAGTTGGAGGTGTCGTTGTGCGAGGAAGAACCATCATCGTCGAGTGCTTCGAGGGAGGCAACAATGACTCCCCGTGGATTGCCCCCTCGCCCGGCCATCTCGGAGAATGATCTCAGGAATATCACCATAAGGAGAGGATCCACGGTGAGCAGAGAGACTTATTGTGGGAGGGAAGAAGGCAACTAATGTCGCACTATTCTCTTCATTGATGGTGCAACGTTGATGTTTGTTGTTGAGTGTGTTCCTCCCTAAGTTCTTTCCGATCATTCGCTTCCTCCTTTCATCCAGTTCTTTTCGAAGGCGCTTTCTCATCCTAATCGGCTGATTACTCGTTCGATCCTTGTCAATTCTCTCCCTTGCTCTTTCCATTCTCCTTACACGATCTCCTCACTCATTCTACTCTGACACACAACTTAGTTATTCATGGAACTGAGACTGGACGAGGCTGTTCTTCGTTCCGTATGCAAGAGTAGACTAATGGGAAGGAGCCAATAACTGGAGTCGTGAGAAATGAAGAGGAGGGCACGGGATTCACAGGGGAAAAGTAGACAAGGATGGAGTGCGGAGTACACACAGATTGGGTATCAATAGGGTGCATCCTTCCCTCAGGGAAGAGCTTCTTCCTTCCCATGGCGGCTCTTTGTTTGACAGTGTCTTCCGTATCGTCTATCTGACTATCTGCTTCTCTACTCTCTCTCACTTCTTCTTCCTTAGCTTTGGCCATCAAAAGTTTTGCATCGGTTGTCTTCTTATCTATTGAATGTGCAAACTCCATGGAATAAGGCCATTATGATTTCTTCTCCTTGATGTGTCCTCGATTCTGCTTTCTTCTCTTTCAATTCGCATTCCTTCTCCCAGCAGTCGGTTATGAGGTCGTCACTCGTTCTTTCCCATACTCTTTTACTTCTTTCATCCATCCTCATTCATCATTTCTATCTTCTCACCTCAGTTTGGCGCCGTCCAGTTCAATTCCTTTGTTGAATAGAGATAATTTATAGCACTGACTCGATTAGTCACTAATTGAACATCTCCTTTGTTCTTCCAGTTGGAGGGGAGGGGTTCCATTTCACTGATAGTCTCAGTTACTAAGCACCCTCACCACTACTACTTTACCAAGAAGTTGCAATGTATCGGTATATTGTGGAAACTAGAACTGTTTATGAGAGGAGACGGAAGCAGGTATCTTCCTCAGTCCTCGCATAGGAATCTTGTCTGTTAGTTGTAATAAGTAGTTTCCCTTGAGGACATTCCGATTACTCCTTTGGCGGGAGTAACTTCATACATGAGTGAGGACAATCTGGCGAGTGGAGAGTGTGGAGGGGCGCCCTTCCGAACCCCCTCCTATGTGAGGATCAGCTGCACTCTCAATGGATACAGGTGAGAAGAGAGGGAGGGGGAAGGGGTTCGAGGAGGGAAGAGACCATTACAGATCTCCTAGTCGACTCAATCAAACACCAATCACAACTACTCCCACCAGGCCAAAGATCACAAACAACGGTTTCTTATCAAAATATATGTGTTTATTTGTATGTGTAATAATTTTGTGATCCTTTTGTTTAGACATTCGACCTCTGTATTAAAATATGAAAAATAACATTATAAAACACGAATTATGAAGTGCATCTACTTTGTTCATCGTATGTTTAATATCAACAAATATATTCTTTTATTTAAAAAGCTTTTATTTTTAGATGACTGTGATAATTCAAAAGGAAGTTCATCTCATTGTCAGGAATGCCTAAATCTCTGGTGGAGAGACGATTGGATCAGCTGAGGAATCCGAGGTCTTGTCCAGAGACACCCGCAATTTCGTGAGTCGTTCCCATTTTCCTATTTCGTTGTATAAAAAATAGGCGAATTATATAATTGGTATTCCTCATCACTATATTGCCCCTACCCCCCCCCCCCTCGAATATGGCGACAAGACACTCCAATCCATCTTAGTTCAGCCTAATCTCAATTAGCCTGTTCCGTCTTCCCTCAGTCTTCCCAGCTGTTCCAGCTTGGTCTTGTGTTCCATACTGCCTCCCCTTCTCCACTCACCCCTTCTCTCTTCCTCGTCATTTCTTCCCTCTCTTCCTTACTCCGACCCCCAGTCCTTCTTCCCCAGTTTCGAATCGAGCTCTCCTCTGTCTCCTTTCCCTTCATTCTTGTCCCATTCTCCTATCGTTTGCTTCACCCTTTCCTCCCTCTCTTCTCAATGTCCCCTCATTACCCTCTGAATAGGATCGTAACTGGAAAGAGAAGGTGCTTTCTTCATTCCTCCCACATTTTCCCTCACTACTTCAATGAACTTATTCTATTCTTCTGCTTTTGCTTCACATTGTTCATTGAGAAGATTTTAATATTTTTGTCGAGTCCCCGCTGGGCTATCTATTTTTCTGTTCTCAAATGGACTGTTTTCAGCGTTCCTCATGTCTCCTCTCCCTCTTTTTTGTCGTCCACTTCGATCCATTTCTATCTTCTCATGCATATTTCTCGCATGCGACGATTCGGTCGATGAATTCAGCTATTGTGATAATGTGTACAAGTGATGGTTCTATTCAGCCCCTTTCATTCCTTCCTGTCTACTCCTCCATTCACACCCTCTCTTCTCTTCTTCCCTTGTCCAATCCTCTCCATATCGTAAATCCCCCTGTATGCAGACACTAGTCTCACTCACTTTTTGTAATACCACTCCCTCCTCTCCTCGATAGGTGTTATTTCATTCGTCCTTCTCTTCTTATATATTCTCTTACGCGCTTTTTTCCTTATCATGTAACACCCTTTCTTCTGAAATCCATCCGGTTTAGGCTAGATCACTTGGTTTCTTCCTCGTTTCACCCCCTCCCCCCTCCCATCCTCCCCTCTACGCCCGTCCACCCATCATGATTCCCTATTCACAGTCCTCTCATTCTTCTATAGAGGTGTAAACATGTCATCAGGAGAAGGTAGTAGTGTCTAAGTGTGAATGGGTAGTATGTATAACTCGAGGATTGAGCAAGTTGGATCTGTTATGCCAATGGGCAATGAAATGGCCGAAGTGGAAAGGAAGTGGACGGAAGTGAAGAGTGGGAATGGAGGACTAGTGAGGAGAGACTCCCACTCAACCGTAGTCATCAACACCTTAGTTGTATCCTTGGTAGTTTGCTGCATCCAGAGGTGCTATGACCCCCGCCCCCATCAATTATGACATGCTTGTTATTGTACTGTTGAGTGATAGTTGTCTCCTCCCTTCCCTCGCCCTTCTTCTCTTTCTTCCTTCTACTCCCTCCCTTTTCCTCTGTATACCACAGTAACACACACGCCATTTTTCTAGAGTTTAATATTCATTTTCTCTAAACAGTTAATTTTCCCAATCCCCATGGATGTGTCCTTTGGGAGTCTTTCCGTGTCTCTTCTCATCTATCTTCCATCCTCTCGTCACCTAACAATGGGCGAACAATCTCTCGTCTCTCTCACTCAATCTATCCAATCAGAATGTTGGGGGGAGTCTATTATATCCAGAGGGGGCGCTCCATCCTCTCTCAGTCTCTAGAGATGCTCTCCCCGTTCTTCCCTCACTTTATCTCACTACTCATTCATCTTCAAATCCTTCTCTCTCCATCCTCGTACAACTTTCCCGCCTTTTTGTGTTTTCTGTATTTCTCGTTATAACACTTTACATATGCTATTCCTTGAAGATATTACTTGAGTAAGTAAGGGTCCCCATCCTTGTCCGTACTGAAATGGATTGAGTCTCTACTATCTTCATCACTGCCACAGGATATCTCTCTTTTCCCCTCCGTTCTTCTCTTGACTAGTCTCGTTCCTCTGTTCAATGGCACCTACTGGAACCGGGGGCTGCCGCAGTTTGGTCCCATCATCATTATCCTCTATTCTTGAGTAGTGCTTTCCATATGATCCACATTCCTCTTCTTGACAATCAATCATTTCCCTTTAAAAGGGAACAATGTGTTTAGTGTTTAAAGTGAGAATAAAGATTGCTCACTATCCACTCCCTTCCTCTCTTTTCCATTCTGTAAGGAGACCACTCCCTATTCCAGATTCACACTCTCTTCTACTCTCAAATGTCTCTCCTTCCTTTTCTCTATAACTCGTCCATTCAAGATCTTGAGGGTAGATCTTGCTCCTCGATATACTCATTCAATCCATTCACCAATCTTCTATTCATTAATTCTTATTTACTCTCACCCAAAGTTTCTCGAATGATTCATCACATTGCAAATAATTCTCAATTGAGTAGGTGTTGTGCCATAAACTTCTTAGTATCTTCTTAGAATTCGCTTTGCTATTCCAGGCAATAAGGCCGATCGTTTTCCCTCTCCCCTCCCCTCCTTCCCTCCTCCCCTCTCCCCTCTCCCCCCCCCCCCCCTCATCCCGTCTTGGTCAGTTCCGTCTCACAGTCATCCTCATCCTTCCATCTCCACTTCTTCCCTTCCTTCAGCCCCCCCCCCCCTCGACCCTTCTTCTCCTTTCCGTATCTCCCATCTATCTCTTTTTGTCTAATCGGGGTTCCCTCACCTCCTACTCCCTCTCTCTTCTCTCTCCTTGATCTCCTATCTCGGTAACTCTCCTTTACTCTTCTCCATTCATCCGTTCATCCTCATTGATACTCTCCGATTGACTGCCCCCTCCCTCTCTCCCTCCATTCCTCTCCAATCTTTATATTTCTTTATCGTTCCGAGAAATCTCTAAACCTTTTCTCCTTCAGTATTCCATAGTGTCCGATCGATTACTAAATCTGTATTGCCTGTAACGATTCAGGTCAATTGATGAGAAGCTTGAACTCCTTCTATTGTGCATTCTTCCCACCATGTCTCACCCCTACTTCATTTCCTCTCCTCCCTCTCCTCCTCCTTTCTCTTCCCCTATCTCAATCCTCTCCTCTGCCCTCTTCATTCTTAATATTCATCAACTCGACCTTGATATCTGCTTGCCATCCATCCCCTTCCCTTTTTTCTCCTCCTTTCGTGTCTGGTTTCCACTTTCTTATTTATTTATACTATACATATCCTACTCTCCCTTCAGCTGTTCCTATCTATGCTAAGAGTGCTCATGATTCGATTGTCCTCCTTCTTTTCTCCAGTCCAGATGATGCATAGTGACCACTCCCTGGTGTCCGTTCAGTATCTTTTCTCTCCTTTCCTCTCTCTCCCTCTAGATAGAGATACGACTCAGTGTTGGCCTCTCCTCACTTTCAACAGTTCAGTTCATTCCACTCATTCCTTCTACTCTCGAATCAGTCGGATAGTATTCCAAATAGACGAGTGATTGATTAGATTGTAACTAACTAGTTCTTTTCTCCTTTTCATTCTCTTCCTCTTCTCTCTTCTTCCTCCTTTAATCCTCTCTCGATAAACCATTCCTACCCCTCTCGTATCTCCCTCTTCTTCCATTCATTTGCTTTCTGGTCAAACTTTCATTCAACTTAGCTCCTCCATCTGTTCCTGCTCCCTCTCATTTAAATGCTCTTCTTCTCTTCTCTCTTCTTGCACATAAAAGGTCACTCTTGTCATCTCTCCTATTTTTCGGTAGTGACTGGCGAGTAGTAGGATGTCTTCCCCTCTTCTTAATAAGCTCTCCTTTCCGTTCCTCTCCCGACCGTACTTCCCATCTGGAGTGTCCCTCCACTCCCATCACTTCTCTCTCGCCGACCAGTATGGGGAATGCAGCGTGCACTCCCACTCCCATCAAGAATCTCATCTCTCACTTCGACAAACTGCACATCTGCACGTGAGAGAATCCAGTCCATTGATTAGCTAAGATGATGATGATTCACAGTCGAAAGAGTGCCCTTGCCTATTCTCTGCTAATTAGAGGATTCCATTCTCTGTTTCGTGTTGATGTGATGGGTGTTAATTTGAGTGGGGAGGAGGAGCAGAAGGAGAACGTGCAGCCTCATTCACTCGTGATCAATGAGCAGCCAGTGGGAGAGGAGAAGGAGAAGGATGCATCCAGGTAGGAAAAGGGAGAGGGAATTGTTGCACTTCTCTTTCCCTCCCAGTTCCCCAATTTGAAGCAGTCCTAGTTGACATAGTTAGTTTTTCATAGTAGACTGAAATCTTAGGATGGTGATCCCTCTATCTTCGTATCTAGGAAAGTGGAACATTGTAGGTTGAAATTTGACGAGGATGAAGAGGAGAAACGAAGGGAGGAAGAGAAGGAAAAGTTGGAGAAGGGATTGGAAGGAGGGAAGAAAGATGAAGAAGAAGTTAACCACAATGTGATCGATGCCCTTCCCAAGACCCTCACTGCGGACGATGGGAGTGTAGGTGAGTGGGGACGGAAAGAGAAGAGAGGGAGGGGGGGGGGTGGAGTGAGTGAGTGATTCTCAGTGCGTGACGGGTCTTTCTTCCTCTCGTTGCTTGCTTCCACTCGTTCTTCTCTCTCTTCGACAGCGAGGAATGCAGAGGAAGAGTTGGAGAGACTGCAGGTGGATCCCCTCTCCCTCATCCTCGAAGGGGGGGATTGATTGCAGAGTGAGTTGTCCGAAGCAGCTGCAGCCATTCTCCGCATTCTCATTGGGAAGGCACTCCTTCTCAATGGAAAGAAACTTAACAAGTTCGAGGAGTTGGTTCACAAGAATTTGGTCAGTCTTCTTTTTAATTTATTTATTATTGACATCGATTATTGGAATATTGTCATTTATATTAGATACTTGTTATTTCTCGTGCTATAATAACTAAGGCGGAGGCATTGCAGCATCCGAAGGCGGGAGATTCTCAGCCTGCGACTGTGGATGACCTCGAGGGATACTGGGGACTTGTCCAGATTGAACTACAGGTACCACCATGCTATTTATCTATGAAGCATTGCATCTGTGAGAAGAGCAGTGGCTATCAATCAACAAGTGAATGGATTCCCCATGCTCATTCCTCTCTACAGGATATCGCTGCATCGTCGAGTGAGGTGGAGGAGTGGCGAGCACGAGGATGGAAGGAGAGTGAAGAGGAGAAGAGTCCCTCCCAGACGAGTAGAGACGGATCAGATAGTGAAAGAGGAGTCAACCAAGGTTCAACTACCTTTTATTGTATTCTCAGATTATGCAGAATCATCTCTTGTTATTGTACTTGCCATTGGAGTGATTGGTAATGGTTAGATTCAGTGTCATCCCGTCCTTCTTCACGTGGTCGAGTCGTCCCTTCGAAGAGTCCCCTCGCCCGTCCATCGACAGTTCAATCGGAGAAGGCCAAGGAAGCTGCAGAAAGGAGGAAGAAGGAAATGGCAGAGATGAAAGCGAGGATGAGGAAGGAGAAAGAAATGAAGGAGACTGAGGAGAGCAGTCAGCCAGGAGTACTCATGGTATTGTAGACCATCCCCCCTCCCCCCCCCCCTCCCTCCTACGGGCAGAAAGACCAGTGCAGATGAATGCGAGTAGAGTATATGACCCCTTCCCCTCCTCTTCCCTTCCCACGTACTCCTTGATGAATACTCGGTAGCTCATGTATATCAATGTAGAAAACTCAGACTGTTATCGAATCCCATTTGGTGCTCAATATGCAACTCCACCCTACATACGTATGCCTTAAGACAATAAGAACAACCTCGCACTTCACTTGATATCCATTCATCTTCTTTATATCGATGAGCAGTTTCCATTTGATCAGTTTCAGATATATGTTATTTAAGAGTGACTATGCCAATTGAGAGTGTTTTACTGACTTTATTACTATCTTGGACTGATAGAGTACAATGTACTTGCGAGCGTCTCCCTTTCATCATTTAATCATTCATGACAAAATGTCACTTGATCCCAATCATCTTTCGCATTATTTATTTTATATTATGCGACGGATTAGAACAAAGTGTAAGAATAAATGGCTTCGTTTTATTTGAAAATTATCATATTGAGTATCGATAAGCTCCGTTCGACATCGGATTGTGGTACTTACAATGAGATTAGAAATGAGAATGCATTAGATGATGATGTATTATCTATGGAGGAAGGAGGATTGGTTGCAGTGAGATGCTAGTGTATTGGCAGCAGGAATGGGCGAGGGACGACAGATTCGACTCCTTCTGGAGACACTTCGAAGCGAGTGAGAGATGGAGGAGGAACCATCGGGAAGTGAAGGAGAGGGAAGAAAGGGCACTCTCTGAAAGACACTCCATCCAAGGTTGTTACCACTGCCAACGAGTACATTCATTCGTGTGTATAGGTAAACGGATGAGACTGGATTCGAGATGGAAGACAGAAAGGGAATCAGTAGAAAAAGGTCCATCGAAGGAAGAGGAAGAAGAGGAGATGGATGAGCAGATGAAGGACTTCTTCAGACAGGTTCATTTCGTTCCACTTTCATGCACCTTCCTTCATGGGTCTATTGGATAACTAATAAGGAATAGATTAAATTATGTACTGTAGACTATCCAACATCGAGCGGAACGAGATGCAAAGAGAAAGGCAGAGAAGAAGGAAGAGGAAAATAACAAAGGTTAGAGCACGCATAATATTTTCCGTGAATAATTCATAGTGATATGGAATCATAGGTTCGCACTGGATTCGAATCAATAACGAAGAGTACATTCCCGCTGACAAGATTGGAGTGGAGGGAATCCAATCGAGGTACGGTAGAATGTATGCATCGACTGGTTAAGATGTGATGGAGAAAGGTTTGTTCTTGTAGGTCATTCGCGTCTCCGAATGAACCAGAAGCACTCGAGGAGAAGAAAAAGTCAGGATAAATTGATATTCGAATTAGCTTAATAAGGATAGGCATGATAATAAATGTGATGGTTGCAGAGAGGCACGTGGTCTCTACGGCGAGAACTGGGAGAAAATTATGACTATGGAATGCGAGATGGAGATGAAATTCCGTCGAATCTTCGACGAGACTCAACCGCCCATGTGGCCTATTATTCCGTTTAGACTATGAATTGAGTTGTTACTATGTGTGCCTTTGCGATTTTTCTAACCAATTCCTAATATATTTTCATGATCTCAAAATATAATTTACTGCGATCTTTGATCGATAAACAATTTTCCTCGAAGCGTATTTTGTTTGTCTGATTAATATTCGCTTGAAACGAATGCCAATGTCTGTAAATGCGGGAATACTTATGTACGTTCAATTAACGGTTTTTTTAGATGGGAAGAAAAATAAAAATAGAAGATGGCGTGGAACAAGTCGCCACTCAAATTAAGGTATGCTTCTTCTTGAATTAGCCATTTTTTATAGTCTGATATTTGCAGTCACGAAAGGAGTTCAAGAACAAAATGGCCGACAGAGTGATGAAGATCTCCAAAAATTTAATGAACGAGCAAGAGAGTGATCCATTCGGAGAAGAGACGGAGGAGAAGAAGGGGAAGAGGAAGAGACACTTGATGAAGGATCTCTCTGCTGAGGTGAGAGTGGGGGAGTGGAGGGAGATTGAGGTCATTTCAGAAGGGTTGGCTAACGTGGAAAGAGGCCCAGAAGCTGTTGGAGGAGTACGCTCACTATGGATTGAGTATGGTGGGTTTTTTTCCTCATACTATTCTCATACAATACCCACAACTCGATATATCTATCCCGAAAACAATATTTTAACACAATTTTTTGAAAATTATAGTTTTGGCATTTGTTTCGAGGTCATATCCGATTTACTGCGATTCTGATGAGGTAGTCAGTTTATCTACACTACTCAAGAACGCTGACTCTCTTAGATTCGCGAAGTCCGTCACGTGGCCTTCCCCTATCATCTCATCACTTCCATCCCCAAGTCAATCGAGTTCATCGCGAATGCACAAGTGGGAAAGTTCAGACGACAGTACGTTCCTTCCATGTGTTCCCCGTATGCTTAGAGTGTAAGGGAAGGCAGTGACTGAGTGAGTGTCTGCAGAGTGAAGGGCATCGTCATGGCAGTGGGGGAGATCTCCGAAGTGAAGGCAGTCAGGATAGTCGACGACCAGAATGTATTCCATGCTGATGCTACTGTCCAGCAGATCGTATTCAGGTTGGCTCCCCTTTCAGCATTCGTCATATACTCGCGGAACCGAATGTATGGGAGTACCACGAACATTCGGTTGATCATCTCTCGTATCTTTTCAATTGGTGTGCTTGGGACTGCAAAGGCTGTATTACAGTATGTGGGCGATGCTACATACCGTAACATCGCCTTTCCAGTCTCATGCCCATCCTAAATTTGAATCGTGCTCATTACTGCTCAACGCTTAGGTCTCTTAATGAGAATTAAAGAGGGGATGATGAGTGGTTGCAGACCTCAGAAGGACGTGGCGTACGAGTGTGTAGTGACGATGATCTCCTCCCGTCTGATCACCTCCTCTCTCTTCGGACAGATCACTGTCACCACTCTACTCGATGCTGCTGCCCAAGCTGTACTCAAGGGAATCACTCTCAAGACTGGAGATACCGTAAGCTGAGATGGAATACGGTAGAATTAAATCTTTATATTGATTGCAGATCCTGGTGAAGTACAGCAATAGCACGGTGAAGAGGTCCATTTGTGTGCTGCAGGGATCACTCGTGAGACTCGTCAAGAGAGGAAAGGGGTACGATACTCTGAAATTCTGTCATTTCTAGCAATCAAATATTGCTAATTACAGTGGAGATTACATTCATACCCCCAAGAAGTCAAAGAAACTCGACGACGATGAAGATTATGAAGAGAAGGAAGAGTTGAAAGAGGAGATAGAGGAAGAGATTGTTCACAAGGAGAAAAAGAAGAAGAGGAAGAGTGAGGTGTGAAATGCAACAATATTTGGACGATTACTTTTAGCTACGCTGGAACCAAACAATTTCATTGAAGAATGTATATTATTTACACGTTTTACAGATAAAAATGGAAGTCGATGACGATTTTGAAATTGTGGAAGAAAAAAAGAAAAAGAAGAAGAAGAAGGAGAAGCACTTTGATGAGGATTGTGACTAGATTGCGAGGAGTCGTCCCACACCTTGAGTCTCTTTTTTGTTTCCTCTTTTGTTGACTGCAGAGATTGTTAGAGTTGTCTCCCTTTCCTCGTTGTTGTGTTCATGTTTATCCTCTTTTGTCCTTGGAGTTGTTCATTTATCCCGGAATAAAGTAGCTCCTACATACACGCCACATTATTTGAGTGTAAAAGAGTATCTAATCAACTCTCTTGATAACTCCGTGTAGTGCTTCTGGGGACGTAATCATTCTCGCATGCGCGCAACATATTCCTACTTTTTATCTTTCCCATTTTTGGTCTTTCTTTTTTGGGATGACGATGAATCATCTCACCACCGTATTTGTTCCATCTTTTTGGATTCATTTCCTAAATGAAATATCAATCCTCTGTGAGCGCTTCTCAACACCCGAATTATTGGAGAATTGAGTAGGGGAAACGGAAGAAGTAGTATGAAGAGAAGAGTTTTCATATGCATCTCTCTGCACAATGTTATATTTGTAAGATGTTCTTGTTCAGGTAAAAATAAACAAATAATTAAGCTGTAACACTTTTAGATACAGTAACAGCGACCGCTCTAACTACTACAGCGACCGCTCTAACTGTCAAGTACTTGATAGACTCGGCTGTAGGTGGTATTTTATTGACCGATTCCTATGTTAATTAAACTTAGTATGTTGATATTGTGAAACTTTTCATTTCAAAATCGTATTTGTGACCGGTCGATCACTTTGCGTATTATCTTGACCAGCTAATATCATTATAATTTTGGTAGATGGTCTCTCCGTATGACGCACCATTTTTGCGAATTTTATTATTTATTGCTTTCTTCGATGATAGTTGTTCAAACTTTCATTAGTCTCGATGGTTCGCAGAGAGGTGAATATAATAATGCGATGATTTAAAGATTATTTATCATATACTACACTTTTTGCACTTTTATACTTTTTGCATGTTCATTCACTCGCCATTCAAACACATGCCCATGTCTAGAAAAACGAGGAAGGCTCGACGAAAAAATGTTGTTTACGCCCTTGACCGCAACGCGCACGCATCGCATCGCAATCTCACAGGGGCGGAGTCTTTCTGATTCGCTTATCTCAACTAACAGCCTTCTATCGCCTTCTTGCTTTAATTTTGCCACTTGTTATCAACCCGAATCGATCACTCAGTTGCTAATTGGAAGTTATTCAAGGTCACGTGTTCTCCACTCTGTTTACGATAGCATTTGGTGCAATTTCTCTCTATCTCTCTCTATTTCTTCGATGTGTTTTCGCGAATTCTCTACCATTTCTGACGTATTTCTAAACCAAATGATTTCAATTGTAGATCTACCGTTAGAAGCTCTTCCGAGCGCAATCTCTCCTTCGATGGGAGAAGATCCTGATTGGAGGGGGTCGTCCCACTCAATCCGTCGTCTCGTATTCATCGCCACTTTGTTGCTCTTGCCGGTACATTTCCCTTCTCTCGCATTATTTATTAGGCAGTGCATTTTGTTTTTGCAGTTTAGTGGGAATGAATGACTGGAGCATAACATGTTTGGATGAGGCAGGGATCCCCTCGAAAGTTATTCCATATTAGTGGGAAATTTTTCGAAAAATGCTTAAAATGTATTGTTTCAGACGACAGAAGCTCAACAACACAGTATCTGTGGGTCAATCGATATCCGGAATGATGCGAGGACGGTGTTCAACAAGGAGAACGCCTCGGATGAGTTCATTGCTCGATACATGTTAGTTGGTCTTCTTGCCAAGTTGATGCGGAATGTTACCGTGTTCTCTTTATATGCATGGAAGAATCTTCTCTCATTTTCTAGAAAAGCGTAGTCGGGGATCGATAGAATCCGTTGGTTAGCTTAATCTCCTCTTTCTCTTCCATAACATCCCCTATTCCTCTTTCCTCTTTTCCTCTTCTCATTTCCGGTTGAAAATGTATCCGGGGAAGTAAACTCCAGTAAATCCTGTTAATTTCATCGCCAACAAATTTGTTATCACCATGACTCCGAAGCGCAAATGCGTTTGATTGACACTTATTTGGGGATTGAGGGATGGGGGATAGTTCCCGGGCAACTTGATCGTTGTCAGTATGAGTATGGAGGGATTCGAAAATCGATGAAATGTTGACTGTGTAGTTTCTTTGAATTCCTCAAGGAAAATATTGGGCCAATAAAGCGATTTAATAAGTAGTTCAATATCACGAGGAAAGAGAAACGTTGAGTGTAAATATGAGGTAATAAGGAATATGATGAAGAAGGAAGATTGCAGGAATTGCACTATCCTGGAGGGTACTTTCTCCCTCTCGATGATCACGAATTCATCGACTAAGGAGGAAGACTTCGTGACGTTCCCCAATCTGGTCGAAATCACCGGCTATCTACTCGTATTCAATGTCAAGTCAGTTAGCATCTCTATATTCCTTTCAACGAATGTGTTTGAAGTAAATGTTGGTTGATTCCCCGATTGTATGAGATGGGAAAGTGCTTCTTTCTAGGGGACTCACTACACTCTCTCGTATATTCCCCAATCTGCGAGTAATCGGAGGATCTCAACTCATAATGAACTACGCTCTTATCATCTACCAGAATCCCGATCTCAAAGACGTCAGTTCCAACTCTTTCCCCATAGAAGTTACAATCCATTCAAATCTCATGATTTATTTTTGATAGAGTATTGAAATGTTAGTATCGCAATCTGCAGAGAAAAGAAAAATAGATGGAGAGATAGAAGAAATTCAAGCACGTCTACGAATTGATGTAATGGAATGAATGAATGAGGAGATAGAGTAGTCAGATGGAAGGGGTTCTCTCCATAGAGTACATCGTAGGTAGAAGGAAGAGGGCGACACTAAATAAGTATCAATAATAACCTGCAGGTGACTCTTCCTAATCTTCGTGTGATCCGCCAAGGAGGAGTTCGTATCACGGAGAATCCCTCCTTGTGCTACGTCATACAAATCGACTGGAAGAGAATGCTATTCGGGTCGATCGATGACATCATCGTCCATGACGGAGTCGGCAGTGGTCAGTCCCCACCCTCCCTCCCTCTTCCAAAAGAAACTCATGAGGGGCCGATGCTAGGAGATCTCCGGTGTTTCTTTTTCTCCCAATTGTCGTTTATTTCGTGCGAAGAAATCAGGGGTCTATTCATAATACTATCCTTAGCCTTCCATCTCATTCACTATTCAATTGATCATGCTTTGGAAGAAGGTGGATGTGTAGCCAGTATGTCTCTCCTCTTCATTTCTAGTGCGGGGTAGTGTCAGGGTGAGAAATGTTGCTACTCGATTAGGAGATTGATTAGATTAATCTATATCTTGAGAGGACACTCACGAAACTTGGCCGCTCTTTTCCGTTTCTCTCCTCTCGCCACTCCCCTTTGGTCTATTCTCTCTTGTGTTTACATTCTCGCAGGCTGATACTCTGTTCGCCATTCCTTTTTTCTCCTTTCCCTCTCCCTCTCACCTGTTCGATCTGCCTCCCTCTCTCTCCCATCTCCTCCTCTCATCTCTGAGTATTCCACCATATCATCATGTCTGCATGGTAACGTGCACTGTATTCATCTCCTCCATCTCTCTTCTCTCTTCCTTCTCTTGCTGTTCTTCCTTCTCACCTCTCGAATGTATCCACTCAACTTCACTCACTCACTCCCTATCTCCTCCATTAACGTCTCTACTCTTTTTCTCTGATGGAAACGGCCCCTAATGAATTTCCCTCTTTTCGCATCCGTTGACTGAGAAGAGGGGGAATCAATGCAAGGGAAGGTTATGGGATTTGAGTGAGAGGAGGGGGGGGGGGGGTAGATATATAGATTCATTCTGCAAGAGTCTTTCCATCTATCTGAATATGGCAGAAAAGTTGTTCGTGTGAAGAGGAGAGAAAGGCTTTCTGATTATCGAGTAGAGGGAAGAGGGGAGGGAGTAATGAAGGAGATACAGCCAAGATAAGAGAGATGAAAGGATGGAAAGATACTGGAGAGGGAAAGAGGCTAACTAATGAAGATGGGATAACTTGTTGACTACCGTAAGCCTGCAGTCGGTGGGGGAGAGGGTGTGAGTGACTCTTCCCTTGCAGGTGCTCAGTGTCCAGATGACTGCGACGACATCTCTCAGTCTCCTCGTTGTGTTCGCAGTGCGAGAGACTTCGGAGCCCCCGTGATCTCGTGTTGGAATGCATCGACCTGCCAAACATTCTGTCCATTCGACACTGGGAATGCATCGAAGACCATCGGGACGGGCTGTCTCCTCTATCGGGATGAGAATGGAGTGACCAGTGAGTGGAGGAGGGGAGGGAGGCAGTCAAGGGAGTCTCTCAGGGGAGAAGGACCACGCCTGTCATCAGCAGTGCATCGGGGGGTGCTACTCACTCGACGACCCGGGACAGTGCGTGTCGTGTGCAGGATATCTCCATGAGGGGAAGTGTGTCAGCAGCTGCCCTCCCGGCATGTTCACCTATCTGTCGAGATGCGTAGACGAAGAGGAGTGTCTAGAGTGAGTGCCCCCCCCCTCCCCCCTCTCTATCCCTCTCATCCTCAGCTCTCCGGAGGTTCGTGTGGACGATGAGTGGCGTCACTTCAAGGCAGTGAACAGTCAGTGTGTCCATGACTGTCCCGCCGGATATGAATTAGGCAAGAGAATGAGGACGATGAGAGGTGAGACGAGGAATCAAGGATTGCCATGAGTGGAATATTTGAGATGGAACTAAACGGGAGCAAGATTACTGTGAGAAGTGTCCCGGAGAATGCCCCAAGAAGTGCAAGGGGAAAGCGGTGAGCACAAATATTAGGATGGAATAGGGGGGAAGCAGTGGACGAGTGCTTCGAGTCTTGGTCTCATTGTTGCGTGTATACGGGAGGGGGGCAGCGGAAGGAGAGAGGGTGATGACAGGAGTAGTTGTTCCCTTGCAGCTGGACACGATCTCGATGGCACAGGACCTCACGGGATGCAATATCATAGAGGGGACACTGGACATCCAACTGAGGGACTCCTCCAAGATGACCATGCTCACTGAAGCACTCAAGGACATCGAAATCATTGAGGGGTTAGTCCATCTATCTATCTGCTCTCCCTACCCTTGTTCTGTCTCTTGCTCTTCATGAATGAATCAATTCAGGAATTTGCTCGTTCGATTCTCTCCCTCGTTGACCTCCCTCTCCATCTTCCAGAAGTTGAGAGAGATCCGGAGTGAGCAGCTATTCCAGGAGTGAGTCCCCCCCCCCTCTCCCTCCCTCCTTTCTTACTCTCTCCTTCAGTCGATACGCCCTCGTCATCTACGAGAATCAGAATATGAATGCATTGTTCTCTCCGGATGTATTGAAGAGACTGAAGATCCCCAAAGGATTGGTCCAAGTGCAGAACAATCGAATGCTCTGCTTCAAGCACGTGGACACCCTCATGAAGGGACTCAATATGACTATCAACCCTGATGATCAGAGTTCCTTCTCGAATGGAGACAAGGCCATCTGTGAGTACTCCCCCGCCCCTCTCGGCACGGGAATGGACAAGGTATTGATTGGCAGGCGACGAGACGAATCTGGAACTGAAGGGAGAGAAGATGATGAGTGAGGGATTCGTACTCATGTGGACTCCCTTCAACACATCTGATATCGACCATAGGAAGTTCCTTGGATATCAGGTAGAATGGAGAAGTGAAAAGGGGATCGAAGGTGCTCATTCAGGTCTTCTACAAAAGAGTCGACTCGAACAATGTGGCTGATGTGCAGATCGATCAGGATAGGTTCGTCCTCCATCAGTCCATCCATGGAGAGAGAGAGAGGAGACCCCCCTTGCAGATCAGTGTGTGCAGACACGTGGAATATGCACTTCGAGCCAGAACAGTCGAAGAAGGGAACAGTGGATGAGAAGAAGGAGGAGGTGAGTATATCGGATGGAAGGAGGGAAGGGGATCAATGGTTGCAGAAGAACAAGACGGATCCATACGTCCATGCACTCATCACCCACGACGGAATCACCCCCTACACATAGTGAGTGGAGAGAGACGAGGGGACTCGCCTTTCCCTCCATTGTCATCACTTTTGTTCTCTTCAGCTACGCGACGTACGTGCAGACGAAGATGGTGAACCATCTGGGGGCGAAGAATGCACGATCGAATGTACTCATTGTACAGACTCAATTCAACCATCCCAACTCACCCAAGATCACTCAGATCCATCAGATTGGTGAGAGAAAAGAGAATGGAATGGGGAAGGAGGAAAGGATTGCAGGCACTGAGGAGTTGGAAGTCGAATGGGAACCTCCCACTAAACCCAATGGAAAAATCACTCACTACGTAGTCTCGTGGCAGACACAGTACAGGTTAGAGAGAGAGAGAGACAGACAGAAGGGGAGGACGAAGTGAAAGAAATATTACAGGGACATATCATTTGAAGTGAAGCACGCGTGTGATGCAATGGGTGAATGGAATCGGGGAGTTGCCGCTCCCTCGCCCACCGCCCCTTCCACTCTCGCCCCGCCCACTCGTGAGTACTGTATGGGTATGGTAAATGAGGGATGGATTGCAGACGCACAGCAGACCTTTCTGGCCACTCTCTCTGGCCAAGGGAGTCTCTCTGGAGAAGAGACTTGTTCTGCTCTTCCTGGCTGTTGTGTTTGCACTCCTAAGAAGGAACCGTGAGTAGCCAGTCCTCTCTCTCTGCAGTCTCCCCCCCCCCCCCGTGCCTCTATCGTACCTCCGTCTACCTCATCCCTTCATTTGTCTAACAACAATATTTCTCATTAACATGTCTAACTCATTCGTCCATTCTAATCTTGCTCTATCGCTTTGCATTTAGTCTCTCAATTGAGTGATTGGTACTAGTGGTAGATGGATTGGGTAAGACAACACTCTTCTCACTGTAGCATCTGTATCAGCAGTGTGTGTCTCTCTGTCTCGTGTATCTTCCTTTCTCTAGATTGATCTTTGATCTCTCTCGCAGGTCATCTGCTCTGTACGACGAAGAAGACGATGAGAAGAACGATAATCTCGATAGGAATCACGACTTTGAGAACGCCGTCCAGAATATCGTATTCGTGCCTAGGTCAGATTATCGATCCATTCCCTAATCAGCCCGAAATTGGCCTCCCTTGCTTGAGTCTGCAGTAATCCCTCCCTGCTTGAGTAACCCCCCAATCGCTAATTGGTTCGGCAAAACAAATGTGCTTGGTTGTAAGTGCTGCTCCCCTCGGGTATGGTCTTTCCCTAGTGAGTACCTCTCTCTCGCTCCCTCCCTCCCCCATCCCTTCTCTTCCAGCTGCAAATATGCACACGACCCCAATCGCTGTGGTCGTTTCTCAACAGCAGAGAGGAGAAAGGCTGAGAATGGGACTGATCCCGTCTCTTCTCCTCTCCTCAATTCAACTTCTTCCTCCCATCGATCAAGAAGGAGGAGAAGACGTCTCTCTCCTTCCTCTACCATGCCCACTCTCTACCGTATCCGAGAGGAAGGCGGCTACCGTATAATGTGAGAGATGGATGGATGGATGGTCGTGTCGTCTTTTCAATCTGTCCCTCCTCCTCTTCTCCTTCTATCTTCTCTTCCCTTCTCTTCTCTTCTGGTCACTGCTTCGTCCTCGTGTCTTCACTGCATGGTCCAGTCCTTCCTTCCCTCCTTCCTTCCTTTCTCCTTTCCACCTCTTTCCTCATTCTAACTCACTTCTTCATTCCTTTGGTTCCTCACTTAACTCTTCCCTTCATCTCATTCCTCTTCCCTCTTCCTTTTCTCTCTGTTGCTCGAAGTGTTCTCATTTGGTCTTGATCCATTACTCCGTTTGTCATTCACTCTCTGTTCCACTTGCTCGTTTCTATGGAAGCATGAACTGATCTCTGATCTTTTCAGTCAAGAGGACCTTCCCAAGACCGTAGAGAGACAGAAGAGATCGATTCCCGATATCACGGAATTGGAAGAGAAAGAAGAGGAAGAGAGGATGAATTATGAAGTGGTCAAAGCACCGATTGAAGAGGTAGAAATGGAAGAAGGAGAAGAGAAGGAGAATGTGGTGATGGAGCAGGACACGGGAGAGATGGAGACGGAGGAGATGGTGATGGTGAGTGAAGGGAGCATTGGCATGGAATGGAGAGTGATGGGTGGATGGGTGTGTTCAGCCGTATCCGCCTGGTTACTTGATGGAGGGAAGGAGGGAAGAGGCAGTGGTACAGCAAGGAAGTGTCAATCGAACTGCTGAACCCAGACTGAACAAGTATCGGATCAAGGGACTCAGACACGCCACTACATACCAGGTACCCTCTCCCCCACCCCCATCTACTCATTCCTCTTGTTATCAGATCTCTGTGCTGGCGTGTCAGGATGTGGATGTCTCTCCCACCTTCTGCAGTCTCAAAGCAGCATACAAGAGTCAGAAGACGGGCGATATCCGTGAGTGGTCGAGAGGGGGAGAGGGAACACTCTCCTTTTCAGCTGGCAACGATCAAGTGCCCGTGTCTTCCATCAAGGCCCTTGTTCTGAACCACACGACGAGTGGCGCTGTCTTCATCAAATTCGACGCCCCCCAACATCCGAATGGAAGAATCCATGGATTCACTGTCACTATCAGCAACGTGAACGACAAAGAGGCGGTTAGTTACTCTCCCCTCTCCCCTTCATTCTCTCTCTCTCTGCAGACGAAGATCACTCACTGCGTGAATGCGTCAATCTTCGCAGGGGGAGTGATCATGCGAGGATTGGCTGATGGCACGTATGAACCCCAAGTGAGTGAAGGGGGGAGGAGAGAGGGGGAGGGAATGCATTGCAGATCATAACTGTCACTGAACGAGGTGGCACCGATCCAGCTGTGGTTGGAGAGCAGTTCACCATTCGATCGCCCTCCTTCTTCACATGGACAGTGAGTGTTCCCTTCCCCTCTCCCTCCAATCCTCCTCCTTCAGAGAATCCTAATGGGCATCATCTTCTTCATTCTTCTCATGGGCATCATCGGATTCATCATCGCAACAACGACGAAATCGATGATGGGGAAGAAATTGGGAGAGTACGTGAGACAGACGATCACTGCCAATCCAGAGTGAGTGGGGAGGGAGGGGAATGACCTGTCTATACTGTCTAGCTGATGTCTTCTTTGAGGTATCTATCTCAATTCGATGTGTACAAGCAGGACGAGTGGGAGCTGGATAGAAGCAGTCTCGTATTGGGAGAGGAGATTGGAAGAGGAACATTCGGGAAAGTGAGTGATCGAGAGGGAGGGGGAGAGACAAGAGTGGTCTGATGAAGGTCTTCCGTGGATGGACAACTGACAAGGAACTCGTCTCCCACAGTGGAATCACTTTCAATGAGTGTGCAATCAAGACTGTGAGTGAGGAAGCGAACCCCTCCGAGAGACTTCACTTCCTCATCGGTGAGTAGAGGGGGGGGGGGGGTAGGGAGGGGGACGATGGTGAGTGTTCAGAGGCGTCGGTGATGAAGCAGTTCAACTCGGCCTTCATCATCCATCTGTACGGAGTGGTGTCTGATGGACAGCCAGTACTCGTGGTGATGGAGATGATGGCAAAGGGAAATCTACGAGACTATCTACGATCGAGGAGACCCGATGTGAGGAGGGGGGGGGGAAGAGGAAGGAGGGGGGGGGGAGAGGAAGGAGGGGGGAGGGATGGAGAAAGGAGAGGTGAATTGCAGGCCGAGGAGAACACAGAGCATCTGCCAGTGCCTACGGACACGGAGATAATGGAGTGGGCAGCTCAGATCGCCGATGGAATGGCCTACCTCGAACATCTCAAGTTCTGCCATAGGGATCTAGCTGCCAGGAATTGCATGGTGAGAGAGGAGAGAAAGGAAGAGACGGGAAGGAATGGGCTCCTCTCAGATCGGAGCCGACGACGTCGTCAAGATAGGAGACTTCGGAATGGCTCGTGATATATACTACCACGAGTACTACAAGGTGAGTGTCCCTCCCTCTTCCTTCCTCTTCCTCCCTCTCTCCATTCCCTCTTTCAGCCCACGGGGAAGCGTATGATGCCCGTCCGTTGGATGGCTCCTGAGTCTCTGAAGGACGGGAAGTTCTCCCTCAAGAGTGACGTGTGGGCGTACGGAATCGTGCTGTATGAGATGATGACACTCGCACAGCAACCATACCAGGGATTGGCGAATGATGAGGTAAGGAAGGAGGAAGAGATGGAAGGAAGAAGGAGACTATCATGCCTCCAGGTGTTCAACTACATTGGAGTGACTCGTCGAGTGCTGGAGAGACCTGTGGACTGTCCTGACTTCTGGTGAGTGAGGGGTGGGGAGAGATGGATTGAGATTAGGAGAAGGATGGAAGGATGAGTAAGAGATGCGAGGAGATATCTTGCAGGTACGAGCTGATGGAGTACTGCTGGCAGTATCAACCGAGGGAGAGACCCACCTTCAGACAGATCGTAGAGTGCCTCTGCTTCAGAGCCAGCGAGGACTTCAGACAGGTAGATGAGGGGAGGGAGGAGTACACGAGAGGAGTCATTCCAGAAATCGTGGGTACTCAACGAGGCACCCCTGGTAGAGGGAGATTTGGAAGTGGATGAGAGAGTCGAAGAATTCGTGGATGAGACTGTGAGATTCATCCTCTCATCATTATTCTCAATCATTCTTCTCTTTCAGGTCCATCGATTTTTGTGCACAGACAATCGTCGAGGAAACGAGCCGGATGACTTCAGTGATAGGGGGACCGAGCTTATGCACAGTGAGGAGGAAGACTCTGTATGATGTCCCTTTCCAATCCGCCCTTCCTCACTCATAGACTCCTCTCGATTGATCATTACGATCTCAACTCCATCATTTTGTTATACGCTTCATTCTGTCCTTTGGATCCCCCTCCCCCTCCTTGTTGATTTGTGTCCGATTGCTGTAGATTCAATTTAATCGTCTGACTGAAGTGAGAGGTTTATGTTATCCACCCAATCTTGTTAATCACATCTCCATTCATTGGTTACTCTAATATTTCCCCGTTTTGCAACACACATCTCATCCACCCGATATTCCCCGTTATTCCCCCCAGACACCCAGTTATCTCCTCTTGGATATCGCTTGACTATTGCTTCGATTCATTGCTTCCCAGTGCACGCATTCCACGAAACGGGTGCATAGCGAAGCCCATCCCATTCACCTTCCTTCTCCTTCCCTTCTCCTTCCCTTCTCCTTCCCTTCTCCTTCCCTTACTCCCCCTCCCTTCCCATTCTAACTTATCCTTGATCTACGACACCTCTACCTTATGTACAGTATCTCCGCATCGCAATTCTAATTCGGATCGGATTTTCCCTTTGGTTACTAATCGAGATTACGGTATCCAGCCATGTACAGTTTCCCTGCTTTGTATTTTCTCTTGGAGACTTTATATGTCACCCTTCGTATACTCCATTTTCTCGATTCTACATATGATATTCGATGCATGGTTAATCTTCTTCCCATTACGTAGTTTTCCTTCTCGTTTGCCCTTTTGTCCACTGTCCCCTTCGTTGATCTCTTTTTTTCCATAATAACTCATGTGTCTATAGTCTCCCGCAGGTATAATACCTCTCCCTCGGGAACCCTTTAATCGAAACATTGTTATCCATCCTTGATTCCACTCACAATCCTTTCTAGTTTCCATTCCTATTCTGAATCATGCCCTACTATGAACACTGCATGATAAAGATTACAAATCTTAATGGGTAGGTATGATTTATCTCTATCTAAGTCGGAATGACTGCTTGGGAGGGGCAGTGAATTCTCTCCTGCTGGCTGGCAGATATCTAATCCTCGCCCTGTACTCGATTCCTTCGTGGGCGATGAACGATTCCGCGTTTTCGTGCATCCATCGGTTCGCCTGCAGTATCTAGTCTCTCGTCTCCCCAGTCTCTCTCTCAGTCTCACCTTTCCCGTTATCCTGTGTTCACTTCCATCTGGTATATTATGGTTCTTCTTCCGACTTCCAGTGACTACTTTGACGTCGTCTCTGATCTGCACGGACATTCCTCTCCTCTTCATGAGTATCGTACCTGTGTGTAGTACTGTACCCTTCCTGGGTAGTCTACGTATCGATCGCAGACGTGCTTCACCAGTCCATTGTATGCCGATTCGCCGATGTTGAGAAGTACATCGTCGCCAGTCTCATTCTTATAGTAACAACCTGGGGAAGGGAGGATATGTCTGGCAGAGAGAGTGGAGTATCATACCAGTGACCCATCTGCCAGTATCGAGACAAAGCCATTGGAAGATACCATCTCGGAACTTCTCCCCTACACGATGAACCTCCCCACTCACATTGCACGTCAATTCTGGAAGTATGGATGAGATACCGTCCATTTCACTCAACTGTACCTCTCTCATATCGAATCCTTTTGTCATTGATCTCACAAGAATGCCACACTCCATCGAGAGTGATATTCTCATTCGAACCTATCTCGTCTCCTGTTGATGTGACACAAGCAAGGAATTGACTATCTCTGCAACAATTAGATTCGTCTGGAGTGCAGGTAAATGCGAGGCAGACCCTTTGTGGCAAGAGTATCTCCAGACTCCTTCATCCGTCCATTCGACCCCTTCTGATCGACACGACCCGTACCAATCATTACAGGAACAAGAAGAATCTAGTGGCAGGAATTGCTTAACGAAGATAACGAAGGAACACACCATTTTGAGCATAGACTGTGACTGACAAGAGAAGGAACGTAGTGAGGGCAATCATAGGTGGTCGATAGGAGAAGTATACCCTCTTTGCCATATTGCCCTGTTGACCGGTTCTATCCCCGTTCCTGCATTCGCTTTCACTCCATATTATCTCTCAGTGAGATTCGTTGATAGGCGCATTATTTTTTTGAGAAACAGGCTATTTATACTCACCAACACAATGAAGCTCCACCAAATGCTAGTGATGCAAACCTCTCGAGGTTCTAATAACTCAAGAATACTTCTTCCTCCCCCCAATTTCTCTGCTCTCTAAATCGACCACCACCCTCATTCAAGCCGATTTTGCCTCGATTGTAGATGAAGGGAAGGGATCGTGAACGAAAAATCAGAGAACCAACAATTGGAACAATGATAGCGGCCTCATTGCATAAGAAGACAATGTGAGACATTGTTAGCTCACACTAGTGAAGGACAGCGGAAACATGTTTTTGTACAAAATTTGTCAACAGGGGAGGAGGCCGAAATTTCCCACCCCATACGAGAACATTACAACGAGGAATAAGTATAGCAACCCCGGACTAATATTTTTGTTTCTCTCATACTTTAGATCCTAAGTTTCCAGACCACGTGAAATACGTCCCATTCTATTCCATTATTCTCAACGAGTATTACCCACGGCGGGTTCCGAAAGTAGGCGTTCAAAAATAGAGCGTAAAAAGGTCTGTGTGGGAAGCCTGCTAACGAGCGTAGCCAGACAGCTTGGAATGGATCGATACGTTGAAAGACGTTTAAATATAATTTTATAGCTGGTGTTGTTAGTGTTGTTCAGCACGCTGGATTTCCCGAAATATCATTAATTATCCCGAAAAAAATCGATAAACATGCCAAAATGAGCCTTGAAAAGTTTGAACAGTTTTACGAGTTAATTACTTAATTAATGGTCTTCATTATTTATTTCTGTATTACCTATAGATTCATTGATGCTATTTCCCCACCTTTGGAGCACATTCATTAACGCACAACCTATGTTAAACGAGAAATATGATGAAAACATGTCAACGCCGGCGATTTGGTGTAGCGCATAGGCGCGCCTACTGTAGTTTTAAACAGTCACTACACCGTAATATTTTCTTTCTCAACTGCACCATAATTCCCCACACATCAAAGAAGCTTCTTCATCGAAACCCGCCGTGTACCGACTAACATAGTCCGGTCTTTTTGATCCCACTCATTATTGCGATTACGAGAACAAGAAAGTTTAATCACACGTTGTTATTCCACTTCGATTCAATAACAGAAACGGCCCATGAACCGATACGGACTAACAAAGCATTAACGAGGCCATAGCCTTACAATCTTCTTCCACGGTGACCTCCCTTTCTTCTCGTGCAATCGGAGGGAATGGGAGTCACGTCCTCAATGCGGCCAATCTTCATTCCAGCGCGGGCAAGAGCGCGAAGTGCGGACTGGGCACCGGGTCCAGGGGTCTTGGTTCTTGTTCCTCCGGTGGCACGGAGCTTAACGTGGAGGGCGTTGATGCCGAGCTATAAAAAAAAGCATATTAAATGACAACTGTACCTTCCAAAAATGTGTGTAGGCTACAAACATCACAAAATTCCCTACCAAGAACATTATACCTAAACTAGGCCTCCAAAATATAAATAGCGAAAACTACTGAAGGTGCATAAGTAGTACGCTTGATAGCAGTTTTTAAAAATCAAAAGCATATCCTGTACCTGCTTGCAACGCTCAGCGACGTCCTGGGCAGCCAGCATAGCGGCGTAGGGAGAAGCCTCGTCACGATCGGCCTTCACTTTCATACCTCCGGTGACGCGAACGATGGTCTCGCGTCCTGTGACAAAGAATAATTTGAAATTTCCCAGCAATAAAACTCGTTAAATTAACTTATTATAAATGTTCAATCTAATGCAAACTCACCGGAGAAGTCAGTGATGTGGACGAAAGTATCGTTGAAAGAGGCGAAGATGTGAGCAACGCCAAAGACGTTCTCACCCTCCTTAGCCTGAGGGCCGAGGGTAACCACGGGCTGCTCCTCCTTTACCTTTCCCTTACGTGCGGGAGCCATTATCCAAGACTGCAAAATAAACACATGGTATCGAAATGAAAACAGTAAAAATTATATCCGATCACAAGCCTTTAACAAAATTAGTCAGAAGAAAAAGAAAAAAGAAAATATTGGACGAGATAGGGAATGCAAGCCACAGAAAACGCGCGATACTCAACCGAAGTCTCGCATGGAAAAGGGTACTGTAAGACCTTCCTAGCGCCGAGCATTTCAATTTTTTCTTTTTTCGATATTTTCTGGCTGGTTTTGTTCATATCACTGTTCTATTTTTTTACCGAAATTGTCATGTTAAATGAAATATTGCAGCTAGCGCTCACATGAAGGAATTCCGTTCCGCGCTTGAGTGAATGAGAGGAAATGGATATCGTCACCATAAGGAGTGTCGCGCTAGATGCTCTCAACGGCATATCATGTGTTTTTCGGGGACCTGTTGTGAGTCTTACTTTGTGCATTTTCGTGGGATGTAAATATTCATCTTAAGTCATGTTGTTTATGTTGCAGGAGCTGTTTCAATTGGAGGCCGCAAATGAAGTTGTTCCCCCTCCACTGCCTCCTCAACCACGTGAGCGAACAGTTCTCCAGGTTAGACATTAATTGATTTTTTCTTGAGTATTTTTTAAGCTAAAATTTTATTTCTTAGATGCGGCGCGAAATGGAAGGACGGTATCTACCAAAGAAAGAAGAACCACCCCCAGCAAGAAAGGCTAATCCCTTGAAAAGGTATTTTTACTGACTTTTTTATTTATTGGCTTCTTGTCTAATGGATGTATTACAGGTATGCCATTTGTGCATCAGTGAATATTGGATTCGCAGTTTTCATGACTCAAATCATCGAACCACTTTTCGGCTATTCGAGCTCTTTGCTTCCGGAATGGATGGCTCTGCCGTCGCCCATTTCGCAACTACTCCCATCATTTGCGATGATGCCCATTTTTATAATTACTCGACTTATGAACATCTTCGTCTTCGCGGATATAGCAAGCGCATGCTATCGAAAGGCGAATCGACCGGAGCCACTTCCTATGCCGTCTATAAGGTTTGTGCATAAGTAGAATAACGTCTATCTTTATTATTCCTTTAAGTGTTGCTGCCGCAGACTTCATCGCCTCCATTCTTCTCGAGCTCGTCTTCATGATTCAAACTTCCTTGATGAAACATCTCCCACTACCAGGTGTTGCATATATCGCTGTGTTCCTTCACATGTCTATGCTGAATTCTATGTACAGGTAAATACATTTAGCATAATATGCGTTAGGAGAAGGAATTAATAATATTATTCCAGTTTCGAATACTTTTGGATGTCAAGCGGTGTCCGCCTCAAGAGAAGAATTGAGAGAATCGAACATCGTTGGCCTTTCTTTCTTGGATTCGGAGCTCCTCTAACTGCTCTGACGCTTTACTTCGAGAGTGCTCTTGTGCAGGGTTGCATCTTCGGCGCTTTGTTCCCACTGTTCATCATCGCAAGCTACAGTGTGAGTTTTGCTTTATTTCATCATCTTCACTGGGTGTCGTTATGATAATTTTTATCCACGTTTATCAAATTTTTTTCAGGCGGACTGGGTTGCTGGAAGGCACATCGCTGGACACATCCCTGTATTTAAAATTTTCCTTCCATCTCAGTTAGTCACTGACAAAATTAGTGTATATGTATCCGAAAAACTTATCGGTCATTCAATACGTCGCTCACCCCAATGATTAATACGGTTAGTAATTTCGGTGACGAGGTTTAGTAGCATATTACGCTAGAGATTAAGATTTTAAACTCAAGGATTTTACTTAACATATTGCATTACATTTTCATATTTGTAAATAATTGTACATAAAAACTTCACACGGGCTGCGCCCTAATAAAGATGTCCAAGGTATATATGTTTGCTGCTGGTTCCGAAATGGTTCATCGACCATTCGTATATCTTATCCGTTTTATCGGACCTCAATCGCTAATCGATTTTTCTCAAGGGTTTCCATGTCGTCTCCCGCCATTGAGGGATTGGCCATTGGCCTCAACAAGGGCCGCAAGGTCACCAAGCTCGAGGGAAGCAAGAAGCGTCAGACCAGACACAAGGGAGCCGGATCCAAGAAGGCTAAGGTTAGTACATTATAATTCATTTTTTATTGGCGTGTGTGCGTGCGTCTGACTGATATAAATTTAGGGTTAATTGTCTTTTGTCGTAAATTAGTCTTTCGCTTTAAAATGATTTGATTCGGGGCGAGGACATCGAAAATTCTGCTGTATTGATGATCTTTAACAATCGCACAATTTTTTCTCGACATCCCGTTGAAAGTCACATCCCGTTGGTCCTTTTTGTGATCCAAAAATTGTGCGGCACGTGCAGTCATTGCTATATTTAACGACACGGTTTACATCCCTTATTTACGGTTCTCTGTTTCACGGCTATGAATGTAGTGATGTGCTTGGTTCGTAAACATCGCCCGTTCACACAAATCAATGAAAATACGAAAACCGTATAGCACTAATACAGTATTTTGACAGAAACGGTAGAAAAACTACAGACCCGGGCGAAAAAGTACACTACCACAGGAAACTATCATGGGTTTTTTTGCAATTGAATTTTACAGTATACCTTCCGAACAGGGTGGCCCTTTTTAAACTGGTATATCGATGAAAAAATTGCCGTGCAATCGCTTTTCCTACGTGTTGCGATACCCTCCAAAGTCGAATTTTTTTAGATCGTCCGCGAGCTGGTTCGCGAGGTTACTGGTTTCTCCCCCTACGAGAAGCGCGCCATGGAGCTTCTGAAGATCTCCAAGGATAAGAAGGTCAGTGTTGGTTGATTGTTGTAGTAGTTTGATGTCGCGAAATTTTCGTTCAATGTGCATGTTTAAAAAAAAGAATATGGATGTTCCTCAAACGAAATACATATTTATGTGTATTCGTTTAACTAATTAATTTTTTTTCAGGCCCTCAAGTTCATCAAGAAGCGCCTCGGATCGCACATCCGCGCGAAGAGAAAGCGTGACGAGATGCAGAACGTCCTCACTCAGATGAGAAAGGCCGCTCATAAGTAGACCTTGTTATTCGGTCTCCGTTGTTCTTGTTTTCCGGCAAATAAATGTTGACACATAAGATATTCGTTGTATTCGCAAATCAGTTGCATTTCTGATGAAATACATTAAGAACACGCGATTTGATAGGATCGTGACCCTGACTCATCCAGCCTTTCGATTAGAAATTATTTTTTAATTTTGTCCGGTTGGAACTTTGCTGAAACGCGTGGAAAATTAGGCGATGATGTCGATTATAGATTGGCCTGCTTAATTACTGTGGAAGTTTTTTCTTTTGAATCTTGCAGCGGTAGATTTCGGATTTATGAAGTTTCATTGAATTGTTTTAATGGACATTGTAAAATTGTTATTCGCAGAATGCTGAGTTCAGCCGTATGTCGTGTCGCTCCGCGATGCAGCCAGATTGCTGCACGTCAAATTTTCCGTTTGGTCTCGGGCAGACCTACCTTTGTGCTTCCGAGGCTTACAGCCATCTCGTCCTTCAAAGTGCAGACTAGGTTGAGCAGTGTTGAGGTCTTCGGTCCCTTCGATCTTCCCAAGCAACTCACTTTCAAGGAGGTTGGCATTCACTTAGTTTATTTTTCGTGGTCGGAAATTCGAGGACGTTAAATGTTCAATTATGTCTGATCAGTGTAGAATATTTCAGGATATTAGACTAGTTTTGTATTTATTGATTTGGTTTAATTTTAACGCTGTTTTAAATTTTTTTGGTTTTTATATTAAAGTTACCCAACACCCTTGAAAATGCCTTTATATATCATTTAACAATGTAGTAGAACGGGTTCTAATCAGTTAAACTGGAATAATGAAAATAATAGAAAATCAATATTTGCAACAACGTAGAGCCGCAAAGTGTCAGTCTGAGTTGCCTGATCACGCCCGCTCTCTCTCTTTTACACACTCTCTCGCTCGTTTTGTCGTGATCAGGGTACTCCCGGCAGTTCAATTTATTTCCATTGGTGTTCGGAAACTTTAACTGGCTTAGAATTGTGTATTTTTAGATTTTATTAGCTTCAAAATTTGAGTAATCGCAAAATATTTAGTATTCGGGGAACAAATTATGTATTTCAATTAATGCGTTTGATTGAGGTGGAAGAGCGCGTGCTGAAGGCGATCCGTGCGTGGGATCGATTCCCCGCTGACAAGGCCGGCCTTCTCAAGTTGGACGCAGTATTCACTGAGATGGGATTCGACTCTCTCGATCACGTGAGAGATCATGCTCCTTTTTATCGTTATTTATTTGTTTGTTTTGTTCACACTCATTGCAGTTAATGGTTTACATGTATTATAATATTTTTTTCACGTTTCATTGTACCGTCCCATGAATTCATTACATTACGATATATCACGCCTCTCACGAGAAAATTGAGCTGAATTTGCCATTCATGGGAATGGTGGAAAATCGTGAATTGAGTTCTAATCGGTTTTAGCCATCCTAAGGCATGCCTGAGTGACCCCCGAAGTCTTTTTGTTCATACTTCATTTTGGAGCTTCCTGCACCGGGTCGCAATTCGGCATCACTCACTTCAAGGGCCGATTTCTCGAAAACGGCGATAGATTGAGCAAAATTGACCTCTGTGTGACCCCGGCTCATTTTTTGAGCTCTATCGATCTATCTAAACCAATTTCTCTGAATCCGATTTTGAACAGTGGTACACTTCAGGGAATTTTCTCAAAAATGTAGTGAATTCAGCTCAGCGAGCTCTTTCAAAGTGGTTTGCCAACAAAATACGGACACGGTGGTGAGAGTTTCGCATCTTTTACGTTTTTGATAATTTGAAGGCACTCAATCCTCGCACACCGCACGTTTATTTGGAATGAGGGAGGAGTGAGAACAATGGGGGTAGTGAGGGACAATGGGATAATTTCACTCTGTTCTCTCCAAAACGCGCGGTGTGGCGAGGAATTAGAACCTTCAAATTATCGAAAAGCGTATAAAGGGCGAAAGTCTCACCACCGTGTCCGTATTTAGTTGGCAAACCACTCATTTGAAAGCGCTCGCCGAGCTGAATTCATTTAGAAAAATTGAGCTGCATGTGCACCTACATTTTTGAGAAAAATGCCCTGAAGTGTACCGCTGTTCAAAATCGGATTCAGAGAAATTGGTTTAGATAGATCGATATAGCTCGAAAAATGAGCCGGTATCACTCAGAGGTCAATTTTGCTCAATCTATCGCCGTTTTCGAGAAATCGGCCCTTGAAGTGAGTGATGCCGAATTGCGACCCGGTGTAGGAAGCTCCAAAATGAAGTCTGCCCAATAAGACTTTGGGGGTCACTCAGGCATGCCTTAGGATGTCCGAAACCGTTTAGAACCATTTTCACCATCCCACACCCAGCTCATGGGAGGCGTGATATGATGCAGTGCACGACATTTTTTTCCAAAATAGAAAATTTGCTCCCATTGTTGTTTTACAGGTGGAGATCATGATGGCTATCGAGGACGAATTCGCGTTTGAGATCCCTTTGGCTGATGCTGAAAAGCTGAAGACTCCGAAGGACATCTTCAAGTTCATCTGCGAGAGGGAAGACGTGTATGAGTGAAGAGTAGAGTCGATAGGGAAGAGCTGCTGTCGAAGGGTTCCGGCGTAGCTGGTGTCTAGTAGAGATCAATCTTTATTGTACAGTCTATTCAACACGTTCGAGTACATAAATCGTCGATGAATTATATTTTTTTCAACAGTTCGTCCTCGCATTTCGTAAAAGAAGGAGATAAACACAAGAAAAAGCTAGGTTTACTTGGACTTGTTGCACTTTCTTCTTTTTTTTGGAAAACGGCGTCGAGCGCAGTAAAAAATCAAGTGTTCTTAAGAACACTTGATAATACTATTAATTTACTCATTATGTGGAACAATTTCTGTATAAGTAATAAATATTTACAGTGATGTATAATATAATTAATTTTATTCGTATTCATCGATGATATGGAATATCTTAACGTTTAATGAGTAGGGAAGCTTCTCTTTTCTGATAGATGGTCAAGAGTTGTGAGTACGTGGCTACATTCTCCGGAATGGGTCGAGCAACAAGTGTGAGATTGGGAGTGCAGTATGCAGAGTAGGGCACATCGGGAGAGTTGTATACTGCAGAGAAGGAGGATGCAGAATGAGATGGTCTCCTACCGTATCTCGCTCGTTTAGCTCCTCCCTGTGCTGCCGAATCGGCGACTGGCGCAGTGAAGACTTCCTTCCCGAAGACGTCACTCATCATCTGACTAACTAGTGAGCCCATTACAATTTCATATCGAATTGACGAAGGTATTTGATAATGATCCGTTCGCGACTCACCGTATGTCCGTGTTGTTGCTCGCTCCCCCAGTGAGGATTACTCGATTGATCTCCCGGGGGCAATTGGAACGGAGATGGAGACACTGACTCTCCAGCACTGCACGCATGTCACGTGAGGGCGAAAAGGACTGCAGAAATGGGAAGGGATCTAGGGGATGGTGGGGAAGGGGGGATCACCTCCACTCTCTCTCCCTCCTCATTCCATCGGTAGTCTCCGGCCCTCACGCGAGGCTCTATTTCATCCATGTCGAAATAGATGCCTGAGAGAGAAAAAGAAGTTATATTAATTTATAGATTCCCACCAATGGCTCCATCGTTCCCGATGGGAGTCTTCTTGAGTTCATCCGACACTCCATCCCATGATAAACGACATCTCTCTCGAATTCGTTCTCGAGTCAGTGACCCATTCTTGTAGCTGAGAGAGAAAGAGAATGAGGAATGGGAGGGATCTCACCAGATGAGAGTGACGAACTGATGAGGATTAGTTGGATGGATGAATACATGTCCTCTCTTGAGAGGAATGAAGGAGGAAGTGCAGAATATGGCAGTGTCTGAGGTGCCGAGAGAGAGGAGGACGTCGCCCTCACTCAGGGAGAGATCAGCCAGGGAAGCTGAAGGGAGGAGTAGAGGGAGGAGGACCATCACTCACAGAGATTGTCCCCCGTGAAGGAGATGATGCTGCAGAGAGGAGAGAAGGAGAAGCGAGAGACGAAGTAACCACTGATCACTCCCTGCAACCACAACCACATCCACGTCATTGCCCATCCCTTACCAGGTTAGTCGATGAGGGAACGGGACGACCCAGTTTGCATCGGAGATCAGAGATCAATCCCTCTTCTTGAGTGTCCAGAGCAACGGAGAGACAAAGAGGAGACCAGTCGAGAGACTGGAGAATACTCTACAGGAGATACTATAATGGTTGTACCTGTATATCCAGTAGATTCATGCCACATGCATCAGAGAGATCAATAGGGGAGACAGTCCCAGTGAGGATAGAAGGGATTAATGAGGAGATGAGGGAGATACGAGACGTTGCATCATAGATCTCCCTCTCGTACTTGAAGATCTTAGCGATCTGCATTCCACTGAATCGATGATATGCTCGAGAACCAGTGATTCCATTCAGATTCTGCGAAGAATGGGAGGAATTGGAAGGGAGATGGAAGGAACTCACGGGAATCTCACTATCGAATTTATCCACGAATTCAGTAGTTGACGAATCCAGCCAAATGGGGCATTCTTCCTTAGAGAATGATCCCTGAATCCAATCATTCGTTTACCTTCCATTCACTTATTTCCCTGTACCTTCAGTGCTTCTTCAAGGCTCATTCCACTCATTTCGGCCAATCTCTCCAAATTTGTCTTTTCTTTTCCATTCCAGTAGACAGTTCCATGTTGCTGGAATGGGAGTGATTCAAGTAATCAGCATGATCTTTTATCAGTTAGTCCCTTGCCTAATCTTGTTATTTATGGCCAAGTAAGTACATCGGGGAATGACACTTCCATCCTCATACTAATGCGAAACTGTGTCAATATGTGACAGTTTCTCAGTGAGAGGACAGGGGTCTTTCGATCTTCTTTTCTTCTTTCACCGAATGGTATACACGGTCGGTGAAAGAAGAGTCGGTTCGCTGAGGATGAAAAGTTCGAATTCTTTCAGCTTTGTGTGTTCAATTGACACTTTCACTTCTCGGATATCTCTAGTATGAACTCTCTGCCATTCCGTGGGGGGAGATCACTTCAAAGGGCAAATCCATAGTAGAGTTCGTCACATGAAGAAGCATCTTTGATCTAATCTAATATTTCCGTTTGACGAAGGAGAGCTTATGACTTCAGCAGTCGACTTTTAATAGTTTGACTAATATTAGGTACTATCGGTTGGTTGGTATGTGACGGTGAAAGGAGAGGGAGTAGAATGAACAGACCTGTGCAGTTCCAGAGATGGCGACAATCTCATTGAGGGAGAAGTGAGAGTGGAGAGAGAGACGATGGAGGAGGAGATCGAGTGAGGCCAGCCAGAGGGAAACAGGAGTGAAGATTCGTGAGGGGAAGGAGAGGTCACGGATCACTCCATCCATCGTTCTCAATCAGAGGGGTTACAAGGGGGAAGGATGGATCAATTCAGTCCTTTGATGGACAACGAGTATGATTCATTCGTAAATCTGATAGAAAGTTACTTGTACCAGCAGCATTGGATATCGGTTGGACGTGTAGTCATTTCCACTTCTCACGATTTCTCCCTAATTTTCGTGATATTCCGTGGTATGCACTAGGTGTAGTGTGAAGAGAGAGAGAGAGAGGGGCTAATTCGTTGTATTGTTAACGGACAGTGGATGAAATGATAAGAGAAGAGAGAGAAAGGGAGAGGAATAGATAGAATGAAATACCCGAAACGAGTGAATTCCCTCGAGAAGTTGACTGATTCGGTGTGGATCAGAGTTTGGGAATCATCGATGATCACGGCTTTCAACTGGAATGGAGAAGAATACTTCTCACTCCTTTCAGTCTACTTTTCCATCCCTCTCGCACTACGAAATATTTTAGTGAGCTAGAGATTCTGTTGACGTGACGGAGAATAGTATAGACGAGGAGAGAGAAGAGAGAAGGAAAGAAGGTGAAATCACCTGTTGAGTACTCAGATCGAGACCGAGAAAGAGTGAACGAGGCATGAAGGAATGAGTGAGGGAAGGAGGAGATGGAGACTAAACCGATGGGATGCACTATCAATGCATCTCCCTCTCTCTCCATCCGTCGATCACTCGATCGTCTCTTTCTCTCTCGTCAATCCCGCCATTCTTCCTTTCGAGATGGTTACACCATAAGGGATGGAGAGAGGGGGGGGGGGAGTTTGAATGCACTCTTCCACGAGAAATCAGCCACTTGTTGGGTGTTGTCCCCTCTGAAGATTCGCTCTCTTTCACAATGTTGACTCGAGTGATCTCAAAGATCATACTAGACATCTGGATAGAGAGAAGGTTGCCCTCCCCCCTCTATCCCCCCACTCACGTTGGTTCCCTTCGCGACTGTTATTCGTATGGTGTCAGTAAGAAAGGGAGTGATTCACGTGATAACTCAATTTTTTTCCCATTCGTCATCCCTCTTCTCTATACTGATCTCACGTAAATTATAGAATGAACGATCATTTGATGGGAGTGAATGACTGAATGGATAATCTGTCGATACTCGGGTGTACCATGCTTCCCCCTCTCCCCTCCCTCTTTCCCTCTTTTCTCATCGTGTGATCAACCGGTCTTCCCGTCTTCTCTCTCCCTCTCCTCACTCTTTCTTTTCTTCGATGCTCTCACTATTATCATAACCATGCCCTTCCTTCTCTTCTATTATTCGTCCCGGTTATCAAGGGCGATGGAGGGACGAGTAGAGATTACTCCTCAATCAAGGCATTACAACTATTGTGCCCAAGTTATTCAACGAGTCTCTTTCATGAGAAATGTTCAACGTTGGGGTTGATGGTTGGTAGGGGAGGATTTGAATGGGGGGGGGGGGATGCGCTGATCCTATTCTATTCTCTTTCATCTCATTCCGTCACTCGATCAAATTGAACTGAGAGTGGTCGAGTTTGTCCTCCACTCCCTCATTCTTCCCTCTCCTCCTCTCCTCTTCCTTCCCTGTTTCCATCCTTCGCTTCTTCTCCATAGTTCTCTGATGTGTCTGACTCGGGTTCACCTATCCCATTCCTCTCTCCTCTTTTCGTCGATGACCAATTCATCTTGTGACTCACGGATGTTAAGTCGGGAGACTAGAGACTCCACTCCTCCTCTCTCTCACATTCTATTCATTCCCCTCAAATGGATGGTTCGGGAATGGCTGATCTACCCATCTGTCATAACACTCACCATGTTTTTTACCCCTCTCATACCATCATAAGGAATGTTCGAGTTGGTGAGAGGAGAAGAGTCTAGAGTAGAGAGAGAAGGCAATCCCTAGAGATAGAGAAGTCACGTTGGATGAGGGGAGAGGTCTCTCGCTCTCTTCTCTTCCCTCACTTCAGATGTCCTCCCCCATGTGTACCTCAGTTCCTCCCCCTTCACCTCACTCTTTCTTCCATTCCTCTTCTCTCTCTTGTCTGCCCCTTCCCCTTCTCATCTTTCCCCATAAGAAGTCCCCATCCAACCATTCCCTTCTCTTCTCTTGAGATGATGTGATGAAACAGGAGAGAGGGCCTTCTCATTTCTCTCTTTTTCATTTCTGATGTCCTCCTTTTCCCTTCGAGTAGTCAAGATGTTTCATTTTGGGTCCCTGAATGGGATGAAGATGAGATGGTCGAACCATCTCTTCTTCTTCTTTTCCTTTTCCCCATTCTTCTCTCTTCTCAATGCTCGTTCATTCTCTCCAATCATCCATCACGCATCTCTCCTTTCCGTATCGTTTCCGTTCATTTCTCACATTCATTGCTCGTCAAATTTCGTATACGTGTGTGAAGAGAAGAATGATGGAAGGAGAGAGTAATGGTTTCTATCACACATACTGT
This sequence comes from Pristionchus mayeri, assembly GCA_036245805.1. NCBI lineage: Eukaryota > Metazoa > Nematoda > Chromadorea > Rhabditida > Neodiplogasteridae > Pristionchus > Pristionchus mayeri. The sequence continues at coordinate 22,921,964 of BTRK01000003.1, read as the reverse complement.
ACTTCCATCCGGTCAATCATGACACAGAATACTAACAATAACTACAGATCATGATAGAACTAGCCCGGTTTCCCCTCCCCTTCCTTTGACGGGGCCCCTTGCTAGCGGAATAAGTTTCGCAATCGCGCGTGACGAAACTTGTTTACGCGCGTTCTCCTCCCCCCCTCCCGACCGATTTCACTATCTGGACAATCTGCGCTTTATATATGGGTATAGAATATATGTCTTTTTATATTTGTATTCTGCATCGCTTGAATTCTCCTTTACTTCTCTCTCCACTCCTTTACTTTTGCATCAATTTTGGTAGAATGTAGGAATAGAATATGAGATAGAGAAAAGGAGGGGACTAATGGATTTGAACCCCCCCCCCGCGTAGAATATTGATCCCCTCATTTGTCTTAGAGCGCATAGCGACCTCGTTTAATACAAATCATGATGTTCCACCATAGTAAATATTCATTCTATCTGAGAAGAGGATTCGTAATATGGAGTAGAGTATAATGAAGATGGAATGGTTATTGGCAACTGATGAAGTAAGCAAGAGATGTGAGAAGAGACAACCAGACGGGAGCCAAATATTCCATCCATCCGTGAGGGATTTCCTTCTCCTTGCATGTTTGGGCTTGTCTACGTTGCCTATTACGATTTGAAATGTAATGAGTCGGCCACTGACTGGATTCATCGGATTGAGGACGACGTAGTTGAGGGAAGAGTGCGATGGGGAGAGGGAAGGAGGGAGGGGGGAAGCTCTCTTCCCTTCTTGCCTGCTTTCTTTCTCACGGTGAATAGGAGAGCATTCACGTGGTGACTAGCCTCTTCTCCTCTCTTCTCTTCTCTTCTCCCACATTTCCTATTTTCCTTCGTTTCCTCAATCATTACTTCTCCTACTCTTTTCAAGTTAATCATTTCATCGTTCACCTTTTTGCTCGAAATAAATCGTAGTTATGTGAAAAGAGTCGATTATAGATATGACCCCTCTAATCTACCTAATATGTCCATCTATCTCTTCATCTGAGTCCTTAGTCCGTATTCTTCATTCGTTTTAGCCAGTGCCCATCCTTCTCTCGCTCTTCTCACACACCTCCTCTTCTTCTTTTCCTCCATTCGAGTAACCCCTTTGGTAGTGTGAATATCTTCAAGAAGTATGAATGAGGAGAAGGAAAACGGAAGAGGAAAACGATTTTTTAAATGAATATTAATTTTTCATAGCTTTAATATATCGGAATAATGATGACAGTAACGTTGTGGTAGTTATATTATGCATCCTCCCCATCGTCCGCTAGTCCATTTCATGTGTTTGAATGGGGGGTTCTCATATAAAGTGTCTCTATCCTTTTGGCATGAAAGGGGTCTATCTCCGTCCCTTCTCCTTCTTCTTTTCCTCCTTCCCTCTTACTTCATTTCCTTTCTCTCCTTTCCTCTACACGCATCCTTCTCACGCACTCCTTTCCTTCCTTTCATAATACCCGATGAAGCTGATCTTTCCCTCTTTTCTCCCTTTCCCGTAGTCTCTTTTCCCTCTAACCAACAATAGTCTATGTATGAGAGAGAGCAGGTTGGGAGAGTAGACATTCCATCTGAACGCACTTTCCCCGTCTGCCTGTTATTCCACGTGAGATTTCTTTCATTTCTGATCAAATCCATCTCCTCTTTGTTTCATACTATTTTCCACAATATTTCTCCATACCTTTCTCATTTGATTCATTATATTTTCGGGAGTGTGATACTCATAGTGTTACCATATTTTCCCCATATACTCTTTCTCTCTTCCCTTCCCTCTCTCTCACTATCTCTCGTTTGAATCTTCAGTATTCCTACAGTTCTTCTCACTCAATTTCTTCTTCATCTTCGTCATTTCTCCGTTCCCCTCTCTTTCCCCTCACTCTAGATTGTGTTGAGTGTCCTCTCCTCTCAGACTCTTCTTCTGCCTTTCCTCAACTTGTTTCATCCCGCGTATTCATCCCTGTACGCGTATGATCACAAAAGTGAGAGAGAGATGTTGTCAATTCGATGTTCGCATCAACCCACTTCACCATCTTCATTTATCTCTCGTTTCACACCCAGTATTCGTTCCATTCCGTGACAGTTCCATTGTGGCCAGTCTTTCTCTTTCGCCCCCCCCCCCCTCTTCGCTCACTCTCCCCCCCCTTCCCTCCCCCTTCTCCCCCTTCTCCTCTCCTCTTCTCCTCTTCCCTCTCTCAGACAGTCTCGTAGTGTACAATATGAGCCCACTCTCTCCATTACTCATCCATTTCGCCTCTTTCTTCTCTCAATCACTCATTTCTTTCCTTCCCCAAGTGCACTCATTCTTCAGGGCTTTCGTCATTTTTTTGTAAAAGCCCCAGTGATGAAATAGGTAGGTGGTAGAGTCGTTCCTCCATTCTTCCCTTCCTTGTCTATTTGATCCATGGAGGTCACTCCTAATCACGGCTTCTCCACTCCTCCTCTTCCTACATCTCAATTGTTCACTCTCCCTCCTCTCCTCTTTCTAATCCATCCGTACTTTCCGCGTTTCACTCTCAGTTGTTCGTTATCCTCCGTGTCATGGGATTAGCTCGAGTGGTTCCTTTTCATCTGCAGATCAAAGATGATATTTGTGGAAATCTTCGTGCACTATCATTTCCCAAAGGAGTGGCGAGACAGGGGGGGGGGGTGCATTCATCCACCTATTCATTATAAGGCAGATGTATTTAATGTCAGGAAGAAGCAAGGAGTAGACTCGAGTAGGCCCTCCCCCTCCCTTCTCACTTCTGTCATTCTTTCTCACCTAAAATCTCAAATGATCTCGTTCAATGGCCATTATATTTGTCTTTCTCTCTTTGCCAATTGTTAAGATTTCTTAGCGGGCTTTTTAAACATTCTGTCTATCGAATCTCTAATATTGTAGTTCATGTTTTAGAATAATTACTGCATTCAAATAACGATTTTAGTCTTCCTTCATGAGTGATGAGAAGAAGAGAAAGAAGTGGGGATGTCCCGTGCTCTATTATTTCTTCTTCTTCTAATATTGTTGAGTCTGCGTTGTACATCATCAATGTTTCATCTCTTCTTCATTTCTCCTTCGTTCCTCGATTAGTCATCGTGCACTCAATTCAATACAATTCGCTTCTTTTATTTTTTGTGACTCATTTCGATAACCACAAATACCGATTAATTTCATTTGAGGTATATTCATATCTTCCTCCCTTTCTCACCCTCCCCTCTCCTTCTTCTCCCCCTCTCCATCAATCGACTTCTCTCACATCGTTCGCTCTCAATAATAAGCGCATGAATTGATAGGGAGCGGGATAAGAGAGGGTTTCTCTCTCCTTCTCTCTAACGATACGCTATCTCTCCAATCCACTCTCAATCACTCTCCTTTCTACTCATTTCATATTCATTGGCTACTCAACGAACTCCTCCCTGCATTCCCTCCCCTTCTCCCCCCTCTCCTCTCTCTCCTCCCTGCATTCCCTCCCCTTCTCCCCCTCTCCTCTCTCTTCTCCCTTCGTCTCTTCCGATTCCTTTAGTGAACCGCCCTTTGAACTGCTCTCTTCTCCATTTCACACTTCTCTCTAATCTAATCTCTTATCACTCCTTCTCTCCTTACGAGTTCCCTCGTCACTCCATCGGAATTCACCCATGGATAAGCTTGAGTGTGATAACCCTCAAGTCGCCACCATCTCCCGTCCACCCTCCTCTCCTCCTCCTCCTCCCTTCCCTTCCTCCTCTTCCTTCCCTTCCTCCCCTCCTCTCTCATACTTCTCCTTATCAGACATTTTCCCTTGTCCAAGACACACAATATAATAGAAAAGAGGCTGGTCACATTTTTCGCGCGCGTACTACCTTTCGAAATGTCATCTTACAGTATCTTCTGATTTCAGTTGGATCGATTTCTTTCCCTGTCTACCGTACCTCTGCAATCATCGACCGATCACTGGGCCTTCCGCTTCTCTTCATGTCAGTCACGGCTCACATGCGGAGAAATTCGTCTCCTCATGTGCATTCGAATGCCATTGTGAGGGTGAATACACCACCTAGGTACGCACGATCTAGAGGGGGGGGGGGGGTGGAGGGGGAGGTTGTCCATTGCAGGAAGATCTCACAGCCAGCTCGACTGGCCATGAACAACAACGAGAGTAGTGAAGACGAGGCCGAGAATGGACTACGGGCTAGACCTGCATCTCAGATGACTCAAGTGAGAAGGAGAGGAGAGGGGGGAGAGAAGGAAGGTCCGTTCAGTTGTCCTCTTCTCGTCTCGTCTCCTCCTGTTCATCGTGTTCCTCGTTCGGTCATTCGGAGGAAGGAGGCCATTCCTCATCCCATCTCCCTTCTCTCCTCCCCTCCTCTTCCTACTCCATCGCCCATCTCATATATGAACGAATCATGGCTCGTTGTCCTGAGATGACTCCAATCGTAGAGAGATTCACTCGTGATCTACTCAATCTCTGCCATGCCGAAGCGTGAGTCCCCCTCTTTCCTCCCTCTCTCTCTCTTCTTCCTCCAGCTGCTCCATATTCCTCATCGATCCGATCACTCGTGAATTGGTGGCCGAAATTCCCAAGTCTGATGGAAGGACGACTGAGGTGAGGAGAATAAAGAAGAGTAAGGAAGAAGTAGGAAGTGAAGGGCTCGTTTATCTTGTGGAGGGAAGAGGACGTCTAGACGATACGCCATCTCCTCTTTCCTCTCCCGTGTTCTCATACTCTAATCCCTCCTATATCCTTATATCTAAGATAGTACCAGAAGTAGTTAATGATAGAGAGAGAGGAGAGGTAGGGGTGGGAATCATTCTTCTTATCGGGAAGTTCGATGTGAACTTGCTTGTGATATCGTGAGACTCAAAATGAGAGATGACACTCCCTTCGTCTCCCTTGTCCTATCTCTTGCTAGTCGATCTCTGGTCTTTGCAGGTTCGTCTTCCTCCGGGGTTGGGCATAGTGGGCAGAGTTGCTTCTACCAAGGTCATCATGAATGTCAGGGAGGTCGAGAGGTATATTTCCACCCAATCACACTTTTGCGCCTTACTCTTATCCAGGAGATAAATTGTAAATTATTGTTGAATTGTATCTCTCTCGCTCTCATTCGTCCCTTTAGGAGTCCGTACTTCTACCGCCAAGTGGATGAATTGACTGGATTCCGCACTCGGAACATTCTTTGCATGCCTCTTTGTGGAGCTCACGGTGAGGAGTACGGTAGATATCGATGTAGTGATAGAGGGAGGATTACGGTAGATATCGATCGAGTGATAGAGGGACGAAGGATCAGAAGAATACTATTTTGTTCTCAATTCCAATGGGATTGAGAACAAAATGGTCCTTGTTTCTCAGAGATGAAAAAGCATGGTCAACCTATCGTTGGAAACCGTGGCCTAGTGGTCTAAGGCGCTGTAATTTATACCTATGGTAGGGTGTGTTCGAGTCCCGGCCTCTGCAGGGACTTTTGCCAAGCTCGTACAATTTTTGCCTACTGTTGGGTACTTCCCCCGAAGCTTGGCAAAGGTGACTGTAGAGGTTGGGATTCGAACCCCATACCTTACAATTAAGATCCACCATAGGATTAATCCTATGGTAGGTTTGCCCATGGGTTTTTTCATCTGTGATTGGTGTCATCTCATCTCTCGTTAAATTGTCATTACTCCATTCCTCGTCTATTTCATTCTCTCGTCAATCCCATTCTTCTCTCTTCCTCTCTCCTCACTCCTTCCATCTGATTCTTCTCTCGAGATTCATTCCTCTTCTTCCCTTCAATCTTCCATCCATTCTCCATTCAAGGCAAAGGGGGATTCTGATCAGAGAATGCCCACGATAGAGAGATAGAAGGGTGGTTTACACTGATTTGATCCACGCGCTCCCTTCACTCTATCTCTCTTAGATGACTACTCCCTTCCTCATCTTCCCTCTCTTCTTCCCTCTCTCTCTCTCTTCTCATCTCTTCTCTCTCCTTCTTCCCGTCTCTTCATCTCAGTATCGTGTTGTGATTGGGGGGACGATGGAATGGAGGAGGGGGGGGGGGGGTGCTCACTTTTACCTTCTACTTCCGTTCTTTTTCACTCTCGCTCCTCTCCATCCCATTCTTTGATCCATCTTCAAACTAATACTTAATAATTGATTTATTTTGTCATTCCGATTTCAATAGTTGCCCTTTTGGTGTGAATTGCGTAGTGCTGACGAGTGATGTTTATCGTCAATTTGTTGCCAGAAGAGAGAATAGAGGGGAGGAGAAGGAGGGGAAGGGAAGATGGGATGATGTCACGAGAGGGTAAGGAAGGAGTAAGAGGGGGGGGGGGGGACAACTGTGGACGAAGGACCATCCCTGGATATGTCCCTGTCTTCCTCCCTCCATCACATTCTCATTTCTCTCCCTCTTCTCGTTTCCCTCTCTCTTCTTTCGTTCTTCCCTTCCTATGCTTTCACTACGCGACGCAACAATCGAGTGTCTATTGAAAGACGTCGAAGGAGGGAAAGAACGAAGAGTGAAGAGAAGCACACACACAAATATCTTCGAATGCCCCATATTATACCGGGTCAGAAAGAACAGAAAAATGTGATTGGACGTCCTGAAGGTTCTCTCTCGATTCGATTCTCTCTATCTCTCCCCTCCTCGTTCTCTCTTCCTTCCATCTGATCACTTCCCTCTCCATACTCTCTTCCTTTCCGTGTGTAGTGTGACCACTCGGACTACTCATGTATATTCACTCTCTCCTCACTCTTTCTCTCCTCCTATATTCTCTCTCTTCCCACCCTCTCCTCTCCTCCATCCTCTCGTCCCTCTCTGCCCTCCCTCCGTCCTCTTCCGTCGTCGAACTGACTCATCGATTTTCCCTCCTTCCTCCGTCCTCTCTCCTCCATTTTCCTCCTTCCTCCAGTTAATCTCTCCTCCACTCTTTAGTTGCTGTCTCTCTCCAGGCTCTCCCTCTCTCTCTCTTCTATTCCGGGAAAGGGAGGAAGGAGGAGGGGGGAGGAGGAGGGGAGAGACGACTTCCCTCTCGTTCCTCTCGTCCTTCTACTCCTTTTCTACCACGAGACCGGCCCTCCTTCTTTTTTCCACTCCCGTATCTAGTGTGTTTTCAACCTACCAAGTCCTTTTAGTCAATTTTTTTAAAAGTTGAATCTCATATAAATGCTTTCGTTCACCCGATCGGTTGAAATCCGATATATCTAAATGAATTGTGTTCCTATTTTATTGCCATTTTTCTCTCTACTATTTAGATATATATTTTTAATATTTTAGCAAAGACTCAATATTTTATTGATACTCATCTTCCACTCATCCTTCCCATCCTCTTATTTTCCTCACCCTCCCCCCTCTTTCTCTTCCTTTACGTCTTTTCTCCTTCTGTTTTCACATTTTCTTTTATTTTTCTCTCCTTTTTTTCTTCTTTCGATTCATTTATCGTTCCAATCTATGGGTGAATCTCCCTCGATGATCCCCTTTACTTCCTCTCTTTCTTCTCTCTTCCAAATCATTTCTCTCCATAATTCGATATTTAATTTAGTCACACTTCATTCCATTCGGAATCGCGACTAGATATCCTTTCCATCATCAATCACTTTTTTTCTTCACCTTCATTCTTCTTCCTTCCATTTCCAACTCAATTTAATTTGTACTTATTCGATATAGGTTAGTCACTCCATACATTCATAACCAGGTCGTTTTTTTTATCAGTGTGCCTAATATTTTCCCTATTTTGTCATTTATATTCTCTCTTTTTTCCTCTCTCTCTCTCATTTCTTCGATCCCATTCAATCTACTGTTGTATAACTGTGCTTATTAGTCAATGTCTCAATGGGTCTGAAGTAGAAGAGGAGAGAAGAGGTCGAAGAGAGAGAGGAGAGACTGTAAATCGACTATTCTCCCCCATTCCCTCCCCTTTCCTTCTCTCAACTCTCCACCTCTCTATTCTTCTCGAAATGGAAATGGCCAATACCCGTTCATCCGCTTTCCTTTGTCATATCCACCCCCCCTCCCTTCTCTCTCCTCCTTCTGATCCCCCCCCCCTCCCTCCCTCTCCTGATGGTTCTCCTTCAGGGGAAGTCCTGGGTGTCGTCTCCCTCTGCAATCGTCGAGGTCGTTCTCACTTCTCTCGTCACGATCAACTGGCTGCCTCCTCCTGTGCTGTCTTCTTCGAGACCAGTCTATCGCACGTCAGTCTCCCCCCTCCCCCCTCCTCCCCCCATCACCCTCTCCTCCCTAGTTGAGAAGCAGATGTAGATAGACAATTTGGCATCACTGAATCACTCTGCCTAAATAGTAAGTGTGAATTGAGAATAGGTTGTATGTTGCAGTGTCTCCTCTCGGGGACAGTCGCGGGGTCGAGGATACGATCTCATATGGCAGCTGAGTTCTCGGTCCAGGGATCACATCTACTAGTGAGTTGATCTTTGATCTCTGAGGTGTTACTGGAGATGGAGTGTTGAGGAGGGAAGAGTAATGTTATTGTGTGGCGTGTAGTGGTTCGTCCCCTCCTTCCACTCTCCTGAAGACTATCTACCAAGTGGAATACGAAGAGAGAGAAAAGGAAAGAAAATGAATGAGTCCCTTTTCCCCTCTCTCTCTCTCTCTCTCTCTCTCTCTCTCTCTCTCTCTCATCCCCCCCTCTCCCCTCCACCCCTCCACTGTTGGCAATGCATCTCCGAAATAGACGTTATAAATGAATGGTGGAATGTGATGCGAAAGTCTCCTCTTCAGAGAGTGAGGATAGTACTGATGGGGGGCAATTGAGGTGAATCCGAAGGAGATTCGTCGTCTGTCTTCTCTAGTAGTACTGATGGGGGGGGCAATTGAGGTGAATCCGGAGGAGATTCGTCGTCTGTCTTCTCTAGTAGCACTGATGGGGGGGGGGGGGGGCAATTGAGGTGAATCCGGAGGAGATTCGTCGTCTGTCTTCTCTAGTAGTACTGATGGGGGGGGGGGGGGCAATTGAGGTGAATCCGGAGGAGATTCGTCGTCTGTCTTCTCTAGTAGTACTGATGGGAGGCAATTGAGGTGAATCCGGAGGAGATTCGTCGTCTGTCTTCTCTTCCCCTTCCTCCGACCTCTCACTTCTCCCCTCATTTCACTTCCTTCCACTTCATTCCTCGATCCATCGGAGGAGGAGATGCATATGTCGAAGCAAGCATCGCCATATTCAATGTAAGTCCCCCCCCCCTTGTCCCTTCCCCTTGGAGATGGAGCAATACCCTTTCTTTACAGGAACTGGGCTTTATCAATCGATATCGGATAGAACGGAAGAAATTGGCGGGATTCGTGTTGAGAGTGGCGCAGGGATACAGGAACGTGCCCTACCACAACTGGTGAGGGGAGGGGGGGGGGGGGTGGTGGATGGGATGGTCTCTCTCTCAGGTCGCACGCCTTCGCAGTCGCCCACTTCGCCTTCCTCCTTCTGCGAACTCCTGCTGTGAGGGGCCAATTGGATGAACTGGAGAGACTCTCCCTCGTCATTGCCTGTCTCTGCCATGACATCGACCATCGAGGAACCACCAACTCATTCCAGAAACAGGCTGTACGCATCCACTCTCTCTCTCTCTCTATTAGCCACTCTCTTGCAGCGCACACCTCTGGCCCAGTTGTACTCCTCGGAGGGATCAGTGCTGGAGAGACATCACTACCAGCAGACGACGAATATTCTCTCGGAGGTCGAGTGTGACATCCTCTGCAATCTGACGGGCAACCAGCACAAAGCAGTCTATGACCATATCAAGTGAGTCTCCCTCTTTGCCAGTCTGCGAATGGATGGAATGAGACGGAGAGAGGGGACATATAATTGGCCCATATTCAAAGGTCTTGGTGAATTACTAAAGGAAATAGTGGGATTGATTGATTTCTCGGATTGCAGGGAGATCATTCTGGCGACAGACATAGCACAGCACATGACGAAAGTGGGAGAGATGAGGAAGATGATCACTCGTACGATCTCCTACTATTTACGATCTCCTACTATTTTCATTCTTTTCAAATGTTCTTTCCTTTTTCTTGTTCAACGTAACTGAATGCTCGGAGTAGGGATAATGATGTGAATGAATGAGAGACGAGATGTGATTGCAGAGGGAATCAATCCATCTCGTGAGCAGCATCACTATCTCATGGTCTGTCTCCTCATGACTGCTTCCGATCTCTCCGATCAGACGAAACACTTCAAGAACTCCAAGGGAATCGCCGTAAGTCATCCCTTCGTCCAGTCAGATTACGGCCTCGAAAGAGAAGAAGTTGGCTTGATCCCTTGATGTGCCTTGTTTTGATCTCGATGTTTATTGTTCTCCTCTGTGTTCTCTCGTGGTCTCATCCTCTTATCGAAGCGAGGTTATCAGCTATGAGGAAGGAGGGGAAGAGTGACGAAGTCACGAGGAAAAAGAAAGAGAACAAAGATGTAATACTGATAAGATGGATAGGGGATAGGTAGATAGATAGGGGAGCCACTTTCTCATTCATCAGCCCATCGTTAGTTATTCAAAGAAAGCGAAGATAAAGAGTATTTAGTATAATTAGGATCAACTTCCGAAAGTAGACTGAAAAATGTATGATCCAACAGGGATCACTGATGGAGTGTGTTAAGGAGTCGATCTACACGGAGTTCTTCTCTCAAGGAGATCTGGAGAAGCAGATGGGGGCTGCCCCTGTGGAGATGATGGACAGAGACAGAGCATGCGTACCCAGAGTACAGATCGACTTCATCGACACTGTCGCCCTGCCCGTATTCGAGTGAGTCCCCCCCCCCCCTCCCCTCTCCCCTCCCCCTTCTGAATCCCCCCTCTGCAGCATGCTCTCGTCTGCAGTGACTGAGTCTCTGCCCACCTTCCATTCCCTCCTCAACAATCGTCGATGCTGGGCGTATCTCGAAGAGATCTTCAAGGAACGAGGAGTCACCACCAACGGATTAGAGTCAGTGCCGGGGATGGTGGCACTACTATTGAACGTGCTACCACAATTATAGATGAATGAAGGAGGTAAGGTAGGATAGGTAACTTATCGACCATTTCCGACTTAACAGACCGCCCACGAGAGAATGGAAGAGGTCTCGGATGGTAAAAAATAGAATATTCCAGTGATTTTTTTCTGAAGTGAGGGTCCAAAATTAGGAACGCAGGCACCAATAGCTAAGGTTCTAGGTCGGTTTTGAAAAAGATACATTAGCCCCCCCAATTTTGGTGTCGATTTTTTGTATCATAAAATTTCGCGAGTAATAGATTTTCTGGTGTTTTTTCACTCGTAGAGAACGAATTTCCACATTAGAGCTCACAAGATTTCGATATAAAAAAGATTTTTTTCGATTTTTTTCGATTTTTTTCGGTCGAAATCGGCAGAAATTTGCTCATAACTAATTTGGATGCCCCCGAGGGGCGTATTTTTATACCAATTTCAGAATCTACGTGCAAAAATGGATATTATATGATTTTTTCAGATTTAAAAAATGGTGTTTTTGGAAATTCACATCCAACGATAGGTCTTCCTTTTTGGGCCGAAACTATAGTTCAGGTCGCAATAGGCATAATGACCTGAGCTAGAAATGTAGAGCATGATGAGCTGAACATTTTATCTGTTGAAAGTGAGCTTCTATCTTTTCATTTACGCGAGCTACAGAGCCTAGAAGTTGGCATACACGGGCTAGGGGTCCACCGAGAGCGCGCGCTCTAATCGCCTGGCGCTCTCGCCAGCTGACCTGCCTCTCGCTCCCCTAACGCGCCTTCCGCGGTGTTTTGCCAACTTCCAGGCTCTGTAGCTCGCGTAAATGAAAAGATAGAAGCTCACTTTCAATATATAAAATGTTCAGCTCATCATGCTCTACATTTCTAGCTCAGGTCATTATGCCTATTGCGACCTGAACTATAGTTTCGGCGCAAAAAGGAAGTCCTATCTTTGGATACGAATTTCCAAAAACACCATTTTTTAAATCTGAAAAAATCATATAATATCACGTAGGTTCTGAAATTTGAATAAAAATACTCCCGCCCCCCCCCCCGGGTTATTCAAATAAGATACAAAATTGAGGGGTTACTGTATCTTTTTCAAAACCGACCTAGAACCTTAGCTATTGGTACATGCGTTCCTAACTTTGGACCCTCATTTCAGAAAAAAATTACCGGAATATTCTATTTTTTTACCATCCGAGGACCCCTCCCAGTTGTTACGTTTTCTCATGAACGGTCTCTTAAATTTATGATAACATTTCTGTACCACCGACCTCTATCATTCCCTAACTGAAGGTCTCTCTCTAATCATCCCACTCCTCTATAATTGTTGTACCACGTTCTTTAGCAGTGCCGGGATGGCTCCATTTGGGTATTCAGGGTTGATCTTTGATCTTTCCAGTTTCCTCCGTGATCAGATGTTGGAGGACGAGGTGCTGTCTCGTGCTCGTGCTCACTCTGCACGTGCAGACATCGACAGAGTCCTTCAATCGATCGATTGGACTCCTCTCGATCCTTCTAAACTCGATCACTTGTGACGGGAGTGCGCAGAGAGTGCCAATCGACCCCGACTCTCTCGTCTCCTCTCCTTCATTCGAAAGAGCATCGGATCTTGACACGACTACAGTAGCCGCGCTCTCTGCCCTCTCCGCCCCTCCATCGATTGATTCGTAGTGCAAGCATTAGTGATAAGCATTGATCATGATCACAAGAGTGTGCGGGTTAACTCACTCATTGTCTCATTGGATGAATACGTGTTCTCTCTCTAGTCCTCATTCCATTCCCCCGTACCCTTCCTTCCGCCCTCTCACCTCAGCAACCATCACCCATATCGAGAGATTACCAAGTAGTCGCATCCCCTCTAGGTACCCCTTCCCTTCTGTCCCTTTCTCACCTTTCCCTCCCTGTCCCTTTCTCACCCTTCCGCCCCCCCCCCCCTCTTTCTCACAATCAGCTTTATATCGAATAGAGTATTCATTGATTCTCTCACGAGAAACGTCTATTCTAAATACTTCGTGTTATTCCATCAAATGCGATCCATTATCACACTTCTCTTTATCACAAGGATAAATCACTTTGTCTAGCTTTCTTGCTATACGGTCACAGTCAATTATCGATTACAATGGATTAGTGCACATGGGAGTATCCATGGCTGTACTGAGTATCGACTATCTGCAATGAGGGATGGAATACGGTAAGGGAGGGAGTACAGTACCCTCTCGAGGACGTGTATCAGATTGACGGCCTTTTTGTAGGCAGTATCAGAGGAGGCGGGACGATAGATGGTGAGAGTGTGAGTGGACTGATCGAGTACTCCATTGATTCGTCTATCGAGAATGAGAGCAGACACTGATCTCTCGATCTTTGCCATCGGAAGACCAATTCGAGTGACCAGATGATCGAGATCAACCACATCGTATGGTTCAACCACTCTGATCACCTCCTGAGAGCAGCATTACGGTAGGAGGAAAGAGAACGACCGAACCTTCTCCAGCAGTTTATCGTAGAGACGAGCTGAGTGACGGGCGATGACCACATCACTGCGGAGTTCCTTCTCGAACTTGGCGTTCGCCTAAGAAATACGGTAGAGAGAATGCGGTAGAGATACGATACCTCGTGGTAGAGAGTGAGAGACCTCTTCTCGAATGCCTTCCCCAGTGCCTTAATCGCTTCGAGATGGGGTGATTCGTACTTCCTCTTGCCAGTCAGCAGAATCTTGATGTGTTCAGGTTCGTCGAGGACGATCTGCCAAATATCGATCGATGGTTTCTCCCAACTACAGTACCTTTCCGAGACACATGTACTTGAGCGTCTTGATGCATTCGTTGGTCATTCCAGGGAGGGGTTCGAAGTTCTCGAAAGCCTCGAAGAAGTAGGAGTACGCAGTACGGAAGTCGTTGTCCTCCGCTGCCAGAATACCCGATTGCAGATCGATTGCAGCCTGAGAGGGGGGAATGAGGAGGGAATGAGGGGGGGGGGGGCGGGGGGGGGGGGGGGGTACCATGAGGATGGGCGTCATGAATGCAGTGTTGGCGATGGTCTTTGCCATGACGAGTGCAGTTCGTGCTTTGCCGGGATTGTTGAGGGCGAAGGCGGCTTTCGACTCCTCCAGAACCACCTCCACCAGCAACTCACGATCCTCCATCTTCTTCAGCTCAGAGATCAACTTCCCAGCTGAGAGGAACACCTTCTACAGTAACCTCCGACTACCGTACCCATCTCGAGAGCAGTCGTGTGGGAGGCATTGTCGTTATGGAGACGAATGAGACGAGCCTGATATCGATCTGCCCATTCCATTCATACCGTAATTCTCACCTGCAGGGATCGACGGAGGAAGGTTCTCTTCTGAGCAGTCGCCCACTCGATACACTCATTGCACAGTAGAATCTGAGGGTACGGTAGGGGGGACCGAGGGCATTACCGTACCTTTCTATCCTTCATCTCTTCAGTCTGCAGACAGAAGTCGAGCAGCGTCCGGAGCATTCGACTCGCCTGATATTGATAGATGATACGGTAGACGATGAATACAGTATGCCTTAGCCTTGCCGAGGAAAGGGAGCACCGCACGACAAGAAGTGAGAGTCCATAGGAGATCTATGAGTGGGAGATGGAGAGATGAGAGAGGGGTGGGGAGGGGGAGGGGGGATGAGAGGGGTAGATCACCTGCAGTCCTCTTCTCTTTGGCCAGATCTGATGCACACTCGAGAACAGTCTCCTCCATCTCCTTGAGCACTTCTTCCGATGCTTTGGACAGATCCTTTGCGACTACAATGAAGTACGCTAGAATGGAGAGGGAGTGATCTACCCACATTCCTGCTTGATAGTCACAAGGGCATCTTCCATCTCGCCTCCCTCCTCATCATCTTCATCTTCCTCGCGATCGCTAGCTCGATTCTAAAGAATACGGTAACGAAAATCGATCACAACCGATTTCACCTGCAACTTCATTCTTTTCTGAGCAGGTCCTCCACCAGTCATCTTTGACGAACTGAGAACGAATGAGAGGAGGACGAGCCATTCGAAAAAATATATTAGGTTGGAATTCATTGTGCTCGAATCCCATTAGAATATCAAAGAAAAATCAATGACAAATCAATTACAGTATTTTGATAACTGAATAACATTGGTGTAAAAAATACTGTAGACGCAGAATCACTTGTCTGCGTGTGATTTAAAATGACACATGACAGAAAGGGTTGCTCTGTTTTTTTTGTGTTTACAACGTTTTAAGCTTACATTTTGTGGTGTTTGATGAACTATAATCTAATGCACAATAGTCGAGTACCTTAATGCTATATGGTTGTCGTGAGTAGGTTTTTAAATTGTGATATTTTATTAGTAAATCCTCATTTAAGTTACAAGATGGTTCTTCTCCTCGGAGCTTCGAGAATTGCTTCTCGTCAGATTGTCAGCCGTACGCTCTGCACCTCTGTCAGGAGAACTGAGGAGCTTAAGACGCCCATCCAGGTATATTCTTCCCATTCTGAACCTTATTGGAATGGATCAATGTTATTCATGATTGTCAACGTTCGGATTTTCCTCATATCCCAAAACATTCAGAAGCTTGGATGGGAGTACCTCATGAAGCAGAAATCGCTCGGTCGTCCCATCTCTCCTCATCTCCAGATCTATGCTCCCCAATGGACTTGGTAAGTCATTTTTCTTCTGTCCTTGCTTTTATTCTTTGTAATTATAGTATTGCTTATATTCTCAATGGTTGTTTGGTAAGGTTGCAAAAAATATGAAAAATATCTACCAGCTGCTTACTCGTGAATTGCGAACCTTGTACTACAATATAACTTTCTTCTTAATGCGTTTGCAACTAACCACAAAAAATATTTCTTTTTGTAAAACAAAATATGCACCTCAACATTGTTTAAAGTTACCCAAAAACCGTCAAAATGGCTTATATTTTTATTCCTGAAACTGGTAGACATAAAAGAGACTAGTAGAAATGCAATACTAATAAAATCAGAAAATCAATAATTAGTCACAGAATCGACCTCAAAACATGTGTTGCGCTACCCTGATCAAGACCGATTTTCCCGCGAGGTTTGAAATATGAATATTCTGTGTGCGGTAATTAGCGTTCACAAGCCCGGTTCTATACCAATTTTATCCTCGCTTCTCCCCCGGTTGTAGAAATATATATTTCAACAGCAAAAACTTCAATATTAAGCCCACATAATCGATTACACAATATTTAAACAAACCGCGCATTTTAAAATACGGTACTTAGTGCATGTTCATGCAAATTCGCGGTAAGGTATTGTTCAGGCGCCAATTTAAAAATTTTGCACGGTTGTTGGGTAACTTTAAATGAATTGAGTCAGTAAAAAAATAATTGGCGGCATGCTTTTATATTTATGACCAAAAAAGAAACATCTGTTTTCCACAATATTATTATCATACAATCACATTAACATTTGATGGTATAGGTATGTGTCTGGTCTCCATCGTATCTCTGGATGCGTGATGGGTGGCGCTCTTCTAGTGGGCGGTGTCGGATTCGCCGTCCTTCCTGTCGACTTCACTACCTTCATAGAATTCGTTCGAGGGTATTATATTTCTGTGAATCCTGTTCAAATTAAATTGAAAGCATCGTGTCTATTTAGTCTGGTTGATATATCCTACCCCGTTAGTTAAATTGGCAGACTGAACCTTCCCTCGGTGGTGACTGCTCTCTTCAAGTGGATCATCGCCTTCCCCATCATCTTCCACACTATCAACGGTGTCCGATTCCTCGGATTCGATCTGGCTAAGGTTTTTTTATTATTCTTATTTGTTGTAACTTGGTGGTTGGCTGTCACTAGATATTGATGGGTATTGCAGGGAACGGATCTAGTCTCGGTGTACAAGGGTGCCTACTTCGTCATTGGCTTCTCGGTCCTTCTGGCCACTCTGGTCGTGATCCGTTCGCAGTGCAACAAGAGCTGTGACAAGAAGAAGACTGCTTAGATTCCCTCCCATTCTTTGACCGATAGTGAACATAGCCTCGAATGATAATTTCTCGTTTGAAAACAGCATAGTAGATAGATTAGATGTATATGAAACCTTTTTTCACTAGGGAGAGTCACTATACCCGGTTCTGTCTCTCTTCAACACATTATTCATACGTCTCTTGTATTCGTTCCGATATTTCTCACTCGATTTCGTCGCGTCTTTTCTCCATCCGTGTAATCGCGTCGTTTGTCGAGATGAGAAGAAAATAAAACAAAAAATTAAAGGTGACTCCAATCAGCGAGCAGAGACGAAAGTGAGGGAAGAAGGAGATGGGTACGGGATACGAACACGACTGGGAGGTAGCCAATCCTCTGTGAACCTTCCATTATCCAACTGGTGCAGGATCCTCGATTGGCAGCGGAGGGATTCGTGACTGATTACATCGTGTGGAGATTAGCCAAGGACGGACTAGAGTGGTACACTTATGCCTATACTCGATTATGTTGTGATAATAACAGCGTGAAATAGTAAGTGTGATGATTGATCCCTGGCAGGCACGAGGCTCCGGATGTACCCGAAGGAGCACGAATAGAACACGATGCAATGAGGTGAGAGAAGGAAGGGAAGGAGAGGGAGAAGATGGACATTGAGAACGACGTGCGAGATATTCGAAGAGAGGAATCGAAATGAATTGATCGAATTGAGCGAAGATCTATTCGCTGACGAAGGCCTTCATTACGAGAAGTATTGTCAGGTATCACTGCATTATAACACCTTAAATAATAGTATGAATCGTTTAGACCGTTGATGCATTTGGGAGGCGCGAAACGGACATTCAGGATGAAATGTCCTTTGGACGAATGGTTAGTTTTTCTCTCCAGAAGATACTCCAATGACTTTAGGTTGCGTTTCAGGTCGGTCTAATAGCGTTTGCTGGTTTGATCTGCGTGCAGAAAGCGAAAGAAGGAAATAGAAGGGAACTGGGATTGATCGCCCTCTACACCAGCAAGTATATTGATGGAAAGATCAGATTGACGTGGATCGATTCAATGAGAAGCTGGGTAAGTGACCAATATCGAGTTAGGAAGAGGTCTGTAGGTGGTGAATCTTTGGGATGGGGGAGAGCGATTAGTCACGAAGGGGGAAGGATGACTCATGACTCGATAGCGAGAGCCCCTTTATCGTCTCTCCTTTGTTGTTACCACTATTTATCGTTTTTTCACCCGCTTTATATTATAAGTTCCAATAAATTAATCTTTGCAGGCTGGATTCGTGAAAATGGCTGAGAATGTAATTGCTCGTCGCTCGCAACCTCGAGGAGTCGTTCGTCAACCCGCCCCTCCCCCTGCACGTCAACCACCCTCCCGAAGATCATCGCTTATCTTTGTTGCCACTGGTGTATCCTTGGTGGGGTTAGGAGCATTCATCACCCATAGGGTCCTCACGAAGAGTCATTGACGACCCTCTATCTCCCCCCCCCCCTTTATCCACCTTTGTCCCTCAATTCGATTCGTAGTATTTGCTAATTTGTGCTACATGTCCGCAAATTTCTGATCTCAGTATGCATAGAAGTCGATTGTTTCGCATGTTGTCGACTTCTTTTCTTCCCTTCCATATTTAATAGCTCGCTCTCTCCCTCCATACAAACTTGTAGAATATGCGAATTCACTTTCATGAATCGATAGCTCAAAACGACCATTATCCAAAATTTTCGGAACGTCTCATCACCTTATTGTATCTTTTCTCGAAGTGTAGTCACTTTCAATAGAAGGATCATTTCTCCAATGATCCATTATTCTCCAAGCACTTTCCACATTTGTGTACATCATATTTACCTATTTCTATCGAATGCCTCAGGTGCTAAACTAATAGAATAAATGAAGTTCATCTTCGAAATACATGTTCGTGTGTTTTCAACATATTTCGGTTTGAATCCGATATGTCTATCTATTGTCTTTTTTCATATTGACCGCTTTCTAAAGGACTCATTATTTCAGCTATGATTATTCTAGAGCAGAATAATCGAATTCTTTATGATCTCCTTGAATTGAAGTTCAACAATGCTAAAGAGGGGTGAGTTCTATCGATCTGCATATTCCATGCGTCTCATTGTAGTAACAAACCTGACAACGTGGACGTTCGATTTGCTGACTTCGACGGAGTGCTCTACCACGTGTCCAATCCAGATGGAGACAGAACTAAGCTGATGGTACATTTACAATTGGCATACTGCTCTCAATCCAATTCAAGTCCTATTATGTTCGACTTGGCAAACAAAAAGATAATATGAAGTGTGGATATTGATTGAGTTTGAAGTATGGCTGGTGTTTTGGTGAGTGATGATTGTTGAGGTGAGCATCTCTCTCAAGTTCTTCCGCGAACTGCAAGAGCACGGAGCAGATGATGTATCTTTTCACCTATTCTTCCAACTAAAATATTTAGGAGAGAAAATGTAATATAGATGGGAGAGATGAGAATGAGTGGAGGTAGTAGCACTAGTATTGAAGTGATTTAGTTGCTACGTCGTGAGTATGGATCGGCAGTGCTCGCCTCCCCCGAGAGTGGATACTCCGTTTCACTCGTTTATGATCTCACGGCACTCCCGAACGACTTCAACGGGACCATTATGAAGGTGAGCAACTCTTTCTTTTTATAGAGTACACATTTCACTCCTATTGGTGTTTTCAGACGTTAAGAGTTAAAGTCCAATTGTGAATTCTGCAGGTTTCCTCCCTTAAGAGACACTGCTTCGCTTCTGTGTTCGAGAAATACTTCGAATTCCAAGTGGGACAGATAAAATTAATTTAGTTTCAGGACAAAGAGTAAAGTTTATAATGGAATGATTGATAGGAAGCAGGCCAAGAAGGAATGAAGCGAGCAGTCATTCACTACAGAGAAGATGAGACATTGTGAGTGCCTAGGATTTGAGGGAAAGAATTACAATCCTCTTGAACATTTGCATAGTTGTTGGTTTCCCCCTTTGGCTGTTCATGACGATGGTTGGACTCAGTATTGACTTATTTCTTTCTGCAGATACGTGGAAGCGAAGGCAGATCGAGTGACTGTGATCTTCTCCACAATCTTCAAAGATCCCGACGATGTCGTCATCGGGAAAGTCTTTCTCCAGGTGGGAATCATTCTCCGTCGCTATGCACTTATCAGATTGATTCATAAGTTTCACTATAAGACATTTTTATAGTTTACTCCCATGTGGGTCACTTGTATTCGGGATTACTTTGGCATTATTTGACGCACAGTTGGTGCACTAAAATTATTTGTTTTCTGTGAGGTCGAAATTATCAAAACAAATTCTGCAAAATTCAAGAACTCACATTCAGAACTGTTAAATTCTTGCCTATTTTGACACACAGTTAAACTGATCCGGCACACATTTATTATGAGAAAGCCCATTAAAGTTTCTCAACACCCATGAAAATAATTTGAATTGGCGGGAGTACCCTGATCACGACAAAACGAGCGAGGGAGTGTGTAAAAGAGAGAGAGCAGGCGTGATCAGGCAACTCAGACTGAAACTTTGCGGCTCTACGTTGTTGCAAATATTGATTTTCTATTATTTGCATTATTCCAGTTTAATTAATTAGAGCCCATTCTATTACATTGTTAAATAATATAGAAAGGCATTTTCAAGGGTGTAGGGTAACTTTAATAATACTCTACGAAAATTGTGCCGTTGTGGCACACTCATGATTACGCAAAGAGAGCGAATCCGTCAAAATGTTTATGTGGAAGTTGTTATATGAATTTTCAATTTTGTTGCTTTTCCGTCCTGGTCATACGATTAGAACCGATTGATCATGCATGGGTATAGGTGCACTATGGAGAGCGCACATCGACTAATATCATGCAAAAATGAGTGAGAGAATTGTCGGAAGCAAGTTTTAGCTCGAAAACGTCCGATCTGAAAACGTAGCGAAACTTATGAATCAACCTAATATTTTGTATGTTATTTCAGGAGTTCCGTGAAGGGAGAAAGGCGTCGCAAACAGCGCCGCAGGTGTTATACTCACTAGGAGAGCCGCCGATGGAACTGAAGGACCAGAAAGATGCTAAAGTAGGAGACAATGTCGGATACATTACCTTCGGTGAGCGAAGAGTTGCTAGCAGAGAGTTGTGACTGAGTATCGTTCGTAGTCCTCTTCCCCCGTCATACAAACAAGAAGGCGAGGGCGAACACGATCGATCTGATTCACACCTTCCGAGACTACCTCCACTACCACATCAAGTGCTCCAAGGTTGGTTGCACTCTCGATTGAAGAGGAAGACAGAGTATGGTCAATGTGATTGCAGGCATACATGCACTCCCGAATGAGAAGCAAGACTTCGGACTTCCTCAAGGTACTCAATAGAGCACGACCAGAAGTGAAAGTGGAGAAGAAAACTATCACGTGAGTCCCCCCCCCTCTCTTCCCCCATGATTCCATCTGAATGGTTGATCTGTATCTTCACGAATGTTTCCATTTCAGTGGCCGATCATTCAATGCTCAATAAGCTGGTCTTCGCTCCTTTCCTCCCTCTCCTTGCTTTACTTTTTTATTCGCTGCACTCATTTCGAATAGCGTTCTCGTGCCAAATGATGGTCGTGCATCTGATTCTCTCTATTGGAGGGAAAAGAGAGGGTTCACGGTTCTGTTCATTGTAATCTCTATCATATTCCATAACCTCGAGTATCTGTCTGTTTCACTTTCCAATTGTAATCATCGCTCCGCATTCATTTCATTGCACATTTTGCTGAAAGAAAATGTTAATATACTTAGGCAGATCTGTTCATAAAGCTTCTAAATATATTTGAATGCTTGTTCCTATGTCGATAATAAATATGTTCGCTTTACGATTTGTTGAGCGACACGAATCACTGGTCTGCTTCCTTCTCTTCCTTACTTGATTATCGATTGTCTATTCGATCAAGCTGGCTGTCCACCAAGCTATCCATCTAAAAGTAGTTGTAAGGGGCATGGATGGCCTGGACGAGTTCCGATCTGGTGGAAGTGCGGAAGAGAATGTGGAATGGGATGCAGAAAGATTCATCCAAGTACAGAAGGAAGTGAGTCTTTCGTTCATTCTTCTTCATACTTTACTCATCGTGGATTTACCATAATTCCGACGTTAACTATATGAGTGATGCAGTTGATGGCTGGAGGAGTGGAGCAAGCAGTGAAGGTGCTCACTCAATTGGGAGAGATCGATGTGAACAGAGTGGAGAACGGATAGTGAGTAGGAAGAGTGTCCCATCCTCCTATCCTCTCCTTCAGTTTCACTCTCGACATGGTTGCGGATGCCATTCGAATGGCCCTCTCCAAGGTGGATATTGAGGTGAGTGAGGGAATGATTCCCCTTCCCATGGACATGTCTCCTTCAGTCTCTCTTCATGACTGCCCAGCCAACTCTCCTTCGTATCCTCTCTCCTCCCATTCCTCCTTCCATCAAAATGAAGGTCATCAATCGTCTCAAGGAGGACAAGGCACAGTCTCAGGTCATTGATAAAATGGGCTTTTCCTTGACCGTATCACTTAGACTGCTCTGGGAGGGATGGGATTAGCCACTGGTGTGGCTCTCGCACGGAATCTTCCTATCGAGGAGCTTACGAAGGAGGTACGACAATTGGAAGAAGTTCAATCCATTATGAATATACTTTGGATTAGATCTGCGAGCTTTTGGCTCCATTGTTCACGCAGAATGAGATAATGAAGGAGTACGAGCATCAAATGGAGAGAGGTGCATCGAGGATGGCAGTATATGAGGTGAGCGAGTGAGGGTAGGAGGAGGGAATAGTTTGTGTCTTTCTTTCCCCTCTATTTCCTTCATGGCAGGCTCTCGGGGAGGCATTGGGACAGGGAGTCTTCAGTGAGATGATGAGACCTTTCTTCATCGAACTGGAGAAGGACATAACTACCGATGATTATCTGGTGCAGGTGAGGGAGAGGGAGAGAGAGAAGGAGTAAGAGGGAGGGAGAGGACGGATTCAGCTGTATTCATGGAACAGCTACGAATACAGGAACATAGATTATATAACTTGAGGGTTCAGCTTGGAATGAAGTCTGTTTCAGATGACCTCTCTCACTACTCTCTCCGATATGGTCATCAAATGCAAGCCAGAAACATCCCAGGTCAGATTGCTCGCCTACTACAGTATTTATATATTGATTGGCAGAAGCTGATCGATCTATTCGGGAAAGTAGTCTACTCGCTCTTCGAGAATTCTCGATCTGCTCCTGATGGAGGATTCATCTTCGAGGGTACTGTAGTTGAAGCTGAGCGAAAGTTCTTTCATTATCGAATGCTTGTTGAGGAGCGCAGAAGTTCCTGTGTGAGATGGTCTCCGTTCATCCATCTTCACTCTCTTCATTCCCCTCCCTTTATCCCAATCTCGTCAATCAGGTGCATTCCCCCTCTTCTTCCTATCAACTCTCTCTCTCTAGGTGCTTAACTTCTCCTCCCTCGATGCTCTCACTAGAGTCCGTTCCTTCGAGTATTTTTCACTGCTTGCTCGATCGAATGAGGGGAAGGTAGGTCAAGCCCCGCCCCTTCTCCTCCATCAGTGGTCCTTCTAGTCTCTCCTCATGTCCTCATCGTTGATCTCTTCTACCACTGAGTGTCTTTCTCAATTCCCTCTGGCCATCGAGTCTTCTCCTATTGAGATGAAGACTAGATTAATGCAGACTCTCGCTTTCCTCTTCAAGGAAGGCGAGAATGAGAACAAGAAGAGATTCTTCATGGCCATTGGTCCTTCCTTCGCCTCGACTACCGTCGAGTTGGTCAAGTGAGTGACTCTCCTTCTCTCTCTCTCTCTTCATTCCAATATCCACTCCTCCATCTACAGGAAGCCATTCGATGATCTGAGGGGATCAGTGTACGAGTTGTGGATGAATCTGCTTGATTGTCCCTTCGGATGTTCACTTTTGCTGGGAACTCCCGAGCGAGTTGACTTCACTGCATTCTTCTTCTTATTGCCCCTTCCAGGTTCATCTCCTGGCTTCTTCCCTACTCGGGTGCGAACTGGACTGACTCGCAGGCATGGAGAGACATCTGCTCTTCTCTCCTCCAGTACTCGGAGATAGACAAGGTGATGGTGAGTGGAGACTCGCTTCGAGTGATGAGGAAGAGCATTGAGGCGGAGCGAATCAAGGAAGGAGTTAGTGAACACGCCAATCCCCGTGCTGTCCCCCAAGTCGCCATGGAGATTTGAGTGCTCATCTCCAGCCTCTCCTTCTTCGATCTCTTTCCTCTTTTATGTCCCATAATCGGCTAATTATGCCTCTTTTGCTATCGAGTAATATATACCGGTTATTGAGCATCATTTATATGTATAAAATAGATTTACTATTTTCTAATGCCTGCGATTATATTGAATTATGTGTAACGGTTCGTGACCGTATGGATACTCAGCGCTAGTTGTAATTATAAAAGGTGTAGTCATATAACCTTTTGAGTATTCTCTCCCTCTTCTCTGATAGTCTTGGAGTATGAACCATCAGTACGGTTAGTGAATTACAATTAGAATTCGAGTAAGGATGAGCATTAAGGAGGCCCTCATCAGCCTACTCGATCCATCCATATTGCGAAGACGATCGTGTCTGAGAGTGACGTAGGTCACATCTCCTGAAGGGGGAATATGGATTGGGTTCAGGCAAGGGAACGACTCGATCAGTTCCTCAATGGACGACTCAACAAGATTCTCGACCATATTCCTCTCACTAAAATTCGAGCAGAGTTGCCAATCGATGTGGAGGTGAGAGAGAGAGAGAGAGAGGGAAGAGAAGGACAGACTACTCACTCCAGAAGTCATTCAAACCTGCGAAACCCCTCTCGTGGATAGTGCAGCAGATAGTATGTCTGGATCCCCACCATCACTTTGAGCATGATCCAAGAGATGAGCGTGAGTTCTTCAACTAATCCAAACTATCCAATGTCTATGCAGTTGTGATGGGAATGATGTACCCGTTGTAGACATCAAATTCGTCCCGAACGGAGAGACGTACAAATCGATGCCAATCACAACCGACGTGAGATTCTTTTTTCTCGCATTTACGTGTTTAAGAGAAGAGGTTGCCTTTCCTTTTCTACATCAAACATCGAATGGACTCGTTGCGTAACACTACTTGATATTCCTCTAACTTCTCTATCCATCTCACTCTTCTCAGCCTCCTTTCCTTTCTCCCTACTCGATAGTCCCCTCTATGGGAATACACTGACATTCTTCATCTTCTATCATCTGAATTCCTTTTGGTAGATCACTCCTCCGATGCCTCGTCCCTCCTCATCCGATCGACTGAAAGGAAATATTCCAGTCCAACAAATATGTGATGCTATCAATCAGAAATTGAGGGATGCCACTAAGGTTTGCTTGTTAATATTAGTGATGTTTTGTTTGAACTTTTTTCCAATGAAACGTAATAAATGGTTATTTAAGGGGAAGATCTCAATGGATAGAGCTCACGAAGTATTCGGACAGAATAACATCCAGATGGATAAAGTGGACGTGATCGAATTCATCAAAACCCATATTGAGACTGGAGACATTTGTGCCACCTTCGTGAGTGACTTATTTAATGTAACGAAGATGTATGCACTCCCCTTTGGAGATTGAGAAAGCGTGTCCGCTGCTGGAATATAATGCAGATGGAGATGAAGAACACAGTGGACAGAATACGTGAGGAGAATGAATGAAGAGAAATGCAGATAAGGAATTACAGATTGAACAATTCGATGAAGAATCTGAGTGTTGACAAAAGGAAGGATGAGGAGAGACGAGGAGAGAGAAGAGAAGACGGAGTAAAGTGGAGAGGAGAAGAGAAGGGGAGATATGGAGAGAAGTGGAAAGAGGAAGACTGGAGAAATGAGAAGAGGAGGGAAGAAGAAAAGTGGAGAGAAGAGAAGAGGAAGGAGGAAGAGTGGAGAAATGAGAAGAGGAGAGGGGAAGAGGAATGGTGGGAGAATGAGAGGAGAGGAGATGGAGGATCGAGGAGTCAAGCGAATTATTCACATGACGAAGTCGAAGGAACTGAAGAACTGTTAGTTATTTACTTTAAAAACAATTTCCGTTAATTATGTATTAAAAAGAGGGTAAATGGGAAAGTTATCTGAATGGGGTGCCATCACTAGGTAATGGATGAGAGGAAGACTGGTAGTGGACGGATTGCAGGGAGGAGAGACTGAGAATGGCGTTCCCTCACATCCATCAACGTCACTACTTGATATACATCCTGCAGCAAGTGATGATCGACAACAAGAGAGAGACTCTCTACGCGGATGAATTCAGTCGCCATCTTGATGTATCGCATTCCCATTCTTACTTGCACATTCTCCATTCGTACGGATATGCTGAGATAATTAATGCTCTCATTCATTGAGTGTTTTTATTGCATTGCAGGAGATGGTGGGAGGCTCGTTCGACTACTCTCAATTCGGACTCTTCATATTCACTGAATTGATCTACTATCATCTTCTTGAAGTGGCCGAGAGCCGAAATGGGCATGTATTGGTGGGTGATTAACAATCGGGCATGTATTGGTGGGTGATTAACAATCGGGCATGTATTGGTGGGTGAAAATAATCGAAGTTGGACGAGAATGGAGGGAGGAAGGGAGTTTTCCTGGCAGGTTCGTCTTCATCCTCTCGTCAGGAATTGCAAAGTGGAGCTGTTGAAGGGATACATGGCAGGCGAAATGTATCGTTACGTGCGGGAAAACGGGAGGACTAACTTGTGGGATCTGTGCGGATGGATTGTCAGTTTGAGATTCTTCGTTCTCTCTTTGAAAGTGTGCTTTTAAATTGTGTTGCCTTCTGATGAGAACTAGCCAGGTTGCAATAATATTTATAATATTTTGAGGATAATAAAGACTCGTGCTTCCTTCATGAGCAGTTCCCAAAGTGGAAAGAATGGGGGGATAACGATAAAATGATGGATGTCAAAGCGCAGTATAAGGTTCACTATGAGGTTTGTCTTTTGTTAATCAATTAGTGGAAGTGAAGGAGTGTTCGTCCCAGTCCACGAGGTGTCTTTGAGGTATTCGTCAAAGATGGAGACTACATTGGTATCAATTACAATTTCAACGGAGTATGCGCATCCCCTTTCCTCACCCTTAATCATATTGTTTGAATCTACATTTCGAAGAAAAATAGTTATATTTCTCAATTCGTCTCAGCGCTTGCATTGATTGTTCATAATGTAATTCTCAGGTGTTATATATTTATATGATACTGATTTCGTCACTAAGCGCTTTAGTGAGCCGTGTGAATCAATATGTTTTTATTCAGTTTTTTACTAGATTTAGTGAATATTCGTAGTCTGGGATTGTAACACCCTCTTTGTCATACATTGTATAGTTAACGCATCATATGAATGACACAAACCAATATTTAAGAAATTTTTCATCAGATTTTCATCTTCTGATCCTTTCGTACATTGAATGAATGCAATAATGTAAGCTTTTCGATATTTCGGATAGGATATGATAAATATGTGATTATTTGCTGGATACAATAGGAGATCTTGATAATCTGACACCCGATAGACTTCACTGTTGACAACATATGGAAGATGGAGCACACTACTTCTGCTGGAAGTGTAACTACATTGATTCCTATGGGGAGTGATTACTATCTAGATGATCTTGTTCGGATTCATCTTTTCTACTATAACATTCCAATTGCCATTTTCAAAGGATTCCGAGACAACTCGCAAGGAAGGAAGGGAAGAGATGAGAGTATCGATTTCCCCTTTTCGGAAGACGTGGTAGTACCGATAGAAGACGACCTGCAGAATAGAGACATTCAAGGAATATCGCAATAGTCTCAGCATCTACTGGCCTATCTCGTGGTCAAGAGTGATCTGTTGGATGGAAGGTGCTGTCTCTACCTCTCTGATGGTGGCCATTGCCTCGTTCACAGCATCTCTCATTATGTCAGCACTCATTTCATCGGCGAGCGCATCTTCGATGGGGAGGATGAGGGAAGAGAGTCGCTTCCCGAGAGAGGGAGACCATCTACGAATACCTGTCAGCAGAGTCTGTCTCTGCAAGGAAAATACTACGAAAAGGGACTGCAATCGTTATGTTTATTTTCATTTTCATTTCATGAGAAAAATCAATTGATTATAAGGAATTTAATCTAACCCCTGGTTTGGTTGATGGGAAGAAGTGAGGAGTAGCAGAGGGAAGAGAAGGAGAAGGAGAGTTCTTCACTTTCGAGACTATCCAGTCTATCCAGACGGAAGGAGAAGTACGATCTTCCGATCGAATTGAAATCGCAATCGAATTCTGCAGGGAGAAGGAATGAAGGGAGAGAGAGAGGGAATGAAAGGGGGTGAGTGGAGGGTGGGATGAAGGGGGAGAAGAGGGACCTGAATGATCCTCTGTTCCTTGGTTGAATCCTTGTGGAATCTGATCTTAGGAAGTCTTCCGTTGAGTGCGATCTCATGTAGATTCCACGGGACGAGAACATCTTGAGAGGGGAAGGAAGCATGTGGCTGCTCGAAGGCCCACACTACGATCAGAGCCTCAGAGAGATCAAAGATCAAATTGAGGGATGGGAGTAACTCACTCTTGCTCCTACACTCATGACTCTGTGCATCTTAGTGAGTACTGCTCTTCTTCTGGAAGGAGAGGCGAAGTGATGGAGGACCGAGACGAGAAGAACTGCATCTGCAGTCGAATCCCTGAGGAAGATAGGATAGTCATTGCCCCCTCGATGAGTTCCCCCTTCAGTCAGAAAGGAGAGGGATGTGATTGATGTCTGTGAAAGGAGTATTTTCTTCCTCCTGAATGCATCTAACATTCATCCTGTTTCTACTCCCTCCCTGCCCCTCCCCTCCCCCCCTCCCCCTCCCTCCCTGCCCCTCCCCCTCCATCCCTCATCCTCCCTCCCTCCCCCCCCCCTCCCCCTCCATCCCTCATCCTCCCTCTCTCTCACCTGAAAGGTAGATCGAGTGCGTCAGCAAGTGCGACGTCGCATTTGTCACTGTGATGGGGAGATTTCTGGAGTATCTCTGAGCATGGATCGACACCCAGAAGGAAGCCAGAGGAGGGCTCGTATTTAGTCTCCCCACAACCTGGAGAGAGAGGAGGCATTCAAGGAAAGGAGGGATTGTAGTCCCTTCAGATATCTCACGAGATTACATTCTACTACTCTTATTCCCTGGGCATCTACTCTACTTCGAGAGAGAGAGAAAGAGATACTAACAGTTTCGGAGATAGTAAATGATTGGTTGAGGGGGATCGTCGTTTGAGATGCATGAGATGGCTATTGAATTGCATTGTTAGAAGTGTAGAGAATGGAAGAGAGGAGAGGGAGGGAGAGGGGGAGCAATTAGGGAAGAAGACTGAATGAGACGAGTTGCCACTCATATTTCTACTTCTGTTATTCCTCATATTGTGTATTCCTTGTGAGAGACTTCATGGAGAATTGATGAAAAGGAACGTAGAGAAGAAGGAAAGGAAAGAGGAAGAAGGGAAGGGTTAGAGGACAGTGAATAAACATGCTAAACATGAAGGAACGCAATCTCTTCAGTAGTCTCTATCTATCTCTCTCTCTCTCTGGATGGGGGTCTAACTACCTCCATCCTCTCTCTTCTCACCAATATCCACGACGAGTGCTGCAGAAGGGAGAGAGGAGATGAATCTGGCTGCAGCGGGACAAAGACGAGTGTTCAGAGAACCGGGCTTGGAAGGAGGAACGTATGAAGCAAGACGAGAGTAGATCTGAGTTGAAAGGGATGGAGGAGGGAGGGGAGGGGAGGAAGGAATGGAGGGAGATGGGGGAGAGGGGAGGTGTGACCTACCTTATTGACGTACTCTCGTTCCACTTCCTCTGGAGTGGGAAGCATCTGGAATGAAGAAGAGAAGAGAAGGGAATCAAGAATGGAAAGGGAGCGAGGATAGAGAGCGGAAGAAGGAGAAGGAGGAGAGAGATCCTCCCTCTCCCTCCCCTCCCAATTAGAGAAGTGTCTCCATGAAGTCTCTATGTTGAAGATGTTGACACTCAAAGAGGATGGAGAAGAGAGAGAGAGAGAGAAAGAGGGGGAAGAGAGGAGGACTGTCTAGCAATAGCACCTTCCATTCCACTTCTTCCGAAGGAGAGGACAATCGATTAAAGTAGGAGGGAAGGAGAGAAAGGGAAGGGAATCAGACATCTTCGGTGGTGTGAAATGAGGATGGAAGAGGGCAAGGAAGGAATGAGATGTCAAGGGCACTCTACACGGAAGGAATATCAGGAATTGTGACTATGGAAACATATGAAGAGAGAGAGAGAGATCGACGAAGGGAGAAATGAAGAGAGGAGGTAGATAGAAAGAGAGAGTGGATGGAGAAGGAGCTTTCTTAGATTAATATTCAATATACTATGGTGAGAAAAGGTTTATAGAAAAATCAATGGACCGCTTTGGCAGATGAAAGAAGTTCTGCTTACCTGTCCACTATTTTATTTGGTTCTCCCTTCTTCCTCTCTCTACTACCAGCTCCTTTCCTTCCACACTGTAGTGACCGATCGAATGGTAAATCCAGTGAAGGAACAATGAGATCCTTAATTGCCCTCCTTATCGAACATCCTGCAACGCTATATCACAAATATTTGTATGTTATACTGAATAAATTATACATGTCAAATATAAATATGAAATTGTCAAATATATATATGGAAATTCTAACTGGACATAATTGCGAGAGTGTTCATCTTCCTCCCTCCTCATTCTCCATTCATTTATATTACTTTCTTCACTCGATTTCGGTTCGTCCGTTTTCCTCTCCTCTCCCTCCCCTCACTCCCTCTCCTCTCATCCTCATCTCCCTCTCTCCGCCATATACGGTAGACTACCGTAGTCATCCCACGAATGGCGTCTCGTATGGCTAAAGCTGGTGGAGCAAGAGCAAAGAAGACATCCAATAATGATGCCTCCGTCGCAACTAGTGAGTGTCGATCGATATCCTCAGTCTACAGTATCCGATTGCAGTGGAAGATGATGGGACCCAAGTAGACAATGTAGAGAAGAAGAAGAAAGGGTCCAAGGCCACAAAGTCGGCAGGTAAACTGTCGGGCAATCGATTCATCTCATCTACCGTAATCTGCAGTAAATCGGCGCAAAGCCGCAGATCCGAAGCTGGCTAACAAGGAAGCCTTCGTTCACTTCGTGACCCATACTTGCAAAGTGAGAGAGGGATACTGTAGACAGATAATATCGATTTCCATTCCAGACTGGCATACAAGGTCTTCTCGCCGAGTTCGACGATATCAAGAAAGCGACTCAGGCGATCGGAGGTATACTGTACCTCGTATTGATTACTCTCATTACCGTATTCCTCAGCTGCTCCGAAAATAGCCTTCGATGCTCATGCAGACAGAAATCGATATAAGGATGTGTACTGTATCGATGAATCTCGAGTCGTCCTCAAATGGCCAGAGGGAGCGTGTAAGAATCGATAACCGATACAGTACCCCTTAACTACCATACGCCCAGTGGACTACATTCATGCTAATTGGGCTCCTATCGTCGACAAACGGAAGTACATCTGCACCCAGGTTGATCTTTGATGTTTTCTTTTGATAAAATGACTTTCGATCAGGGTCCAATCGTATCGACGATCGATGATTTCTGGAGGATGGTATGGCAAGAAAAGTGTCTGTGAGTGAATGGAGAAATCGATTGAATGACAGTAATCATCTCAGATCTATCGTCATGCTGTGTAACATCGTGGAACAGGGAAAGAAGAAGTGTGAACAGTACTACCCTGAAAGTGGAGAGGTGAGGGAGAGATCAAAGATCAATGGAATGGCTAATTGATCGTAGGCTCAGTACGGTCAAGTTAATGTGAAGGTGAAAGAGAGACAGGAATATTGCAAGTTGATCACCATTTCGACTCTCGCTCTCAGTGATGGCAAGGTGAGTGAAGGATGGACAGGGATCAATGATCAATACGAGAAGAGGGGAAGATCAAAGATCAATCCAAGAAGAGAGGGGAGAGAGATCAAAGATCATTGTCTCAGGAGACTCGAGACTGTGATCATTACCACTGGAACAACTGGCCGGATCGTGGAGTTCCTCTGGATGTGACTACGTGCATGCGACTGCTCACCAGACTGAAAAAGCAGTCTCCTACCGTAATCCACTGCTCTGCGGGTACGGTGCACACAAAGGGATGATCGATAACTGATTTGTTTGAGGAATTGGTCGAACGGGAACTATCGTGGGATTGGATATGATGATGACCAAGATTATGGCTGGCGAGAAGACTACTTTGAAGGAAGTGAGAGATGAAGATAAAGATCAAAGATCAACTTTGATTCGCAGGTGGTGATCGAATTGAGAGCCAAACGTCACGGATCAGTCCAGATGGATATACAGTACCTCTACATGCATCGAGTCCTGCTGGCTGATGCTGTAGCGAAGAAGGTACAGTATCCCTCTACCGTATCCCATCCATCTACAGTATTCAGGTAGTGACTGAAGCAGAAGTGGCCGACTTCGTGAATCAGTATGAGACTCTTTGCAAGCAGCGAGGATTCATGTGAGGAGAGAGGAAGAATTCACACCGAATGGAGAATGCAAGAATGAACCAAAGTGTGCCCCATTGAGAGGATAAACGCATCTCTCGCATTCACTCCTTTTGCCACACCACCGTGAGGGTCGAACAGACTTTGTTGTACTATTGGATAAGACTCCCTAATTCGAAAGTTCTTTACATTTGTTTTTATGCTTACTCTTTACAGCATGTGATAAGTACTCTTCCAAATAGAATACTCAATATGATTTATCACCGTCGTTGCATATTCTTATGTTTGAGATATTACTGAATGAGTGAAGAGAATGAAAATGAGAATGGGAGGGATCACCTGGATTGAGCAATGGATACAAACATGGAGAGAGAGAGAGAGAGAAACCTCTCACCTATCGATAAATAATAACGACACTAGGTCAATATGTAATGAGTGAGCAAAATTCGTAACAAATCGACTAATCACTTGTAAATACAGTATTTCAATGGCAAGTCGAGTCGTAGCAGTGCTATATGAACAAAGTGAAACAATGTGGTCGGGGGACTATTTTCAGATAGGATAAACGTCTAAAACCTAGCCTTCTCCTTCTATTGAGAAGGGGTTATGAGGGGAAAGGGGCGGAGGTAGCGTAGGGGAAAGGAGCGGAGGTATGGGAAAAAGCAGAACTCTGTGAATAAGCAGGACTCATCTGGGGATGGGAGGCATTGTAGGGGGAGGCGACTGACTGAGAGCCCATTCCATTCTGGACTGCAGCTCCGCTCACCATCGGCGATCCTCCTCCCGATGCACTCCCCTGCTGCTGCACTTGATGCATCTGCTGCTGAGGCTGTTGCTGTCCTTGCTGCTGCAGCAGTTGCATGTGCTGCATCTGCTGCTGTTGATGCATCATCGCCTGCATCTGAGGATCCGATGAAGACATGTTCATTGGAAACCTGCAAGGACATATACTTTCATCGCTCCTCCCTTCCCCCACTCGCCCTCCCTCCCCCCTCCTCACCTCATCGGCTGCTGCATCCTCATCTGCATCTGTATCTGCATCTGCTGCATCTGCCACATGTGCTGCTGTTGTTGTTGCTGCTGCACCATAGAAGGTGACATCATCGGCTGTCCGGGTGGGATTCCGATGGGCACTCGAGGGGGCATAATTCCCTGCACGGGGGGCACTCCTCCACCCGCACCACTCGTCCCTGGCGACACCATTCCTGCAAGAGAGAGAGAGAGAGAGAGAGTTAACCATCTACCATCCATCCATCCCCATCCCCATCCCCATCCCTCCCTCCTCTCCCTCATACTCACCATTCTGTCTCATCTGTTGCTGATGCATCGCCATCATCATCTGCTGATGCTGCTGCTGTCTCATATACATCATATAATGCTGCGATTGCATGGCGACTGGATTGGGCGGGGCTCCATTCCCTCCGAAGACTCCGCCCATCTCAGAAGTGATGGGAGGAGCTTGGATTGAACCAGGAGGAGGAGCGAACTGATTGGTAGGGATGGAGGGGATCATGGGATAGGGAGTGGGAGAGATTCCATTGGGTACCATTCCGGGAAGAGGGAAGTGGGAAGGAGGGAGGGAGGGCTGTTTGGGTGCTGCAGCCTTCTTCGTCTTCTTCTTGGGAGGAGCAGCAGGAGGAGGGAGAGTAGGGGGAGGAAGGGAATGAGCAGAGAGAGAGGAGGAGGGTATCGAGAGAAGAGGGGGTTGAGTATGAGAGGAAGAGGTCATCGGGAAGGAAGACTGCATGTGAGGAGGGAGAGAAGAGGGATTCGCCATCTGAGGGAATGGAGTGGAGGAATCAGAAGGAGGACCTATCGAGGAAGTGGTTGGAGTGAGGGGAGGATGAGATGACGTCTGCAATCACACTCATCGAGGTGGAGGGGGAGAGACACTCACCGATTGGACACTCTCTGGTGCTCCCCCGACTGAGTTGACGTGGTTGATGAGATGGTGCATCGGCTGATGAGGGGATGGATGGTATGCAGTCATGGGCGATTGATGAGCAGACGAAGAGGAAACTGCTCCACCTCCCGCATCCTCACCACCTACTGAGAGAGAGAGATTAGAGGATCCTCATTTGAGAGAGAGAGAGAGTAAGGGAGATAGTAGATGAATGAATAGGAACCTCCAGGAGTAGACATCCTATTGGAGTGGGGAGTAGAGGATGAAGATGAAGTGGTTGGAGGAAGAACGACTCCATTGGACTGAGAAGGGAGAGACGAAGGCCCTCCTCCTCCTTCTCCTGTCGATCCTCCCGACCACTCGTCCAATCCCAGATCATCCGTGCCCAGATCCTCACCAGAGAAGGAAGACTGCAAAGGGGGGAATTCCACTGTAAAGTGAGTAATCAGAGAATGGATGGGAATGAAACTGACGACTGCATTGACCATGACATCGACATTGTCAGTGTTGAGAGTGTCCAGATCATCCTTCGATGCACTCCCTCCATTCGAATGAGAGAGAGACGAAGAGGAGACGATGCACGACGACGAAGGAGAGGAGTGAGACGTCGTCGAGGCAGTGGGCACTCCCATCGGAGGGAACGAAGGAGGATGCTGAGGGGGAGGAGCTTGCAGCTCGTGATGTGCAGCTGCTGCAGCCATCTGGTAGGTAGGATTGTAGTGAGAGGGCATCTGGAAGGAATCCATTCAAACAGTCCACTCTTCCATTAGATATCATTCAGAATAGAAGGAGTACCATTAAAAAGAGAAGACGATATCGTGACGAAACAATCTTATACAAGTGTACAAATAGTTTTCTGTTTTCTGTATCATCATCATCAACTATAACTATAATTATGACTACAACTATGATATGTGTAAATCACTGACACTTCCACTCTGATAATGAGGAAGAGAGGGAAACTTCGTGTCCAAGACTGCACCCGGAGGATATCCGAATGGATTCGAGGGAGAAGAATCTGAAGGGAGAGAGAGAGAGAGGGAACCGCATATCATTCACACTCCTCATCACTAGAGTCATTCTACACAGGGCAATGCTTGGGGGTAACATACTGTCCATCATAATTCGCTTGCATCCCTCTTCATAGTTGGGTGTAGTAGACGGCCTTTTTCGTGAATTCGGTTCGCTCGATCCCATACCCTGCAGATTTCATTCAATAGTCGTTATCTCTACCAAATTCTCAGGAACGGTGACAATGGTAATGTGGATTGAGGAATAGAAGGGGATTCTTACATTGGGAGGTAGAGAGGGATGGCCTGCCATCGGAGAGGACTGCATCCCATGCATCCCTTGCATCGGCAGCTGCTGCAGCTGCTGCATCGAAGGAGGCACCCTCACATAGTGAGAAGCCATGGGATGGGGAACCATCATCTGAGGCATCCCTGCAAGACTCCATTCACTCCTCCATTCTCTCTCCTCCTCTCGTACCATGATGGGCAGGGAATCCTCCTCCATTCATCATCCCTCCTCCTCTTCCTTCTTCCACTTCCTTCTCTGCCATCTTCAGTCTTTGTTCAGTATCCGAAGTTAAATATCTGCAACTGCATCCTCATTCCCCCCACTCATCATTCTCCCCCCCCCCCCTTCTCCCTCTCTTCTCTGCTCATTCACTCACCTTTGTCGAAGTGCCCCTCTCTCCTCAGTTTCCGTCTTTATCTTCATATCTCTAATTAGATTCATATTC
Source organism: Pristionchus mayeri (assembly GCA_036245805.1). NCBI lineage: Eukaryota > Metazoa > Nematoda > Chromadorea > Rhabditida > Neodiplogasteridae > Pristionchus > Pristionchus mayeri. The sequence goes on along the minus strand of BTRK01000003.1, from coordinate 22,885,987 downwards.
TGGGCTTCTTCTTGTGCAGCCATTCTCCACCTGAATCCATATCTGCATCACACTTTCACTCAATACACCCAACTTATTTAAATCTGGGTTCTGTAACATACAGTCATGTGTATGTTTCAGGCCTTTTTATTATCCCTTTAAAACAAATTTCAACTAGTTAGACTTCCCAATATCTTTACTGTAGCTACTTATAAATCGTTGGGACAATTTTTTTAAGGTATCAGGCTGTAACATAAGTTTTGTCGCGTCCTACCTCTTATGCTCTCTAACCTCAGAAATTTTTCGAATTAATTTAATCTCAATTTCGTTATTCATCGTCAGTGAGGGCCTTCGTATCCTTTCTAAAGCACTTTACTTCAGTCCTCTCAAGGCAGTTAGGGAGGCACAACAGCCAGACAAAGTTGTACTGAGATAAGGATTACAAATCATTTTCACGCATCAGCTCTTCTTGAAAAGGATAAATTATGCCGATTTTGTGTGATTTGCGTAAAGTACTATATTTGGGCATAATTTTGAACCACCCACGGATAATGACAAACGAAAAGCGTTCAAGAAATTTAGAAGAGTTTGTATAATGTGGATGGTAGGTGACGGTCGAGAAAACTTTTGTAAGCCGAACTTTCTTCTAAATGTATATCAATATCCAAATAGTTGAGGAATACAATTCCCCCAAAGTGGTCATTATATAGTTAAAGTTTGGGGTAGATTGGGTTCTATTCAGATAAGTGGCTCCATACAGAACGATGGTATGAAAATGAAACTACTGAAATTTACACCTTGTTCAAATTCCTGCCTCACACACATGTTCAATATCTGATTTATTGTGTCCATCCGAACCGTTAACCCTTCCTTTACCATTATCCATTTGGATTGGTTTTGGAAATCATTTGCTTTTGAATGAAAATCTTGAATTCGAAACACCTAAACGTGAATTTTTGTCAAAATTGTGTGCGAATTGAATTAATGAAAATACACATTTCCCACCAGTAGAGTATTATCTGCCTCACATGTTTAATGATAAATTAGACCCCCACGAGTGGTAATTGGAACGCGCTTGTGTAAGTCACTGTTGTTGTAATTTTGGATTCAGGAGAGTTTATCAAGTAGGCTACGGATCATCGGCTAACCTTAGATTCAGTGAACTATATCTTTGGTTCCACTCAGCATAGCACTATATCTGACATATATTTTGAAAGAGCATTCACGGGGCATAGTACCATGCAGTAGGAGTATGATTCATTATCCGTCTCTGCGAACTAGCTCTGGATCAAACAAATTAGTAAAATTTTCACAAAATTTAAATCATTTCATATCAATATTTTTCACATGGGCGGCATGGACAGTTCAGCTATACCCTATAGTTTGAATGTGCATGCACACCACACACATATACTAGGAGGTCAGGCAACGGGAGTGTTTCAGAAGAATCTTCATGGAAATATTGCGAGCCTCCGAAATGCGGCAAAACTTATGTTACAACCTAATATTACCACATCAATTTAAGGAATGTTGCATAAGTGCCTACTATTCACAGATCATGAGAAAGGAAATGTATCTCTTATGCTTAGACTTAGACTGCTGAGATGAATAAGAAAAAGAATTTGAAAAATTAAGTCAAATTTGACATGCAATATGATATGACACCAGATGAGGGGTGTACCCCTCCCCCCATTGATACATATCTCCATTCACAGTAATCATAATATATTTTTAAACTTTAAGCAGGATAAAAGAAATTACGAGATAAATATAAGTGAAATTATCAAGTGCCAACTAACCTATGCAAATTCTCGTTGTTCTGGTTGAGGATCGACTGCCGATGTCTGCAATGAAGAATAGAGACGAGGAGAGGAAAATGACTACTGAACTGAGTCCTCAATGAACTAGACACGTTTTAACAGAGGAAAGGGAGTGCACTCCATGGAATGACTCAATCCCTTCCTTCTCTCTTATCTATTCTTCCCTTATTCATTTCCTTCCTCTTCTCTCTCTACTAGTTCACATCTGGAGGAACGAGCTGAGCGAGATTATCTAAGGGGCAGTCACATCTAATAATTACACTCCCCCCTCCCCTTCTCATCTACAATGTTCGCTCAGTTCAAAAGTGAGTGCAGATCGTAGGAATCAATAGCCATCTACTACTGTATTGCAACCGTCTTTTGATGGACGAGTACTCACTTGTCATCTTCACTCAGCTGTTGTGAAGGTGTCGGCCCTTCAGTCATATGCATCCTGCAATTAATAATTGCAATAATGTATGGTGATCTCACGAACGATCCCATTTCGATATGTCAGAACAACTTGGGAATAAACATAACGGAATCAACCTTGAGGAGGGAGAATCTTCGTCCAATCCTCGTCGTTCCCTTACAAGAGAAGAAACGAGAAATCCAAGAGTCTCAAGATATACCAAATATTATTGTACTCTTTTCTTTCACGGAGAATTAAGGGAACTCGAAGAGGTGGAGAAAATGCGGATAATGGAACAGAATGAAAGGGAAGGATATCAGAAGAGAGTAAATTGAAACAAATATTAGGAAGGAAAAGGGCGATTCGTTCGGTTGTTTCCCTAGAAGGGAGAGAAGGGAGATGGAGGAGATGAGACTACAAGGAGACACCAGGTATTCCTTGACTATTGAGAGGCATGAAGAGACAAGAGATAGAAAACGACAAGGAGAAGAAGGGAGGAATAATGAATGAGATGGAATAGAAGACGGAGGGAGAAGCGAGATCATCCAAGGAAGAAGGGAAGAATGGAGGACAGACCAACTACCGATGAGAGAAAGGAAAGGGGACGAAACTGTGTGATCGGCCTATTCTCTTTCACAAAAAGAGACTAGGAACGGAGAGATAAAAGAGACAACGAAGAAAGGGAGGAACAAGGTGTGAATTATGATAATGAGAGGGGTGAATGGTGATAAGGAGCAAGTGATGAAGGGATAGATCAAGGAAGAATGGAAAGGAGAAGGAATGGTATGGTGAGGAAATAGAGGAGATAGAGAGTGGGAGGGCATGCGCGTCAATTATAGACAGAATAGGATGGCGGGAGGGAGATAGTCTAAGAGGGGCTAGTACCCTGTAGAGAGAGAGGGGGGGAGAGGGCAGACACACTCCTTCCAACCACACCTGACAGTGCAAAAACATAGATTGGAACGAGAGAGAATAGAAAGGGAGAGGGGGGGGTCACACAGACAAAGATTTACTCATTTACGACACTTTCACTTGAATAGAGAAGATGAGGAATGTGAAGAGAGAGAGGATGAAATGTAACTGATGGAATTGAAAGTATGATCAGGAGATACCTTATTATATTTATAATATTATAATAATGAGAAGTGATTAAAACAGAAAGAGCGATAAGAAAGAGGCTCGTAAAATAGAAGAAACGTGTTAGGATTAAGATAAAAAAAATTATCTGGAGAATGCCTGATAAAGGGGAATAGAATGAAATTAGTGAAAATATGAGAGGATGGATCAATCCATAATTCATCTCCATTCTCTTTCCTTTCCCTCCTCTTTCTCTCTTCTCAAACCTGTCTCCCTCCTTCCTACCTATTTCCTTTTCACTCACTTCAATTATATCCATACCCATCGCACCTCACGGTGAAATCGATAGCGCACAGATCAATGGAGCAGAGATTTGTTCATCCTCATCCACTACTCCAGATGCACCCAGTGCACGACAACTGAGAATCACATGAGAACGATAAGCCTAATTTTATTTTAAATGTTAAAATTAAATGCACCCAATCATCCGTCCCTGATATCTCTCTGCTTCTACAGTACTATTCAATCGATAACTTGATTATCTTGACATCTCTACTGCCTTCTCCATCTCCTGCCCAATTCTCTTCCCCTTTTCCATTCAACTTGAGATGATGATGAATAATGTTAAGCACACACAGGAACTGTTAGGAAGAAGGGGGGAGGAGAGGGGAGGAGAGAGGAGACCAATGCACGATGGGGGCAAACCGATCCACGAGGTACATCTGGAGGATCAATCGTAGATGAGAACGATCAGAAGGAGAAAGGAGAGATAATGGAGGGTTAAAGCACTCGAGTTCAAGGATCAGAATCCATCCAATCCATTCACATTGCACGAAGTCAGAAATGAATATATTAATAGTTCTGGGCTCTCATGGTGAGGTAAAACAGTGAATTCGGACTACTCAGTTGGGGCCTTCGGGCATCAAATGATCGAATGAAGGAAGAGAAGAAGAAGGAATGAACACAAAAAAACCCGAAGGAAAGGAAAGGAGAAGGGAAGAAGTGAGACATTACGTATTGAGATATCGAGAAGAGAGAAGGGACGGGGGGGGGGGGGGGGTAGGAGGAATGGGAGGAGGAGGAGGAGGAGGAGAGGACTACGACTCAATTGTACTTAAGGACTACCGAATTCGGACAAGATCGTGCATCGTTACGATGCTGCAGATATTCAACAGGGAAGTGGGGGGGGGGGGGGGGCAGCAGAGAGAGGGGGAGGGGGAGGGGGGGAGAACGGGGGAGGCGAGATGAGTCCAGACAATTACTTTTCGAGTAATAAATATGATCCAAAGATAGGGAGGATAACAAGGCGAGAGAATAGCATGATATACAGTATATTCATTGCCTTGGGAAGAGCAGATCATGAACTGAATGAGGAGAGGAGAAAGGGAGAAGACTGTGGATGGAGTGAGTCCCTCTCTCGGGAATCACAATTACAAGTGAGAGGGAGAGGGGGTGAGGTCAGAAGTGAGAGACCGGGGAGATAAAGGAAGACACCCAAGTGCCCCCTCCCTCCATCTCCTTCATTCATCATATCGTTCGACAACAGTAAATAAATGCAGAAGCAGCAATTAATTGGACGGTCGCATACCGTACCCCCAAGCATTCCAGTTAGAATGGCTCCTTCGAGTCTGGTGGTAGATCAATTATCTCTCTCACTTTCTCCTTCTCACTTGCCTTTCTCTTGCTCCCTTTCGTCTTCTAATCCACAAGGATGGAATAAGAATGCCGTGAGAAGTGAAGGCGATAGAAGGGAAGAGACTCAGAGGGAGGAGAGGGGGGGGGGCAGTCAAAGACAAGGGGTCGTCCACCAATACCCAATCTACCACGAGTGAGAAAGATACATTCTCACTACAGAATGAGTCCTCATTCTCACCTGAGTGAGGATGGAACAACTTTCGTCCTATACAGAACATATCTGCTGAAGGGTGAGGAAGTGTCCCTCTCCCCCTCTCCCGAATTCCCCCGCCCCTCCAACTACAAGGCACAAAAAGAACAGCGAGTCTATGGAGGGAAGAGTACGTGATGAAGGAAGGGAAGAGGAACAAGAGGAAGAAGGAGGGGAAGGAGGAATCAGAGGATGGGGATGGACAAGCAGGGTATGATAATGAAGGAATGCAGAAGGAAGAGTCTACGAGAGTATCATACGAAGCAGATATGGATGGAGACAGAAGTGGTAGAGGGGAGGAAGAAACGAGATTAGTGAGAGTAGCTGACACTCGGGGAAGAGACAGAGTCTGTATGGGGACAAGGAGGAGGGATACAAGACTGACCAGAGAGAAGGAGGAGGAGGCTGACCCTCCACTCTGAGGCAGAGGAGGGGAGGGAGGAGGTGGGGGGGGGAGAAGGAGGAGAGGGAGGAGGAGAGGGAGGAGATGGGGGGAGAGAGGAGAGAGTGAAGACACACTGAACACGAACGACCACCTGCGAAAAGTGAGTGAGCCAAGCTGTGGAGGGCGAAGGGAGGAAGAGGAAGGAGGGAGCAGAGAAAAGGGAACGGGTAGAAAGAGAAAATGAATGAATAGGAATGGTCGGCAGAGAGAAGGGAGAAAGAGAGAGACAGATTCTAAAGGTGGAAATGGAAGAGATGAGACAAATGGAGGATGAACACTTACTCTCCCTCTCACTCTCTCGTGGAAATTGAGAGAAGACGAAATATAGAATGACTTGTAGAAACGGAAGTGGAGGGAAGGAGGGGATGAAAATGGCGGAGCGCGATTGAGTCCGTTATGGGGATGATCAGTTGATAGGATCTCCCCCCCCCCCTCCCCCCTCCTTCCCGTCTCACAGATAGGCATCTACGCATTCGATGTAGCAGTTAGTGAGGAGTGCATAGAAGGAACACGAAAGAAGTAGAGAGAGACATCTCCAGTGATAGACACGGAGTTGTACTTACGATGCCTCCCGATGCAGTGAAGAGAATTGGAGGAAAATAGATAGATAGAGCGGGAATGACTTGAGATGGAGGAAGGAGAAGGGAATAGAATGGGAGGAGGGAAGGGAGGAGTAAGGAAGAAGACATGGAATGGATGGTAGAATAAGGGGAAGGAGGAGGAGATAGAGTAGAGATATGAGTAAAGTGGAAGGCTGGAAGGAAGGGCATCAAAGGGAAGAAGAGAGGAGAGACCAATGATGAGGACGGACAAATGAGGAATCTCCAATTGGATGGTGTGCATTCACTCACTCTGACAGTGAGTCTCCAAGGGAGGAGAATGGAGATGATACCATTGAGAAGAAGTAGAAACAGAGTAAGGTGGATGTGGTAGAGGGGAGAGGGGAGAGAGGTAGAGACAGGAGAGGAGAGATAATCCCCATCATCAATCCAATAATTAGCCTTCCTTCCTCAAATGAGGAATTCACTCTTCCGTTTGTGAGGGTGGAGGGAACGGAGAAACTCATCGCTTCTCCATACACAGCCTCCCCCATCTATTGAACCGTTCACGGCTAAGAATATGAGGTACCCCATAGCTGAATGCGAGTTCTGAATCCAGTCATCCGAGATACTCGAAGGGAAGCGAACTCTGAGTTGCATCATCCCTACTCCATCTCATATGAGATTCTTCCCGCAGAAGGCGAATCGAACTAGTGAGGATATTAAATTAATAGGTCTGTGCCTACTTCACCCCCCCCCCCCCCTCCTCTTATCCTCCCCATTCTCACTTCCGCGGCCACACCCGTTGTATGCTGATTAGAGGAGAGGAGGGAACAGACGGAGTAGGATGAGTGAGAGAAGAGTGAATACACCACTACATCCACGGATACGAATGGAGACATCAGACTCCATCAGGTGCACAACAATAATGGTATGCGAGAAATGCGATGGTAAGAGAATGAAAAGAGGAAAGGGAAAGACTAAGGACCGGCAATTCATCTCCATTACTGTGAACAGTCTCTTCGCGCGATTGCTCCCATAGGGGAGTGGAGAGGGAGAGAGAGGAGGAGAAAGGGGGAGGGGGTAGAGGAGGGAGGTGAGATAGAGGGAAGGTGGCTGGAGCAGCAGAGATCAAGGGAGGGGATGAGGCAGTGTGGTGATACTTGGTGACAAGGTCGAATGGCAGAGAAATAGAGGGGAAGGGGGAGGGGGAGATATCCATTGCAGAATCTGATCAGAAGTAAAGCGAATTAAATAGGTGGAGAAGGGGGATAATCAAAATTTGATAACCAATGGGCATTGGATTATTAGCGCACCTTTGCTCTGTCTATAATAGACAGTCTATTACATGCAATCCATTTTTCAAGCATAAGTAAAATTCAAGCAACACCTATCCTCACATTAATAACCGTGTCCAATAAATTAAAGCGATCTGAGAGAGAGTAGTTGAGTATATTAGGAGGAGAAGAATGAATTTAGAAGGGGCAGAGTGAGAAAGAAGAGATCGTAAATGAAGGAAAGGAAAGAGTCGATCCGTTTCATGAAATGGCAAGAAGAGGAAGGTGGCGAAGGTGGAGGAAGGAGAAGGTGAGGTGGGGATGGGTTGGGGGAGATCAGAGGGGGGAATCGAGTGGTTGGAGACGCGTTCCTCTATCTCTCGCCTCTTTCTCTCCTGGATGAATGAGTGTGAGGGGGGGGAGAGGGACATGCAACCAAGATCGATCACTCCTCTCTTCCGCACTTACTCAATCAAGCAAGTGATCTCTTACTTCTCGCTACGGAAGGAGAGTAGCAAGACTCGTAGGTCATCAACTCACATTAGACAGCGAATCTCGGGTGTGCGTGCTGTCTCAGAGTATACACAGAGGGAAGGAATGAATCGGGTGGCCATATGGCTAGTCTCTCTCCCTCTCACAAGGAGACACGAGGAGTCGGAAGAGAGGAAGGAGGAAGAGGAGATAGACAGTGCTGCTATCGAGGGTCACTTGAGGTCACTAGCAATATCAAAGGAGGAATGGGTTGGAACACTACAGGAGGTATTTATGGAGACACGGCTACCACATTCACGACACCCACGCCATATTGGAGATAATCTACGAGCATACTAAGAACTTTATCCAGGAATCGAAGACGACGCAAAAACAACAATAACAAATTGGCTATTATCTATCCTAATAATATCATATGAAAAAAGAGACAACTTTGAACAACCAACACAGTCAATTCAGATTGAGTCAGATTCAGCTTTCAATACGAGATCGGCGCCGAAGAAGGGAGAGTCGATTCCTTCCCCTACCGTACTCTTCCCTTTCCGCTCAGGAAGCCGCAGCAGCCGCAGCCTGCTCCTGCTCGTGGAGTTTGTGTACCAACTTCTGCTTCTCCTCGTTAAAGAACGAGATGAACCTGGACGAAGAAAGGAATTATTCACTAGATTCATTCAAATAATCACGACAAATCAATTTCATCGCTATATTTTTAAAAATAATAATGGTTGATCTTCTATTTGAATCAAAGATTATAAATGCAGCTTTATTCATATTCTCTCACTGACCACTCAATATGCCTCTCTTTCTTCTCCACTGTCATATGGGGATTCTTGGAGAGACCCACGGCGACCAAGTGCATGAAATGAGCGATCGGACCCTCCTGCAATACCATCCTTCCACCACATTCATTCACACCATGGAAGGGAGGGGGGGGGGGGGGGAGATCAATAAAAGTAATTCCATCCAATTGTCCAAGTTGCACACGAAACCGATCGAGTTCTGAAGCCCGATGCGTTAAGTGTCCCTTCTCTTCTGCCCTTTCCCTCTTCACCTTTGGCAGATTGGAGTCGGCCAATCTTCGATCCACGAAGATGTGCTCGAAGAATGGAACCTACAATTCATTATTTCTTCTTCTCTTCTCCCATTCAGTCTCATCACCTTCTCTTCCTCTCCCAGCATATACTCGTTATTGATAGGATAAGGCCACTGTGCCCCCTTCTTTGTCCACACTATCTGTAAGCATCAGTATTAAATGTCTGACTAATCTATCCATCATCCGTTTCACAATGCTGTCTCCGTTTTGAATGCTAAACGATTACAGGATAGCGAAACCGCAAATCCCTAATAGACAGCCCTATTTCTCTCCTCCTATTTATATTTTATCTACGCGGCGCAACGGAAAACGAATAATTACTTATGCGTTGTTATACAAGAGTGTTGACTCTCCTCACACTGAGGACGAAAAAATAGTATCTCACCTGCTCTTCGAATGCATTTTCCGGTCCGAGTCCCTGATTAAATGTCTTGGCTGCCCTCTCTTCCCATTCCTCCCAGAATCCGATTCGTCGTATTTGAAGAGAGGATCGATCAGCTTTCGAAAAGATGTTGAGAGAAGACTTCGACTTGAGGAAGGAGGGGGTAGAGGGATCTGCCTCCAGAACCCTGCAATCGCAGTTGAATCCCCCATGCAATGAGTCTCTTCCCATTCCCTCCTTCTTATTACACATATTTAACTTGTTCATCTTCATTTCCTTTCGACTACAGTCTAATAATGCAGGCAGTGCTCACTTGGTCGCGAGTGCAGCCAGTTTTCCCTCTGCTCCTCGCTCTCCGCTCAACATTTTCCTGCAATCAAACTGAATAATTATTTAATACAGCAAAAAAAGGAGCCAGAAACATTAGTCTACTAAGCGGATATATCACGCCTCTCATGAGAGAACCGGGACAGCGAATTGACATTGAAAATAAAAATGTTGCTGTATTTATGCTTATTAGTTAAGGATTAGGTCGTTGAAGTTAAGCATTATGTCGTTGAAGATCCTCCAACTCTGTCTTGAACCCACTTGAGGTTGCAGCTGCAGCAGGGTGCTGCAAAGTTTAAGCCAGGCGTATTAATTTATTATAATTCTACACAAATATATGGTTATTTTTTGTTGTGAAATGTGTTTCTATGGCCAAATGGATCATTTGGAATGAATAGTTCATTTGTCACTTCTGCGACCGTTGCGGCAGATGCATTTCACACAGGTTTTTAATTTGCCCTATGAAAATAGATTATTCCCGGATCTCCAAACTCTCTCAGTTTGTAGAGCTCGAAATTCTGCATATACCAGATTTTTTGTAGAATTTATCTCGGTGGTCCTGATAGGCTCCTAAATCGATGAATATCTCACAACGGGCTGCACCGTTCACCCACGATGAAATCGAATACTCAAAGTCGCCGGTTCGGTTCCCGGTGGAGGAAAACCCGTTTTTGCCAACGTGGTAAAGCATGGAACGACATAACACACGATCATAACAATGAAAAACGTGTGCAAAAACAAAAGTTTTCCCCACCGGGATTCGAACGCGACTTTGAGTGTTCGATTTCACCGTGGGTGAACCGTGCAGCCCGTTGTGAGATATTCATCGATTTGGGGGACTATCAGGACCCCCGAGATAAATTCTACAAAAAAATCTGGTATATGCAGAATTTCGAGCTCTACAAACTGAGAGAGTTTGGAGATCCGGGAAAAATCTATGTTCATAGGGCAAATTAAAAACCTATGTGAATTGCATCTGCAGCAACGGTCGCAGTAGTGAGAAATGAACTATACAGTCCAAAATCATCCATTTGACCATATAAAAACATTTCACTACAAAATACCAATATATTTATGTAGAATTATCATAAATCAATTCGCTTGGCCTAAACTTTGCAGCACCCTGCTGCAGTCGCGACATATGTGAAAAATATGAAATTTCAGATTTAGCCTAGTGATACAATGTTATGAATGGAACTGTAATAAACAAGCAACTCGAAAATTTCAATGTCAACTGGAATGACCGATTTGTCCCGATTCTCTCGTGAGAGGCGTGATATATTTTCTTCAAATCTGATAAATTGAACCCTTGCTTCGATATCAAGTACAATGTAACTCACTCTGCGAGGTCGTCTGCCTTGTCGAATAGCTGTTGCTCTCTCTCCTCCCTCTGCAACACTTCCTCCCCCTGCTCCGTCTTCTCAGTCTCTCTCTTCTCCATCTCTCCACTCCTCTTCTCTTCCATTCGCTCCTCTGCCTCTTCCACTGCTTTATTCGCGATCCGTTGAGCATCCTCCTTGCTATATCCTCTCTCGAACAGATCAACATTCATATTCATAGCGTAATCACTGACAACGCGCCAACACTCGAATCAACAAACACCATAGAACAGCATCTAATTATATTAAATAATATGAATAGGTGTGATCTACCTGCACAGCTTCATAGAAGACTTCCTTCCTGATGAGGACTGCTCCTTTCTTCATCTTGCGCTCGTGAATGGCACTGCAACATCCAACTTATGCACAAGAAGAATGTTCACTATTGGAATCCGCTTCTTCTTCCTAAGTACAACTGATGCTTGTGCTTACTTGGGGAGGGCCTTGGGAGCAACCTTCACTTCCTCTAGCAGTGCCTTTACTCCAGGATCAGATAGCATCTCGCTCTGCAACCACATACAGTCATACCCCATTCTAACTGCTACTAATTGCGTATTAATATTTAAATAAAATAATAAAAGGATAGTATGGGCGTGGTGAGAATAGATCATGGATACCGTCTGGTCAAAAGTGGCCGATTGGTAGGTTTCCTTCTCGTGGGAGACGAGACGAGAGAGGAGAGAGGATGTGCGACTGAACACTCCATTACAGATAGCCCTAATAATGAGTGCGGCTCTTCCTCCTGACCCCTTCTTCTCCTCCTTGTCTCCTCCCAATTCATTGGCAGCAGCCTCGACAGCTTTCAGCATGTCCTCCCCCAGCACTTCCTTCGGACTCACCTCCTTCTTCTGAGAATGAGACAACTCTCACTCTCACCAATCAATCCTCCTCACCTTCTCTTCATCATCTACAGTCTGGGCACTGAATGCCCTTACTGCTCTCCCTCCACTACTTAATCCACTTCGGAACAATCCTCCTATCGTACGCAAGAGCATACTGAAACTCCCATCATTTCCACATAGAAGTGCCCTCTCCAGATATCTCATAGCGTCCTCTCAAACACTCTAATCACGCCATTACACAATCGGTGCCAGCAAAACATTTATAAACAAGAACGACTACAATGCGAGAGGGACGAGTAACTCAATTCATATAGCTCTATCTAATATATTATAAGTCTTCATCTCGATACGGAGAGAAAGGGGGGTGGGAGGTAGAAGGGTGGATCATCTCTTCATCCCTTGATGAACTTGATTCCCTTGGAGATCTCCTTCTGCAGTTGAGGGACGGCAGCTTCGATGAGTGCCTTCTCGAAGGAGGAGACATTGCCCACTCCGAGAATCTTCTCTACTCCAGATTGTCCGATCTGAACCTTCGTCGAGAAGTACTCCACTCCCTTCACTGCGTCAGAGGCCACGTACGAGCAGGCCTCGATCTGCAAGGGAACAAGTTAATGAACAGAGGAAAGATTAGAGGCATCGCCATTCATTACATCACCTTTTCACCCTTGACTGCTCTGACGAGGTAGTTGGCGAATCGAGCTCCAGCGAGGGCCATCGACAGAGTCGCTGATCCAGCTCCAGCCTTTGCGTTCACAACCTCAGTTCCAGCGTCCTGGATTCTGGGCGTGAGCTTCTTGATCTCGTCGTCCGAGAACTGCACAGAGGGCTGAGTCTGCAATGAACACGTTCTATTGGGAAGATCGGATCAAGTTGATCACAACTATAACAATATGAATTCCCTTGCCCTCACCTGTGAAAGGACGGGGATGATGGTGATTCCTGCGTGTCCTCCGATCACGGGGATCACAGTCTTCGCAGCGTCAGTTCCCTGTAAAAGCAGCCCTAATTGTCTCCCTCTCCCTATTTATTCTCAACGTACCTTCAGTTCGGAGACGAATGCCTGAGCACGGACGACATCGAGGGTGGTCACTCCGAAGATTCTCTTCTTCGCGTCCACTCCATTGTTCTTCATCACCTCGACTGCGATGGGGACGGTTGAGTTGACGGGGTTGGTGATAATGGCGATGAACGCCTGCAACAACCGGCCATCTCACACTGAGGCTATTAGCAGTCAGAGGAGATACTAGTACAATACTGTCATTCAAACAATCGTGATCATCAATAAATTGGAAGACTCAATCGTGTACCCCACATATTTATACAAAACTAATCTCAATGGGAGTTGGTGCGTACCTTGGGGGCAGCCTTCGCAATGCACTCCACGAGATCTCTCACGATTCCAGCATTGGTGTTGAAGAGATCGTCACGAGTCATTCCTGGCTTGCGGGGAACTCCGGCGGGGATCACCACCACATCCGCTCCCTCCACACATGCCGTCAGTTCCTTCGCTCCAGTGTATGCCTTCACCTGAAACAACACAACCATTAGTTATTGCACTTCCATTGGTGTGTGAATAAACAGTTGATAGTCTCGAATGGCTGCTCACTCTGCAGTTAGAGTCGATGTGGGAGAGATCGGCAGCAACTCCGGGAGTTCCGACGAGATCGTAGAGGGCGAGGTTAGCGATGTGCGGGTCCTGCTTGAGGAGAAGACCGAGGGGCTGTCCAATTCCTCCCGATGCTCCAAGCAGAGCAACCTGTAAACATTCACTCACCCCAATTGAAAAAAAACAAACTCAATGCAATTCCACTTCTCTCAAAATTAACTGTACAGGTTCAAAAGTTGACTCCTGACGCAGTTAAGTGTTTGCTGGGAATCGAGTTGTGTTGTAACGGGTCGCGTAGTCTCTCCCCCTTCACCCACTCTCTATCTCATTCTTTTCCGCTCCTGATCGTTCTTTGTGTTGGCGCCAAACGGAACCAATAGGAACACAGATCAAGGCCACACGTCATAATAACTATCGATTTTTCGAATTCAAATGATAGGCTATATATTAAATATAATATATAGCATTGGGGAAGGATGATATATGGAATCAATCAATAGTTCACCTTAGGCTGGGAGCTGGACTGGCGAGCGGCAGTGCGGACTCCAGTGTTGATGAGGGAAGAAACACACTTGGCAGTAGCAGGCAGGGCCATCTCGATAGACTGAAAGGAATTCGTTGCACCCCATTCAAAAGTTGCAAAGCAGGCGCGAAGGTGAATCATGGAAAGGGCATGGAATGAATGGCCCAATCTTATCACGAAAAAAAGAGAGCAAACTACAATACCAAGATGGCATAGATAGACAACAATCACATCAGAGAGATGTGAAAGAACGATCGAACGAACAGCAAGGATTGAAGAGTAGAGTCAATTGTTATTAATAGTTAAAAATTGCACGCACAATCCGAATAACAAGTTCAGGAAGGGTTGTTTGCGCAGCCCCATTTCAACGCCTTTTTTTCAAAAAGAGTAGTTAGTGTTGGATGATTCTTGCACCATACAAATCAATATAGATCAAGAAAATCAAACGAAATTTGAATGAAAAAATTGGCTGCTGGGCAATTTGAGTTTTGCGCAAAATTCTGCAATTTGGAATATGCACAGCACAAATTTCCCATCGATAACTAACTCACTGTGATTTAAAAAATTTTTTTATTAACATTTCACATGTTCAAAGCATAGGCAATGAAAACAAAAAGGGCAGCGAAAGTGGAGATGGCTGGAGTAGAATTCTGTCCCCAAGGATACCCTGAAAATGATGTATTTATCCCTGCGCATCTGCAGTAATCTGCTGACCTCCGACTATATCTTTGCAGTTAGATATATCGGTGGGCATGATGGATGGCTTGTTGTCCAGGATATCCAAGTCGTTCGTGCACTTGCTCGAATCGATGAAGCACCACATCGCTTGCACTGCCTTCAATGCAGATCCGAATATCGATAGACGATCGAGATATGTAGTCTCGCCTGATATCTAATCCATGCTACATTCGATGGATCGCAAGTATTCGGCTGACGGAGATCGAAGTGGTGAGCAGAGTTACTGTAACTCGGAAATATCGATTTATTAACTAGATATCTTTGATATTACGTAATTGAAGTGGCGAAGAGTCTTCTGGCGTTGTCGCCCTTCTGGACTCCTCCTGCTCTCCACGGATCCAATTCACCATTCCTTAATCCATCCATTCTCACTGTCTACCATGTCTCTTCTCTCACGTGAGAATGACATTAGTCACTCCATTCCATGAGTATCCATACTCCGTGGAGATTGCATTTACTCCCAGCATTCCTTCCTTCCACTTCTGGCTGCAATGGAAGTACTCCTTTCGTCCTTCTACAGTAATCGAGTGCACCTCTGGAACCAGACGGGACATCCTTGCTTCATCATGGTAATTGGATCAATGGCACATTCGTTCCAGAAGAAGTCATTGTTTCCTCCTTCCGCACACATTGTCATCACAATCTCAGTGCACTCCTGGAGTACTGTATGCCTCTCTGATCGATCGTCAACTAATCCACCTGCCAGGGCCATCCGAGTGGCGATCCAAGAGCGTCTGTACCTGCATCATCACATCCATCTTTGAAGCATACAGTGTAGTTGGGGTTGAAGTTGTTGTAGTTGAAGTACACCTGTCATGCATACAGTAATCCCTATCTCATTTCAATCCACCCGCCGATGTAATCCCTGCCATGGCCGTAACTATTGCCTTGTCTTCTGTGAGTCCACTACCTGCTTTCAGGTACTTATCGCACGCATACTGTAACAGAGATGGATCAATAGAAGGGTTCGTCTACGATATACTTTGACTGGCGATGCAGGCATGGGCTTGAGGAAGTCGCTGGGATAGGAGTAGTCAGTCATGGCCATGTACTCGATTCCCTCTCGGATGTAGTCATTCAGAGCTGGGGAGGATTACGGTAGGATGGAGACAATCCTTCTCACCGTCAGCATCATCGGGAGAATTGACAAGTGACTTCTGATCTACATTGAAGAGGTCGTTCAGGAACTTCTGTCCCTCCTCTGCAAGTTCCTCATTATCAGTCTGCTCATTTATCTGACCAGTCTGAGTGAGATTCTTGACTGCCTCCCAACTCTTCTTGATGACGTCATTATCACATCCACTTTTCGCGAATGTTTCTGTCGTGATCTGCATTCCCTGTTCCTCCTTGACGGGACTCTTCCCTCTCACCATATCGAATCCTCCCCACTCCACTCCAGGTGCATTGTTGAAGTAGAGAACAGGAGCAGAAGAGGCGTATGCTCTGAGATTACTCTCCCTTCTCCCTCTCTCTCCCTTGGTCTCACCCATCCACCACATGGGGATACTTCATTCTGAACCATGCCGAAAGCATTCCTCCGTATGATCCTCCGAATGCAATTACCTGCGTTTCTCTCCATCTCCCTCCCCCCCTTCCCCCCCCCTCTCCCTCTCCCCCCCCCCCCCTCTCCCGCCCCCTCTCCCACCTTTGTGTCCGCACTGAAGGAGACTGGCTTCTTCGGGTCTTTCTCTCCATTCTTCAGCCAAGTCAGCAATGCGGCATAGTCAGCTAATGCCTGTTCCGACGAAAGATACGCGAGAGTATCCGCAGACTTAATCAATGGCTGATCTTTGATCTCTCTGTCCCCTCACAGCGTAGCTCTTATCGTAGTCTCCATATGGTTGCGAATCTCCGTAATATCTGTGCTCTGCCAGTACAACCGCTGCCTTGAATGTGCCAGCGAGATCCCACATCAGACCCTGTCATTCATTCTTTCTGCGCAGATCGATCGATAATTTTACCGTAGCGTTCGCGAACTCCTCGATTTGTCCCTCGTTTCCTAAACTTTTCATTTGTGAATTAGTTTGAGCAAGAGCTCGTAATTTTTTTCCGGTTTTATTCCCAAATATGAATTTTATTTTTAAAATATTTTGTTCTTGTAGATAGGTCAGATTGCAATTGCAAAAGACCTGTATAAAAGAATATGGGCCCTCCAGTTGAGTATGAATCCATGTTCACTAGGTATCTGCAATCCATTGTCAAGGACATCCAATGGTAGATCAAACCTGATGTTGAATGTGTTGAGGTTAGTGAAGTCAAAGTTGTCCAGTCTCGTCTCGAATTTGTACTCCTTCCACGTGTACTGTAGATCAATTGATGATTGGAAGAATGTTCGTAAGCCTACCGTCATCTCGCTATTCGAAGTGGATGCATAGAGGGAGGAATGGGGGAATCTCCTCCTTCTCGATTCGATGGCCACCACAGTGAAGAAGAGGAGAAGCAGTGCTTTCATCCTGGATGGAGAACGAGAAGTGAGGACACTCACTCTTCTCTCTATCTGTGGCGGTTGCTCTTCTCTCCGTAACGATCTTTATTTTCCAGTCATTGATAAGCAGATTGAGAGGCATTGCTGTCAGCTGAAGATTACAAATTGTTCTCACGAGGAGATTGATTCGCTGTGATTCCATTTATTATGAGGCTTTGAACGGTAAAATGAAAAAAAATTCACGGGAAGTATTTGTTCAATCTGAAAACGCATCCTATTATTTGCGAGCTGCAAAAAATAATCGCAAAAGTACGCCCCCGGGTGGGTTCGAACCACCGACCTTTCGGTTAACAGCCGAACGCGCTGCCGATTGCGCCACGGAGGCAGACGTGCGTTGTTGCTTAGAGATCGTACAAGGACATTTTCACTTCCCTAATTCATTAAAAGTCTGCTTGAAAATGATGACTATGAAACTTCTTTATCTTATTTATTTCTTCATGCAAGTGATTCGCATGGATCATTGATATAACTAGAGAAGTGCTATTGGTAGATAATCTCATGAGATGCACAATTTATTACGAAAGTTTATACTCGAATTCGACTAGAGCATTTAGCACGAGATTCCTATGACGATTTAAATGGCTAATTAACGTAAAAAAAATTAATACAATCTATTGAACCTGTACAACTCAAAATGAGCAAGATAAGAAAAGGCGATCTAGTGGATGTAACTACATGAAGAATGAGCAGAGAGACTTGATAATGTAGTGGCTCGTGCCGTATTCCCCTGCTGGGGCGGAATCGTAGAGATGCTTGCACACTCCTACACGCAGTCATCCATCAACAGTTACACTATCTCTCACCTCTCGCTCCGTCGCAGTTCACTCCCGTTCCACAGCAATCCAACACTTCCGTCGCCATCTGACGCTGCAGAGACTGTATTGGAGGGAAAGAGATCAAAGATCAACTCACATTCTGATCTACGAATATGGCATTCGCCCTCTGGATGATATTGTCGATGTCGATGGGTCGATCAGAGGGAATTGATGAGTATTCAGTAGTCAACTTCTCTAATCTGCTCACCAGATAAATTGTCTCGATCACCTCAACAGTACTATTTCTTCCTACAGTACACCATCTACACCATCTACAGTACTGACCAGTTCTCGATACTCCGGTTCTGGTATCTGATTAAGTACTTCTTCAACTTCGAGGGCGAATTTGATCTCTCTGCGAGTCATTTCCTGGGTGAGACCCCAATGGAGAGTGATCCCATTCACTCGCACTCCTTGAGGTAGTCGATGGAGAGTATCCCAGAGGGTCTGCAATCATTCCTTCCCCTCCCCCTCTCTTCCTTCCCTCCACTCACAGCATAGAAGTTAGGGGGTACTCTATTGAGTGCTCCGTCGATTCTTCGATGTCTCAACCAGATTCCGAACACTTCCTCTTCACTCTCTCCACTCTCCTCCGATTCTTCTTCCGATTCTCTTAATCGATATATCTCGGATATTGTACTCTTTCAGGTGTATAATTACAGTACTCCACTCACATCGATTTGGACGACTCACTGCTCTCCTTGCTGTCCACACTCTTCTCTGCTCTCATTGACTTCCTCATCGACTGCAATCGATGGGAGTCATCTACCGTATCCTCACCGTACTCCTTTACCTTTCTCTCTTCGATTTGTTTCCGGAAGCTTCCGATGCCAGTCCTTGCTCCCTTCCCTTCTCCTCCCTCACTCGCATCTTCGAGTAGTCGACCAGAAAGTAGAAGGAAAAGCATCGACTTCATCTCGAATGGAGAGATCGTCAGTAGATTCTGAATCCATCACTTTCGAGATCAAAGATCACTCCCTCTCTCTCTCACTTGCAGTGCATCAGCAGCGGATAGATTGCGTAGTCTGGCCAGTTCAGATGCGAGTACCTGTAGAGTATCGATCGATTCCCTCGAGGGAGGTGGGGGGGGGAGTGACCTACCTGGATGATCAGTCCAACTCGCAGTCTGAACACTTCAGTGAACAACTTCGGCTCGGTTCGCACGAGAGATCCGAGGTAGACGATGATTTCCTCAAGAGATCAAAGATCATCGTATTCCATCTCACTTCGAAGTCTTCAAATTGAGTCACACTATCAGATGGCCATTCTTCCTCTCCTCTCACTCATCTGCTCACATCGTTTCAAGGAGACTAATTACACCCAATCATCCCCATCTCCTCCTCCCTTCTCTTCTCTCAGATTGGTCCATTCTCCCTTCATCCTCTCCAGTCCTCTTCCCCTCATGTACTTCCTTCGTCCTCTTCTCTTCTCTCTTCTCCTCTTAACCTTCGCACTTGCACAGGAAGAGGAACTATCCAACAATGGCGGGGAAATCAATAATGAACAGCATGGTTAGTATTCCTACAGTATTCCTTCAACTCCTACCGTATCCTCACAGGAGAGGAGATCGCTCTAACGGAGGCTTCCCCCTATCAGACAGGGGAGATCGATCTGGAGACCCCGCAGCCTTTCGAGACTTTCGATATCGAGGTGGAAGATGCAACCAATTCTATCGACGACAATCAAAAGATAGGGGACGAATGATATGTGACTAAATATTGTATAATGTTTATGGATCGATCTAATGTATAAAGTTGGCTCTGAATAGTGGCAAGTCATATATTCTTTCATCCATGGCATCCCCCTTCCCTTCCCTTCTCCTCACCTGGGAGAGAGTGAATGCATTGGGATCATCAGCATACGCCCTGTACATGATGTCCTTCAGTTCCTCGTTCGTCTTGGGGGAAGTAATGGCCTCCTCCTTCTTCGATGGCATTCCCACCTGAGGGAAGAGGCCATTGGTAAGATAGGGGGGGGGGGGGGGGGGCACGAAATACTCACCATATCATATTTAAAGAAAACTGTATAGTATTTTGTACGTCAAATAAATGAAAATGTTACGGTGAGTTGTTTCTGTCTGACGAGTAGATGAGTGACTGCTTTCGGCAGCTCGTCCAATCTCTTTCTCAGCAGACCAGAAGTGAGACGAACGAGAGACCACTCACGAGTATCACACGCCTAGACAAAGATCCATCATCGACCATCCATCTACTCCCTTGCCCATTCTCGAATGGAAGGGAAAGAGGGGGGGGGGGTGGTTGTAGTCAGTCCTCGTTCACCTTCTCGTACACTTCCTCCATCAATTCCCTCACAGTGACTGCTCTTCCCTCCTCCAATCGGGTGTCGTAATCAGCACCACTCAAATGGAGAGATCCCTTCCCAGGTCTTCATCTCACTCACAATTTCATCCACAGGTAGTGCACGAGAGTGGTTTGTTCCTCCAGATCACTCGTCTCTCTCAGCATCTCCACTACTTCTCCTACTCCCATCTCCTCCAGTTGGGAATGCTCCAGACGAACACTCGAACTGCAATGAAAGGACACTCATTCTCAGATTCACACACAATTCTGTATTCATTCCCTATAATGCATGATATTCTCCAATTAATCATCTCTCTTACCGACCTCATTCCTTCTAGACTACTGGTTGAACCAGTGTTCCTCATGGTAGTATGTAGTACTCCTCCTCTCTGGATGGGTGACTCGTGTAGTACAGGGAGAGTGGCAGCCGATGTGAGGGAAGGGGCGGGGATGGAGATGGGCGACGAACGAGTCAGAGACCCAGATGAGAATCCCACCCCACGACTGAAAGAAAGCACTCTCCATTCCCCTGCTTATTCCTTCTACTATCAACAATTGGACTTCTTCCTTCCCAACCTGGGTGCTCTATCGGCTGAGGGGGATTGGGGAGTGTCGAGAGAAGCTTTCCCTCCACGGGAAAACGCCAATCGAAGCTGCACCAGATCTGAAATATCCTTTGGCTCTCCCATCACCACACCGTGACAGAGTAAGTAAAAGCAGGTAGGGATTGAATAAGCGACTGGACATTAACAGTCTATAGAGGGGACATGGGAGTGCCGAGTGGGGAGACTGCTACCAGCCCTAGAGTGGAGTGCCCTTCTTTATATCGCTTTGCTACTCAACGCACCTTCATCAGTCAACCTCTTGTCATTCCCTGGAATTATCGATCGGGTAGATCAATCAATATCCTCCACTCAATTATCAATATCTCACCTGCATCGTTACTATCGAGGACGATCGATCGATGACGCATCGACGCCTGAAATCAATCATTATAATATTTGTGAATCAGAAATTGTGATCAACCGGTGACAATATCAAAGATCAAAGATCTATGAATGGAGTGACCTTGTGCACGAAGGAGTAGGCACTTCTATCCTTGACACTGTCTCCTCTCTTCACTCCTCCCTTGCCCCTCTGTCCCTTCGGAGTATCCATCGACATCTGAGAGACCAAAGATGAGTTGCATGGCACATCAGACTGCCAACCTTCTCGGTGTTCTTATCCTCTCTAGCCAGTAGTTGAATTCTCTCCCCTCTGCTCTCATCCCAATCATCATGGTGGAACTCCAATTTGTTGACTGCTGTAGTCCGAAAGAAGTCAGAGACATTCTTCATCACCACTCTGCAATAGTCCACTGGTCGTCTCTCCTTCTCTCCTTCTCCTCACCTCGCTCCTCCAATGTATCCATTGTTGATCTTCTTGATCGTTCCAGTCACAGTTGACTTCATGAATCGAGTCATCGACAGATTGGCGATGCTCGATAGTCCCTCCTGCAATGACTCCCCTTCTCCCTCTTTCCTTCCCCCCTCTCCCCCCCCCTCGACTGACCGAACTGAGCATTCCCTTGTTGACGACTAGTACGATGAGTGCTCTTCCAGCTGCGATCTGCACTCGGGGACGCCATGCTTCGTAGAGATATCTGAGGGGAAGACACTCACTAGTCAGTCAACCCTTTACAGATGATGAAGACACAGCTATACTTCATAGAACACATATAAAGGCTATCGTTGAAGTAAGATGATGTCTGGATGAATGCGAATACTGCACGTACGTCAATTCGCTGCTCCACTCGTCCATCAGAATTCGAATGTCGTACATGAGATGGGAACGAGATCGATCCATGAACTGGGAGTACAATGACTGTTTATCCATTTCCTTCTTCGATGGCACTGACCTGAGGGGTGAAAATGACGAATTTCTTGCCGACTTGGTATAGTCTGCTAGTGGAGAGAATGCCCACGTCTCTCTCCAGAGGGCGACCACTCATCGACAGCTTAGTGCACTCTCCCAATCTGCAATCGAAAGGGAGGCTCGGAGTAGGGGGGATCCCCTCACTTGGCGAGAGTGGCAGCGAGTGCAGAGGCGGGTCTCACACAGAAGACCTCGTCCAGTTCATCCACCCTCTGCACGTAGATACCATTCACTCTCAACTCCTCCTGCACCTCCATCGAATCTGCCAGGATGGACACTGCAATGCCAACCCATCCCTCCCCCCCCCCCCCTACAACCCCCCCCCCCCCCTCTGACCTTGTACTTCGCAGGGCGCCTTCCTCTCGGTGGCAGCCATTCTCCTACTCAGGGGATCCAATTCAGCAGGGAGGAGGAATCCCTCGTACAGCAGACAACAGATGACATACAGCGACTGTGCCCATAGATACGGACTGAACGAGAGAGAAGGGATGGATGGAGGGGGGGGGGGGGGGCTCACGTAGGTCCATCGTGTGACCTCGGTTGAGATCCTCGTTGAGCCTTCTCTCCCGATACGTGCTCACGCTCTACCTGAGAAGAGAGAATGTAGAGAGAAGAAGAGTGCACTCGGAGAAGTGATCATAAGAAGGAAGGAAGTTGAATTGTACTTACCTTGTACAGTTCGGGAACGTATCGGAATCCCTGAGGGCAGACTACTAGCACCTGCAATCAGCTCCCATGGTGATCCTCTCATCTCTCATATCACTAGCTATACTCTCTCACCTCATCCAACTGTCTCCAGTATCTTTCCACGTCACTCTCGTCCTTCCTGTACATCGCATCGAGAAGGAGGAAACAGACGAAGACTGGCCACTCAAAGAATGGAGGAAGGAATCAGAGATCAAAGATCAAACCACAATTAATACTTTAATATAAAACTAAGATCATAAAAACTTACTTCGCACTCGATATCCTCAAACTGTTGCAGCTCCGACTTGTTGTAATAGAGACGGGAGGGATCCTGAGAGAGTATGCCCATCTACCGTAACCCAATGGGTACCGTACCTCTAGCACAGTCTTATATCCGTCCCTGAGGAATCGTTTGCATCCGTACTTCCCGTAGAGGGAGTTAATGATGGTCTCTCTCGTTGCCTCGATCAATTCCGAGTCTTCCACTGCGAATCCAGGGTAGGAAATGATGGTGAGAAGGGCAGCATCCGTCTCCTGAGGAAAAGATTTAGTCAGAGTTCACCTCTCATTTCAACTATATTTAGTTTATAACTGATTAGATGGCTTATCATTATCACACCGTTTACAATTTTGAATTTATTGAAATATAAAGATACAAATGCATATGCTCGACAGTGCGATCCCTAGCCTACCTTGGAGAATGATTCCCTCGGCAGCATGCTCTCGAGTACAGCAGTGCACTGCTCGATCTCATCGGGCATCACGTGAATCACCGACCCCTCAATGAGAATATCAAACATCTTAAGACGCATTAAATCAACCCAAGCACTAGTAAATTCGTAATCTGTGTAATTACATTCCGTATGGATCAATCAAGGGGTAGGTCAGTACCTTGGATCCGTCTCCGAAGAGATCTCCCACACTGTTCAATGCTTGGAGTGCTGCCTTGACCATCCCGATCGAACTCGCATTCAACTCTCGAATTCCCTGATTCGTCTTGTCGCCTCGTTCCCACACTCCGAAGTCCTCAACACCCTTCATCACCACAATTCTTCCAATTCCCATTTATAGATTTATGAAACAATTGTGCATTAATACACCAAAAGCAAAGCGAAAAGTGAGATACAATAGCCAATTCTCATCCAAAGTAGTTGCATATCAAACTGACGGGTGTTCTGTAGCCAGTCTCGATGTACCACACGAGATTCTGAATGAAAGCAACCTCGTCGAAATTGCGAACCACTTGCAGACCTCAAAATGTTAATGCATTCTCTCCTCCAGACACAACAAAACTGCACAGTGATTGGGAGTGGAAATGTACCTGAAGCAGTCATCTGGGCGAGAGTGAGAAGGAAGAGAGAGGTCGCATCCAATTGGAGATGTCCCCACTCAGAGTCACCCACCACCGACAACTTCTTCCTGCAGATAACAATCCAGTTAGTAACGAGTATCTACGATCCATCAGATACTTCCACTTTTTATTTGCTTCTACAAGCGGCGCACTATAGCTCAATATCACAAAAAGGAAGTTCATCAAGAAGCGCCTCGGATCGCACATCCGTGCCAAGAGAAAGCGTGACGAGATGCAGAACGTCCTCACTCAGATGAGAAAGGCCGCTCATAAGTAGACCTTGTTATTCGGTCTCCGTTGTTCTTGTTTTCCGGCAAATAAATGTTGACACATAAGAGATTCGTTGTATTCGCAAATCAGTTGCATTTCTGATGAGATCCATTGAACAATACGCTGCTTGACATGTTTGGATCGTGAACGCGACCTCTGTACTATTTTAAAAGGTTCTTATTACGATGCAAAGATTAACTGTAACCTGGCGGAGTATTTGGCGTGGAGTGAGTCGAGTGCCCTTTGATGCTTCTTGAACTCCTCCACCTTTTCCGCCTGTCTCATCATGCATTCCAGAAGGGACTGCATCAGTTTCACACTCAAAGTTATTCAATCAGACCCTTATATCTGTGCATGTCTGTGCATGAATAAATCACAAAACGCATATTTTTGGTAACGCCAACTTTGGCATCTTCTATTTAAAAAAAAAGATTGACTGACCATGTCATTCCCAATTCGTCGGCCTTGACCATGTCCTCATCGAAGTCGGCACTCTTCTGGAATGCCCGATAGAGTGCCCACAGAGCGTGAGCTGCGTACACATTGTCGCGCACCCAGGCATGGTCTGCAAGAGAACGAGTAGTGGGAGATTCGAAAAGTTGCCTCCGATAGCCTCTCATTTCATCTGATCCTATCCATTTTATTGCATTAATTGAGGATGTAGAGAATTCTTACACCAATTGGAACTTCGTGTCACGAACTGTATAACGTTGTGATATAAGTGACAGCGTCTGACCTGGTGAAGTATCACTTTGATTGGCGAAGAGAGCAGTCACGGGATCTTGATGTTTGATGATTGTCTGCTCTGCCAGGAAGAGGATCCTGTCCAGTCGCACTCCCGATCCACTACGGGCGCGCATCGAGTAAAGGGAAGTCTCCTCTCAGGAGAAATCAGGAATCGAAGAGCGATCAACAACGTACAGTCATGTTCTAAATGAGCACAACTTATTTAGCGCAGAACACAAAGAACAATGAAGTAAATTCTAACAGAAACAAAGTACTCTCGGGTCCGACATACGGTAACGTTAAATTCTCGATGGCTAGTATTGAAAACTGATTATATTTGCTGATTATATTTTTGCATTTGTACTTAGATTTCTAGAGCGAGCAAAGTATTTCTCTTCTCATTATCCATTCATTCCACTCCTTTTCTTTCGTTCTGAGTGGTTTTCTCCGATGCCTAGTGAGTTCTCTCCTCTTCCTTCTCTCGAATCCTCCATCTTTAGACTCTCCGACTGGAGCTCCAGCGGGCTCTCCAGTGGCTGGATCCCCTACTAAGGGTTCAGAGAATCCTCCTCCACCTGGTGGATCTCCTGATGCTGCACCTGGTATCCCCATCTACCCTCTCCCAACTGATCTTTGATCTCTTAGAACGCCCACTCCTTCCACCCAATCTCCCGCCTCCCATTATGGTCCATATTCGTACTATGATGGCTGGACCTAACAACGAGGTGAGTACTCGATCTATGATCGATATTTCACTACCATACTCCTTTCCTATAGTATCCTTACAGTTCACACTCGCGATCGCTCCTGAATGCACTATCGGCAACCTCAAGCACATCATCGCCGATCGATTGGATGTGGCCCCCGAACGACAGCTGCTGTCTCTAGAAGGGAAACAACTAGAGTACGGTAGTCATCCGAATTAATGGTTTATCTACTGTATTACAGTGACGACACTGCTACTCTTCCCACCTACGGTGTCACTGCCAGCTGCCATATCCTCATGAACATCAAATTGAGTACTGGAACGAGCACAAAGGCGGTGAGGGATACTGTATCCATCGAGTATCGATCGATGGTCGATGTCTACTGTGTGACTGCAGTCGTCAGACGTAATTCTCTTCGTGCCCAACTCATTTCCTTCGAACAACGACGCTCTTCGCAACGTTATCAGAGGAATGACCAGTCGTAGAGCGTGAGTACCGTATTCTACCGTACTCTTACCGTACCCACGCCTCTCCAGTCCACGTGCTCGTCGTAAGGAGAAACCAACGGATTCATCTGCCCAGCAATGGACTCCCCAGAAGGACATGGAGAATGCAATGACGAGGAATCGAATGAAGGTACTGTAGTATTCATAAATTGATTGATCTACCGTACCCTCTTGAGAGTCTGCTCAAGACCCGTCGGACTCGTCGTCAGTCTCTCATCGATTCTGGTGTGATCAACGTGGAATCAGGATCGGGTGCTGCTACTCCCGATCATGGATCAGTGATTGGGTAGATGGCTGAGTAGAGAGAACCCTTGAATGAAGGTCTTCAGATCAGCAGAGAACTCAGTGCCAGCGACTCCTCCAGAGTGGGCTTCCTCTGTTTCTGCCTCCTCCGTCTCTTCGGTCTCCACCACTTCTATCGCATCTTCCTCGAGGGAATCTGTACTTGAAGTGACTGAGAAAGAACTCAAGATGTTCTTCGATGCTCCTGAGACGAGAGCTGAATTGGATGTAACGAGGTATACGGTAGAAGGAATACCGTAATCGGACTGATCTCCGCAGATGCGACCTCTCTGTTCCTCCCTCTTCCTATGAGGAGTACCAACAGATGAAGAAGCAGAAAGAGCTGAAAGAGAAGACTCGGTGCAAGGTCAGTTACCGCACCCTCGTGACACTCTACAGTACCCCTGCAGGTGTGTCGTGTGAAACTAAAATTGGCGGAGCAGTCGGTGTTATGTGTTTGTGCACGAGCATTCTGTAAGAAGCACCGCGCACCGAAGGAACACCACTGCCCCATTGACTACAAACAGACCGGGAGAGACAAGATCAGCAAGGTACTGTAGTCACTGACAGAGTACGGTATCTCTTCGTTGCAGGACAATCCCAAGATCTACGATGGAGGGAAGGCCAAGGGAAAGTTGGGGTGAAGACTCGGGAGGAAGAGCAACAGATATGATCAAGGCTCCGTTCAAATCCCTTTCCATTCAAAGATGGTAAATCGAGAGATGCCTCTGGTTCAGTACAGACTTTATGTTGAGAACACAATAGATTACTGTAACGAGCGAGATAGTTAATCAATACATTACAATATCACAATACAATGCAAAAAATGATATCAGATGCATACCCAGTTGTATGTCGGATGCACGGTTCAATGAGAGACTAATCAGAATTATTAGATCTTTTGAATGAGAAGGATTCCTATGGGAAAGACTGGAAGAGTGAAAGAATAGAGGGGAGATGGCACGACTCGGAAGAGAATCGGGCAATGGTATAAGAAGGGAAAGAAAGACGAATTAGAAGATAGCAATATGAGATGTGAGGGAGATTCTACGCAGTGACTAGGGGGGGGGGAGGGGGATTAGCAGTAGTCGGTGTTCTCGCAGATCTTCTGTGCCATGGGGTACGATCGATCGAAGAAGACTCCGTTGACGTACGCCGTGGGCCAGATCTGAAGAAGGCCCTTGTACTAGGGAACTTCCCTCATCGAGAGAAGGAATGAGATGAACAAGTCTTTGCTCGTAACTCACCTTGACTCCCGTCCTGTGGGTGTTCACCATGGAGTAATAATTGAGGAGTTCTCCCGTCTGAGTCGTCGAGCACTGCAATCCACTACCTTCCATCCCCCCTTAGTGCACTCTCCATCTATTCTCCCTCTCCTCTCCTCTCAACGAGGGTTCAAGGTGACGAATGGAAGGAGAAGCGGATGGAATGGAAGGGCGAATGATAAACTGTTCCCCTATGTAGGGAGAGGCGATCCGATGGAAGAGCCAATCAAGGGCATTTCCTTCCCCTCTACTCACCTCGATCAGTTTCTGTTGTGTTCTGGGGGAGAGTCGAGAGAGACAGCGAGAGAAGGCCTCTCTCAATGTGCCCAATCCCTGGATGCACGTCACCAGACCGAGATGACGACGGGGGAAATACTGCAACGAAGAAGAGATCAAAGATCAGCCATGGATTGAGTTACGTCACTCCTCCCCTCTAGCACTTGAACCGTGCCATAGAGAGGAGAAAGGGCCCCGCTAGGTGGGAAGCAGGGGGGAACTTGAATGGCTATTGGTCGGGATCAAGCGAGGCCACAGTAGTACACAATGGAAGGGAGGACTGAGTGGGGCATGAGACCGGATCGGATACTCCCATATTGAGTCCCCTAGCAGAGGAGAGAGCGGGATTTGTCATTCCCATCGGAGGGATGATTCATCGGCACTTGGTCAGAGGAACGCCGTCGGACAACCATCTTCTTGCTCTATTTGAGTATACAACAAACGGAATATGGAGAATATAGTTGATTATCAGCCCTGTTAATAACTTTCTCTTTCTCGCTCACCGAAATGGCGCAGTTCTGTAGTCGATTGAGGTCGCACTCCGTGGGTCCATGCATGCACGTGCACGCGAAGTTGCGATTGTAGTCATACTGGCAGTCGCCCTTCCCGAAGGGAATTATCTCAAGAGGGAGAGATCACTATTCATCATTATACCCCATTCCTCCTTGAGTGAGCGCATTTTAATGCGACCACAACCCAAAGCGTCGTATGACAGATCTGTGATTAGTAGTATCCCTCTACTCAATCCATAGCATTGCACTCTTCTCTACCCTATCCATTCCTTCTCAGAGGTCAAAGTGGGATGTTTTCTATTTCCTCCGTTAGTTCGCCCATCATCTCCCTCCCCAATGCCATTCTGCCTCCTTCTTCTTCCCCTTTGGTGATTCACTCAT
Organism: Pristionchus mayeri; assembly: GCA_036245805.1. Taxonomy (NCBI): domain Eukaryota; kingdom Metazoa; phylum Nematoda; class Chromadorea; order Rhabditida; family Neodiplogasteridae; genus Pristionchus; species Pristionchus mayeri. The sequence continues at coordinate 22,856,718 of BTRK01000003.1, read as the reverse complement.
ATTATCTTTTCCCTGTATGCCTAAGGCAGGGGCGAGGCTGATGATCAGGGAAGAACCAATGGGAATCCCTCCTCTGGAAGATCAATTCCTTGTTTTCACACTCCTTCCTAGCCTATCTGCAAGCCATCTCAGCAATTGAGACGAAGGATAAGGAATGGAGGAATCCCTTCCTCCTTCCAGTCAACTACCGATAGGAGAGATAAGTCAGTAGTCCAAACAGGTCTATCCACACCAATGAGATTACTGCCAAAGAGAGCGACACACATTACGATCCTTCGTTGCGGGGAGGAAGATACAGCTTGAGACATTACTCGTATCACTCACTGCCTATCACTCATCTCAGTTCCTTATCATTTCATCTCGAAATCCCTTCACTCGATTATCCCAACAGATTGAAATGCTTGCTCTAATCTCTAGTACTAAAGTCCTCTGAGAGTGGAAGTGAATACCTGTAGATTCATGATTCCTGGCTGTGTGATGTAGAATGGCCACAGTTGTTCCCTCATTAGTTTGGTGCAGTAGGGACATTGAGACTCAGTGAAGATCGTCACATTCACCTACAATTACCCTCGGATCAAGCAGGATCACTAGGAAGAGTGGAGCATGCGACTCAGAGAAATATTTCCTCATTTCTGACAATAGGAAATAGTGGGCAGTCATCAGAGTGATCTTTGATCTCTGTCACTCACCTGTTGTCCGACTGCCAATGGGAGGAGGACGGAGAGAACGAGAAGGAGACGGTGCATCTGAGGGGGAGATTTGAGAACAAGTACTCATTACTCTGTTTGCACCATACAAAAAAGAGGGTTCAGAGGAGGAAGAGGAGATTGAGAGTACTCGGAAGGACGAGAACAACTTATGTCTGCTTCAACTTTCGAAAAAAGAATAGACAGTGGGGGTTTATGAAGTAGAAGTGATGGTTTGAGTGACTCGAGAAAGGCTCTAGGGCAGAGAGAACGAATTGGCATTGAACTGTATGAATGGGAGAAGAAGCCATCCAGGGAGGAGCAGAGAAGAAGAGGAAGAAGAGGGGGAGGGGGAGAAAGAAGTAGTAGGGCGATACTCGGGAAGCACACGACAAGGTCAATTGTGCAATGCCCTTCCATTTCCTCTGGCTGATGCATCGAGAGAGGGACCACAGACTGTTAAAGAAGAACAACAAGAGATTTGATGGATGGATTACACCTTGAGGGAGGAGGGTGAGAAGGGGAACGGGGATGGAAGCATGCTGAGAGTAGATAGCCATCCTGGCCTTGTCTGTTGACTAGCTGGAAGAGACAAAAAGGAAGGAGGGAGGGAGGAGGTCGGAGGGGAATGAGAGCGAAAGCATACGCAATATAGAAAGTGATGGGAGAGAATGAATGAACACTTTGGAGGATCGTGAGTCTCCTCTTCACTTTCTTTCGACTCAGAAAAGGTTAATCGGGGTTTAACATTAGATCAACGACATAATTGAGAAGGAGGATGGCATAGTGAGAAGAATGAGGACGGAGAGATTCGAGACTTCAGATGAAAGACCAGATCGAGAATTCGCCCTTTCCAAGACTTCTCTCTTGCTGCAGCATCAGAACTGCAGCAAGTAGCGGAAGGGAGAGAGGAGGGGAGGGAGGGGGAGGGGGGGGAGGGGGGAGTCAAAGGGTAGACAGACTAGTTGCAGTGAATCGGCAGTAGTTCAGCCCGCCCTCGAATGATCCAGCATGCATTCCCTCTGGCTATAGCCCCCCCCCCCCCCCCTCCCTCTCCCCCCCATTCATCAACTGATTACGCAACTCTTCCTTTTCTATGCTGCCAAAACGAGCTGAGATGAAGTGATAGAGGGATGAAATTGATAGCGATAAGTGACCGTGGTGGGGAAGTGACCACACGAGGAGAGATGCACATCCTGTACTAGGGAAGGGGAACGAATCCACTCCACATCTACACATATCTGAATGCACTCCTGCACTTATACTACTTGCATGCAACATAAACTTGGAAAGTTTAGGGAATTTCCGCCGTTTTCATTGGATGGAAACTACGGTATGATTCGAGATACTGCATGGAGTAAGAAGAGAAAGGGAGAGAGAGCAAGGGGAAGGTGTGGCACCTAGAGATGAAGCAGCCTTCTTTCTTATTTATCCCATTCAAATAGCCCATATCAAAATAAACACAAACATAAACTGAAACTGAAACTGAATTCATTCGAACCATGACGATAACAGTTCTATATTTCATTCGATCGGCATGTTTTTTTTTCTTTTCTGATATTTCCCATCAGGGTGGTCTAACGAGAGTTTTCGTATCAAAAGTGAAAAGAGTGGATCTGCTTTCCCTCTCATTCGTCCCACTCTCTCAGTCTTCAGCCTGTCCATTCCCCCTCTCTCATGCCCATGTGATCATTTCGTTGCCACACAGACTCAGGCCGGAAGCAACCTCAAGGACAGAAGAGACACCAAAAAAACTATCGGAGATGGGGAGGAAAGAAGTGAACGATTCTGATGGAAGGAGAGAACCCCAGGCTGGTGAAGAATTCATTCCAATCATAGCACACTACCAACTACCATTTCTCTTTCTCAATTTTGGGATAGCGAGAAAAGGGAGTGGATGCGATATGGAGTACAGTAAAAGTCAAACTCTACTCGACAGCAGTAAAGATAGCTTATTTACTGCTTTGGTCTCGCTGTTCCTCTAGAAGGTCGAAGAAAGGAGATATTAGTGCTAAGGGAAGAAATGGACGAGAATGGATGGGATTAGAAGATATGCTTGGTAGTGATGGGCAGGAGACACTCCTTTCCTCTCCTCGAGGGAACAAATGGAGTGAGTGAGAATGGCGGAACCGTGAGGGGTTCCAATATCTGGGGGGCCCTTGAGTGATTGAGTCCAATCAAGACTCGATTGCATCACGTGAAAGATCTCGCTTTCGATGGGAGAGGAGGGACCTGTCTGGAAGGAAGGTGTTCCTTCCCCCTTTAAGAGGACCTTCCCAACTGGGAATGAACAAGCGAAGGAGGAACAAACCAATGATCCCATCCTGTCAAACCTCCGATAAACAGGACTCTCATACCAACCTATTGCTTTCAATCCATTGATGTGGACCATACAAAAGCTGGATTCTCGTAGAAATTCCCGTCAACAAAATGGTGAGGAGATGAGGATACGGTAGGGATCAAAACGACGGATATCACTTGATTAATGAAGGAAGCTGCAAAAAGAGGGCGCGATGGGGGTCAAATGGATAAAGAAATGGCAGTAGAGGAGAAGGTGAGGGAAGAATTGAGATGAATGAGAATGAGATGAGGGGAATTGGATAGGCAGGAGGAGAATGAACATACAGAGAAGAGGATATTGAGAAGGAGAAAAAGGTAGTGGAACGGAAGAGAGGACTGATCTACCTCTAGATGGAGAAGAGAGAAGAGGAAAGGGGATTAGAGGGCAATAAGAGACCATTTAGAGATTGAGTCCCGTAGGGCCAATGTCATCAGTGAGTTGAGAGGGAAGGTGTGAGGACATGCATGCAATACTCCTTCTCCATTGCGAGTCATTCTTTCTAATCCATTTCTCTGAATGGTCTTCTGCCCACACAGATATTTCTCGTGTCCATTCCCCTTCCATTCGCCTAAGTAAACTCTCGCCACTTCCTGCGAAAGGTGAGAATGAATGGATTGTCCATCTACTCACGAGTTTCCGATAAGAGAAGGAACTAATGAATGGCGAATCAAAGGGAGGCGCTGAGGGAAGTAAGGAGAAGGAAGGGGTAAGAATAGGAGCAGAAAGGGTGGCGTACTTATGGGATGAGCTGCCTGTGCTAGTGAATGGATGGAGACTGGAGAAGGGGAAATCATCCACTAATTACTTTCCCAACACATGCGAACCAGATCATTGAAATCTTTTTTACATTAGCATCAGGACAGTGCCAATCGATAAATGATGAGGGTACTCACTCAGAAGGACTGAGCTCCCGTGAAGACTCGGATCTTTTCATATGAAACCCAGAAGATGAGAGACCATGGAGCCATTCGGATGTAGATCGGAGTGAATCCACGATAGAGAGTCACTCAAATTGACTGATGGAGAGAAGAAAGCGAAGCAACACCCACTGAATCCCTCCTCCTTCACCATCCTCACAAGACAGTCCGTTGATCCCTTGTAGGCTGTCGTCTCCGCTGAGGGATCTCTGGAAAGTCATTCACCGATCAACCGTTATTTGTATACCGTACCTCAGCTGCTGCATGATTCGTGTCTTGACCACATCAGCAGGAGTGCTCACAAGGGCAGCAGATAAGCCAGAGAGGGCAGAAGCGAGGAGATGAGTGAGAGTCGAATCAGTGAGACCCAGATTGGATGAGAGAAGAGTCCGTTTGGAGAAGTCGTAGCTATGAAGGAAGATTGGAAGGAAGGTCTTCAATTATCTCACCAGGCGATATCAGCCATGTTGAGCAGAGCAGCTCGCTGCACATTCGGAATCCAACCACGCCACAGCTCCTGTCAGGTATTCTGAGCTCAGAAAGAAAGGCGAAGAAACGTGGATACTCAATAGTCAAGAGGAAGATGCAAGTTGGTCCACTTACAGCGAATCCATGTTTTCTCACGATGGCCGATACAATGGATATTGTGTTTCCATGATACCTGAACAGGTTCTCTGGCATATACAAGGGGAATCATTTGGTATGAGCGTGAGTGAACTAACTCAGCATTGTGTGAGACAGTTCTGAGTTGAACTTGCACCTTCACGAGATCCATGGGAGAAGCGACGAACTGGGCAATGGCTCCTAGAAGTGCGAGATGAGGAATGGAGAGAGAGTACCACACCTGAGACTAATCCAGCCACCATCGCCTTGTATACTGTGAACGGGGCAGAAACAGAGCTCAAACAGAAAACATAGCTATCGATAGTAGTAAAATCACAAGAGAACTCACAAAGCACTTCTGATCTCTTCATACAATCCGAATCTGATTCCAGTGTAGATGAAATGGCGATAAACTAGACCAAATTATGAACTGTAAGTTGATGAATAAATGGAAAGAACCGGCAGGAGCACATCCATTCCATAGCGAGAACACCTGTCCTCCTCCCTTCTTTACTATTTCCTTCCCAATGGCAAACAGCGATTTTTGATCACCTGCAAGAGTTCATTATTCAATCTTTTGAACCTTTGGGTATAATAAGAGTTCGATTTATGGTGAATTCCGGATTGTGAAGCGAAAAAAGAGAAGAGCATCTACTAACCTTTTCGAGAAGATGCCTGTAGATGGGTCTTTACAATGTCCAGAGGATAAGTTGCTGTTTCAGCAACTGTAGCTGCAGCACATGATAGAATATACTTGGTCGTGAAATCGCGCATAGTCGCAGATCTGGTCAAACTAATTCTAGGCTATTCAATCATAACGAAAACAACCTCTCGTTCATTATCTATATGCTGGTGATTGCTGCCGTGGGGAAAATGCCCTGCAAAAATAGGTAGATAGAGGGGCAATTATATAGGAGCAATAAAGCAATTATAATAATAGAGATTGTTAAGAGAAATACGGTGGGTTGTACTGTAACTTTTAAATAACCCTGATAAAAGAATGGAAACCCTGAAATTGATCATCTTGATCGAGTTTCGTCATGAATTTCCTTTTTTCGGGTGGTCGCGGGTTTTACCTCATGGACTGTATATTTTACTATTCGTACTACTTTTTTGTTGTTATTATATGCTGATTTCTCATTTCAGAGCGACCGTGGTACATCTCACAATGGGTGAAGAGGCGAAGTGCCCGCAAGGAGTGAGCATTATTGCTTTTTACTTTTTTATCATCGTTTCAGGTCTTTTTCTGTTCGGTCTCCTTCCTCGTGATCTGCACCCACATTTTTACACTGGGATATCGCCTTTCTGCATGCACTTCATTCTTCGAATGGGTATTGAACGGCCAAAATATCATGAGTCTTTTTTTCTTTCAGATCGATGCTCTCCTCATCATGCTCATCTTCGTTCTACTGGCTGGTATCATCGGATGGTCTGAGGATAATCCACTGCCCATCATCATCGCATCCATCTACCTGGTATGTTTTTCTCCAGTCCTGGTCAACTTGTCTTTATAGGTTATTCTCTACTTCTTCTGTTTCTTCACTGCTGCTTTCTTCGTCGTAATTTTCTTCGGAAGTTTCTTTCGTGAAAATGCAAGTGCAGCCGCGTCTTATCGAGCTTTCAGCTCAATTCTCTTTTGTGAGTTAAAGTTCGCTAAGTAATAATTTTATTGTTTTTTAGATCTCCGTGATTCCTACTCTTCTCCTAAAGAGGCACAATGCGTGTATATGCTTACTAGTTCCATATTCGTCCTCTTCAGTCTATGCCTTAAATATGCAGTTGATGATGCGATGTCTAAGATTAGAATGGATAATGAGGTTAGAAAACTATTAGAGGAAAGGCTTACATTCACATGCGCATGGAAAACTCCATTACGATTAATTCCAGTAATATTCTCAGATGAATCTTCCTCGTTTCGTACGCTCTAATGACCGCCAAATTGTGATGGATCCAGCTCTTCTGGCTTCCTATCAAGTAAGTAATTCGTTATATATTATTGGACTATATAATGTGTTGCAGAGAGGCCTCCCCACGTCTCGTGCTGTCCCCACTGGTAAGTAATGAACAATTAAGTGTACGATGCGAGTTAGTTTTGATATTTCATGAACTGTTGCAGAGCCTCCACCGCCCTACCAATAACTGTCTTGCAAGAAGTATCTACATTGCGATTACTAAACTTCTGTAGGAGGAACATGTTATTTGTTGTACTCCGTTATTTACATATTGCATCTACTTTGGCCACTACTTCTTGAAGCACAATTCAATAATTTGTTATTCGACGAATTAGTTCGAAATTGTACATATAGTTAGCACAGTTTTACTCACCATCGTTGAATAAAGTTCGTTTTACATCTTGTTGCTTTTTTTCCACTGTTGAGAGTTCAAAGCCTCATTAATATCTAAATTATTTCCTGGTTTACGTTTGCGAAATCTTGGCAATCCTTTCAGAGATGGCAAATCAGTACGGGATCATCGGTCGTAGTGCAGGGAGCGGTGCTCTTAATGGATCGGTTACTTCTTTTTGCTGCAAGAAGATCAGCAGCAAGGTAATATTAGAAATTTTGCAGATAGCTGCGGGTAGTGACGATACATTTGTTTGGGATTAAATAGTGTCTGGTATTACAGATCGCTTAAGGGCCTTTCATAAATCGCCACTTCCCATTAAACAAATCATTTTCAGTTCCTCGTTGACTCGCTTTTCTTCATTCACATCGTCCTCACTGGATTCGTGTTGGCTAAGGACATTGCGATCAACGAAGTTTCCTGGGTTGGTACCTTTGTTATTTTGGTTTTGCCGCGTGTAGTTGGTAGCAATATTAATTTCTTCGATAATAATTTATTTATAGGCCAGTATGAATAAATTATACTTTTTAATTTTAAATACCGAAGTTTAAACGATATCATAGACAAGATTGATTACTTTGTAGTGGGATGCTAGCCGTCTGATCTACATGCTCGTCCTCATCTTCGGATTGGCCGCAATTCGCTCCAGAATGATTCTCCCCCTCGTCGTCTGCTGTTGCATCATGGTGCTTCTTTCTACATTTTGTTTCAACCACTTATATTAATAACACTAGCAAGGTTGTGCCCCCTCCCTTCGGTGGGGTCTTTCGTGCTAGCAGTGTAGGTATCGCAATCACTATTGGCGAAACTGTTTACGCGCGCTCTCTTCCCGACCGATTTCGGAATCTGGGCACACGGCGGGACACTACGCTTTACATATAGTATAGATATAGAATAGATAGTACAGATCTCCTTCGCATGATTCATTGATCCAATAGAACTAGAATTTGTGCCAGAGTATCTGGTTCGTGTTCTTCGCCATCCATGTGTTCTTCACTATGATCTTCATCGTCTCCTCTTTCTTCGATCGCGAATATGCGATCAAAATGGCCAAGATCGTACTCTACTGGACTAGAGTGGATTGTGGTGAGCTAGACTAATATATAATCTTTTGATGCTAATACGTATTCACGACTAAGGTAATTTCGTAATGTAATCGTATGTATTTAACATTCTTTTATCAGTGGGAGAGGTCATTTCTTCAATGGACTATCCCCTTCTCATCACCATGTCCATCGTCTGCTACTCCGTCTTCTTCTGGCTGGCTTATCTCCACGACAAGGTGGTGCAAAATATCACCCTTTTTTACTCTTATCATTTTCAGGTAGCAGATGCAATTGTGGACATCTTGGAGGATTGTGGACGCGAGGTACTCATTCAGGGAGGGGGATTTGCAATCAAAGCCCAGGGTGATGATATCACTTAAATTTTATTTAGAAATTCGTTCCCATGACTCGAGGAGAATTCATCCAGTGGATCAATGGAAATAAGGCTTCTTCTACTTCGACTACCGTAAGATGTTTTTTTTAAATAGTTTTCGATTAAAACTATTTTTTTAAGCCTGAAGTGAGCCCTCCCAAGTCTCGCACCCCCTCCTCTACTGGCAATAACGGTAAGCTTAAATATTTTTTTTGCTGTTTTTATTTGTACGATGTTAGGCTAACATTGTGTTTTTCAGGTGACAAGTTCGTTACTGTACCTCTCTACCCTCGTCTGGATTAATATAACCGAGTGATCTACAGATCCGTTTGTTACTCGGATATTCCACCTTTGTATGTACTCTGTTTTTAAAATACCTCGTTGTTGGAAGTTATCTCGTTGTTGGTTTCAATCCATTCAGAACTTTTTTTCCACATGGTAATGCTCTCGTAATTTTGTTGAGAAGTCGTGTTATCATCCACTGTTGTTATTCTAACCATACTCATTTCTGAAAGTTGATAATAAATTGAAGAAGAAACAACGTTATGATTACAATCGGTTGTGATATCCCACTTGCCTCTTCCTTATTCCTTCTCCTTGCCCATTCCACCCCACTCAATTCTTACTCTACTCTACTTCTTTCAATGTCCTTTTCCATGCGACAACGAGTGAATCTCAAGGGATTACAAAACTGAGAAAGGATGGATAGGAGATGAGGGAGGGGCAACTATTCATACGAGTCTCATACACTCACCCACGATTTCCTTTTTTTCAGTCTTGGGTTGAATCCGACCTCTCGTTATTTTTATGCTGTACTGTCATGTCTCAAAGTGAGGGAGGGAAGGGAAGACTTCTGGAGGAAGGAGAATTCCCCTCTCCTACTTCTTACTGCACTTACTGGCAGGAGGGGACATTGGTCCGTCCATTAGCATTAGTCGACGATTGGAGGGAAGAAGTGGAAGAGTGAATGGAAGGAAGAAAGGGCAGGTAGGTCAATCTGGAGGAAGAGAAGATAACTTTATAGGGAATTAGGTGTCCTTGTTGTTTTACTCCGATATCTCTAAATATGCTCCTTACCATTTGATTCGTCGTGATTCCTCTTGATTTCGTGTCTGAATTCTTCTCTTCCCTTCCCCTCTTCGATTCAAAGGTCATCCTTCGAAAGGAGTCTTCCTCCTCTCACAGTGCGTGTCCACTCCTTTTCCCGCTATGCATTTGTGATCACTCAGATTCCTTGCATACTCTTCTCCTATCACTTCTCAATCCAGTGCGAGTCTTCCTTCTCCCTTCATCTCCTCTCTTCTCCTCTCTTTCCTTACTTCTTAACAGGATGACTTCCTCTCACATTTCGTGTATACTTTGCCTGTTTACATCTCCCATAATTCCTCCAGCATTTTCCGGATTCTCGGAGGATGGCGACAATTCTGATTACATTTCCCTTCTTTCTTCAATATTCTTCGATTGATCAATCGATGGATGCCCGATGGAGATGAGAGATCATCTTCTTCCCCTGATCATCTCCTCTTCTCTCCTTGATTCCTAAGTGTCCATCGTCTCTTCCCTCCTCCTCTTCATAATTCATTCCTTCTTCAGTGCATAGTACAGATCTCCCTTCACGAGTAGTCCAATTGACTCTCAAAGGGAAGAATCCATTCTTCCCCCTTCAAGTGAGTAACCATGGTCTCCATCATGGTTGTGCCAAGTAAGTCTCTTCATCCTCCCATCAAGTGAGATGAGGGACCACTATGAAATCTCCCCTTCTCTCCTCTTCCTGTCGCATCCTTTACCCTGCACTCAGACTTCTCTCACTTCTTAATCCCATTCGATACCATTCAGTTAGTGATTCGTGATCTTCACCGTATCCTCTCCAATCCCCCACATCTATTCCTGACGTGGTCTCTATCGATGTTGAAGGTTGATTTCCCTCTTTCGGTCGACTGATTTCTTCTTCTTCTGCAGATGGCAGGTATCCAAGGGATAGAAGGGGATGAATAATCGGTTGTTCTAAGATGCCTCCCTCCCCCCCCTCCCCCCTACCCCATCTCCCCTCTCCCTCCTTTCCTCCAACAGGTGGCTTCAATCCATGGCTGCCAGTCTCTATCCTTATTCTATACCCCATTCACTTTTCATTTCATCCGCGCACTTTCCACTCAATACTGTCTGGTAAACCGGACTTCCGGTATTGGAAAATGACCCACCTGGAAGGGGCAACGAGGGATTACGGTATGTATGAGATATGGTACTCATCACTCGTTGAGTGCTTTTCCACAGCACTCACTTGGGACTAATCTGCTGGATAATCCATGGTTATTCAGTGTCACTTATCACGACTGAGAATATAGTCATTTGGACTGCCCCCCCCCCTATTGTCTAATTCCCATTGCCATATCTCCATCCTGGTTCTAGATCGTTGATCTCTCCCCTCTACCTTCAGATGAGATTTGTCCCCCAGGGGGAGATTGTCTCTCCTCTCCAGTGTACTTTACTGTGAATTGATGGGGAGCGAGCCATTTTCGTGTGTGTATTTAGAGTGAGAGAAGGGGAGATTCGAGTGACCAAACAGAGGGAAAAGTCGAGGTGGATGATGATACTCTCTCCTGGAGAAAAGAGACAGTCGAGTGTCCCCTTGGAGGAGTGGAGGGCAGAGGACATGAGGATACCCTACAGGGACAAGGAGTGAAAGTAGAGAGGAACGTTTCGAATATTAGAGATATCCATCGGTTCGGAGATGAGAAGAAGGGATAGGTACTAGTAAAGGGTAAATGGGTGAGTCTCTATCTTCTATCGCCTTGACCGACTTTCCCACGCTCTTTTAGTACTACTTCTCTGCATCGAAGGAGAACATCTTTTGAGTAAGAGATTGAGGAGGGGGAGGGGGAGAATGATGAGTAATCGAGACTCCATCTACCAGATTCCTTCTTCTGTCCAACTCTGTATGAGAGCTATAAGCGAGTATTGAGGTTTACTATGCACTAGCCAGCTACCTTAGAGGCGTGATCAGCTCATTTCCTGTGATGGGAATGAAGGAAAGGGAAGAGAGGAGAGGGAGCTTAAAGGGACTCGAGAGGCCAGGTAAACGGAAGTACACTAAGTGTCCCATCGTAACTAGTACGTGAAGAGAGGGAGGTCAGAGTGCATATCCTCCCTCTCTCTCTCCGTTCTCCTCTCTTGACTCCTTAGATGCTTCATCCACAATCTACATGGTTAATTACCGTAACCCGATCTGATAGTTGTCCGCTTGACCGGATACTGTAATTTGGTGTATGGAAGGAGAGTGATCATACCAACTGGCACTCCAACTCTCATCTGTCTCCTCTCTGGTCCATTTGAATCTTCTTCCCCTCGTTACTCGAGTTCTCCCTTCTCTCTTGTCTATCCGACTCCTCCGTTTTCCCTTTTGCTCGTACTTGCAAGGAGTACTGGGAAGGAATAGTCCGACCCACATTCCTTCCAGTCACTTTCCAATGACTCCTTTCCCTCTCGATCCTCGCCCTTCCTCTGTTGGCAGGAGTCCTCGTAAACGGGGAGATCCATCTGGTGAGGTCTCCTCCTCTTCATCACCAGAGGAACATCCCTTTACAACCTCGCCCCCCTTCCAGTAATGAGAACAGCTTCTACCTGTACCTTACCCATCCTTCTCCTCCTTGCGCTGCCAATGTTTTTGTACTCATTATCCATAGAGGGATCTATTCCCCCTTCTCTCTGATTTCTCTCCTTCTCTCCCCTTCCTTCACTATTCCTCTCATCTTTTTGCCTCATCATAGAACATTCCAAGTTGTTTCTCTTCATATCCAGTTAATGAATGAGTGACGAAAGAGTTGAGAGAAGAGGTGAGAGCAGTATACGGTAGATCCCCCCTCCCACTTCCGAGATCCCCTCTCCCTTTCCCCTCCCTTCTGAGTTCTTTGAGATTCGTCTTTCACTCCAATCCTGGACGACGTTTCTTTGAGTATTTGACGTTCGCGAGTGAAGAAGAGAAGAAGAGAATGGTCATTTAGTGATAGAGAGTACCAAAGAAGGAGACTGTCCCCTCTCCTCCCTCCCCTCCCTTCCCCTCCCTCCCTCTCCTCTCGATAGATACCCCGCAGCCTCTTACCTCAAACAGTACGAGTACAAATATACAGGATAGAGTGACCTCTCGACTCGTTGTCTCTTTTAGAGAGTAGAGTACTCCCCCTTCCCGTCACTTCCATCCTTCCTTCCCTCACTCCTTCCTAGATTTCCTTCCTTCGATCAGACTGTAGAACTTGACTCGTTCTCCAACTTTCACACTCAACTCCTCCTCTCCACTCATTCTCCCTCTCTCTCTCATCCCCTCTCCCCTCCACCTCGTCTATCCCCTCCTATCTATGCCGTAGGATGAAAACTGTGGGATTGGACTGAAAGTGCTAGGATAGGGGAGTAAGAAGTGAGATCTCTCTTAGATATCCCATTCCTCCAATCCTCTTCAGTGATCTACTCGCGGAATTACTGCCTAGTACCATATGTTGGGGGCGAGTTGAATAGGAATGTCTCCTCTCTGGTTCCCTCTGCTAGTTAGGCAATCTACCTTCTGTAGTCCTTTTATCTCTTCCCTCTGAATACTCGATGGAATATAGTAGTGGATATCTCTTGATCATCTCTCAATAATATTCATACATCGTTCCTCCATTCTCCCTCTCTCTCTCTTCCGATCTATTCTTCTTCCTTCTTCCTTCTCTTCTCTACTCTTCTCTCTACCATTTCTCCCATTGATTGTGATTCAGAAACCTCGAATAACTCGTAATCGTTGTCTCTTCTCTCCACTTGAATCTCTAACTTTCCTCCTCTAACGTGTCCCGTGCCCTTTCCCTTCTCCTCCATAACTTCATAACCATTCTATTCTATCTCCTTGGTGCGATCGGCCCTGTTTTTTTTGTCTTTGTTACAATACTATGCAAGTATCTCGAAGGGGAAGGTCGTGGATGGGGAAGGTGCAAGGGGGATCTCGTGATCATCGAATCTTCTCACCTCTTCCATTCTCAATGTCTACTTGTTCCCTCGTTGCTGAGATGATGCCACTCAGTGTTCCTCCCTTCCCCACTCCCTAGACTTCCCCTTCGATGGAGGGATCAATTCGACAGGGGAGGGAGGGATGTTGCATCTACCCTCCAGATGAAATGTTTGATGGATGGACACAAATTGTGCAGCTGTGGAGTACTAGTGGAGACTGTACGAAAAGAAGATTCCTCTTGATCTACTCTCGCCCTCTCGGGAAAGTGACCAACTTGGAGAATGGCTATGTAACTGCTTGACCCAGTATAGCACCCCCCTCTCTCTCCCCCTCTTCTCTTCTTCTACCTCTTTTGTACTCTTCAAGTTGGTAACTCGTGTCATTCCTAGTCGGTCTCTCCCCTATCCTCTGGCTGACCATCACTGACTCATCCCTGCTTCATCCTCCTCATTACCTGATCGTTCTCTAGTCTTGCCTAATGTTTCCTTACGGTACTCTATCCCCTCCCTCATTCAAACGAGATCCGCCAGTCGTCTCCTCTCCCTTGTTTCAAGTTCCTTTACCCTTTCTCCGTTGTTGTTTAGAATGACCATCCTTCCTTTACCTATCTCATCTCCTCCTCTCTTCTCTTTTCCCACTCTCTCCTTCTCTCTGTCCACTCCTCCTCTCTTCTATCACTGCACTATCTCTATCACTTATGAGTGATAGAGAAGTCGGTCAATTGATAATTGGTAGTTGGGAGGGGGAAGGGTAGTCTCAGCATGTCTTCCTCTTCCTCCCCTCAGGGATACTCTTCATCCTGGTACTATACAGTGCACAGATCTCTTATCCTCCCTCTCCCCTCCCCTCTCTCTCTTCCCGCTCTACTTTGAGCAACAGCAGCTTTATCCACGTATTGCATCGAGAGGGGAGAGTGTCTCTGCTCTCTCTCTGATCCCCTCACTCTCTCCTTCTCTCTCACTCACGAGAGATCGTAGCGGTCTCCTATGAGGACATCACTAACAGATGCTACGAGTATGTCACTTGTATCTCTCCCTTCTCTACCCTCTCTCTCTCTCTCTCCTCACTCAGCGGTATGCTGTGCATATATTACTACCCCGTGAGTCTGTTATATGAGTGATCTATCTACTCTCTTCCCCTTCCTCCCTTCCCTCTTACAGTATCAATACAGTATCCCCTTCTTTCTACCGTCCCCCTCTCTTCAGTCCTACCTCCATCTCTCATCTCATCTCTTCCCTTCTACTCGATCGTCTCTTCCATCAACGAGGCACTTGGTTGTAATAGAGGGCACGTTGCAGTAGTCAGTAGCCAGTTGCACTCCTTCCTTCCTCTCCCCTCCCTCCCCTCTCTGAGTCCCACCCCGATCTTTGCTAGTTACGGTACGAGTACAGTCTCACTCCGAGTAGTGAAAGGGGGCGCATTAACTCTCCTCTCACAATCATGGATGCGACAGTGAGATACTCTCGGATCTTAGAGATAGTCCATCTCTATCTACTCATCCCGATCTCCCCGTTCAACCGACTTGTTTTATATCGAAGAGAGAATGCTGAAAGTACACTGTAGAACGGACTTAGAGACGAGTTTAGACTCCTTCCCATTAGGAGATACTGTAGATCAGTGAAGGGGAGAGAGAGAAGCACGCAATGAGAGAAGGAGTGTTCCAGAGGGGATGGCTACAGTAGTCTCTCTTTGTTAGCAGAGAAGAGCTGTCTCCAGAAGGAGACGTCCCCCCTCTCCCCCCTCTCCCCCCTCCCTCCCCTCTCCTTTCGGACTGAGATTGGTGTCTCTATATCTTCTCGTGCTCATCTCTTTTGTACATCATTAACTTCTCCTCACTCGACACACTTATGGAAGAGGGGGTCGTTCATCTAGTACTTTCCTCCTCTTTCTTCCCATTCTCGATCACTTTCCTCACCTCCTACTACTTTTTGCCATAATATCCATAAATGATGACTCTATTGGCTGTTTCTCTCTTCTCTCTTCAATCCGGGTCATTCTTCCTCATCTCACACTCATCTAAGACCTCCTACTGCTAATTGAAGAGAGTGTCTATCAGAAGAGAAGAGGAGGATCCCCTCGATCCACCCGTATGTCACTGTCCTATCAACTGTTCATATCTCCCCTCCCTCCTCTCTCTCGGAATCCCCCCTAGGGTCTTTCCTAAGGTCACCGCACGCGGTCAATTCTCTAGTTCATCTCCCTTCCAACTTATCCTACTCTGTACTATCGAGATTCGAGTAGAGGGAGATGATGAGAAAGTGTACTTGTCCATTCCCTCAATCTCTTCTTACTCACGAAAACGTCCCTAGCTTCTTTTTGGAGTGTCGTTGTGTATTCAAGGACTACGCCTTCTATCGTCGACTCCTCTCCTCCTCCTCTCTCTCTACCCTCTCACCACCTCCCCTCAGGATAGGTCAGCTCTCGCTTGCTCTCGGCTCTTGACTCAACTGTTTCACTCCGTTATACCAACAGAGAAGGGGAGGTTTTCTTTTCTCGTCCTCTCTCACTCCATTTTTGTGGTCGTTTCCACTTGGAGAACTCTCTTCTCCAAAGGCGGAGTATTGCCTACGAGGGGACAGTTGCTTTCTACTCCTCTCCTCCTGCCCCCCCCTCTCCGCCGTATCCCCCTCTCCTCCCCTCCCTCCTCTCTCTCCTCACTCTCATTACACCCCCAGTGTACTTACTCGTAGCCCTTCGAGACTCAACCTCCCCCTTCTCTCCATCCTTCTTCTACTCTTCTTAGCACTTATCAGTATTCGTCTCTAACTCGAGTAATAATCATAGTACCGTACCCTTCCCCCTCCCCCATCCCTCCTTCTCATCGTCTATTCCCTCCTCTCTCCCTTCTCTCTCAACTGGTTACTAACTAGTAGTGACTCCGCCTCCTTCGTCTCCCTTCCCACTCTCATGCATGACTACGGTAGCAATGGGAGGGGGATATCCCTCCTCCTCCTTTCTGGATATCTAGACTGCAGTTGATGTACAAAAAGAGATGGATATAGGGCAGAAGCACTCTCTCCCTCCTCCTCCCTCTCCCCCCCCCTCTCCCCCCTCTCCTCACCCCTTCTGTAGACGAGCTCCGCTCTCTGTGGTGTGTAATCAACTGAATAACTGTTTGAAGAGTGCGTTGACCATTGTCCATGATAGAGTTGACTGGGAGGGAGGGGGAGTTGCATACCTCCCCTCTCCTCCCCTCTACCTCATTCGACTTATTCAACCGGTCTCTTCCCAATTCTATCCTATTCGTTCACTTTATCTCGTGGATGGGAGTTTCAACTCGGAGTGATAGAGAGAGGGGGAGGAGGGGGGGGGGGGGTGCCGTATGCGATGGTAGAGGGGACCTTCTCATGATGTTTCTCTATATCGTTTACTCACTTCTTTTCTTGACTCTCAACGGGAATCGACAAAGAGAAGGAGACTGTTTCTCTTTTCTGTGTGTGTTTGTACTATTGGCCTTCCAGAGATATCTCTCTCCCCGCTCAGTTGACTGACCACCTCCCCTCCCCCCACCCCCTCTCTCCCTCTCCTCCCTTCTTTGACTGTATTAGATTACGATATGTTTGGAGTGTGTCTCTTTCACTTCGGGAGTCTCTTTTCAATTGGATAACATGTCGACTGTCCATTGGATCGGTACTCTTTCGGGTGGTCTCTCTCATACTGATCCTACCTTCTGGCACCATTCGTCTCTCCAGACTCATCCTACCCTCTGGCACTACTCCTCTCCCTTCTCTTCCCTTGTGACTCTACTCGCTGCACAACTGTTTAGTAGGACTGCTTCGAGAGGACACTTCTACTCACCCTCCTCTCCCTTCTCTCCCCTCCTTCTAACTGACCGATTCCATCGACTATTACAACATGAATAGCTCATCCAGAGTACTCTAGACTACTTGTGACTCCCTCCTCATCCCTTCTCTCCTATGATCACTTCATAGTAATCGTATAGTATTTGATAGAGAAAGAGAGAGAGAGAGAGAGCAGTTTGACACTCGATGTCATGTGTTGCATGTAGGAGATTCGACTAGGTGATACTCAATCGAGAGGGGAAGGGAAGGACCACTGGATACGGTAGCCAGGAGGGATGGTAGATCAAAGCAGTGATAATGGTATCACTCATTGTCTCTTTCTCGCTCTCCTCATCTCATAAGTGATGAGAAGTGGTGATAAAGGAGTGATAGTACCTCATACTAGTGGGATTGAAGCTGTCGAAGGGTAGTAGAGAAGGGGAGGAGAGGGAGATGGGAGAGGAGGAGGGGTGGGGGAGAGAGAGGAAGGGTGTCTGGATGGAAAGAAGAGTGGGATAGGGAGTATTCCAAGATACTGATAAGGTGAGAGTACGGGACTTTTCCACTTCTTCACTCTCATTTCACTCCTTCGATTGGCCAGATTACCTCCTCATCTCCTCCCCCTTTCAATCTGTCAATCACGATACTCGCAAAAAAGCAGACGCGTTACTCCTTATCTCCTTGTTTGTTTTTGACAAGCTCTTATCAGTAAGTGACAAGTATAACATTGAGACCGCCCTATCTCGTCTGAAATATGGTAGGCCTTTGAAGTAATGAGTCTCCTCCATCTGAATCCTCCATCTCTTCTTCTCTCTATGTAGGGAGTTCTCCCAACTATTTGTATATGTGTCTTCAGGAGTCTCTTCGATGTCTTCATCCCTTTCTCTTCCAGTTCTTCTCTATTGACCTACCCTCATAGGGGGAGTCCCTCTCCCTCTCCCATCCCATTACTACTCGGATACGGTTGATGCTACGGAGTCCTTAGAATATCCCTGTCCGTCTTTACTCTCTCCATCATCCATACTCTCTCATCAACTACTCTCAGGGGGGCATGATCTCAATGAGTATTACCTCACTCTTCTCACATTATAGGTGGGAGGTCAATCCATCAGTCCTCTCTCTCTCTCTCTCATTCCTTTCTTTCTCCATCACATGTTGGTTATTCATTCATACTCAGTTCACCATCTTCTCACTACTAAGCAGTTCTCTGCTCAACTCGCAACTCCTCTCCATTTCAACCAAAAATTGGTACTCTTATCTACTAGTAGTACTTCGATACTCGTATCTGCTCTCTCTCCTCTCTAATCTCGAGAGAACTTCACTATTTCCCACTTACTCTCGCTCACTCAATTCTCCATTCATTTCCATTCTTTTTAACCAGTTTTTTTCTTCATCCCATCTCCCTCCCCCCCCACTGCTCGTTACGGGAGTAAGATCCCATCGGCTATTATCCATCTCGACACTTTCTGTTCCATGTTTTCGCGTCGTTACTGTCTACTCTCATACCGTATTTCTTTCTTGCAGATAGTCCTGTGTCCGTGTCTACAGTAGGACACTCGTGCTAGAGTAGAAGTAGAGGGATACTGTAGATCGAGAGTAGGCATCGATTGAATGCAAGAAGAGCCACGGGAGGACGAAGAACATCGAATGGCCGAGTGCAAGGTAAGCAGAATTGGATGTACTTTACTGGTCTTATCACCTATTACTCCCTTTCCCTCCCCTCCCCCATCCTTCATCCTTGTTTCATACTCTCGTGCCCCTTCGTACCACTACTCGCAATCCTTCACTCAGTAGTACCGTACTCTTTCCCTTCATTCTGTCCTCCTCTTCCTCTCATCCTCTTCTACTCTTCAGTTGCCCTTCTTGGCTCCTTCTTCGATGGAGCAGTTCATGCATCAATTCTTCCCTCCTCAACCAGTGAAGAAGGAAGTGGAAGAGGTGAGATTCCCCATCTCGAATCTTCTCATTCATTCCTATCCATTCCAGGTCTCTGAGGATCCGTGTGAAGGAGCATTCGCATCCCACCACGAATATTCCCCCGAGGAGAACGCTGCTACTTGTGAGTACTGTAGATTAGTAGGATAAGGTAGTCATGGGACAAGGAATGAGATACATCGATTGAAGCAAGCGAGAGGGACGAAAGCCCGGATACGGTATCGAACTCGCCAGATGGAGGAGAGGAGCAGGAACAGCCGAAGCCACAGTTGAGCGAGCATCTACAGCGTGAGTTGATTACAGTATCCACGAAACGAAAATGACTATCGACAATTGATTATTGACAAACTGATCACTCCGTTTTTCAGAACTTCTTCAATTCCATGCTGCGAGTCTGCAGGCAAAGATGGGATCGAACGGGAGTATTTCACCCTCTTCTGATTCGAGTAAACGAGGATCGAAGATCGATAATCTGGCAGAGAGATTGGGAGGAGCAGTGAGCTCCTCCTGCTCTTCCTCTCCTTCCTTCTCTTCTCTGCCATCAGCAGTCTCTTCCATCCTCGGTCATTCTGCCTTCCAACCCCAGATGGGAGCTCTCTCTGCTCTTGCAATGCAACTCCAATCGAGTGCGATGGGACTGAACCAGTCTCCTCATTCCTCAGTCATCCAACCCAATCCCACTCTTCCTTCCCTCCTCCTTCCCAAACAGGAACCCGTGCAGCAAGTGCAGCAGTCGCAGCCCTCCGTGGGCACGACTCCTCAGGGATACACGCAGAGTCCGAAGAGGAAGAGACAGAGGAGGAATCCCGTCTGGCCATACTTCATTGTGGAGGATGGAGTGGCCAAGTGCAAGCAGTGCGCCTACTCCACCAAGTCTGTCTTCTCCACCAATCTCAAGGTCCATCTCAGATCGCACCACCGACCTGACTACGAGAAGGTACCGTACTCCTTCCTGAGCATCTACTGGGTCACATTCGTGATCTCCAATGAATTCCTTGCTTGAGGTGATCGAGGCAGAGGATCAATTGAATCTGAACGCCCTTCTGCTCTCTGGGAATGCTGCAGCTGGACTGGCAGGGAAGGACAACAGGAAGAGGAGTCTGCCCCCCATGACCTCCTCCATCCTCATGACCATCTCCAAGTGTGAGTACTGTACGAAATGAGATCAGAATTACTACCCAGAGGGCACGCGTACTTTTTGTGATAGGGAGAGACTAATCAGGTCTTATCAGCAGAATCGAGAATAGACCCTGAAGGAGAAGAATTGAAGTAGTGAGGGTAGAGAGGAGTGAGTGTACTCCTCAAAGAGTAAGTATCTCCTCGTCATTCCATGACTCAATGCAGAGTATCAATTGGTGAGATAAGGCCCTGAGGAGTAGTACCTTCCCTCTCCCTCACTCTCCATTCCTTCCCTCTCTCCAATTGTTTACCCTCGTGACAAGGCAAGGCGAAGCTTAACAATGTCTCCATCCACTGTCTCGATCACTCCCAATTTGGGGACCTTTTTCTTCTTCTCCCTTATCACGAGATTGTTACAAAAGCGGACAGACTTGTTTGTGGCATTGGTAAAGCGACCAAAATAAGAGTTGTTGATCGGGAATAGAGCAGGTGACGAGTGAGAGGCTTATCGAGCACTCTCGTAGAGGGCACAGAGGGGGGGGGGAGGAGTATGTCCTCATCTGCAGAGGGATCGAGAGGGAGGAGACGTCCTCATCTTAATCATTTCCTTCCAGTGGCAGCTGCTAATCAGACATCTGCACTGCAAGCAGCACTGGCCAATCAGCAGAGTGCAGCAGCAGCTCAGATGGGAGGATCTCCCCCCTCGGAGAATGAAGCCATCGCTGCATTGAGACAATCCATCGCTGCCAACCAAATGAATGCATTCAAGATGGCACAGAAGAATGGAGGTGAGGAGAGGATGAGACAGAGGGGAAGAGTGTAGACTGATCTCCTTTCCTTCCTCCACTGATCTTCTTCCTTGCAGACGTTTCCTCGGCCTTCTCTCCTCTCTCAATGACTCGTCCCCAGTCTGCGGCTTCCCTCCATCAGCCGACCACGCCCCTCGCACACTCGACTCCGCCCACTCCCAGCCCCGCCCCCACTCCCGACATGCTACTGCAGCAATTGGGAGGACTGGCGGGATTGCAGCAGGGAGTGTTGGGGGGATTGGAGATGCCCCAGCCAAAGAGAAGGAGACTGAGAAGACATCCCGTGTGGATGTTCTTCAAGGATCTGGAAGACAGAGTGAGTACAGAGGGAAAGGAGTAGATGGAGAGAGAGAGAGGGGGGGGGGGGAAGGGGAGAGTGACCATCCCTCCTCTCTTCAGATGGTCGGATGCATCAACTGCAACTTCCGCACTGGATCTGCCTTCTCGACGAATCTCAAGATGCATCTCAAGGCCCATCACAAGGAGGATTATGCCAAGGTGAGGGGGATCGATTAGGGAGAAGGATACGGTAGCAATGGGGAGGAGAGGATATGGTAGGAATGGGGGAAGATACTGTAGGAGTGGGAATCAGCAGAGAATTGATGAGATGCAGGTGCTTAAGCTGGAGGACGAAATGAGGATCGAGGAAGGAATATTCGGAGCCCCGAATAAAATGAAGAGCGAATTGATCGATTTCATTCGAGGGGGAGGAAATGCCAACACCCCAAATGCACCTGGTGAGGAATTAGGGGAGGAAAGAATGAATACTGAAGAAGACGGAGCATGGAAGAATACGGTAGATGATAGTGATAGATGAATTGGTTTTCTTAAGGTCTCTCCACTGTCAATCCCTCTCCTTCTCCTCTCGTCCAACAGCTGATCGCGAATGGATTCAATGGAAGATCTTCCCCTCACGTGAGTCCATTTCCCATCAAGAGAGGGAATGATCTTTGATCTCTACAGACTCCTGGTTCGCCCTCTCTCCGCATTCCCACTATCACCATCAACAACAACAGCGCGATGAAAGTGTGAGTCTCCCTCTATTCCTTCTCTCTCTCTCTCATCCTTCCTCATCTCCCTTCATCGAAGTCTCTCTTCAGCGAAGAGGAGGGCTACTCTTCCCTCCCCATCAACGACAAACTGGCGGCTCTCGTTGGTCTCCATTCTCTCTCGGGGATGGACAATGAGAATGGAAGTGAGGCTGAGAAGAACGAGAAGAATGATCTCATCGCCAGACTCTTCAACAACCCCGCACAGGTAGACAGAGGGAGCAGTCAGATAAACATATGTTGTTCTCATATCTTGAGTAAGTGTAAGAAAGACGTTCAGACGCAATCTCTGTCGATGTCTGCCCTGAAGGCCTTCAATGGATCGAGTGGAGTCACGAATGATTCCAAGTCGTGCACCTCCTCCTCCGTCGATGGATCCAGCATCGTCTACGATGATAGGAAGGTACGCCCATCTCATCGAGTACCACTCTCAACTATCATTCATTCATTCAACTATCGACTAACTATCGATCCTATCGATTAAACTAACTATCGTTCAACTAACTATCGATCCTATCGATGATCTTCTCATCTTATCTTTTCCTCTTCCAGTGCGAGAGAGATCGAGCAGTGGCGAAGTTCGCGAGTGCAGTGGGAGAGAACCTCGTGGCATCTGATCCATTCAAGGTAACCCCCCCCTCCCCCCTCCCTCCCCCCTCGTCCGTCCCTCCATTCACACTCTCCCTCGCCTAATCCACCCTCAGTTTGCTGTAACCGTGCTACCATGTCCCGCATATATCCTTGTCCTCTTCAGTCCCTGTGGTGGTGGTGTTGAGTGTCTATTTTAGGAGGAAGAAGATGATCAAGAGAATAGGAGACCAGAGGGAAGTGAGAATAAAGAAGATATGGGGAGGAGTGAAGAGAAAGAAGAAGAGGAAGAGGAGATTGATCTCAGTCAGCAGAGTCTACTCTATCTACTCGGATTGATGATAGACCATCCATCGACATTCGAAGAGAATATTGAAGAGCGGGAAGACGAAGGAGAGAAGAAGAGGAAAATAGAAGAAGTGAAGATGAGAATGGAAGAGATTAAGAAGATGGAGGATACAGTGGAGAGAACGAGAAGAATGGCATGTGAAAGGATGAAGTTGAAGAGATTGACGGAGAATGAAGAGGAAAGGAAGAGGAGATTAGAGAAGATGAAGATGAGATATCTGAAGAGAATGGGAGAAGGAAAGGAAGAAAAGGAAGGAGAAAGAGGAGAGGATAAGGAAGGAAGAATGAAGAGAGACCAAGAGAGGAGATTGAAGAGGAATGAGAAACAGAAGGAATATCAGAGAAGGAAGAGAATGGAGAAGAAGGAGAGGATGAGTCAGGAGGTTTGAGCTTCCTTCTCGCTTATCCTAACTTACACTCTCACCCAAGCTTTTCCCTTTTGTGTTTTCGGTGTGGTGGATTATCTATCTGTAATGTCGTCCCTATCAATCGATATTTTCTCCCTACCGTACTCATATCTTTCCTTTCAGGATCTTCTTCGTGTTCTCATCCCTGAATACGATGTGCCTGATCTTTCTACTCTCGCATCTCTCCATTCTTCAAGTGAGGAGTGCCACTCAGAGGGGGGTGCTCTTTCCTCTGACCCCGCCCACTCGGAAAGGGCGGAGCCTACGGAGAGTCCATCGGGAGATGAATTGAGTGGAGAAGATCATGCTTCTCGATTCGAGCAATTACTCCAGAGTCTCTCCAATCAAGAGTGCTAGACCCCCCCCCCCCTCCTCCCCTCCTCCTCTCTTCTCCTTCCCATTCCCGTCCCCAACTCTTCTTCTTCATATCACTCGTGCCAAACCATCCCATTTATTGTGCAACTCTTTTCTCCATTATTTGCTATTTATTCTGTTATGAACTGCATCCCTGCCATATTCTTCCTTTCAATCAATCAATATTCTCGAGTGTTTCCTTCTTATCGATCGCTAGAAATGGTTAGTAGAGTAGTCCTTCCTCTTTCTGCTTGTTGCAATCCACTTCATTCAGCTCTTTCAACCACTTCATTACTCAGATATTCGTTACTCCTCTCTCCCAATCTCTTTCTTCCACCTTTATTTACTCCGTTTCGTCTTTCAATCAATAATGGCCATGTTCTCACTACCGTATGCACTGATGAAAACCGTAGTC
The DNA here is from genome assembly GCA_036245805.1 of Pristionchus mayeri. Lineage (NCBI taxonomy): Eukaryota > Metazoa > Nematoda > Chromadorea > Rhabditida > Neodiplogasteridae > Pristionchus > Pristionchus mayeri. Next base: position 22,832,631 of record BTRK01000003.1, on the reverse strand, counting down.
TCAACTGATCGATCAACCTTGCGTTCTTTCAAATGCTTCTCAATTGTGATGACTTATCCTCCCTCGAATGCAATATTCTCTCTTTGAACAGTGTGATATCCCTTCCCTCCCTTGGTACAGTACCCCTTTGATCCTTCCTTCCCTTGCTCATCCCTCCTAGTTTCCATCCCAGTCCGACTCCTCATTTCATAACTTTTAATATACCCAGATAGAGTACGGTAATAATTATGAACCGACTGATTTGTAATAACTTTTTCATTCATAGAAAAAATTTTTGTTTTTATGTACCGATTTCATTTGTACGCTTTTCTTCCATTTTGAGGAAGCCAAGCCGTGTGGTTCAATACAGGCAACAAGATTCACTGATAAAAATATTAAATAAATATGAAATATTCGAATTGATTGAAAAGGGGAGGGTCATCAACTGGGGGAAGGTCATCAACATTTATGGATGGTTGGTATTTAATCATCAGAAAGGCTTCGCCCTGCACGAATCTTCATCCTCACTTTGAATTGACATGAGTTTATTTCGGAATGCAATTGATAACAGGAAAGGAACGAGTTGGAAGTCGCCCGAAAACTCCAACGAAAGAAAGAAGTGAGATCTCTTCTATTGTCTCTGTATCGCATTGATAATCTCCTGAGCAGTCTCGTCCCTCAACGCCTTCTTGAACATCTCCATCGCTGATTCCATCTTCATCAGATGGGAATCACTCATCTCAAAGAACTCCTTCCTCTCTCTCCACTTCTCTCCTTCTCACCTTTACTATCAGTTTCTTCAATCGATCGATTTCCTTGTCCTTCTCAATCAATTGTTCCTTCAATCCTGTCACTTCCTCTGATCGATCGAATGCTCGTAGGATTGAATCCATTCTATCCCCTGCACATTATCCATTCTCTCTCTCTTCTTCCTTCCCTTCACCTACCAGATGAACTCTGAGGAGTACTCGAGTGAGAGGTCAATCGATCGGAAGTAGACGGGGTCGATGAATCCGCCAGTTTAATCTGCCAATCAATGAATGAGTCACAGGGGAGAGATGGATGCTCACTTTCTTTCCTACAGTAATCTCGATAGTTGGAGTGGCCTCTTCGGATCTCCTCTTCTCCGTCTTTATGGGAGTGTATCTTCCCTCTGGATTGAATGGTCCTCCCGCTAGAAGTTCCTCTGGATGGGATGGAATGTGATTCCTGCACGGAATAATTACTCGAGAAAAAAAAGATGAATCTCACTTTTTCGGTCGAGAGAGACGATTTCCGTAGATTTTCTTGATCTGAAATAGTAATTTCATTACCACTAGATTGAGTTTGCTTACCTGTTCTACATTGTTAATTCCTAGGGTGTCTCCGAATCGAACATTGCATCTCTCCGTCACTTTACTCCACATCTGAGACCGATTCTTTTCAGTATTACCTAAGGATGGCATCATACCTGATTCCTCTCTGAACTGAAGGAAAGAGACTTGCGGCAGTGATCGACATTCACTGAGGGATCTCCCGATCTGAGAATTGACGATAAGGATTCCCGAATTCAAGTGGAGAAATAGTATTTCGTTATGAATTAGCTTTCAACTGTTGGTGGTTCAGTGGAAGTTCAGTAGTCTTCACCTCATCGTCTCCTTCATTTTGATCCTGTCGAGATAGAGATTGACTAGGTCGAACACGAAGTCCGCCCGTGCACTCCGAGCATCCGTCGCCTTCGGAGCGGGCGTCTTCCTAGAGGGAAGAACTGATCTTTGATCTCCCCCTTCCCTTACGTTTCCTCCTTCGGTGCATCGGGATCCATGAGATCCAGCTCCATCTCCGTCTCCCAGTCCAGCATACTCGCCCCCTCCTGCATGAGTGAGTGACCAATGGAGGGAGAGTGACCTACCGAGTTCTCCTCCTCTATCGTGTCCATGCTGCTTCTCTGCAGTTCTCCGTCCAATTCCTCCCTGGGAAGAATCATCTTTTACCACCTAATCCCTCTCTGATTCTCATGAGGGAGAGCAATGTGACTCACTCCTTGACTATTCCTTCGACGAAGAGAGCTACCTGGTCCATTCTGTGATCTGGAAGGGATGAGTTGAGGAATGAGAGATAGATATGAGAAGGAAGAGGAAGAAGTGAAAGAGATATTAGATGGGAATGTTAGTGAAGAAGGAAAGCCTCGATAGAGAAATAGAGGTATATCTATGGAGATAGGGATAGAACAGAATGCGTTGGTAAGTAAATGGGGAGAAGGGAATGGAAGGGGATGCGAGTGAGTGAGAGTCAGCGTGGGGTGAGAGTGAGGATGATCGATACTAGAGGGGGAGAAGAGAGGAGAAGAGAAGGGAGAGATAGGGGAGAGGAGGGGAGTAGAGGGGAGAGGAGGGGGGAGGAGGGGAGAGGGCCAGGGGGGGAGGAGAGAAGGGGATGGAGAGAGATAGTGAAGAGAAGAGAGAGGGGAAGAGATGGGAGCCGAGCGAATCTCTCAATGGGAGAATGGCAAAGGAGAGGAGAAGAGAGAAGGCAATTCCTCATTCATGGAGCAGTGTTATCTCATAGAGTTTTGAACTGATTTATCGTAAGTACAGTAATGATATGGCCTCAATCGAATTGAAGGAAGGAACGACTATGCAGGAAACCCGGCATTTCAAGAGCAAACTGAGATGAGGATACGGTAGGTCGGAGGAATCGATCGATTGGTGACATATCACATCTGGGCATTCTCTAGGGCACTTCGCATGTAGACTCCCCAGTAGAGGAAGTTGTAGAGAGAGTAAATTACTGTAATCGATTGTCATACTGTAAGGAGAGAGAGAAAGGAGTCCACCTGGGAACATGAATCGGGCACATTGATCGACTCTTTCTGATTTCTGGACGACGGTCAGTTTATTTTCACAGTGGTGATTGGAAGTGCGAGAGTTAGAACTCATCTGAAGAAGAGAAAGGAGAGAGGGAAAGAGAGGCTATGACTGCACTCTTAATACATTGGAAGAGCATGGTTACCAGGTCACTTAAAAGGATTGTCTCACTTTGAATAGAGCTACACCAGAGGGTTTAGAAGGGAAGGAAAGAGGATGGGGTACCTTCTTGAGATTCCACTTCCTAGTGGATGAATGGGAGAGAGTGGAAGGTCTCCCCTCATCCTTCATCAGGAATCCAACCACTGCCAACTCTGCCAGAGACGCGAACACGAACCCGATGCCACTGCAATTCATCTGCTGATGGAGACAATGAGCATGGAGGGTGGGGGGGGGGGGGGGGAATGGCCCTCTCCCAAGTGCATACTCTTTCGTCTCCCTAACACTCAAGAGAATGGGCACAATTAAAAGACGCATTCCACTTTTTAGATAATATCCAATAATTTTGGTCGAACGAGGAAATATCCTCTTCAATTTCTGAATATTTGTCTGGATGCTTACCCCAACACCCATACATCGATGGCTTTGATGTACGAGACTCGAGGCAGATTCCGCATGATATTTCCGAATTGGAAAGTCATAGCGAGAAGGGCATTGACTCCTGAGAGAGAAAGTCTTCCTTATCCTCTCCTCTTCCTCACCAATCATCGTTCTTGCTGGGATGGCTCGAGGACCGAGATAGAAGGGAATCCACGAGATGAAGGTTGTCATGTACGTTGGAATGAATCCTCAACTTCATCCTTCCTTCTACATAATCCCCCATCTCATTCTTTCCCATCAAACTGTCGACGTTCTCATGAATATTTTCTTTATCTCTCTCTCTCGATCTACCTTGCAACAGATACCATCCGTATCTCCTCCTGAAGTAGAATGTCACCGTCAGTTCATCCCAGTATCCCGCAGCGTAGTACTGAAATCGATACCGTAGAAGATGGAGGAAGAGGGGTACGGTAACCTGCTTGTTGCTAGTCGTGGAGTAGTTGTACATGGTGAAATCGGGTAGTTCGATGTCCTTGAACTGGATGAGAGCGACGTCATTCCACACCATCAGCACCTGAAGGGAAGAGAGACTAACTGAGAGATATCACTCTGTTATTTCCAACGTATTCTCCATCGAGAGTAGAGGGAAAGGAGAGGGAATAGAGACCTCCATCCGATTGTAGTTGTAACTCTCGAGAGTGAGGGAGCAGTTGACGTTGTCCATGGGGAACTTGGAGAGGTCCAGTTTGCACGGTCCTGTGCCCTTGATTCGCCAGTTGGACCAGATCGAACCTGCAAGGGGAAAGAGAATAGGAGAAGGAAGACGAAACATTCGTGAGTACAGAACGAACAGATCCACTCTACTCATTCTGAATATCTGCCCGATTTTATCTGTGAATTTGCGATTTCTGAGATCAGTAAGTTAGAATTCGGGCAAGAGAAGAATCCGAACGAGCAATTACACATCAATTAGTCTAATTAGCTGACCATTGGGGAAAACCATGAGGAAAACATTGGTGAAGGGACTGGAGTGGATCTGGGCCTTCTTCGAATTGATGAAGCACGTGTTGGGAGTCCAGATATCTTGCAGCATCGTCGAATCGAAGGAGATGTTCAACTGAAGAGAGGAAGGGGAGGATGAATCCTGCCACAGGGAAGGGAACGATCACTCAATGGAGATGGGCCAACAACGTCTGAGTACGCTTGTTTTCATTCACATTATATCTAATAGCAAGCGAATTTAAATTTCTCTAAATAGGATAGATATATGTACTCACTTGACATGGATTGAGATTCCGATATTCCAAACCCGGATCAGTCCAGTATTCGTTGACGTACAAATCTGGAAGAAGTCTTTCTCTTATCTTCGAATGGACATCAATCTTCTGAGTGGTAGTGAGACTCTCTCTCTAAGGGATGATGACCCCTGTGATTGGATGAGTTCCCTCTCCTTCTTTCCCCTCTCTACTCTTCAGATTGATTTGGAAGCAGCGAGTCTCTCAACTCCCAAGAGATCGAGGAGAAATGACAAAATAGAAGGAAGCAGTTAGGAATCACTAGAAAAGAAGGGGAATACAGTTGCAGCCTCCCTCCCCTTCATTCTAGTTGTGATGAGTGAGTGAAGTGATCTCTCTTCGTTCTCTCCAGACTTCTCCAGATTGTACATCCCCTTCCTCTCCCTTCTTCGTCATACGGGGACGATCAAATTGAATTACTCGGCAGGAAGGAGAGGGAAGAGACTGCCAGAGGAAAGATGAGAGAGATCAAAACGAATATCGATCATGGCTAGTTAGATGAATCTCCATTTAGCCTACTCAGAAACCGAAATAAAAAACCCAATTTCCACAATTTTTCTCTTTCAAACCGGTAAACATTTGGTCTTTCTCTCTTATTCTCATCTCTGGTATGACTTCACTTCATCCTTATTTTCTTCTTCCCTTTGTCTCCTCTTTATTCCGATTTAGATCAAATTTCAACGAAATATTCGCACGAGGATGAGATATGAAGAGGGACGAGACCACCCCCCCCCCTTCCCCCTCATCCTCACTGGATATCAAAGTTGTGCACAAAGTTTCCCTCACTCCTCATTTCAAATGTTTTCTCGTCGTTCAGAGAAACACAATAATATAAGAAATGAGGGGAGCTGGTATATTTTGCACACCACTGATGGATACAGTTACTCACTGACCAATTTCGAAGTCCTGAGTCAGTTCAGACAATGATGTCACTTCCTGTACCCACATCTCGATTCGTAACTCCACTGGGATAGATGGAAGCCGATGTCGATTGTACGTCTGAGTCAGTTTTCAATGTAATCTTCTATCTACCGTATGCTGACCAATTTAGTCTCGTGGAGTATATGATCCATGATCTCCGTGTCATTGGCACACCCTCGGTAGTCTTCGTCGATCTCATTGAGGGAGTGGATGAAGGGGAGGAGAGAGGAAAGGAACAACCACTGCATCACCCTGAGAGATCAAGGATAAAGGGAAGAGTAGAAGACGATTGGTGAAGAACGTCCACCATCTAATGCATTGAATCGAGTCTGTAGCAGTAGATATCCCCAACTGGCCAAGGATGGTCTCCGTACCTCTTTTGCACATGGGAACATCACAGATCATGAAGCGAAGACTGGGATGGGACAGACTACTCTTTCCTTCTCTATTGTGTGTGTCCCCTTCTCCCCTCTGACTCCTCCCACTTCCTCCCGGACCTTCCTCTCTGTGCCATCCCATGTCTCCCATTTCCAGACGAGTTCCAATCTCCAGTTAAATTTCTACAAAGATTTTATGTCAATGGTATAAGCTGGACAAGACATATAATAATGAACAAATTTGTTCAAATCATTTGAGCATCAACTTGAGATCAGCCTATGTTCATATATCAGATGTAGATTTTGCAAATTATTAAATCACAAGAATTAAAAGACATTTTTTCTTCGAATTGTTTCGGCCTTTCTTTATTTCCAAAAAGAACACATAGCCGTTTGGAAGAACTTTTCGCTAGTCCATGTAAGTTGGAACATTTCAGCGAATAAAATTATTTCGTAATAATGTAAGTAGCGCTATTTCACAGTTACAGTGTCCATGGACTTCTTTGCTGAATTTTTTAGTTAATTTTGCTAATTATTTATTGCCTTGCTATATACGTTAATTTATCCTGACGTGAAGTTTAATTTAAGGGGTACTCTTCAGAATGATCGGCGAATTCGGGAATGCGTCTCCGAATCCTCTATCAAGTGAGTTTTTTTTCTCTTCCAGTTCAGTTGTGATTCTTCTTTCTGTAGTGCTGTATACTTAAATAATATCAATTACTTTGTTCCATACTTTTTAGTGAATGCTCCTAGCACAAGTGCGCCTGTCGAAAGGGCTCCAATCAAAACGAAGATCACACTTCGTGCTCCCACTCCTCCGACTCCTTTCTACACGATGAAACCAAGTCTACCACGTAAGTTCTATCATTTATTTGTATTTGTAAATATTATAGTGGCGAGTAGTCGTGTCTCTCTTACTTTCTCTTCAATTGAAACGCTTTCAGCACCGAGCCAACTATTGGGAAGTATGGATCTACTTCGTGTCTACGATTTGTCCGGTTCATACCAGAAGTTCTGCTCACCAGAGGGAACCAAGCGAGTATGTTATATCATCGCTTATGTTGATTATTTCTATTTTCAAAGTTCTAATGAGTTGGTGATTATTCTTGAAATGATATTGCCTTTAGAAATATTTTCAGATAGCTAAGGAAGATCTTAGTTCATTTCTTCCCCATCTTTATGGCGATTTCAACTGGCAGAAGGGTCAAGAGATTTCGTGGGTAAAGATGCTCATCGAAAAGCCACCGATAACTGGAAAGGTTGTTGTTTCATCTTCATACTTGCCATCCTTTTTCAATGAAAACGTTCGGTAATCCCTTAGTGCACTAACGGTAATAAGTTGTTGACTTGCGGGCATTACTGATTGTATATATAATTTAGAATTACCTCAGGAATACATGAAATTGTTCAATATTTGTTTACACCTGTGCTTCATCACAATGTTCAGGAAATCGCTCCTTTGAATGCTTCTGCGATGGCGTCGTTCAAATTGCAACCAGGAATCGTCGATGAACCGTACGCTTCTTAATTAAAACTTCTAATATACCACTGATCGACATTTATTAGAACCTCGAAAAGTTTTTAGTTAGTTGGTTAAATATTCCTCAACCTTTTCATTGATACTGATTGCAACCGCAATCGCTTGAGGTACCGTTCTCTCTTCGACACTTCCTATGAACTCGTGAAGGAAGGAAACGGTGTTCAGCAGAAAATAGTGAAGAAGGAGAAGAGGAAACTGAAGATGAGCATAGATCCACTCGATGAAGACTGCATTGACAGTAAGTGAAATTATCTTCATTTGTATATGGGGAAGGAATGGAGAAGTGGTAGTTTACTCTTGCTTTCATCAAGCTTCTGTAGACTAATCACGTCGATTTTGTAGATTGGGCGATGGACGGAGCTGCTCCAGATATGGGATCGGATGATGAAGGAGGAACGAAGAAGAAGAAGAAGAAAAGTGATAAAGATAGAGAAGAAAGAAAGGAGCGAAAGAAGGAGAAAAGGGAAAAGAAAGAGAAGAAAAGTAAACGAGAACGGGAAGATAAAACGATATAGCTAGTTTGGGTTGTAGATTGTTACGGGAATCGGAAATTATGTCATGCACATTGCCTGATAAAATATATTGTTCAATTCTATTTGTTGTAAATTGTTTTCTGTTTTTGGACAGTAGTAGTATACTGGAACGGGGCATAAGAGGGTAAGCAGATGGTTGTAGATGGATCAACGAAGATTCGGGGAGAAGATCCCCCTTGTTCCCTCTGAGGGAAGGAAGGGAGAGGAAGATGGATCAGCTTACGATATCATGCAATGGATGAGGAAGAATGAGAGTGGACGAGAACAAGAAGTTGAAACTGCATTCGGAAGGAGGAGAGGTATACTGTAGATGGTGATCATCGATTGACGGGTGTTCCTCAGTGATCTACGCAGACTACGCTGCATCAGCGAAGGCCATTGTGCCTATAGAGGAGTATCTGCTGAAAGAGGTAGAGTTTTGGCATAAGAAGATCACTCCCCCCCTCCCCCCCCCCCTCAGGTGCATCCTCTATACGGGAATACTCACTCATCTGTGACTGTGACTGCTGAACAGACCACTCTCTTCGTGCACGAAGCCAGGTTAAATGCTCAATCGATATGGAACATCTACAGTATTCGTACTCCGTATACAATACCCCTAGCCGTTTCCTTCTAGGGAGGAGATTCGATCTCTCACTGGCGCCGGGGACACAGATGCAGTGATCTTCGTGGGAACGGGCTCGACTGCAGCAATTGATCTGCTAGTACACTTGGGAGCATTCGGGAAGGTCGGAGGTACGGTAGATATCGATTGTTTGTAATGAGGTGAGTGAGGTCAGTGCCTCCTCTCGTGGTGGTCCACTCGATCTCTGAGCACCACACGAATATTCTGCCGTGGAGAGAAGCAGCTGTCGAGTGTATTACTGTGGATGAGGACGAGGAAGGAAGAGTAGATGAAGAGAAACTAGAGAAGACTCTCCTCATGGTGACGCCATCACTCTAGTCAGCAACAGCCGTTTATATTTAGTCGAAAGAGAAGTACCCTGATCACACGATACTTGGAGCCTTCACGGGAGCTTCGAATGTAACTGGAGTCCTCAACGATTTTATCGGAATCAACGTAATTCTGAAACGGTATGTCCAAAAATGCAGCAAAAGTTCTGCGTTCGGGGGGAATCGAACCCCCGTCGAATGCTTGGAAGGCATCCATGCTGACCATTACACCACGAACGCGGATGGGGAGCGGGGAAGAGTGAGTGCCTATGCCTCGCCTCTTCTCTCGTTTTCTCTCGTTAGTCCCTAGGATGCGAGATGAGTGAGAGTTAGGAAAGAGACAGAGGGGGGAAGAGTGAGTTTCATGCTAGGGCGGCAACAGGGTGAGATGTGTTTGCAGTCACGGAGCTCTCTCAGTGTGGGATCTGGCTGCTTCCTCTCCGTACGTGGGAGTGAACGTGAACGGAGTGCACCCAGTGGACGCAGTCTTCTTCTCGGGACACAAATGGCCTGGAGCAGTGGCCTCCCCTGGTGAGAGAATGAGCAATCTATAGGGAGGAGGAGGATTCCCTTTGATGAACCCGCCATGAGGGACGACTTCCAGGTGTATTAGTAGTGAAGAAAGGGCTGATTCGTGCAGATCAACCAAAGAAGAAGGGAGGAGGAACGGTATTCTATGTGAGTGCTCCCCCCTCCTTCTATCTCGATGAGCATCCCTCGATTGCAGGTCGATGAGAAGAGCACGACATACCTGAGAGATGCAGAGTATCGAGAGGAGGTGAGGAGAGGGAGGGGAGGGGGTGGACAGAGGAAGTGTCTTAGGGAGGGACGGGCGACGCCATCGGCATCATCAGACTGGCATTGGCAGTGAAGTTGAGAAGGTCGATAGGAGAGGATAGAGTGATGGGGCGAGAAGAGACGATTGTGGGGTGAGTCCCTCTTCTCTCTTCATTGCATCCACGTACTCAGTCGTCTACTCGATGGATTCTCATTCATTCCCAATCTCATTCTTCTCGGTCCTCCCACGAGAAAGAAGAGACTCGCCACTTTCGCCTTTCTAATCAAGGTGAGGAGTACTGTACTCCAGTCGATAATTGATTCAATCCTTTCTAGGATGAGATCTCTGGTCTGTTCTTCCATCATAACTACATCTCAGTGTTGCTTAACGACCTCTTCGGAATTCAGAGCAGGTGAGGGGGGATCTTTCTTTCCCCTTTCCTCTCCAATTGATCTCTGATTGGAGGGCTGGATGCGTGTGTGCTGGTCCGTACGCGCAGCATCTACTGGGAATCGAAGGAGAGGTACGAAGGGCCCATTCCCCCCACTCGCACTTGCAACTGTTTATGGACCCATGTGTGCATCTGCTTCATCAGTTAGACCTTAGTATTCAGAGAAGGGAGAAGAGTACTTTCCTCTCAGGAGAGGAATAATGAGAATGGTATTTCGATGCAGATCTCTTCTCGTTTCCTCTCTCTTCTCCGTGAGGATTCCTCTCTCGATCGATTACATCTCAGGAGAATCGGCGAATACTCACAGCAGGTAGATCATCCTGAGAAGGAGAGAGAGAGAGAGAGAGGATGGTTAAGGAGATGATTCGTCCTGGATTCACTCGTATCTCCATTCCCTACTTCGAGAGCGATGACAAGGTCAGGAACCGACTAATGTCAATTTTTTAAAAATAATGAGTTTAACTTATTTTATCTTCATGTGCCGACTCGTAATCGACAGAGGTTTTGGTTGATTTCACTTGCCAGGTTGATTTCGTTCTCTCGACGATTCGATTCGTCGCCACTCACGCAGCAGACTTCCTCCATCACGTGAGAAGAGAGAGATGATAGGAATGAGAAATGAACTACAGTATCAACTGAATGCTGAGAGTGGAGAGTGGCACAATGAGAAGACCAGAGTATTCAATGATAGGAAGTGGCTCGGATTCGTCTCTTTCGGAGAAGAAGGACTCAAGGTACGGTAGGAGAAGGAACGAGTACGGTAGAAGATTCAAAATAGTAAATATTGGTTCGCAGATCGATAAGAAGGCAACGAAGAAGAGTGATCTACCGAGGGATGTGATGAGAAGAGCAGAGGAAGAGAGGGAGAAGGCGAGAGAGATGATGATGGAAAGGGTGAGTGGTGCATTGTGTGGACAGGGATACGGTAGTGGATAGCAGAGTACGGTACCCGATGGTCGAGTGGCACTGAGTGAAGAGGCGAAGGAACTGCGATGGTTCGTCCTTCCCATCGAAGTGAGTGATGAATTGAGAGAGAAAGAGGAAAGAACATTGTTGTGAACAATTCATTTACAATTCCATGTGATTCTTTACTAGGAATACTTTTTAGTAGTTATTTTTTGAAATTGTAGATTTGGGAGCGAGAGAAGAAGAAAATGGATGTGGAATATCCCGATTGTGTGATTCGTCCGAAGAGATACGAAGAGAAGAGAGAGAAAGAGAAGAAGGAGAAAGATGAAGAAACGAAGGATTCAACTCCTCTCGACTCGGCCACTACTGGGAGTGAGACTGTGTGCCCTCTCATGGATATCTATGAGGTGGAGTGAAGAAGGAGGAGAAGTAGGAAGCGCAGAGAATTGCAGGCAGAGCAGCAAGGAATGGATGGAAGAGAGGAAGAAGGGGGAGAAGATGAAGAGGAGGAGCACACAGGGGAGGAGGTGAGGGAGGGAGAGAAGGAGAGGAGGAGAGAGGGAGAGATCCATTTAGACATCGATGGAGGACTGGAATAAGCGAGTGATAGTGACTAGAAGAGAGATCACAAGGTACGGTAAGAGGTGATACGGTAGGAGGCAGTTGTCGTGTCAGGAGAGAGGAGGCAAGTCTGCCTTGGGTCGTCCCTCCTCTCGATCTCTACAAGCAGACCACTGAGAGCATCCACTCCCTCGGACTGATTAAGGTGCTGGCCAACTATTGATTGATCTATAGTAAGATGTGTGCAGGAGGGGGACAAAGTACTGGTGTGTCTGTCGGGAGGAAAGGATTCGCTCTCCCTCTTGCACATTCTAAGATTCTACCAGATCAGGAACAGAGACAGGTACGGTACATGAGCCTTATTGATTGGCTCATTATCAAAAATTTCAGGCGAGGAATCCAATTCGAACTGGGCGCGATAACAGTAGACCCAGGATCGACTGCGTACAATCCAAGACCGCTCATCGAATACTGTAGATCGTTGAATATCGATTACTTCTATGAGGAACAAGGTGTGCAAGATTGTGACATTCGTTATTATCGAGAGGTTGTGTAGATATTATCGGACAAGCACGAAAACTGAAGAATCTCCGTTCGATCTGCGCATTCTGTTCGAGAATGAAGAGAGGAAGGTACGGTAGTTTCGGAGTACGGTATAAACTGCAACTGATTGATATTGAGACTGGCAGCAGCTGCGGTGACTCACGGATGGAATGTGTTGGCGATGGGCCAGCATTTGGATGATCTGGCTGAAAGGTACGGTAGATTGAATTATCGATCGAATCTTTTCATTTCGAGTTTCTTCATCGCCGCCTTCCAAAATGGAAATCTGAGCACGATGAAAGCACAGTATACGACGAGGTACGGTAGAAGGGAGAAGAGTACTGTAGGTGGAAGAATCGATAGATGAGTGTTAAGGGATTCGAATCTGCGCGTGATTCGTCCCCTCGTATTGGTGAGAGAAAAGGCACTGAGAGATTTCGCGGCCTCTTCCAATCTCCCCGTTGTTGCTGAGAATTGCCCCGCTTGCTTCAATCAGGTGAGACAAGAGGGAGAGAGGGGGAGATCACTCCATTCCAGGCCACTGAGAGACATCGAATCAAGCAGATGCTGGCACATCAGGTACGGGGATGGGAGGATGGATTAGACTGGAGACTGAATGGAAGTCTCCTCCCCCTGGATAGGAAAGAAGTGATGGTCTCCCCCCCTGGATAGGAAAGAAGTGATGGTCTCCCCCCCTGGATAGGAAAGAAGTGATGGTCTCCCCCCTGGATAGGGAAGAAGTGATGGTCTCCCCCCCTGGATAGGAAAGAAGTGATGGTCTCCCCCCCTGGATAGGAAAGAAGTGATGGTCTCCCCCCCCCTGGATAGGAAAGAAGTGATGGTCTCCCCCCCTGGATAGGGAAGAAGTGATGGTCTCCCCCCCTGGATAGGGAAGAAGTGATGGTCTCCCCCCCTGGATAGGGAAGAAGTGATGGTCTCCCCCCCTGGATAGGGAAGAAGTGATGGTCTCCCCCCCTGGATAGGGAAGAAGTGATGGTCTCCCCCCCCTGGATAGGGAAGAAGTGATGGTCTCCCCCCCCTGGATAGGGAAGAAGTGATGGTCTCCCCCCCTGGATAGGGAAGAAGTGATGGTCTCCCCCCCTGGATAGGGAAGAAGTGATGGTCTCCCCCCCTGGATAGGGAAGAAGTGATGGTCTCCCCCCCCTGGATAGGGAAGAAGTGATGGTCTCCCCCCCTGGATAGGGAAGAAGTGATGGTCTCCCCCCCCTGGATAGGGAAGAAGTGATGGTCTCCCCCCCCCCTGGATAGGGAAGAAGTGATGGTCTCCCCCCCTGGATAGGGAAGAAGTGATGGTCTCCCCCCCCCTGGATAGGGAAGAAGTGATGGTCTCCCCCCCTGGATAGGGAAGAAGTGATGGTCTCCCCCCCCTGGATAGGGAAGAAGTGATGGTCTCCCCCCCCCTGGATAGGGAAGAAGTGATGGTCTCCCCCCCTGGATAGGGAAGAAGTGATGGTCTCCCCCCCTGGATAGGGAAGAAGTGATGGTCTCCCCCCCTGGATAGGGAAGAAGTGATGGTCTCCCCCCCCCCTGGATAGGGAAGAAGTGATGGTCTCCCCCCCCTGGATAGGGAAGAAGTGATGGTCTCCCCCCCTGGATAGGGAAGAAGTGATGGTCTCCCCCCCCCTGGATAGGGAAGAAGTGATGGTCTCCCCCCTGGATAGGGAAGAAGTGATGGTCTCCCCCCCCTGGATAGGGAAGAAGTGATGGTCTCCCCCCCCTGGATAGGGAAGAAGTGATGGTCTCCCTCAGGAACTGCTGTTCCCTGATCTCTTCTGCTCTCTTCGATCAGCCCTTCGTCCTCTTCTCATCGTCGATTCTGCCTCGACTGCTGAGATGAGAAGGAAAGCTATCGAGAACATCGTCAAGACGAAGAAGAATGAGGAATAGAGAAGAAAAGAGAAGGCAACTTGTTCATTTTGTTGTTTCTTGTTGAACTACCGTTAAAATGTCCACTTCCCAATTTCTTCTGTTCGCGCATTGCAAGCATTGCACCGATTTCGTTTATCAACTACATGAGAATAGGATAGTCTACGGTGTTCGAATCTTCTCTAATTGAGGTATAGCTAAGAGTGTTACGGTGGAAGCGAGAATAGATTTAATACGAGAAATATGTAGATTTATAAGGCTGTGATCACTTTCGATAGTGTGAGAATGGAGGAGAAAAATGCGAAACTCGCAGCAGTACGAGAGGAGAAGGTAGATAGAGGGAAGGATAATATTCAATGGAAGAAATTTTATTAACGTAATTCCTGCGAAAACTGGTGACATGGGATATCCACCAGATGATGACGACTGATCTGCACTTCGACGACGTCATCCATTCTGGAGGGAGAGATATCTGGAGGAGGTTGAATGACACTGAGGAAAGTGAGTGACGACGATCCATCGAATAATCTTCTCTTAATCTTTTCCGAAATTTTGACTCTGCACCCTCTTTCTCGATGCTCTCAATGGGGTGAATAGCCATAATGAATGTGGTAGTTTACTCCCGTTGATGATGCTCGAAAGATTCAATTTGAAGGAAAAATACGAACTCAAATCTCCCGAATTTTTTCTCCTTTTTGTTATAATGCTGTGATTTCGGTCATAGTATTCATAGATACTACATTTATCGATTAATGAGGGTTGATTTAGTGCAGCATCTACTTCTCGTTGATCTCATCCTCCTCCTATCTTACTCTTCTCTCATCAATTGATCGCAGACGAAAGGAGTCTTAGATGGGGCTATCAGTGTCATCTCAACTTTATTCGTACCTCATCATGGGGAGTGGGGAAGTGGGCGGGGACGGGAAGGGAGCAGATGGAAGAACAGCTCTGGCCATCCCACTCTCTGAATAATCATTCAATTCCTTCCCATCATTCCTACTCTCCTCACCCCATCACCGTCTTCTCTTCCCAAGTGTCCTTCTCTGGACTGTACTCCTCAACCGAGTGCACGAAGTGTCTACCCCCTCTTCCTCCGAAAACGAGCAGTTTTCCACTGTGAGCGAAGAGGAAAGAGCTTCTCCTGTGAAGTGGAATCAGACAATCCTTCATACTGTGGTTGATTATCGATTCCCTCTTCCCATACCTTGCAGTCTTCATCCCCTTCAGAGTAGTCCATGAGTCCGTCTTGGGGCAGTATCGCTCGAGATCGGACAAGATGGGATCGGGTTTTCGATTGAGGAAGTCATAGACACTCAAAAAATCAAGTAGATTGATAGTCTTACTTCTCAATCAAATGGTCAGCTGACTCTTCCCCTATATCTCTAGTGACCATAATATCCTCTAATCATACCCTCCAACGACGTAAATGAATCCGTTGAGTGACGCAGCTGCGCCGTCGAATCGACCAATCTTCATGGGGGATATTGTCTTCCACCTACAATTCATTCTCTCCTCCTTCTATCTCATTCCATTCACCTGTTCGTATCGGGGTCGTACATCTCGCAGTCTCTCAGTATTCCCTCATCGTGGGCTCCAATCCCCCCGAAGACTATGAAATGAATTAGTTCATCATCATCAATAGTCGTTTTACCGTAGATTTTGCCATCGTGCACACACGATGCATGATCTAATCGTCCTTTTATCATCTCTGCCAGACTCGACCATTCTGTAAAGATGTTTTCGAAAAAGAAAATGGAAGATGAAGTAATAAGAGATAATATTGCTTAATTGAGTTAAAAGTGAATAGAATGACTAATTCGAAAATGGAATAAGCTCCAAAAGGAGAGGAAAGGAAGAAGAAGAGATGCCTGGGGAAGCAGAGGAAAGGTCGAACATCTGCAGACACGATACCATACCCTCGGGATCGCCAAATGAGTAGCTAGAAGGAGAATGTTAGAGTCTTTTCTTCGACGCTTCATTTCATGTCTTCTTTCTCCACTTACAATCGCCCATCCATCACTTCACATTTCGAATTCTCTGTACACGAGATTGCAGGGGGAGTCTGAGAGGAAGTGAACCATTCACACAGACTTCTACCAAAGTAGAGTCTACCTCACTCCACTCATTCGTCTCAGTGTCGAAGAGGGGCACTCTCATGTGATCTTCGTCGTTCCAACCCGCGAACAAAATCTTGAATGAATTCCCTCGACGCAAACGATGGTGTTCAAAGAACCAACCTTCGTGCCTACGGCTACACAGTCGGATGCCCAAACCGAGCAAGAGGGAATCCTCCCTCCTAATATCATGGGATATAACTGGGTCTTATTGGCAATGATATCTCACTGGTCCATTCATTCTTCACTGAATCGTAGATCTGAACGGGGGCGATACTCCCGGGCGAAGAACCTCTTCTCCATCGACAAACTCATCGTACCTTGATTTCCTTGAGGAGAGAAATGCATTCGAGTGACTCTTTCACCCATTCCTTCTCCATTATCTCAGTGATCGAAGAGTCCGAGAGGAGAGTGAATCTTACGGCCTTTAGCAGTCTACAAAAGAGAATATCGATTAGGAAGGAGATTGATCACTCACTTCGATCCTTCTCTTCTGTTCTCCTCATGTTCTCCCATCCATCGATCGACTGCTTCGAAGACCTGAGGGAGGAACTCAGTTAAGGAGGGAGGAGAGAGGAGGAGGGGGGGGGGTGTGACTGACTTGATCTTCCGAGTCCACGTGTAGAGTACTCCTCTGTATGAGCATCAATAGAATGTCAGCAGATACTTCGGTGAAGAGAGGAGTACGGGAGATGGGAACGAAGTTCTTCTGAATGAAGGAGTGTTTTGGTAATTCACCAGGATGGACTCATACATCGATGAATCCAAGGAGTTTCTCAACTCCTTTGTATCCCTCTTCTCTGAAGTAGAGGAAGAGAGGGAGGGTCGTGTCGTAACGAACTCGTTTGAAGAGGAATTGAGCACACTCTTCGATCACCTTCTCCTGAGAAAGATTATCGAATGATGAGTGAGATTAGCTTGAACTTCCTACAGTATCAGACTCTTCATATGACTCACCATCTCGAAGTACACAGCACCCTCCATTAGAATGTAGGCTGTTGATTGAGTGATCGAGAGATTGCCACTATTCACATATTCGAGTAGTTGTTTTATCGTGGAACAACCGAATCCTGAATGGAGAAGGTGGAAGAGACAATGGAACGAACTGAACTTTTGGATAGAGGAGAGAGATTGATTCGACCATTTGAATTCTCCGAATATCCATGGGAGAGGGAGGCATGGAAGAAGTGACTGCATTCACTCAGACGATCCTTCAAGGAGGGGAGGAATACGGTAAGTCAATCGGGAACTGAGTGGTCGAAGAGAAGGAATACATTTGTCTCTTCTTCTCACCTTGTGCATTACGAACTCCTCATCTCCTATCTCGACAATCACATGCGAATCCTCTTCCATCTCTCTAACATTAGATGGAGATTGATCGAATATCTACAGAGATCAAAGATCATCAATATTTGTCAGCCGGATTTCACCTCTGGGATGGGATGGGAGATTGATTCGGTGCCAGGATGATCGACATCTCTCAGGGAAATTCGAACCCCTGCCAATGGATTCGATGGATGGAAAGGACTGTTTATCTCACCGCAAGTCTCGAAGTAGGGATCCGATGGATTGAATATAAATTCGTTCGTGATGAGGGAAGATCGAATCTTCTGGAATGAAATGAGATCAAATCAATCCAGATTATCGATTGGATACCTCAGATTTGTTCGAATCTTTGATCGATGCAGAGGAAGAGGAAGAATCGACCTGGAATCGATTGGTTCTCTCTCAATTTCTGTACATGGAAGGACCTCGATCACGAAAGAAGAAGAGTCTTCCTTTCTCCCATTAGACTCAATCTCTTGTGAACTCGTAGACTCGTCGTCTCTTTGACTATCTTTTTCCCATTCTTCCATAGTAGATCAATCTGATGAGGATACGGTAGAATAAAAAGGGAATCGATAAACCCACGAGTGACGAGGAGAGTCGACCACTCTGGAGGAGGAAAGAGGAGGGAAGTAAGAGGGAGGACAGAGAGAGGGAGTCGTCATTGTAAATCGTCATTATTGATTTTTTTGGTAAATGTATTTTTAGGAAATGTGAGTGGCACTTGATGATGAAGTGGAAATAAGACGCTGATGCTATTCACTTGTGATAGTTCAAGAGATAGTTGCCATCTCGAGTGTGATTCCCACTTCTCTCTCTCTCCACTCCTTCGACTCTTCGTCCATCCAGTTCCCTCCTTCTCTCTTCTTCTTCTAATGCAGTCCCAATCCCTCGTATGCCCCCTCTTTCTTCTCCATTGGATGATGCAGAGAAAGGATGGAGACTACACTCATTTCTATATTGATCACAAGAAAATTCAGTGTGCACTGATGGTATTGATGGTTGAGTAAAACTGGAGGCGAGAAGAGGGAGATAGTGGTGAAGAGAGAATCAGTGGAGGAGCCATGCAATCACTGCGATCTGAATGGATGCACACCGGGTGAGATCTCACTGATACAGTACCCCGACTACCGTACTCCATCCGGACCATTGGCAGTTCCCTGTGGAAAGAAACGCGAAGCAGTTGAGAAGAGGGAAGCAGAAGATAAGAGCAAAATGGATATTTTGGTGAGTGGGAGACGAAAGATCAAAGATCAGCAGAGTTCTCTCAGACCGGATGTCGCAAGTATGGTGGTGCCTACTTCGATTGCCAGCGCACATCCGACAAACCTAGGTATCCGAAGAAATGCACGAGG
This sequence comes from Pristionchus mayeri, assembly GCA_036245805.1. Classification (NCBI taxonomy): domain Eukaryota; kingdom Metazoa; phylum Nematoda; class Chromadorea; order Rhabditida; family Neodiplogasteridae; genus Pristionchus; species Pristionchus mayeri. Next base: position 22,813,743 of record BTRK01000003.1, on the reverse strand, counting down.
TACACACCCAAACCATGAGGTAGTTGATAGTTACTCTCTGATACGGTACATCTACCGTATGCTACACCTACAGTAATCTCAAGATCTCCATTACAGAATGGACGGCCGCCACGTGAACTTCTCTTCCTCCCCATCACAATTTTGTGACTGTTTGATAAATAATTGTGGGAGTATCGAATGAGTTGATGAACATAAGAGATGAGATTGAAAGGAGAGCAACTGAGAAGGACGAAGTGATCCGAGTAGAGAGTAGAGGGTAGTTCAGACATCGGTCGAACGATGGGATCACCCTTTCTTTCCACTTTTCGTTCTTGTGCATTCATCCCCTTCTCTCGAATTGTACAATCGTGTCCCCCTCCACTCACTCCTTCGTCTTCATTCCAAACTACTTGACGATCTCCTTTCGCATCCCTCTCCCTCGTCTCACTTCCATGCCAGACAAGACTCAGATGCCCTCTGTGAGTGTAGTCATTTACGAGATTCAACGATTTGGCAACGTCATCGTCCCTCAGCCATCCCTATTCCATCGAGCTACTACAGACACTTGGGGTGATTGACTGTCTTTGAGATGCCTTCGACAGAGATCACTCTTCTATTCAATAATGAGTAAAGAAAAATTTATTCTGCGCTCTCTTTAAGCTTCGGTAAGTTCATAGAGAGAGAGGAGAGAGGAAATTCATTTACAACAATGCGGGAATGAAGCGTGAATTGGGCAGTCAAAGCGGGGGTGAACCATAGACTCTGTGATATACATCGGAAGAAGGATCAGGAAACGAGAAAAGAGAGAAACATAGAACAAATTTGGAATCACAAAAAAAGGAGAAGGGTCTAAAAAATGATGAAAAGACGCTGAAATTTTGGAACTACTTTGGTTAGCGTCTCTACTACGGGGAATCAGAATGACAAAAGGAGGGATACGGTAGGCATGGGGAAGGATGAAGGGGTACGGTAGGTCGATCCATGGGTCGCACTCAGAACCTCGAGCTACCCTGCTGCAGCCTGGCTGCGGCTGCGATTCGAGTGATGAGTGAGGGGATGGGATGGGAAGGAAGATGACACTGGAGTATTAATGTGACGAGTAGACCATGAAGGGATAGCCGTCGTTGGCAGATTTTCCTTCGAGCTCCGCCGCCAATTCATCGACCGTCGTGAATTGTTCCGCCGTCCGATGTGTAAGTAATGTGTAAGTATGAGATTTATACTAATGCAATGAGTAAGTCACCTGCGAAACACTCTGCTTGGCGGGATCACTCCGATCAGCCGCCACTGCGAAATACCCGACCTGCGTGGTGGTGAGCACTCGGACGTTGGTGCAGCAATGGTCGATTCTGCGGGGCAGAGGATTCGCCATGGGATCCTTCTCCCTTATAATGAAGAATTTATGTAAAAAGAATTACGCATGAGTCCCTGGGGGTGTAGATAACCGAGAACTCGTTCAGACTCACAGAGTGCAGTCAGGAAGTCGTCCTCCGAGTAGGCCAATGTTTCCCTGCAGTGATGGAGGATGAGAAGAGTCTTCATCTGCGGGGAGAGAAGGAAGGAGAGAGGCGAGGGAGACATCTCGCATGCCTCATCGCTCAATGGTAGAATGGATGAGTGAGTACATTTGGTATTAAAGTTACCCAACAAGGACGAAATTGACCTATTATTTTTTGCCCTCCATCGAATAGCGGATGGTTGAATTAGTATAGAATGAATATTCAAAAATGGTAAAAGTCAATAATAGCCTCAAGGGAAAGCCGGAAATGATCAGCGCTCTCTCACTTTTGCATACTCTCTCGTACACGCGACGGGATCAGGGTGAGATCAGGGTTTCGTCCTTGTTCGGTAACTTTAAAGTTACAGGACGAGGACGAAATTGACCCCCTATTTTTTGTCCTCCATCGAATAGCCGATGGCTGAATTAGTTAAGAATGAATATACAAAAATGCTAAAAATCAATAATAGCCTCAAGGGAGAGCCGGAAATGATCAGCGTAATCCCGCGCTCTCTCGCTTTTGCATACTCTCTCGTACACGCGACGAGATCAGGGTCAGATCAGGGTTTCGTCCTCGTCCGGTAACTTTAAGATGGTAGTGAAATTAATGAGCAGTTCTAGTGTGCACTAGTGAGAGATAGTTGTACCATGTAGAATCGTCCCCTCATCTCATTCATCTTCTCCGATCGCATGAGGACTTCGCCTTCTTGGTAGCCATGGCATGTGAGGAAGACGATTAGGGCTTTCGCCTTCTTAATCTTCACATGCTTCTCACACACAATTATCCATGCATTTCGTTATCATATATGTCGAAAACTTCATTACTTAGTTCTAATTGTAAGAAACATCATCTATCAAAGTACTGTGAATTTCATAAAGATGAAAGGTATGGAGTCGATTTCTTAAAGATGAAGGGTTTGGAGTCGATGATCCCATGAGGAATCTGTACATTTTCAACTGTTAAAGCTGTTCACGAATATGGGTAAGGAAAAACATTTCTGTATGATCTGTGCAAATCAAATGTTTTATGGTTGCTGTTGTTTTAAGCAGTTTATCCACAGACAAAATGTACCAACATGTCAACATTCGAAGCAAGAGCAATGCAGTGGGAGAAAGAAAGGACTCGTCTATGATTCCACGGCGGTCAAAATCATAATTATGGCTCATTCTGATATAGACTATGCAAGAATCGATGGATACATTTGATTGTGAGCTATGGAGATTATTAGAGGGATACACTGATCTCATGAGGAATCTTTACATATTCAACTGTTAAAGCTGTTCATGAATACGAATCTAATAAACGGGTCGTTGCGAGGGGGCGAAAGAAGGACTGGTGTATGATGGGAGAAGGACTACTCGAGTACTTCGAAGATGTCGTCTGTATTCTGATTCCTCCTCCTTCTCGGAAGAGGAAGGGGATTCTCCCTCTCCGCCCCTTCATCGCTCCTCTCTCCCTTCCTCTCTCGACGACGCTGAGATTGACTGGATATCCCCTCCCCTCTCTCCCTCTTTCTCTTACCTGTCCTTCTCTCCTCTTCTCTTCATTCCTCCGATGCAGATCGAATTCCTCATCACTGCTCTCAGATGCATCCACAGTGGGGAAGGAGAGACCCGAGGTGAACTCCGACTCTTCGTCTGCAATTCCATCCTTCTCCCCTCCTTCATTCGTCCATCATGGATATCTCCTCCCCAGCCACAGATCCACCCCCTTCTTCCTATAGTCCTCTACTCATTTCTCTCGACTCACAATCAAGGGGGACGTCACTGGGGAGGAAGTCGTCGTCTTCCATTCCCGTATCACGCTCCCCATCGCTCTCCTGCTCGATCAATCATCATTTCTATATATCGAAACACTTGTGCGTTTTAATATTTGAACAAATACATAAACGGCTAATGATTCTAAAAGGGGATACCCTCTCTGCTGCTTCGCTGATCTCTTCTGGCAGCAGCCCTTCCAACTCAACGTCGCTCTCGTCTACAATTCCTCTCTCTCTCTCTCTCTCTCTCTCTCCCCATTGCCTCCTTCCACCTCCTTGTCCCTTCTCTTCTCTGCCCATTCACTCACCACAGAGAGGATTCTTCTCGGGTATATTATTGACTATCTTCTCGCAGGCAGGGCCGAGCACGTAGATCAACGCGTAGTCTTCCACGAACTACAATCCAGTGCATAGATGAGTTGACACGTGTGCTTCATGGGAGTCCATACCTTGTACTTCTGATAGAGGAGGGCGAGGAGTGGATGGATGGCTGCATCATACAGCATCTTGCCCAGTTGGTAGAGGATATCGAGCAGAAGGATGCCTGAAGGGAAGTCACTCCAAGGGGAGAGAACCCTCTCTAATCATAACTAGTTCCATCTCATCCTAGAAGGGAGAGTGAGGGGAGGGGGGGGGGTGAGGGGGAAGGGTGTTCACTCCTCACTCACCGATTGGCCATAGGATGGAGTCTCTGATGGCGAGTGCGAGTGCCTTCGCTGCTCTCTTCAGTAGATCAGCCACTGTACGCAGTTGAGAGAGCAGCCAACTGGAAGGGAGAGGAATGAGGGAGGGAGAGAGATGCAACCGATGGACTGTAGGGACTCCCAACTACGACCGAAGTGGTGGGGATCAATGAGGGAGTGAGTGGTTTGGAGGGGAGAGAAGGGTGTCTCTGAGAACACGCAAAGGAGAGATCCATCACAGCCTCTCCATTCTCTCCCTTCTAGAAACAAAGCGCCCTCATAAACTTCAAAGTGGTGATTTGTCAATGTGCAAAGCGTATGATTCAGATTGTGAAAGCATTGGATATGGTCAGGAAGAGCAAGGGAAACACTTCCGTTTCTCCAACCCCATTCCACTTCCTCCGTCCCGCCACGACTATTAATTACGGTGAGATCAATACTGAGTATACTAACTTCATCTTCTTAAAACAGTAGGTAAGCGTACAAATGTTGACTACAAAATTTGTTTCACCACATTAGAGAGGATAGTAAATGGAAGGGGAATCTAGTGAATGCGTGAAATGTGTCGAATCTCTTCCATTTCACTCACTCTCGTAATCTCTCTCGTTACTCTATCAAATACTAGGTAAATAGACAATTCGTACTTTTCCCGATGGAGATCTCTCATTATTCCTAAACTATCCCTCGCTTCCCCTGCCATTGAATTCCTACTTCTCTTCCATTCAATTTTGTCATACTCCGCTCCGATAAGATGAATATGGCAAAAATTATTATATTGTAATTGAATAATTTCATTCACGAGAAAGTAGATATCCCAAAAAGTTTCATTTTTCTCATTCATTTAAAAATTCACTAATTCAAGCGAAAAGTATCCTTCGTACTCACATCTTGAATGGAGTCCATAGTACTCTGTGTAGATACGCCCCCAGTTCTCGCAGTCTATCACGGAGGTACCTGAAGGGTTACAGTAAGACGCCCTGAGTATCCACAGACAGGAACAGGAGAGGGGGTTGCAAAACAGAAACTGTTATGAGGAGGGCCCAAAACTGCAACCTATCCTCATTTGAATGCTACTTGCTCAGCCCTCTCATCCCTCCTTCGCAAAATATCGTTCCGTTTACGATGCATCCTCTCATTCTATCGATTGGCCCCTCCCAGCCTACCGTACCTCGCACATGGCTTCACCCAGTGTCCACAGACCACGTAGACTGTCCAATAGCAGATGTAGTTGAAGACCCGCTTGCATCGATCTTTCACCTCAAGTACCACCAATCACTGAGGTCTGCCCTATGGGAGTTATCAGTAGGTGTGATGAATACAGTGACTGAAATCCCTCTTTCATTCCCGATCCCGCCCTCAGTCTGCTCACCCTTGTTGATGCTCGGCCGAGTGCCTCTCTCACTACTGGCCACCACTCTGCACACAACCAGTAGCGGAAGAATCGACCGACGGAGAAGAACTTATCCTTGATTGGCAGCATGATCCATCCACGCCACCTAGGAGGGATCGCGGAGAATATCCGATTGGAGGGTGAACTAACAAGAGGGGAGTGCGCCTTTCTCGGATATGTGATACTCCATTATCATAGAGTGTTCATCTTCTCCATGCTCATATCCCCTTCCACTCACCAATCCCTCACTGCTCTTCCCTTGGCGTAGACTGCCTCTCTCGCTGCTATCAGCTTCCTCTTTATATACGCGATCAGAGCTGCAATAGATCAAAGACTAAATTATACACATTAGTATGAGAAAATAGCTTTCTAGATCATATTCGTTGCAACTATTGCTCTGAATACTGGTTTGAATTAGAACTACAATTTAAGATATAGGAGTATTTGACTCACGAGGTACAAACTCGAGGAGAACGACGTATTTGACTGCTCGATAGACTGTGAGAAGGGGCTGGATGATGATGTAGTCTAGTCCTCTCTGCAAGCACGCAATTCACTATGGTCCAAAATAAAACAAATAAAAGGGTAGGCATTCTAGAATACTAACCTTAACGTGACAACCTCATCTGTTGGTCTCTGAAGGGAAGGCTGAACTGACCATGGTCTTCTCGTATCCTGCATAGCTGACTCTGCAGATCTTCTCGTTCACTTGATGGTGCTGCCAGACGGGATTCACGAGTAGACATCCCACTGCAATTATCCCTCCTCAGCATGGCAAGGGTTCTCATTTACTATATATTAAATTAATAAGAGCATAACTAAAATATATAAATAATAAACTATATGAAGAAAGTGGTCTTAGCGAATGAAAGAAGAAGAGGATCACTTACAGGAGGAGTAAGCGACTTTCCATGCCATGTCCAGTTGCTCTGCCTTGATCTGATGCACTCCGTAGAGGGAGAGACCCACTCCCGCCGTCTGAAAGAGCAAATCACTTTACAGTAAGGTATTTCGAATAAATCTGGATATATATAATGGAAACATTACGAAACCAACCCTCCAGAAACTGGCGACTGGCCATAGAACAAGATGGAGGAGGGTGCTTCTGTCTCTCGAGGGAGAGAGCAGCACGTCCCATCCCACGACCCCAGCAGCCAGAGTGATCAGACAACGAATCTGCAGCAGAGGATCGCCGTAGACTGCCAGGGCCCTCAAGAGAAAAAGAGTACTCACGGTGTAAATAAAGAGAAGGGGGACTGAATAGCACTACTAAAGAATAAGGGAAGAACTTATGAGTGATTAAAGCACAGAACGAGTAAAAAAAATAATTGAGAGTATGACTAACCAGAATGCCGAGTTGACAGCCATGAGGTATGGTCCACTCGCGGGTGATCTCCATTCCACCACCGAACGACCAAAGTCGTGAGCCGCACGACCAATTGTGCGAATCGTCTCCATTACCTATCTGAAAGCGAGAGGGAGAGAGAAAGTACTTTTATATCTAACAGAAGAAGAAACAAAACGAATCGGGGTCATAAATAAAGAAAATCAGCTGACCTCAATAATAAATGATGGACGGCAGTTGCATGAGATTCGGGAAAACCCGAGAAGTTAAAGCTTCGATTGGCGAGATTGAGGAGGTAATCGAGTGATCGGAGAATCACATCACACAGTAACTAAAGCGATTAGCACATTGATAACCAGAGAAAACTGAAAATTGTGAGCAAAAAGAACGAGTAATAAATGTGACTCGAGAACTTCAAATTCAGAACTATATCGTACCTAAGTTATCAGTGAGGCAGACTTGTTATATTTATTGTTGCATTGAATACAATTTGTATTCTTTCATTTATTTTATTTAATCGATTAAACAAGAATATCTATCAGGAACAATAATTAAAATCTTAATTTGGATCGGCATAGAAATAAGAAGGAACAATTTTTTTCGAGTGGTTGCTTCAGTGAGAACGTCTAACAGAGTTCTTTAAAACCGACTCGAAAATTAGATTCCGGATGGGCTGCCGACCAAACAAAAAAAACTCGGTATCGAAAACATACAAAGTGGCGGAATAGCCTCGAAGATCATCTGCATCATTAGATCTCAATGTTGCCCACACGAGATAGATCTGCGGACAGACGAATGCCCATTCTTCGTTCCTTTGTTTGTCAATTAGGTGAAATGCACTTATTGAATACCCCTTACGAATGTTAAGAACGGAACTGAACCCTTCAGTTTTATCCCCGAAAACTTCAGTTTCATTCGAAACCTTTCTTCCTAGATGAACATACCTTATACAGTACATGCTAATCGCCTTGGCCATATGCGGCCGCGGCGGCCCGCGGCGGCTCGCGGATTCCGCGGATCGATTTTGCGGGAAGCATGCAATTTTTCACCATTCGATTTTTTGATTTTCAAATTCTCCATAAAATTTCGCATCGGATGGACTATTCATTCATATTTTAAAAAATACATAAATCGATATTTTGAATGCCGCAATCCTTCAACCTACCGTAATCGCAGTTTGCGATTTCATTTTGCCAGTCGCTTTCGCAACTGAGATTTCGGTAGGTTGAGGAATTGCGGCATTCAAAATATCGATTTATGTATTTTTTAAAATATGAACGAATAGTCCATCCGATGCGAAATTTTATGGAGAATGTGAAAATCAAAAAAATCGAATGGTGAAAAATTGCATGCTTCCCGCTAAATCTATCCGCGGAATCCGCGGGCCGCCGCGGCCGCATATGGGCAAGGCGATTAGCATGTACTGTAGCGGATCCGTAGTTATCCATGAAATGGTACTCTCAAAGAACAAACGGTGTACCAATCTGCATCTTCTCATCTATGGAAAAGTAGTTCTGTTCCTCATCTCTCACTTGTTTCCCTCTTCCTTTCCTTCTTGATACAAGATTCCTTCATCTTCTTCCTGAAGTTGAAATGCTCTCATCTCCTTCATACTCCTTCCTTCTCTCAGGTGGTCTCTCTTTATGATGTCTCCTCCTTATGAGTGATGAGATATTGGAAGATGATGAATGACCTCTCCGTCTGTTCACACTGTGTGATCTACTCTCTCTCTCTCTCTCTCTCCCTTTCCACACTCTCTCACTCTCTCTGCCCACCTAGTGAGAATGGCAGTCTCTCTCTCTCCACTTCCTTTCCTAGCAATTGCAGTAATCGAGGTGTCCCTCCTTCCTTCCGATGAGAGACTTCGCTAGTTAGTCTCTCCCCACTTTTTATCTCCTCTTCTCAACATCCGAAACAACATCTGTATTCCTTCCTTCTTTCATCTCCTCCTTTCCTTCACATCCATTCCCTACCGTACCCCCCAAATTCCTCCTTGATCTACCGTAATCCGATCTCGTCGGGTCACTCTTTCGTCATTCCTCGTTGTCTTCCTCTTGACATGTGGCTGTCTCTCTGGTTGTCTTGATAAAATCAACATTGGTTGATCCCATCCATCAGCTATCTCAAAGGGAGTCCTCTCTTCTCTCCGCTATGCAATGACCCCTCGTAAATCCTTGCCCGTCTCTCCACGTTCACTGATATCTCAGTGATAGCATCCCCTATCTCACACCTACCGTATCTCTTTGATCTACCTATGTTATACAATGACATGTCCATATTCTCGACACCATATTTTTAATGCGTATGTTCGACGTTCACTATCTGAACAGCAGAATGATAATGTTCGTTTCACTTCCCAATGGTGACCTACCTACCGTATTCCCCATCTGCACTAATCCAGAAAAGGCTTCATTCTTCCCTCATAATTCGATTAGCTACCCATTTGTATACATTACGCAACAGGGAGTGTATACAAGGACTTCTCAGGAAGTCATTCCCCTCCCCCTCCCCCTTCTCTTCCCTCACTCTTCCGGTCTCTCCTTCTGTTCCCTTCTGATCATCCATCTATCGCTCTCCTCTCTCTTCATTACTCTAATCGACACATTGTCTCTTCTTCCCTCCATCCATTCATCTCTTCTCTCCGCCCCTTTCGATCCATCATCAGAGTATCAATCCAGCACGACTCAATGTACTACCGTACTCCGAGTGTGCTTCATTCATATCATTCACTTATCATTTTGTACATCCCACTTCTCATTCGTCTTCTTCTTCTCTTTATTCACTTCCTTCCATTCTTTCCTCACATCGATTCTGCAGAATCCAAACGAGAATAATTCGCATTGTATGAGTAGAAGTTTCTGAATGGGTTGAAACTGACGAATCCGATGATGACTCTCCTTCTCTCTTCTCGATATCCGAATGCCTCTCAGTCCTTCTCTTCATTCTCTTCTCAACAACTTGGTTGATCTCTTCTAATATGATTCCTCCATTACATCAGCCTGCTATTACATGTAAACGACTTGTTCCTCCCCTCTCAATTCAGTTTCCGGTCAAATCTCGCCCCTTCTCCTCTCAATCTCGTTACGGTCTCTCCCTCTCCTCGTAGACTGTACACTACGGGGGGAAGTTGACTAGGGTGACCCCCCCCCCTCTCCCCCTGGGTGTACTACCTACTGACCATGGGAGTATCTGATGAGACATTCCTCCTCACTCGATTGACGGTATCTGATCTCCTTCGTCGTTCTTCCTCTCCATCCTCACACCTTCCTCTTCTTCTCTCCCGTCATCTCTCCATCACTCCTCATCATCTCAAGTACAACTGCCTGTCTCCTTCTCCTTCTTCTCGACCTCTTCCTCCTCTCCGATATCATCTTCTCTCTAATCCCTCTTCACTTCTTCTTCCGTTCACTCCTACCAGATTCCTTCATTCTCTTCCCTTTTTTGCCTTCCTTTGTCTGGCATATGCTCGACAACGAGCAGTCTTCTTCAAGACTGTTCGGGTGTCTTCACTCCTCCAGCCTGCCAGACTAATTTACAAGCATTCTGTATTTCCATCTGGTAGTACAACCACTTCCTCCCTCTTTTCCCCACTCCCTCCTCCTCTGTCCATCGAGAGTCTCTCCCTCCCTCGGGCACCGTTCCTCCTTCCCGTTCATCCCAATCACTTCCAGATGACCCCTCTCCTCCCCTCATCTCAATCTCATTCTTCTCCAAATTACCCACTATTTGTCTGTCTGACTCCTTCACTGACCTACCGCATTCCAGACATTGTCCTTCTTCTCCTACCGTAATGCTCCCATGATCCGTTCGATCTGTCTATTCCCTCTGCTCTTCATTCAGGGAACGGCGGATTCCTTCCTCCGTCTCTGTCCTCAGGTACCGTATCCATTTAATTCGTCTACAGTACTCTTCCTCTCAGGATGCGCCAATCGATCCTTCCCTGATTCCTGATTGCGTAGCAAGAGCATCTAGACAGGAACTCCGCGAGCTAACGGATGAAGAGAGAACATGGGTAGTCGACGCTTTTAGGAAGTGAGTTTCAAAGGTTGATCTCAATGATTAATGAATGTTGAGGGAGCGTGCAGTGGCTCCTCGTCAGAAGTGGGAGAATATCCTCGATCCTCCCGGAGTATACCAACTCATCCAGAGGTGTCTCTCTATCTAGTCCTGATTGATCTTTGATCTCTCATCAGATTGGACACTCGTTTGTTCTCTCGCCATCTCTCCCTCCCCTATTGGGACACTTCCATCGAATTGAGACTGAACCATCCAGGAGACTCCGTCAGTTTCTCTCTCTCTCTCTCTTCCCCTTCCATCATCCTCTTTCTCATCAGATGCTCTTCCATCCTTCTTTCCTTCTTCGTTCTCGTCGTCGTCGAGATCGTCGTCTGAATCCCCTCGTGCGTCCCAAGACGAGATTCGAGAGGAGAATCAGGAATCCCCGAGACGACAAGGTATACGGTAGTCGAGAGGGAGCATCGATCCATTCCTGTTTAGGCGACTCGTCGTCTTCAATCTCAACGTACTCGCAAGTTACTCAAGGCGATCAGAAGGGATAAGCAGAGCGAGTTGCTCTTTCTCCTCTTCGAGATGGGTGATCTATTCACTCGAATCTCCTCTCCCATAGGTCAGTCCCCCTCCCCCCCCCCCTCCTTCCCCTCACTCGATCGATATTCTCCAGTCTGCCCTTCCTCTTCTCCTCACATCTCCTGTTCATCCAACTCCTCTTCCCCCTTCCCCAAACTCTCTCCCTCTGCACGATGTTCGGAATCCCTCCCAGAAGGTTTACTGTACCACATTTATTCACCTATCGATCCATGCTTCAGACATCTGTTACAAATCTCACTGCATCGCTGATCTCTGTACCGTAGTAATCGAATCGCCCATTCCTACCGTACCTCGTACTACCGTAATCCCCACAACGACTGTGGTGGAGACAACAGTGAGTGGATGGAACGAGACAGAGACGGACAACAGTACGCACGTGGATCTCTCGTCCGTGGAGGGTGTCTCTACCCTATCGGATGAAGTGACCCTACTCCTCTCTTCTCATGAAATCACCACCACCACCACTCCGGTCTCCGTCCCCCTCAAGAGACATAGACAGAATGGATGGTATCGATACAAGCCAAAGATGAGAGAGAGTACTACGACGAGTGCTCCCAAGAAGAGAGAGAAGGCGAGTCACTCTCATTCCAATGGGTCAATCCGCAATCTTCAGGTAGTGAGACAGGCACCAGAAAACAGCGAGGAGGACCTTCCTTCTCCATCTTTCGTCTTCGGAAGCAGTGGAAAGAAGAATCATCTCTCGGAATTCGTCCCAGAAAGAAACGATTCCAAATTCGAGTCCATCAATCAATCAGACCAAGGCAAACCAATCGAGCGTTCCAAGCACGATGAGGTACACGGAAACACGTTGGAATTGGCGAGATCTAATCATTCCCAGATGGAATCAAGCTTAATGTTGCAGTCACAGTCGTCTTTCCCTCAAGTGTTCATTCCTATCACAGTGATTGAAGGACCATGGAGAGGGCCTCATAGGTGCGAGCACTCATTCAATTCAATCAGAATACTTGCATTTAGGTTGAAACAAGTGCATGACGTAACAGTACTCACAACAGGGTTAAACTTGCCTATTGGATACACCTCAATGACAGCCGTAAGATCTTTCATGATTTTGCGACTATATCTGCACTTAAGGGTGTACAAGTGAACAGCTCGATCGGAACATTCATCGTCAGCGTACCAAATCCTGAACTTTCCGGACCCGTGGTAGAGTTCAACATTATCGTCTCAAACAAGGCTACCAAGAGGTATCTAGAGGATATATCGTGCAATGCAAATGCCCTACATTCAGATGCGACCAATTCTGCCTTAACCATAAAAGCGGGAGCTACAAACCGTGCACTCGCAACACTTTAAAAATATCGCAATACACTGACTTCAGTGATCCCGTTCACTGGAGCAAGGTAAACAATTCAGATTAAGAGATACTGAAAAAGTTCAGAGCAAAACTGAAGCAATCTCTTCGGAATGGATGGGAACCGGATACTACAGACGACGAAGACTAACTCAACTCCTATTCTCATGTTCACCAACAGACTAAGCAATAAAAAACCGGCGTTATCATCCGGGTACTTAGCGAGCTATTATTTCATTACATGTGCCTTATCCAACCTTTCTTGCCCGGATAAACAATATAACGCAACCGCCTTTATCCATAAAGGGACCTCTCAAACAGACAACAATGGTAGAAGATCCGCCGAGAGAGGACGACTCGCAGCAGAAGAACTGTTTATTTCAGCTTCTTCTTGATACGGAGGTCGTTGGAGTGTCCGCACCTGAATAGCAATAAGCCTTGAATTACAAAACAATAAGACTTTATACGCCGATTGCAATGAGGTAAAAAGATACTTCTTCTTGCGGCAGTTGGTGGCACGAGGCGGGAGACGAGCGTAGCATCTGCGGCAGATCTGCTTGTCGCAGTTGTACTTCTGGGCGAGCATACGAAGAGAAGGCTCGATGATACCTGAATGTTAAACATGGATAATTAAATTGCTATTATTCCATGGCAATCGTTGCCTATCGAAAGTAAGAAGACAAAATATAAATTTTCCCCGTGAACGGATGCACAATTCATTAAAAATCACAACATTTTTTTCATCATGTAAAAAGCTAACCTCCGAGAAGGCGGAGGGAGACATGGAGGGTAGCCTCCTTCTCAATTCCGCACTGAGCGAGAGTGGAGTCGTCGCAGAGCTGCTTTCCTAAACAATTATAATTAGATTATTTAAAAAAAAAGAAAACAATAGCTTCAGGGTAGACGATCAGCACTTGGTGGCTTGGTTAATGATCTATTTTTTAGTTTTTTGTTCATTCGTACTAATAAGTCAATCAATATTACTAAGAATGTGGTCGATCACGAAAAAATCCTGTTCACCGCTCAATTATCTTGTATCGGGCAATATGGGTCCTACGAAGAGACAATCGATATGAGGACTGACCGGCGAAGACGAGACGCTGATCCTCAGCGGGGATTCCCTCAGTCTGGGCGAAGAGAGCCTTGACCTGCTCAACAGTCGAGTTCTCCTCGACTTCGAGGGCGACGGTCCTCGCCGATTTGACGAAGATCTGCATCACTGAAAAAATACACGTGATTCACTAAATTCGAACGTAGAATAAACAAAATTGACATGACCGAACGGAAATATACTAATTCGTCCTTAAATACGTTTTTACAGTTCAATATATACAAAAACGCGCGAGAATCCGGTAAAACAACAGAAAATAATCGCGAAAAAAGAAAAATCGCCCATTTCCTCGAGTCGTATCCTTCGGTAGTTGTGCCGCATCAGGAAAATCGTGATGAGGTATATTTATTAGCGCGAATTTAATTTTTTCATTTGGCTTTTTGCCAAAACATTTTTTTGGCAAAGTACCAACCAGAATATAACAACTTTTCACGGAGCCTTTCCGAACCAAAATCTGTCCTTTTTTCTCGAAAGCCATTTTTATTTTCCGGTTTGGTCTTCTTTTAATATTAATTTAGTTCATTAATATTTTATATTTAATTAATTTATTTTCTTCATTCAATCATTGGCTTAATTTTTAGCATTCGTGTAATCCGTGTACAAAACATTCAAAACTTTTCTGAAAAAAAGTTTCTGGAAATGACGATTTTCAGTCATTTGACGCTTTTCTGAAAATTTTTCCTTTCGAAATGGTGTTTTACATTTCGGTTTTGTCCACTGGTTGTGATTTTTAGTTGTTTTTAATAATAATAATTTGTACATCTTTATCTGCTTCAGTACGGAGAGGATGAGTGACTACAATAAGGTCAAAGGAGGTGGACTGAAACTCAAGAAAAAACAGAATCTGTCAGTTCATACTTTCGTTTTCTCCGTTCTAATGAAGAAGTAGCTTAGGATATGTCAGTTGTGACGGTGATAAACTCAGTATTGAATCCATCCCATTATCTAGTTGATACTCATCTCGTTGCTGAAAATTTGTTTATAGGTTCAAGTCGGATAAACCGAAGACGAAAGTAAAGAAAGAAAAAGTCGTAGAAGTTGATCATGATGCCGTTTCGAGAGGTATGCTTTTATAAATGTGCTATAAATCGGTGAAGAAAACATATCCTGAACTGCGTTCTTTGTGGTTAAGTACTTTCATAGAGACATATTGTTTCATGAAACGTTTCGATAATTTTAAGATGCGATATTGTAAAGAATGTTTCAAGCAGGAAAATTATTCTGACTAAAATTATCTTCAATTCGAACAGCGGTTTCTGCAAAACATTTCAGTCACATAATTTAGGCGGCTGGTGGTGCATCAAGGAAGACTTCGATTTGAAGGGAGGAATGGAGGTTGCATTGGAGGTTGGAGACGGATCTCGATGCTACTTGGCTGCAATGGATAATGGAAAATTTACTGTAAGTGTAATATGTACCTTTTCACGTGAAGGAGCGGATGGATGTGATTTCAATTAACAGGGAAAGAAAGGAGTAATATAAGGCTGTTGCATAAGTACCTTTCTTTTTTCGTGCATGAACATTGCAACCTCCACTGTTCTTTGCAGTCGATCAATCAACTAATGGTTTGTTACAGTTGATTGGGGTATGAGTACACTCTACATCGAGTACGATGTTGGTTCGATTATATCAGTGAGCATGGTACAATTTAGATCGGAAGTCATCGTACTAGTATGTTTGATCCGAGTGTTCAATTATTCACAGCTCCAAGGAGAGCAGTGATGGTGCTGAATTTGTCACACTATTCTAAAGCAATATGATGGGGTATCTAATATGACATATCGCGAGAATTGCGCCTTAAAAACCCTGCATGAAATATGGGCCGATGAGATATTCACTCTTTCTGAAAATTACGGATTTCAAATTATTTGCCACATTATTTATCATCGATGAGAAGGGCTGAATTGTGATGGGTTGTGAAGTACCTTACCGTGGATGTATGCAATCATATTTAGGAAAAGATTAGTCTATCCTTTCACGAGCTGAATTCTTTGAAAAAAATACGTCGAGATTCACACGTTGAAATCAACAGATTTTGGTATCCCCTGTTTACCACACGCATTTGAATACGGATTTTTTTGCACTTAATCGAACAATCAACTCTTGTCCTAGTACTGGGTGATTGCGCAGAATCAGAATGCCACGAATTTTCGGCAACAAGGGCCCAACTCAAAATACTAAAAATCGCCGTTTTCCGATGCTCATTTTCTGAAACGTGCTAGCCACCCAAGATAGTGAGTAGATTCAAAACCATTTCATGGGTGTAATCCACAATCAAGACCATATCACAGGGTAATCAGAATATCTCGTCTGTCCACGTGCTTCAGCAGAATTGTCCAAAAGAAAAAAGAAAGGAACTTATGCAACAGCCTTATACATTTGAATATGTACGAGGACTTTTTCAGGTCGGAGGTCCGCATCGTGAGGGCGAAGGCCCCAACCCGGAAGAAATTTTCGCGGTCGTGAAGACTCCTGACGACTTGAAAATAAGGTGAATCCCGCAGTTTTCATACTGGCACAACTGGTGGATGTATCGTACTCCTCAATCATTTCCACAAATGTGGTACAGCATGTAACCTAATTTTGCAGTATGAAGACTGGGTACGGTAAGTACATCGGAGTGGACTCCTCTGGAATGCTTATTGCAACGACTGAGGCGATTGGAGTGAGGGAGCGATTTCAACCCGTATTCCAGGAGGTGATAAAACCACCATATATTCATGTAACGCATTCAAATTGAGGGTAAATCAGCACTCCAATCGGTGGCGAATCCGCTGTTTCTCTCAATGAAACCAGACAAGGAAGGGTATATCTATGTCGCATCTCGAGTTGCCACTGAGGATGAGATGATCAATGTATGCTGGCAATTAATGGCACACGTATATAACATAATCATAGATTCGTACTAACGCGGAAAGGACAGGCCCCGTGGATCTACGACCTGAGGAAGATAGAAAGAAGGCACGGGAGTGCGAGACTTCCTATGTGTGAGTACGATTGAGATCCTATAGTCCTTAGTTATGCTGGACGATCATGACGGCGCTAGGTCGGATGAGAACTATTGTGTCAGTTCTCATCCGACCTAGTGCCATTTTGAGTTTTAAAGAGTTAGATTCCAGGAAGAAGTACCAGCACTCGAAGGTGGATCTAAAGGGACGTCATGTCTCTGTCGATCTGGCTAACAAAGCAGAGGTAATTCATCTACCACCGGATAGCCTTTCTTCTTTTAGTCTATTTTTACTACTATGCATAATCAAGCCTCCTTCAGGTGCGTTCCGCACAGAATCAAGGCAATCTTCACGAAGTGTTGTTGTATCGCCGTCAGAAGACTAAGTCCGATCGATATTGCTGATGAACCATAATCGTAACCAAGTAAATTCAAATTATTTATCTCATTTGTACATACATCTGATTGTATCAAGACGAATCGCACAGTTGAATCACCCAATTAACGACTCGTTCCAATTCCTCGTTACTTCTGAAGTGATAAATTGCAAAAGAAGCAAAGTTCCTGAATGTACCTGGCGAATGCAGTATGCAAGACAACGGAGTAGTTGGTCTTATCCATCACTGTGGTTATAAGAATCTTCGAGAATAAGCCAGTTCCAATGAAGAACTGATTGTATATTTGAACACGCGATAAGCAATAGTTCCTTACGGTCTGATCTCCACACTGATTTCTATCGAAATTGCTCCCCACTTTAGAGTGGAACTTATATACATCGATAGATGGGATACTCTTGTTACAGTATACCATTCGGAGATGATACAGTAACCGAACAAATTCTGAGAAACGATTTTTTTGAATTTGAAATCAGAGTATTTGAAGTGCCCACCAGATGGATCTACGTCAGTGATTGTCTTGAATGACTCGATGGAGAATTCCTCTGCCCCATGAACATCGATGGGGGCGATGAATGAATCCTTGGGGGGACTTCTGATGAAGGCATCAGATAGGCGCACTTCACTGGAAGGAATCCCTTGCCCTCGTCAGATACTGTATTGTGCACGTACTCTTCCGATTGGTGTTTCTCCAGCTTCGTCAGATGGATGACTACTGTAGTGGAGGGGTCGGAGGAGAAGAGAATCGATCGAGGGAAAGAGAGAAGCAACCGGAATGGATTCGTTGTCGTCTGACTGGAATGCATTGACTGGAATCGTTGAGAGTGACATCATTTGACTGACCTGATCATTTGAGTCGGCGCATCCTTTTCGTCGAGCAAATACCATTTGGTAGTTGAGGAGGGATTGGTTGAGACTGAGAGGAGACTGCAGACAAACAGATAGAGGCAAGAAACGGTAGAGTAAATACCAGTCATTGTCATCAGAGTAGTCAATCAGAATAACAACGCAGACTTGATCCTCTATAAATCGACTGCTCTCGAAGGTACAAGATACGGTAGAGGTGCTTGGACACGGACAAGACACGTCGAGTGCCTGAATATAACTGTAGATGAGATGGATGGGGGGACAGACGTCTCTCCATTGGCAGCTCTGGAGTGAAGTGAAGACTTCCTCTAGCAATGCCAGTCTCATCTCCACTCCTTCCTTCGCATTCTTGACGTCTTCCCTCAGTCTGGACAGAACTGCAAGAGATCTCTCGAGGAATCAATCCTACCCATTCCTCACCAGTCGCGGAATCTCCCTTCACTCCTGGCATACTCTCACTGAAATGAGCACCATGTGCCTCTCTCTTCTTATTTCATGTATTATCTTCCTCGGAAATGTCAACCACTTGCAGATATTGAAATAAGACATACATATAATTAATTTATCAATTTCTAGAAACGAATAATAATAATTCAAATAAACGAGCACAACAATCGAAGAAAATTTTAGCAATACACAGATTGTACTACCCTCAGTGATAAAAATTGATGAAACTACACAACAGGGATAGAAATGAGAAGATAGAAAGTTACGATATAAAATGGGCCATCTATACAGATACTGTTCTTCTCACACTTCGAGTGAGTTCTGTCCCTCCAACAAGATGGTTGTCGAGTAGGCCAGATCCCAGTAGTGAGCAACCCCGTGCTTCTCCAGTATCTAAACCACAAACACTCAATCCCTTTGAATACGCAATATACCCTAAAAGAGTGAGTCCATGACAGAAGTAAGAATCTCTCTCGCTCTCTCTCTCACCTCTCTGGCCTGCTTCTCAATCGTCGCTGTGTGCACTCGTAGGTCACGGAATGCTCTTTTCTTCACAATTCCCTCCCAGATCTTAAACAATGGATTGAATGAATGGATGTCCTCCTCTCCTTCGACTGACCAGTTCACACTTGTTTCTCTCTCCTGGTTGATCCTTATCCACTGCAGCCTTCTTCTCCCCTATGATTTCCTCCTCCCACTTCACTCGACTCAGCAGCAGATTCTTGTAGAACTTGTGCTGCTTGGGACCACCTACAAACGTCGTCCACTCAAACAAATAAATTCCTAATTGCGAGCAGAAAGATATCGAATCAAATAAAAAGTTTCATACAGTTTTAAAAACAGGAATTTTAGTGAGTTTGCAGAATAACGAAAAATTCACCAGATGTTAAAATAATCAAAATCTTGAGATCGAAAGAGAGAGACTACCGTGCCTATCTGACTAATGCTTCCCCATCATCCAATAATTGATCTCCTTCCTCCTCACCTTCGACGACGACGACATTCATGTCCTTGTGCATGAGGATGGCACCCGTCATCTGCAGCTGCTTCGCATTCATCTCCACCTTGAACTTCTTCGCAGGATGCACCAGTGACTTGATTCTGAATGCTCCCCATTCACTCCCTTCTAACTAACCACAATATACCTCGTTGCCTATGCACTACTATCTGGATCCCCTTCTCCAATCTCTGACCTGTATACGGCGACGTGCACTCCGAGACTCACGTCTTCACTCAGTTTCTTCGTCTTCTTCGCTGCCTTCTGCTCCTTCGTCAACTTCCTCTCTTCGTTCTCCTGCACCACAAATATATTAATGGCTTAGCAAATTAGACTATTATCTGGCCAAAGCATGCATTAATCAACAATAGATTCTCTCAGCAAGTAGGTACCTTCTCGTGTTTCTTCTGTCTCTCCATCATCTGTTTCCTAACGTGTGCCTCCATCTTCGTAGGATCTTGGATGGCATCTGTGCCCAGCACTCTCATCAGATTAGACAACTTCATCTGAAACAACCACCTCATTCTCTTCAGTGACCCCCCTCCCCCTCCGTACCTTGGGCTCAGGTGGTTTCTCCAATCCCAATCTGATCTTCTCCTGCTTCTCCTTGAGTGTCTCCTTCCTGTTCTGTCTTCTGATCTTCTTCCTCTCCTTCGTCGTCAGATACACCTCCAATCACTCCTTCTCCTCTCTCCCTCTAATGGGAAGATCACTCACCCTCAGATAGTGAGGCTGCAGACTCTCATTCGGAGGCTGCAGTTTGATGGGATGTTCGATGAGATCGGAGATGGTGTTCTCGTACCTAGTCGCATCCCCCTCCGAAGGAAGAGTCTCGTAGCTGCAAGTCATAATTTCCTCCCACAATCCATCAATTCGAATGCCCCACCACCATGTATGATGAGAAGGAGTGCTTACTCGTCAGCCTCGATGACAACTTGGTCCCACCACTCGATAGGAGGGATCATCTCGACCTTGGAAGTACCCGCGGGAGTCACCATCGCCAGTTTCACTGCTGACGAGATTCCCGTCTGCTTTGCCGCCTTCGAGATCTCTTGCTGAAATGAGGGAGTTACTCAATATGAGATCATCATTGATAACATCCTTCCAAGACAGTCGTAACAGTGCATTAGACCGTGACCATGAATGAGATCCTTCCACCGCAATTCGATGCCTGCATACCTGCAGCTTCTCCAGTTTGGCTTTTGCTCTCTGTTTATTGGCAATCTGTTCGAACTCTCCCTTCTCATGGAATGCCATCACTCGCTTTCCTCTGGTGGCAGACTTCAGAATCAGACGAGGATCCACGAACTCAGTCTCCTCCTTCTAAAATGAAAACACTTCTCAACAAATCTCAAATATATAAATATCTGCGATGATTCTATCATAATGGTATGAATACCATACCTTCTCTTCCACTACCACCTCCTCCTTCTTCTCTTTCTTCGCAGGGGGAGGAGCCAGTGCAGCTTCTACCTTCGCTGCCGCGATCGCTGAGGGAACGACTTTGTCAACGGAGAACAAGATTTATGCGCTTCTCTAGTCTTTCGACTAAGTAAGACTCTTTTCCCTGGATGCTAGGAATGACAATTCGGATCGGTTAATGGATTATCCATTATCAAATGCAGGCACGTCGCTGCGATTTGGATTGGATCATCCACTATCCAAACCGCAGCGACGCGATGCACTAAAAGCGGTTTGGATTATACAAAAAGATAACGGTTAGTTTGGACTATTCATTTGGCCATCCCTACTGGATCTCCCATTCTCACCAGTGGCAGTGGGCAGTTTGGCGAGGGTGGCGCTGCTCTTCGCCAGTTTAGCCTTCAATTCTTCCATTCTCGACTTCTTGTTCATAGACAGATTCATGTACGTCACTGCAATAGACTGACACTATCATCAGACACTCCCATCTCTTTCCGAAGTGCTATCCCGCAGTGCACTCCTCCCCCCATCCTACTGCTTCCCCTTCCTCACTCGCTTCTGCGGGATCGAGTGCAGCAGATCGGTCCTTCGGCTGCAGCTTCTGCAGTTGTTCCTTCTGTGCTGCAGAGAGAGGCACCGAGGGGATGTTCAGTCGCAGCTTTGCGTCCAGAATCTCCTGCTGTGCCTTGTATCGCAGCTCCTTCTCACTGCAACCCATCCATACACCATTAGGGAAATTAGAGTTACGAGGCGGAACCATATGTGGGCAGCGATTGCTGCTCACTTTCAAAATCCGGGAGTATGTCCACTAGTTTAGTCACAAAACCGGCAGGGTTCATAGGAACAAGTACGACATGTACTATCCGAAAACCGGTAAACTGACCGCAGTTCGTCTTCGGTGACAACTCTGCTCTTTCTGTCCTGCTCCTGCTTCACTTTCCTCGCGAGCATCTCCTGAGCGATCCTCTTCACTTCTTCCTTATCGATACTCGGAATTCCCCCATTGTCACTGCATAGCAACCGGTCATTTACTTACTATTTTCACTATGATGTATTGCTTTCGACCAAATATATTTTAATATCTAAGAAAATATTGCAGCGCATGTAGACCTCCCCCCCCCCGCCACCGAAAGCATTGACCGATAAAACGGAAACGTGCATTGACGTAGAATGCCCGCATGTCCCCAATGCAGAAGTCCAATGATTTTTGTGACGTCGGGCCATTATAAAAGTGGAATATAGGCATAACCATCCAGCTGCAGGTTAATGAGTACTTGACCCCCCCGATAAGTCGGAATAATGTCATGATTTTTTAAAAGTAAATGTAACAGTAAATACCGCTTGAATGACTTACTCTTTGTTCTCCTTATCCCTTCTGTCAGACTCTTTCTCCTTCTTATCATCTTTCCTGTCTCGTTCCTTCTCCCGACTTCCCTCAGTAAACTGAGAAAAATAAAGATACAAATTCATATTATAAATATGTTTTATTTATTTTCTTTTTTTGAATCATACCTTACTCCTCTTCTTGAACTGCGATATGGACGTAGAGAAAGCAGAGATGAGCTTCGATGCCTTGTGAGAGTCCGAGACACAGTCGCCCAAACGATCCTTAGTGAATTCAGAATATTTAAAAAGAAGATCAACGTAGCCTGGCCACTTTTATTGGATAGTATCGCATACTTTCAAAGGAAGAAGGAATATAACTAACCTTGAGTTGGTCGTAGTCATATCCCTTTCGCAAGCATCTTTCCACGCATTCGGCTACCTAAACCAATATTTTTTATTGGTTTTTACCTAGTCATAAATGAATTATATATAAAGAATTCAGCTGGAGAAGGATATGTATGATGTTACTGTCAAATAAAAATTACCCGCTGTCGCTCCTCCCTCCTGTTGAGATACCGCTCGCAGATCTCATCAATATCTTCTTTCTTACCCATCTGAAAACACAGTAGATAAATTGATAACAAAATAATTAAAGAGAAATGCGAATTAGACGACGAAAAGCAAAGAAGAAGAAAAATTTCGAAAAAGAATGCGCGCACACTACTGTACCTCTGTGATCGATAACTGTTTTTTTATCCAAAATGGATAATTTGCTAGAATTGAAATATTTTTACAAGAACTCATCGAAAAGGCCTTTAAAGTTGAAACATTATCAAAATATTCTAAAAGGTTGAATGACTGATGCTTATCGTATTTTATTTTTCTCCAATGATGAATTGCCAGATAGCCTTTTAGATATGGAATGTCCACCTTCTTCTGGAAGCAGTCTCCATCTACACTCACATCATCTTCACCTTTCCAATCTTTTCATGTTGTTACTGGACTTTCTTCATCTATATAATATTTATCTGAAGATTTTATCTCAACGATCGCTTCCGAGAATGAAGTGCAAATATCCGTGGTCCTCGTATGTATATCACATAGTTTATTGTTGCCCACAAATAGCACACATCTCTGCTCTCTATTCCTTCTTCCAAACTTCTGCTCGGTTCGAAAGTTATTAAGTGGTTCACCTTTCGAAAGAAAGCTTTCGCATCTCATCATACATCATCCCTATTATCTCTCATTCGAATGGAATATTCATTACCTCGAGTTTCTCAAACTAATTTTCTTCCTTCGTTCTGAATAACAAAGAAGTGCCCATTCCAGAAATGAAAATGGGAGTCGCATTGTTTCCCGAAATAGGAACTCATTTGTAGGAGGATCCTTGAGGCTCTCACCTCTCTAATTATCAAATGTGTATACTATTCAACATTTCTCTTCTCAATGGATTGATAATGACATATATGAAGCATCTGGCGCTGCTTATTCTGGACCAGGGTTGGAAGTTCGAGACAAGGTAGCGAGAGCGCTACGTCCCCACGGATTGCGCGCCATTAGAAGAGGAGAGGCGTAACGGGATCGGTACCCTGTCTCGGCACTACACCGCATGAGAACCGTCGGATGAGACCCCACCGGATGAGAACCAAAAAATGGACCCTTCTGTAGGACTTTCACAGAAGCATTTTTGACGCTTTGGGAACCTACTGTGAACATGCTTGAGAAGGGCAATTTTTTTTGGTTCTCATCCGGTGGGTTCTCATCCGACGGTTCTCATCCGGTGTAGTGCCCCTGTCTCGAATCGCCAACCCTATTCTGGACACGACATGAGTCATGCTGCCGCCTCCTTCATATCAATTGTGTATTCCGTATGCTTGAAACGATCTCAGACCATATGAAACGGAAAACATCTGGGAAACATAGAGTTTATAATGAACAGAAATATTCGACTGTGGATATTCCATGAATTCAAACCGAACTACTGCTTTGCACCGGGGCTAATTGTCCATCTTCAGGAGTCTCTCCTAATCTCACTAGTGACGACTATAGTTAATCCCCATTGGCAGAAAATAAGGTTGAGTCAGAAGGAAGCGGATACATGTGTGTATTTCCTTCATATCACATTATGATGATGGATCTCAATTTGAAGTTATTCTTTCGAATGAACAAACAAGGAAATCTTAAAGTAACTATGAATGAGTGGAAGAAGATCTAGCAGATGATATTCTTCTCTCCCCACAGACTATTTCAGTGAATGGGCGGAGTTGATAAACTGGAAGAGGGGAGTCCTTTCATTCATGGTCTCTTCTCTCCTGAGTAAACTCTCCCCTCATCATCTAATCATTCGTATCTTCACCCCAATTACGCCCTTCTCTCTCTCTTTCTATCTACTACACTCTAATTCCCAATTCATCATCCTTCATCTCATTCTTCCCTTCCTTCTCTTCTTCAGATGATTCTTCGTCTTCTCGTCGCTTCCCTCTTCATTCCTCTCCTTCTGGCCACTATCATCGTGCAGGAATATGTTAGTCCATCTCATCTACCTACTTATATTATCTGTATGATCACACTTCCTAGAATAACGGAGTTTCCGTTCCACCTGGTTTCTGCATAGAAAACAAATCACAGAGGCAAAAGCAATTCTGGTGATTTTGAATAGATATGAGGGATTAGGTGAGAAAGATGGACGGAAATGATGATTGGTCTGGATCCCACCCAATGGAAACTAACGGAAATGGCCAAAGTTGATGGAATGGAGGGAAATCCTTCATTAATTCAGGATTCAGACGAGTCTGAAGACTCCGATAAATCAGCAGTGTCTTCGATGGAAGTTCCTCTGTTGGTATCGAATCCAGTGTGGAATTGGATCTCAACGGGTCATCAGATCTACCATCTCATCCAAAGGAGAAGTTGACGCATAAATTAATAAAAATATTTATTGTGATGTCACAATGGAAGTAATCAGGAAGCATTCGATCAATAAATACTAAGCAGAGTATCAATGCCCGTACACAATAATTAATATGGTGAGAGTGTAATCTCCTATCGTCTTCCTCTATTTCCATAGTATCCTCCTCCAGGAGTGCATGGAGGAGGAGTGGGAGGGGCGGGTGCTCCATAGTTCGGAATGCATCCCTCATTCTCACCGTATCCTCTGTTACCGTATCCCCCTCCTCCCTCACCATACCCTCCAGATGGCCCTGGATTAGAGCTGTATCGACTTGGCCCTCCACCGTGTCCTCCTCCGCTACCGTACTGATCGTATCCACCATTGCCACCTCCACCTTGATTACTGTAGCTGCCGTTCCCACTCTGTCCGCTCTGTCCACTCTGTCCACCATATCCTCCACCTCCACTTCCTCCGCCATACCCTCCAGATCCTCCATAACCTCCTCCTCCATTTTCGTATCCTCCACCATTTCCTCCATTACCGTATCCTCCTCCTCCTCCTCCTCCGTTCGAATATCCTCCATTCGATATACCGTATCCAATAGATCCTCCTCCGTTGTTACCGTATCTTCCATTCCCATATCCTCCACTTCCTCCATTCTCGTATCCTCCTTCTCCTCCTCCCTGATATCCTCCCTGACTTCCTCCTTCATATCCTCCATTCCCTCCTCCATTTCCCTGATTACTGTATCCTCCATTTGATCCTTGGAATGTTCCTGGTTGTTGGTAGCTACCGTATCTTCCTCCTTGACCACTCTGATCTCCTCCTCCATATCCTCCATCTCTTCCTCCTTGATCATAGTATCGTCCTCCATCGTACCCTCCACTCCCTCCATTCTGTCCTCCATATCCCCCTGATGATCCTTGTCCACCATATCCTCCCTGATCTCCACCGTACCCTCCACTGCTTCCTCCTCCATTACCGTATCCTCCTCCACTTCCTTGTCCACCATAACTTCCTCCATTACTGTATCCATTGTTACCTCCTCCTTGTCCTCCGTATCTTCCTTCTGTACTTCCTTGTCCGTATCCTCCATTCGACCCTCCAGAATTACCTCCTTCGTATCCTCCATCTTGTCCACCATATCCTCCTCCGCTTTGATTTCCATTGGGACCATATCCTCCTCCACTTTGGTAGCCTCCTCCTCCTGCTCCTCCTCCGTATCCTTGGCCATTTTCATAACCTCCCTGGCTACCGTATCCTCCTGTTCCTCCCTGATTACCGTATCCTCCTGTTCCTCCCTGATTACCGTATCCTCCTGTTCCTCCCTGATTACCGTATCCTCCTGATCCTCCCTGATTACCGTATCCTCCTGATCCTCCCGATGGTCCTCTACCTCCTCCTCCATATTGATTTCCTTCCCCTCCACTCCCTCCACTTCCATATCCTCCATCGTCCCCTCCGTATCCTCCTCCACTGTATCCTTGTCCTCCAGATCCACCGTATCCTCCCTGACTACCGTAGTCTCCTCTTTGCCCTCCTCTTCCATCTTCGTATCGTCCTCCTCCTCCTCCTCCTCCTCCTCCCCCATTTCCGTATCCTCCTCGAGATGGACCTCCTTCCTGACTGTATCCTCCATTGCTCCCTCCTTGTCCATACCCTCCTCCTCCTCCTCCTCCTCCTCCTCCTCCTCCACCTCCTCCGTATCCTTGAGGAGATCCGAATCCCATTGGAGGACGAACGAATGCCACTGAAAGGAGGGAGTTCATGCACCTGTAGATTGTCGTCATCCCCCCACCCCCCTTCCCTTCCCCTCCCCCCTCTCCCCGATGGCGGAAGCGAGTCAAAAGAGGGCGATCGGTTACAGTTTGCACAAGGGAGACACGTGAGGGGAGACAAAGTACGTGTAAGCCAGCTCCAGAGGAATGCACTCTTCTCAAGAGATGGCAAGACATCGCTGGTTCAACTATTCGCTCCTTCGCTCGTTGTTTAGAGTGCAAGCAGACGAAACGTTGCAGCGTGTATTCTTAGTAATGCATAGAGTGAGGAAGTGGAAGTACTGACTGTTCCTCCTTGCTCGAAGATGCATCATGATTCCATTGTTGGATCTTCCTCCTCTGAGGGCAGAGTCCGACTTGGCCAGATTGCCGTAGATTCGGATTACAGAAGTACGTTCACGACTAGAATGAAGGAGATGAAGAGGAAAGAAAAGGAATGATCACTATGAGGTGTTCCTTACCTGAATGGATTCATTCCATTGCTTGGCCTCGGGGGAAAATGCTGCTTCGGAGTAGAGGATGAGACTGACGAAGATGGAATCTTCTCCTCTTTCAACTGTAACATTTAATGGATGACATACACCATCAACATTACCATTGAATGTAAGAACGTATCTGTGTATACGACAGCCTACTGACAAGGGATGGAGCTGGCCTCTAACCTTCTTCGCCATTTCCTTGGCAGCTTCGACCTCCAGAAGGTCCAGTATGCTCGTCTTGTCCTTCTTCTCCTTCCCGAGAGTTGGACTGAAGAGGAGAATGAAGGAAGGGAGAGAAGAAGGGGGAATACCTCGAGATGGCAGTGACCATGAAGAGAAGTAGGAATAACCGCTCCCTCATTCTGAATAATCAGTTATCGATAAGAGAGATAGATACAGTGATAGAATGAGATCAAGATAAATATGGAGCACCGAGTGTGAGAAACGGAAGGATTCAGATGAGGAGAGGGGGAGGGGGGAGGGGAGGGGGGAATCCAGTTGGAAAGGAAGACCGACACCCAATCGGTACACATCCATGATACGTGAAGGGAGAAGAGGGAGGGAATTCGGAGGGAAGGAAGGGACGATATATCAATTGGATCGGATGAAGAAACACGCAAAAAGGGAATGTTTACTCTGCCATCTGAGATTGAGAAGACTTTATCGAGAGGGATATCATACATTCCTGGATGAGCGAGTAAAGATTGGAAGGAGAGGAACCCGTGTGACATCTCAAACAATCTAAATACATCGAAGATCTAGGCAAAACTACGAGTTGATCACTGGGAGAGGGAAAGCAGGTTGCACTGAAGATGAGACTAACTCGGGTGTACATCAAATCTATCTGGAAGAGGAATCTAGGAGTGAAAGGGAGGAAGGAACTAGTGGATTGCACAGTATCTGACGGCGTCTCGTGGACTCATCGACTCAGATTCCACTACATTCAGAGTTCGCGTTTCGACCGGAAGAGTCAAAGCGAAGCCGGGCTGAAGAGAGATAGGGGGAGATTATCCACAACGAACGTTATTCTAATTCGTCATAGGCAGAAATGATCGGTATTGTGATGATAATTGAATGATCATCGATGTTTCTCACTTTCGTAGAGTGAACTGCCCTTTTGAGTCTTCTCAGTCCATTCCTTGTGTCAACCAACTGATGAGAAGTCGAATTGGAGCACTTTGGAGGCTGAAAAAACAATATTTAAATCTTTATTCCAACTTCAAAACTTTAATATTGAATGAATCTTGTCCTTTCATCGATCAGATGCACAAGGGAAGTTTTCATTCTTGCTCCTCTCACTCTCTTTCTCTTCCTCAAGTAACTCACGATCATTTGCGTGCATGAGTCGTCTCCCTCCATATCGCAGAAGGAGATGGAACACTCGAAGACGAGGTTGTTGTCCCCAGGGAACTTGAATGCACTCATCTCCTGCAGAGGGAGAGTAGTCAGAGGGAAGAGCTCTCTCCTCACTTGGGCCACGAATATCTCTCCCGTCTTCCGACTGATCATCTTGTTGTAGTCGGGAGTCTCTAAGATGACGTCATCCATCTGGCAGCCATTCGAATCGATGAACTGGACGTGATGCTTATCAGATCGAACGAAGCAATCGTGCACCAGATACTGGTAGTTCGGAGCTGAAGCCAGAGATTCTTTTGTTGCGTACTACTCTCCCTTCTTTTGTTGCGTACTACTCTTCTCCATCGAAGAGGGAGATAATTCATTCGAGAGATGATTACCATTATCGCATGTCCATTTGTGGAAGAGACTCTCTCCCACTCTCGCATCGAGGGCCACACAGTGCGAAGCTGCATACCTGCAATGAAGAGATGAGAAGGAAGAACGATTGAACCAGAGTTGCTTCATAAACAAGTCTGTATCATGGGAGACACGTACTTGTGTAGTCTGTAAGTACACTGTGTGTCTGGCAGTTTCTTGATGGTCGATCTCCCGATCTCAGAAGGAACCACGGGGGCAGAGAAGAAACAAGAGACGTCCAGACCCTCGAAGAATCAGATGAATACACCAATGGAGGGGAGAAGTCACTCACGGTGTCTGCCCGTGTCATGATGAGAGGATGGAATTGGAGAATGACCGAGATGTTGTAGGAGTAGCCAGCCCCATTCTGAAGGAGGATCGATCAAGAGGGGGAAGGGGGGGGGGGGAGACTGACCGAGGAGGGGATTCTGTCCATTCCGCAAGATCCAGCACGGAACTTGATCGTCACTTCTCTCTCCGATCCATCCGTATGCTGCAATGGGAGAGGAGTCTAGGAGGAGACAATCCCTACTCAGAGCTTCGTCTACTTGCGAGATACTTATAGACTACGCAGCGTAGTGATGAAGAGTACTGAGGAGGGAAACAGACCAGTATGCATTCCTCGCTGTCTTGATATCTCTGTGCGTACATCATTCCCTTCATCGGCTTCTGAGTTCGGACAGTGAAAGTGAGGGAGGAAACATCGCAAGAGACGTCGGTCGCCCCACGGATGGTCGGCTCTCAAGGGGAAGGAGATAATGAGGAAGTAGATCACTTCTACTTTCACTCTTCTCTTTCGAAGGCAGAGTTTGAGCGAGAAGGTTCAGAGTTCTCGATTCACATACCACAGTATTATTGCATAAAAAATGAATGGACTGACTGGCATCCTTGGCTAATTCAGCTCCTGGGCATCCGAATCCAACGTACTTGAAGAACTCGTGCTCGAACTCCTGAATTATCATGCATCTTTTTTTCTTCAAGAATCACAGTATTTTTTTGGGGAAGGTACACAGGTACAAGTGGAATGAGCTCGTATTGTTAGCAGCATCGCAGATACCAGATGCACGCCCCTCCCCTCACCTGTAGATTGGTGGGAGTGAATACTCTCTCTGGACTTCCTGCTATGGCGAGAAGTTCCTTCTCATCCACGTAAGGTCTCCCTGCCACTGAGACGGCGATGACGTTGATGCCCGCTGCACGAACTGCAGCCGCCTCCTTCCCTGAAGGATGAGGGAGGTGAGGAAGCACTTCCATGCTATCAGAAGACATGAAATTGAAGCGTGTGTCTCACCGGGTGTTCTGGCAGAGTGTCCATCAGTGAGGACAACCACCAATTTACTGGCATCGGGACGAGCTCCTCAAAGGGAATCAATCTATCTGTACACTGAAGGGGAGAACTCGGGCTATTCCACTCGAGAGGGCATCCCTCTTCTTCCTTCGTCAATTGCACGAATGCGAGTACTGATTTCAATTGACTGGGAATGCACGTACCACTCTCCTTGGCCTTTGTTGTGAATAGGGCGAGAGTCTCCTCGAGTGCCTTATCCGTACTCGTGACTCCCTTTATCGATCGAAGTCCATTGATCTGTCGGATGACCATCGAGTTGTTTGTGTATCGATTGTTGAAGGAGAAATGAGTGAAGACCATCCCGGAGTAGGAGATGAGAGCGATCCTCAACAAGAATTTCCTCGCTATGCATCTCAGAATTAATTCCCAGTTGTCAGCATTCTCAAGTGCCTCTGTTACTCCATAGACCGAGTGTTCACAGGGATTCAGTTCTCTCTCTCTTCCCCTGTCTCCTTCCCCTTCCTCACTTGGCAGCTTGGTAGTGCACATTGATGTTCTGGACGACTCTCTCGACTGCGAATTGGATCTGTGACTCGAAGAGTCGATCGAGTGACTCCGATGCATCGATGACCAGGGCGATGTCCACTGGCTTGTCCGATCCCTTGATGCACACTGCAAGGCTCCCTTATCTCCCTTCCCCCCCCCCCTCCCTCCACTCACCGGGCACTCTCTCGCATATCTCAGTTCCCTTCCATGGGTCGAACATCGGTTCGAGATCCTCCAGGTTCTTGTTAGTCACAATCTTCTTCGCTGACTGCAATGTTTGTGTCTTTTCCGTGCAAATTCGGAGGTTCTTGAGATTTGGCGACGATCTTTCAAAATACTCACACATCATTTCCACGTACAAAGAGAGCACACAAATATTTTATTAGTTCCCTATGTGCAATGTGAAGGACCTCGTACACACAACGGAAGCCCGTCAACAGTCCTTTCGACTGAAGATGAGGGGATTCTTACCTGGGTGTAGTTGAGTAGAGCAGGCATGGCGACGTACTCTCCCGTTCCATAGGCGAGTACTTCCAGATGGGGGATGGAGTGACGGAGGAGAGCGATCTGCTCGTTGTCCTTGGGGAAGTCGTGGGTTCGACCATCCGAGAGCAGATACAACACCTTCGGGACGGAGGAATCACGGAGACCCTGCAGATGCCCTTCCCACTCTCCTTGACATCTTCCCATCGCTCACTTCCTCTTTTTGTTTTCCACTCAACCCACATTAGCCTGTGTAAGATGCATCCTCGTGAACTCAAATGCTCCTCCGATTCTCGTGATTCCCGATACGTGTCTGAGGACGTCCAAGGCACCAAGAAGCTCGTCCCGCGTTGTGAACTTGAGCATGTCGAACTCGAGATGTTGGATTCCACTGGAAATTAGTAGAGTCAAAATGTGATCTTGGTGATCTTTGTGATTGGCTCACTAAACATTGCCCCTTGCATAGGATACATCCCTCTCCCTTTCCATGCTCATCCCTTCCCTTCACTTTCCCTCTCTCTTCGAAACCATTGCGTCACAAAGGGAAGAAAGGACAAACAGCTGAGATTTCGTCTTAATCGTGAGATCTAAACGAGGGTCGATTTGTTTCCTTCTCATCCTTCCAATGAAGCATGGATACAAGGGCATCTCTCCCTCACTTTCACTCAAACGGTCAAAGTGTTTCTTCAGTACTTTTCTCTCTTCCTCTCCGTCACAACAAACAGTAATGTTCGCTAAACGATTCGCTGGCTTCAGCTGGTCACTGCAATTAAGAGACGTCATAGACGTCATTTGAGTGACAGGGAGAGAAGGATGCAGTGATAAATGGGGAACGCCCTCTCGGAAGGGCCTCTTGGAAGGCATCAAGGAGGAAGGAGAGGAGAGATCACCTGAACTGAACGAGCATCACTCGAGTCGCATCCTTCCCAATGGTGACATGGCGGACGATGCGACGGATGATGTCCACCTCGTCCTGCAAGGAAAATTAGGATTACGGTAAGATCAAGGGATTGACTGATACTTTGTGCAAGAAGCAATCAGGACGAAGACATACTTGGAATTGGTTCCTGAGTGAACCAGATGAGTCGAGGACGAAGATGAGATCGAGAGGAGCTGCCTTGACGATGCAACGAGCTGAAGAGAGGAAGGAGAGGAGGGAAAGGGAGGAGGACTCACGTTTCAGAGAGATCGGAGTGTGGACTACTTCAGGAGGAGCGAGACCATTCTGGATCACTTTGACCTGCGATGGAGAAAGTGTATGAACATTATAGTCACTAGTAAATTCTCAGCGCTATCAGCAGAATGAAGGTTTCCATATCTAGCTTATACAGTTCTTATCAACTGATCTCAATTGGATGCAGTGTATCTCACCGCATCTGCAGCTGGAATAAGGAAGGAGAGAAGGGAGAGGAGCGGGAGGCTCCTTCTCGAAGTTATCATCTGCATAAAGATCAAAGATCAAGCAGTTCAAAGGGGAGAAAGGGGCAATGGTTGCGTAATGGGTGCGGGGCGAGCGAGTGTCCACTGGTGGTTCCACTAATCGGTTTCGGGAATCAGCAGATGCTTAGATGGGAAGGTTTGATTGACTCGATTGGCATTCCAAGGAAGGAAGGGGAGGGGGTAAGCCATTATGGAAGAAGAGTTATTAGAGAGAAGAGGGAACAGCCATCAAGGAGGAGAAGGACATTCATGGAATACCGATGGAAGAGGAGGAGGGACTGAGATGGTCAAGGAACGGACAGAGGAAGGGTAAGTGGAAGGAGGAGGAAGGATGGAAGGAATGTTATTTGAAGGAAAAGTGGAGTCAAAGATAGATCAAGGGTCAAAAGATAGGCACAGAGGAAAGGAGACTCGGGTGTTGTTCTCTGTAGTGGATGATTCCTCAATGATTCTCGGTTGTCATCAGATCCATACGAAGGAAGAAGAGGGGAAGGAAAGGGAAGGGAAGAGAAGGAAGTTCTTGAGGAAGAAGTGGATGGCAGCCGTTACTCGAGTGAAAGTAATAGAGGGATTAATAACCGGAACAGATGAAAGTGAGAAGAGTGATGAGGGTGATGAACGGAGATGAGAAGGCATCTCACGAGGGAAAGGGAAAGGAACACCCTGAGAGGATGGAGAGTTCAGCTAGAAACTGAATCAGACAACGAAAGGAATCTTGATATGGAGCAGAATCGAGAGTCCGTCAATAATTCAATAATAAGTTCGCTTTTATAGGAGTGTCGATTTGAGATGCGAGGGTTGGTCCAAAAAAGTTGATTGATAACCTAGAGTGACGAGTAAAAAAGAGGGCGAAAGTGAATGGAATGATTGAGAGAGTGTGGGAAATGAAGAGAGGAGGGAAGAGCAGTCGAGACAGTAGAATAACATCATAACCATTTGTATAACTAGATGAGTGCACTCTCACTCTGATTGGAATTTCCGATTGTACTCGTTGATGAGTAATGGCTGACCTATGGAGTGGCCACGGGCTATCCCCCCCCCTTCCCCCCCCCCCTTCATCAAACCGAGATCCTGCGAGAATTTGCAGGAATTACGCAGTTTCCCGTGCAAGGAACTCAGCTGAGAGAAGGTGGAAGTAGAGAAGGGAAGGAAGGGGGAGGAGAGATCCGAGGAGACAAGGGATAACGTGACCATTCAATTTAGAACTGCCATAAATCTAATGAAGCCTCTCCCAATAATTGACCTGTTTGCCATTGATCAAATCGAGGAAAGGAACAAATTCAGCCAATAGAAGGCAATAAATTAAAAATTAGAGCACGTCTAAGGCCAATCATACCCTTTCATACATTGGTTAAAATTAGTAGAAATGGATGGCAAACTAAAGTGAGTGTTCGGAAGGGTGCATTTGTTCTGATCACTCCTCGCTACTCTCTGCTCATTAACGAAGTAATAAAACACGGAATAGCAAGGTGACTTCCATTCATCTTCCTTGCCTTTCCTACAAAGAAAAAGTGAGTGAAGTCGATCTCTCCTCTTGGTGGTCTACTACTTCCCAAGCATGTATACAATCATTTCCTCGTCCATAATCTCGAGTAACATCAAAAAAATGTGGGGTGAATTACTGGTCGATCTCCATCAGCATTTCTCTCCTCCGCTCCTCCCCGTTTTCGAATTACTTCTCGAAGCAGAAAAAAATCGACCAGTCTCGAGTATCGTACCCCTCATTGCATCTACCGTAATCAGTCAATTGTAGAGATGTATCGTCTACAATTTCCTCTCGAACAACACAAACATTGCGTCAGTAGAATTTCATCTAAAGTATCCGTACCTTCTTATTTTCAGATTCAACACTATCACTAGCAGAGGTATGTTCGTGTAATTCTCGAATACAATATGGGAGTCTACCATACTCCCCCCTACAGTACTCCTTCAGGTTCACTACACCAAGTGTATTCTGGAGAAGGAGCAGATGAGCTCGCTTCAGGAGATGCCCTGCTCCGTCGCTTCTAAGGCTTGTCTTCCCGCCCAGTCGTTACATATAGATATGTACTTTAACCCATCATACAACTTGCTACCGTAACCCTTATGAACCTCTTTTCTGTGCAGGATGTTCCGAGTCTTCTCTTGTTACAGATCGTGGGGCAATCTCAATCAGCTCAATCATATATTCCTTATTTGAAATTCTTTTTATCCGCAGATACTCTTGCAGATGGATCTGCACGATGATGGAACGGCTCCTCTGATGAATTTCACAAGAGGAAATCTGTTTAGGCGCTTCTCGAGGAGAATCAACCACAACTTTCGATGTGAACAAAGCGAAGACGACCACGGAGTGAAGGAAGGAGGAATGAGCCACTCATTGAATCGTCGATAAAAACATCGCAAGAAAGATAATGGGACGATGTGCATCACACGAAGTGGAGGGGGGGGGGGCTAAATCGTGTACACACTCGAATCCGATCGTAGCTTTTGTTGACTATTAACATTGAAACAGGTAATTGTAAGGAGTTTCCGAGATGCCTGATTTAAGATAATAAGCCACGGTGGCCGAGCGGTCGAAGGCGCGTGGGCTGGTGCCCCACGTAGGGGAAACTCTGCGCAGGTTCGAATCCTGCCCGTGGTGAAATATTTCTGCTGTCTTTGATTAGCTCTTAAATTCTTTGGAGTATCGTTTCCAACTCTTCTGATCACCTGCATACCGTTAAGTGGGAGTAATCCGTTCCATTTACCAAAATTTTCCGAAATTTTCGGTAAAACCCGCTAAGGTCTGGCAAATCCATGAGAGTTGATGAATTTCTGCATCCTTTGGAATTTGAATGCTTCAAGGTAGACTATAACTGGCACAAACCAAAGAAAAAACGAACTTTTCCTCTAAAGTGCTGAAAACGACGAGGTGCTGTGAAGGGGGTGCAGTGGTGCATTTTCTCAATTGGAGTAATCGGTCACTCTGCCTATGCAGATTGCTTGAAATCGTATTTTCGAGTCACAAAATGATGATAGTTCATGTAAATGAATGAAAATAATCAGAAAGCCAATATTTCAGGCAATTGAGAAAATGCACCACTGCACCCCCTTCACAGCACCTCGTCGATTTCAGCACTTTAGAGGATAATTTCGTTTTTTCTTTGGTTTGTGCCAGTTATAGTCTACCTTGAAGCATTCAAATTCCAAAGGATGCAGAAATTCATCAACTCTCATGGATTTGCCAGACCTTACCGGGTTTTACCGAAAATTTCGGAAAATTTCGGTAAATGGAACGGATTACTAACACTTGACGGTAGTTGAAAGTCGTCAAAAAATATGGGCACTTTTGTACAATCACGGGGAGCTTCGATGGGTTGTAGAACTTCCTGCCATGATTCCCGTACTCGCAGATCTCTTCCAGTGTACGATTCGAACACTTCAGAGAATGCAACACTAATTCTCTTCGGCATTTTTGCAATACCGGGCATTGTGCAGAAGCGCCATACTTTCATTTAGCCAATTCAAGATCTCTTTATTCATTGACTTCGTATTTCTAACTGATCGAGTGGTTACACAAATACATAAACCTCACAGTCAACGAGTATCAGCCGAATGAATGCAAGATAGTACTTTGTGTGATCAATCTTGAGATGCCCCTCCCCCTGTTAGAGAAGGTTGTTGTCAAAGGATCCGAAGTCAACATCGAAGACGACGAAGACGACGTCAGTTGAATGAGAAATATTTCACTGAACGTATGTAGGTATATGGTTTAATGGAAGGATGAAAATGAGAGTGTTAAAATTGAAATGACAACAAGCACCGCCAGATTCCACTCTTTCCCTTTCTAACCTCCCGATGGTATGCTCGGCGGTCTCATTCGCACTATTTAAGCGTCGACTGGAAAACCACCCCATAGTCGCAGACCTCTCTCATCTTCAATGACTCAGGAGAGTCCCCCCACCTGCAATCATTAATTACTTATGTCTTTCATGGTATGGAGCAGATAAATTATTAATTATTATTAGCATTCATAGCACGATGGCGTTCTCATCGTTGGACGATTCGCTCCTGCCAAAATGCCATTTCTTCGATTATTGCTCCGAAACGTTCAGAGAACTCTCATCTTAAAGTTTTCTTTTTTCAGTAAATCTGCATTTTTCGAATTGAAATTTCCGAGATCAAACGGATATACGACATACAAAAAGACTGCAGTGGCTGTCACAACGATTAGTACGAATTACCCATTTTTACATAGTGGTCAAAAAATTCGTTAGACAAAGGAAAAATGAAGTGATTCTTGGCCTCTGATGTTCTCACATCGAATGTCACTAATCGTGTGAGTTGGTGATCTTTGGCCTTGGCCACTCTCCTGTAATCATGGCGTGTACTCCGGCTAGGCTACGGGCAAATATTCCCCCTGTTAGATGGGTGCTCTTTATGGACAGGGAATGGGGACGGGTGGAAAGTACAAGTAGAGTGCAATAAATAGAAGAGTGAGAAGGAAGATCAATAATTGAGATTGCGAGTGATCTGTATGATCTGTCGTGGATGGATATCCGAGGAGAGAGAACACCAACGGATCAGAGGAACGAACTTCCGATGCTTAGCGAGCAGAGAGAGGAAGTCGATGAGACTACCAGAGTCATTCGACAGATACGTCGTACGAGAGGAGATGAAGCTGCAGAGGGATACGGTTAGGAGGAGGAGTGCTGTAGTCCATTGGGAGTGTCCGAGGGGCGCACAACTGACCAGACGCCGTCATCGGCTAGTCCTCTGTCGAGCATTGAATGGATCTCATCGTACTCAGATCGAGGAGAATTCAAAATCTCTGGAGCGAGAATGACGTCGAATCTGAATAGAATAAATGGACGATTCGAGTATAGAAACAACTAACTTCTTATTTAATCGTGAATCGATGATCTCCCCTGAACTCAGTTTGATTCTCGATGAGAGAGTGGGGAAAGCACGATGGAGAGTCGGTCGAATGAAGCATTCGAGAGCAGTCGGAGACTGGAGAGGAACATTCCTTCGAGAGACGAGTGAGGTTGTACCTGTGAGTGGACTGCCACCTCATTCGCACCCTTCCCCAGAGCGAGAAGAGAGGGAAGACCAGTTGAGAAACCGATCTGAAGAGACAGTTGATATTTTCCTTGATCGTAGGGATGGATCTGACCTCGAGTACATTCTTGTTCTCGAAGAAGTCGTATTCCCTCTCCACATGCATGATTGTGTCGATGAGTTGGCAGATGGCATTCACTCCTTCCCAATCATCAGAATCGTCGTGCACTGAAGAGAGAGATGATCACTCCTTCTCACTCTCTGCTCATTCACTCACGGGTGTATCCCGATCCTCTCCTCTTCGAATGGAGGGAAGGCTCATCGTAGTCGTAGTGGGAACGAGTCTCACTACGAGGATTTGCCCCTGCTGCGGAGATGTAACTGCAAGATGACGATGAAGACTAGGAGGGGGGGACTAGGAGGTGAGGGGGGGGGGTCTGCACTACTCGCATCTCATTTGATCACTCTTTGGGTGCACCACCAACAGTTTGTCACTACTGTAGTACGAGTTGTTGTTCGCCCTCTCCGTCACTCATTCTCCCCATGAACAATAGCTGCCCCCCTCCCCCCCCCTCCTCCCCTTGGGATGCGAGTAGTACTGGATGCCCCACCTGATGGAAGTGCCCGATTCGAGAGTGAGAGTGGAGAGTTGAGACTGAAGAGAAGCAGGAGTCGAATTGTGAGAGAGAACCATCACTGAAATGAAGAGAAGGACAATGATAAGGGGAGGGGAGAAGGACGACGAAAACACTCAGGACTACTGAAGGGAGTGGCGAAGGGGGAATACTGTAAGAGGGACAAGTCAGGGAAGGGATTACGGTAGAAGAGTCAATGGGGATGGACAGAAAGAAGGAAACTGAAATAGACGGATGAAGTAATGTGGCAGGAGGGACTTCGCTAAATATAGAGATGATAGGAGGAGGAGGAGGAGGAGGATAGGTGAGGGAGGGAAACACGCCGGAAATGGATTGGACTAAATAGAATGATCCCCTAACTAACTAGAATGATACCCTAAGACAACTAATGAGTCATTATCACAATGAAGATCATGCGAAAGGAAGAACATCGTCGTGAATAATTCACGTGAATTGCGCACTTTACAATAGAGAAGAAGAGGAGAGGAGGAGATCGAATCATCACTCTGAGAAGGGGATCCACCTCATCGTGTATAGAGTAGACAAGAGTAGGATGAGGGAGAGACTGAGAGATCAGAGATCACATTGATCACGAGTTTTGAACGATCGCAATCTTGAAAAGGGCGAGTAGGGACGAAACGGGAGAAGTGATCGAGAGATTGAGAGGCTCTCGAAATAGCCATGCTGTGTGATTGAAGTTATTGATAGTGATTGTGATTGTGATTGTACCCTCGGGGGAAGAAACTACCTCTCACTCCACCCACTCCCGGCCTCTGATGGCATACAGATGAAGGGACAAGAGGAGAGCCCCTTGGTTCTCTTCTAGTTCCCCTGCTCCCTCTCTCGAGATAGAGGGAACTGGGTAATCTTGAAAGGTCGCAGCTTCGATGGTCACAGCATCTCTCAAACCGGTCACTCCCCGCTATTTCCGTCACTCTTTCCGTGTGTTTGGCATCTTTGAGAGTCAAAACAGGAGTAATCAGCAGATCATGTCATGGACAGGGGGAGATCGGAGGGGGAGGGGAAAGGGGGGAACACCGAGGGGAGGGAGAGACATCACGGTAACAACTGGATCTGCAGAGGTGTAATACCCGTCACGAGAGCGAATTCCCGAGAGAGAAGGAGAGTACACCCAAGTAGAGAGAAACACTTTATTAGCTGATCACTCCAGAGAGAAAGACAGTGCAATTAAAACGAATAGTAGTCGGAATTGATGAATTAGTTATTGTATGTCGTGTGTGTGCACGGTGCATCGAGTGCATCCCCTCGGACGACGATTCTCAGAAGAGATTGATTCGTTGAGTGATGGGTTTGCGACAGGAGTGACAGATGATGAGCGACTTCGAACAGTCGGAGCAGGCACGATGACCACACTAAAGAGAGAGAGAGAGAGAGAGGGGGTAGATCATCTCGAGGGGGAATACCAGGAATGCGATGGAGGGAACTGCATCCATGCAGATGACACACTGCTCGATCGAGTGCTCCAACTCCTCCAATCTCGCCTTCAACTTCCGTACTTCCTCCTCTGCAATCGATACTCATCTATCGTACTCCTCTTCCTCTACCGTACTCCTCTCTCCCTTTACCGTACTCCTCTCTCTACAGTACTCCTTCCCCCCTACCGTACCCTTCTTCTCCTCAGCCTTCCTGGCAGCATCCTCCTCTCTCTTCTTCTGTTCCTCCATCTCAGCTTGTCTTCTCTCTTCAGCTGCTTTCTTGCATATCTCCACACTCGATCCATCTCAATCATCACTACAGTATCCAATCACATCACTTCTTTCTCTTATCTTTCAAAACATCTTTCCCCTATTT
The DNA here is from genome assembly GCA_036245805.1 of Pristionchus mayeri. Classification (NCBI taxonomy): domain Eukaryota; kingdom Metazoa; phylum Nematoda; class Chromadorea; order Rhabditida; family Neodiplogasteridae; genus Pristionchus; species Pristionchus mayeri. The sequence continues at coordinate 22,773,528 of BTRK01000003.1, read as the reverse complement.
TCGTAGCTGTTCACGTGTCGACAACAAGAATGGCATGGAGTGGTCGATCCCCCTCCTCTCTCCCCTCTCTCAGGGGGAGTCCCCATTGACTGACCAGTGGTGCACTTCGCACTGCTAATGGCTTTGTAGCAGAGGGGACATCGACGGAGGGAAGTCCCCTTCACACACGACTGCAAGGGATACTCTCGTTACCGTACTCCTACAGTATCCTCCTTGCCATGCAGATGACCCGATGTCCGCACGGGAGAAACTCCACATCCGCAGGGCTGTCGTTGCAATCGAAGGTGCACATCGTCACCTCCAATCAATCGATATCTCCCAGGTAGGTAACTCCGATACCGTACCTCCTTCATGTCGAACTTCTCCGCCGATGATGACGTCATCGGAAGGAGACTTCTGAGCATCGATAACATGACGGGAAACCGATGGTGTGACCTACCTGGGTCTACCGTACGCTCCTCTGGCGAGTTGGGCAGAGAATATCATGGAGACGAGATCGGGGATGATATCGAGGGCACGAATTCCTGAGGGAAATACCCTCATGAGGGAATCGATCGATGATCTCATACCGTCTTCGTTGAGGATCCTTGGATCGGCCCCATTCGAAGCAAGAAGGAAGAGAGCAGCCAACTCCCAATGGGGAAGAACCTTCGTTGCCAGTTCACTCATCTTCTGTAATCCATCCCATCGGGAAGGTCAATAGACACTGACTCACCAGATCCTTCCCTACTGAGGCACAGATCGATTGGAGATCCAGTGATTCGTACACTTCTCGATGACGAATCATCTGAGGAGACACACATAACCCCCGATTCCCTCAGTGACGTCACCCCCTTCAGAAGGATGTGCAGTGCAGTCTCGCCCCTTCTATCTCTCGAGTTCACGTTGAGACCACCCGAAACGAGAGACTGAAAAAGCAAAAAGATTTGCCGCCAGCAGGGGTCGAACCTGCGACCTTGGGCTTATTAGACCCACGCTCTAACCGACTGAACTATAGCGGCTAACGCGTGCAGGTTGCGCAGACCGACCTGAATGGTGGCGATGCGATCGAGATCCTTGTCGACAACCGAATCCCATTGCGAGACGGAGAGATGGAGACAGGATTGGCCAGTGGCCGGCACAATAGAGTGAACCATCTCAGGGTAGTTCTGAATCAGTCGATGAGGGAGGAAGAGAGGAAGAGGAAGGGGAGGGGGGGGACCTCGATGAATACAGCGACGGTTTTGCTTCTCCCGTAGTAGGCAGATAGATGAATGGGGAGGAGACCCCCCTTGCACATCACTTGATTCAACTGGGGACGATTGCCCAGAATGACTTCGACGGTCCTGCCAAGGAGAGGAATGAGCTGGAGGAGAAGAAGGAAGAGTCACTTGGTCATTCCTAGCAGACAGGCCACATGGAGGGGATTGTGTCCAGTGAGATTCATCTGATTCACATTCACGTGTCCCCTCGAGTACATAAGCAATCGAGAGACCATCGCCTTAATGAAGACAATCCCTCCTCCCTCCCCTCCCTTCCCACCTGCTTAGTCTCTGACTCCGGCAACTTCACCACTGTATGCATCACTGTATCTCCCTCAAGTGTCTGTAATGACAGTTTGCGATAGAATGGTGGAGAAAAGAGTACGGTAAGGTTGAGCTTGATCGATTGAGCGGAAAGGAGCCGATCGAAGACAACTGCAGAGGTCTTCGAGTGACGAGCTGCGACGTGGAGAGGCGTCTCGCCTGGAACAACAGTATCTCTGGGGAATCGATCGGTTACTGTATCCTCACCATCCAGATTGATCGAGTTGATCTCGCCAGGGATGAAGTTGAGAAGGGACTCCACCACCTTCGAACGACCACTGCAGGGATACGGTAGATCGATAGAGGGGAATAGGGTAGATCACTGACTTCATCGCTGCAAGATGCAGCAGATTGTTCTTTGAGGAATCGAGGGCCATTCGATCCGCCCCCAGACAGATGAGCATCACCATCGCATCCAGATTACCCTGAGAGATCAAAAATCAACCCCTCCCCTTCTCCCGGAGAGATCAAAGATCAACCCCTCCCTCCTCTTCCCCAAGAGATCAAAGATCAACCCCTCCCTCCTCCTCCCCAAGAGATCAAAGATCAACCCCTCCCTCCTCCTCCCCGGGATATCAAAGATCAGTCCTCTCCCTCCCCTTCCCCACCTGCATAACTGCCTCCTGAATGGGGAGAATTCCATCGATGGATCGATTCACCAACTCGATCTTCTCCTTGATCACTGAGAGGAAGTCCATCTTGCACTGAGTGGCACTCCATCTGGATATTTCCTCTCCTCGTTGATCTTTGATCTCTGTTCTACCTCCGAATGGCCTCGATCAATTCTCCTCCTTCCACTCTATTAGGATTCTCCCCCTTGGGTTCATACAACAATCGACGAGGGTCCTCCTGAGAGACTCCGCCTGCAATCAATCAATTATTGATTGAATATAAATCAGTTCTCACTCATGTTTCGATGATTTTGATGGTTACGGTAGCCATTGCCGCGTCCTGATAAGAATCGATTTACTGGCTATTCTGAATGACGGTGTTACCTCTCGATCGCTGATGAGGTCGTTGGTTGGGAGCATTGGCAGCCGCCTCTGATTCGACTTGTAGATGCGTGAGACCTCCTCCTAGATTGATCTTTAATCTCTGGTTGAAAGGGATGGGACTAACCGAGATAGATAGGAAGCAGAGTCTCATTGGGATTGTCTCCATTGTGGTTGACTCGGACAGAAGGACGAAAAGACTGAATGGACGAGTGGAGGAGGGGTCCTCCTCTGTCTCTCTTCTTCCCTCGGGGGGAGGGGGGGGGGGACCCTCCACTCCCTCCTTCCCTCGGGGGGAGGGGGGGGGGACCCTCCACTCCCTCCTTCCCTCGGGAAGGATTCAACTCACTGTCTGCAGTCCGTAGTTCCCATTGGCGTAATCGACAGACTTGACAGCATGGGTTGTCTCGAGGGAAAGATCCTTCCGAGGATTCTGAGATGGGAGATCATCTACCATCTCCTTCTTCCTCACCGTCAGAGAGACAAGGACCACTTTGTCGTTCACTTGGAAGTACACTTCATCCAGTCTCTTTAGACTCCCCAGGGGAAAAGTGTGCTCCTGAGACGCATCCTGGAGAGACCAAAGATCAACTCATCAACTCCTCCCTCCTCTTCCTCTCACCCATATCTTGGGATATCTCCTCTCTTCCACTTCACTGGCATAGAATCGAACGAGGGCTGATTCAGTCAATTCATCAACCATTATAACGAAACCGATGCGACCAACAGTCTGCAGAGATCAAGCATCACAGAGATCAAAGATCACTTAGTCTCACTTGCATCTTGTCAGGTGTCCACTGCAGATTGGAGTAGACGTGCATTTTCTCGAAGTGGACGGGATTCAATTCGGCCACCACCACTCGATTTCCAGCTGTGACCTCCCCCATACGAGGGGGTGAATCCATCTGAAGGCATACTGTAGGGGAGGGAGAGGAGGGACACTGTAGGATGACGGGGGGGGGGGGGGGGGGTACCTGATCCCAGTCCATTGCGGCCACTCGCGATGGGAAGAAATGAGAGGAATGGAAGAGGGGGACAGGAGAGGGAGAGGGAGAGGAGGGAAGGAGATCTGGCATGCAAACGACCTCTCATTGTTTCCCCTCTTATCGATCATTTGAAAATTCAAATGTACGGCATTGGAAAATACACAAATAAGGAGCGATAGTTCAAACAGCGAATGGATAATATTTCAATGAATAAATAATTATGAGTGTCCCCCTGTGACTATCACGCCCTTCGTCTCGTCTCTTCCCCTCACGCGATGAGATTCACTCAACCTCATTCTCTCAATGCAGGATGTCAAGGTGCGTCTTCCTTCTGATCTTTGATCTCTGTTCCCCTCAGGACCTCACTCATGAGTACTCCCGTACTTCGACCATCCATGGATTCGCCCACTTCGGAGTGCACGGAGTACCGCGCCTCGCTCGTCTCTTCTGGACTGCAGCATTCATTGTCAGTCTCCCCCTTCCCCCTTCCTCCTCTCTCTCCTCCTCTCTTCAGTCATGTTGTGTCATGCTCTTCTTCAACACAAACAGCCTCCTTCAACGATTTCTGAGGATGGAATTGGAGACGAGGACTCAGGTGGAGAGGACCCTCTGTTCCTTCCATCAATCCTTCCAGATCGAATTCGGGGTCCGCAACTTCCCAGCTGTCACTATTTGTTCCCAGAATGGATACAGAAGGGAGATCGCCCTGCAGATTCCAACGATTCGAGAACTGGTCAGATCCCCCCCTCCACCCCCTTCCTTCACCCCCCCCCCCCCCTCTCTCTCTCTCTCCCTCTCTCAGTTGGCAGCTGCACAGGCTGCATCTGGCCACATCGACATCGAAAGATTGAGGAAGATCGCAGAGGAGAAGTTCAATCTCACTGTGATCTACCTATTCATTCAATCGATTGTCTACCGTATCTTCAGACCGGCATGGAGGGCATCATCTTCCAACGGATACTTTCCAAACACATACAGTACTTCATTCGGGAGTTGTCGGAGGACGAGAGGATAGCGATGACCTACCGATACGAGGATATCGGCCAGTTTCGATTACTTTCATTTATCGATCAATCTTTTGCAGTGAAGAATTGTGCGTTCAGTACGGAGACTTGCACTCTCAGGTGATTTCCTTCCCTCAGGAATGGCTACTCTTCCTTCCAGTGACTTCTCCACTATCTACAACATCGTAATGGGCAATTGCTACACGTACAACAATGAGTTCCGATCAGTGAAGAAAGTGTACAGGGGAGGGCCGAACTACGGTGATTCACAAGAGAATGGATGGATGGATGACCTCCTTGTAGGCCTCAAACTGTTCGTGTATTCCAATCTAAGTGACTACATCGGACTGGAGGCCTCTAATGGAGCACTCATTCTCATCCATGATCAGGCATCTTCCATCCCCTCCCCCTCACTCTTCCCTTCTCCAGAATGAGTACCCATTCCCCGACACTTTCGGATACTTCGTTCCTCCCGCAACTTCCGCTAGTCTCACTGTCAGAGCGGTAGTTCTTCCAGAGATAAACACCCTCTCTCTCTCCCTCGCAGACTCGAAACGAACGAATCACAATGGGAGAATCGAGATGCAGTGTTGAGATTCCCCCCGATTACATCTACCCCCAATACAAATACACTGTCGAGGTGATGATTCATATTGCACAGAATGCCAGTTTCATTCCCGTTTCACTCTTCAAATCCTTCTCTTGGAGAGAGCCAAGTGCCCCCCTCACTCCCCCCAACACAGGCTTGTCGCCGTTCGTGTTTCCAGCAGAGAGCACAGAGGGAATGTGGATGTGTGCATCCCGCCTATCGGAGGCTAGACAGAGGGGGAATGCACTACTGCACATTCAATGACACCAAAGCAAGTGAGCTGTGAGACATTCTTTCACTTCTCGACTACTTCTACCGTATCCGCACCTATTCCACACAAGACATACTTTTCTACTTTATCCTCATCTTGCAGAGGAATGTCTTGATCGATTGGATGCTGGTGATATCGATTGCGATTGTCCCAATCGATGCAATGAACGATCCTTCGAAGTTGACATCTCGACCAGTTCGTGGAGATCTGAGTCGGGTCAGAGCAGTCGACTACAGTAATCCAGAGGTGTCTGAACAGGTCGATCGTTGTGTCACACCCAGAACGACTGTGACGAACTATTGCACAATGGGATGCTGGTCTCAGTCTACTTCGAGGATCTGAACGAGCGAATTCTCACCGAGACCCCAGCCTATCCAGTGAGTGAGAGAGATCTCCCCGAGACCCCAGCCTATCCAGTGAGTGAGAGAGATATCCCCTCCAATCAATTAGCAGCTCATCAATCTCATGTCTGACTCTGCCGGCCAATTCGGATTCTGGATCGGACTCTCCTTTATTGGTACCCCCCCCCCCCCACTCCCCTCCCCCATTCATTCCCTTTCTAGGAGTGATAGAGTTCCTTCTCTTCCTCATCTCAGTCTCTAGTGTCATCTACTCACAACTCCTTCGATACTATCGTCAGATGAGAGCCCCTTCACTTCCTCCTCCCCAGATGTCCATCCCATCTCAGTATACAATCCACATCACTCATTACAGTATACCCCAGCACGACGCTCCTCCCATATTCTATTTTGGAGATCCCATCCTACCCAAGAGACACCTCCGATGGATGAATTCTGTTCCTTCTCACGTGGAGGAGAGACTAAAGAGGCATAAATTGTCGGCCAAATCAATCGATAATCTGTCCAAGCTGTAGATCATGCATTGTTGAAACGAAGACGAAGTGCATTTTATTCATAAAGTGTTCAACTCTTCGACTCTCTTCACAGACTCTTTCCCGAAGCGTCGACAATGGGCTGAAGGGATAATGAGTACGGTAGAACCTCCCTCTTCCCTTCGTGACCTACCTTGGCTGAAAGCACTTCATACTCATCCTCAGTATTCTCTCCCTCTCCAATCACTATCGATCGGAGATTGAATCGACGAATCTCCTGCACGAGTTCCTCAAATCTTCCCATTATCGTAATATTCCATTCGGGAATCTCGCCTCATTAGTTGTGTCGAAGGTCATACGGTAGACGGAAGGAGCAATCGCATACTCGATGGGCAAGGGTCGCAGCTTGGCTGCCTAGAAGAGAGGGGTTGGATGGATAAAAGATCAAAGATCAACCTTGGCTCCCTTGATGAGTACACCGTAGTCTGCGAGTCTCACATCGACAGAAGCACCGTAGTTCATCTCGACGACTCCTCGTCGCCATCGTTGCCGCTCCTCAAGGGAGTAGTGACCTACTCGATCGATAATCGAGGGAACGACTCACTTCCAGAATGGAGTTTCCGTTCCTGAGTGCACCCTGCACGAGAACTGGCGATCCAACTGCGACCGAGACAGGAGTGAGTGTGGGAAGGAGAGAGACCTCAAGGGATCACACATCACATTTAGAGATCAAAGACCACTCACTTCATCCGGCATCACGGGCAGCTTCTCTCCCAATGGTCGCACGTACACATACGGTGATTCGACATACGAGAAGCTCACCTGGGAGTACGGTAGAGGGGAGAATGAAGGGAACTCACTTGGTACTCTCTCTTTGTATCAAGAGGTGGAGGCAGATCGAGTTTCTTGGCATAACTCACTTGTTCGAAGGACAACTCACTATCCATTTCATCTGCCACTTCCTCGAACTCATCTCAATTCGATCGATAATTACGAAGAAATATTGCATACCGTACTCGGGATTTTGGTAAGTGATGTTTCTCGTGGTGACACGGTAATGGGTGTGATAGGGGAAGCAGCCTGAATCAGGATTACGATAATGATACATGGTGTGGAGTAGGACTCACAGTGCTCGGTTCGATCATCAACTCGCTACTGAGTGGACTACCGACGAAGAGAGTAGACATGACATAGTGACGACGAATACTCTGAAGTATACTTCTGATTGAAAAAGCCAGCGATCTACTCACTTCAATCGAGAAGTTGTGCACCTTCGAGAGTCCTGTGATATGGGCCTCGATTTCCGCGACTATTCCAATTATTCTTTCCTGGAATATCAACAACTTATAAGAAGTTACGCGAAGAATGACCTACCGGATGATCAGAGAGGTCCATCTCTGTGAGAATTGACCGTACGAGGCAAGAGATGGGACGAGAAATGAATGGAATCGATTAATGGCATGCTAATCGAGTAGAGTAAAAATGCAGAATGAAGATTCTGCAAGAACAACTAGATGAAAAGAAGATGCAAATCGCTATTCAATCAGAAACGTGTGCCCTTTTCGACTAGGAATCAATAGCGAGATCGATTAGAGTGTAATATCAATATGGTATAAGAATACAACAAGGAGCGCTCGAGCAATGTGACTTTGAAGATGGGCATTCGGAACCCTTAGTATTTTAATTAATCGATAAATTAGTATGTCTCGGCGCGATTGAAACCTAGTACGGTATGCGGTAGAGCGCGGTCGATGGTAAGCGCGCCAGCGAGGTAGATCAAAGGGCCGCGCCCATTCCTCGAACCACTCGCCCTCTCGCCTCTTCCTTTCGAGTCCCTTCCCTTCTTGGCCTCTCGTTCAAGTCACTGCGCTGCTGCTGACTTGTTATTGATCGACTGCAGTTCTTTTTTCGCGCGTTTTTGCAGTTTGTGAAGTCATCCTCTTGCTTATTTTGTATATTTTGTACTCATTTTCACTGCTTTTTGTTCAATTGTATCTGTATTACCACACTGATTGCAGCCACTTTGCGTGTCGGGCGCTTCCCCGGTCTTCCCACTCACCCTCACTCACATCGTCAATCTACCAAGGTATACCCTCCCCTCGTTCTGCTCTCTCAATCCCTTTCTTTCTCAGGATGGTTCGTCTTCGGAATGTATTCGCTCTGTGTCTCGTTCCCGTCCTCTCGCTGGCAGCTCCCTCTCCCTTCTCTCAGCACTGCAACGACTCTGTACACTTCGATTGTCACGACTCCTCCAAACCGTGCATTCCTCTCGAGTGGATCTGCGATGGACTACGCGACTGTGCCAATGGACAGGTTTCAAATTCGTTCTCATTTCTCCTGTCTGATCTCCTCGCTTAGCACTCGTTCTTCATTTATATCTTGTAACCCCATTCCTGTTTCCAAGACGTGTACTTGATTTGGCTGCGATTACCTCTATCTGATGCATCTAATTTTATATTTACTTCGGTTATTAGTCGTCTTACGCGCTTGGTTAATACTTTTTTGCGATGCTCTTAATCTGTTGTTTTTAACTGTTCTAGCATGGATTTTGGGAGTAACGACTATCCTTCTCTTCTTTAAGGACGAAGCTCGCTGCAGTTACCTCCATGAGTGCTCTCCCAATCAGCTGATGTGTCGCAATGGAGAATGCATCTCTTCGATCTACAGATGCGACGGAGAGGTGCCCTCAATGATCTTGCACTGGGGATATTCATATCATCGTTTAGCTCGATTGTCTCGATGGTTCGGACGAGAAAGGATGCACTGAGATGGATGAGATTATGGAGAAAGCGAGTGAGTGAAGCATCTCTGGATGGATGGTTGATTGTTGTCCACTCAGATTCGGCCCGTCCCACCCCGCCCTCCTCTCCCTTCCTTTCTACTTCCGCCCCCAGAAGACACGCAGCCCCCTCTCAGTGTGGAGCACACGAGTATCAATGTAGAAATGGAGCTTGCATTGACGAAGAAGCCAAGTGTGATGGAACCTGGGTGAGTACGATGGGGGAAGGGAAATGGAGTGCGACAGTATCGATTGATGGGGCGAGTTACAGGACTGTCCCAATGGAGACGACGAGACAGAATGCCCCAAGATGTCAGCTAACACAGGTTGGGGAGGAGAAGGGGGTTGGAATGAGAGAGGAGATGCAGATGTGGTCTCACTGGAGATTGGCCCTCAGTGTCGTCACGGGAGTCACCAGTGTGCTGACCACTCTGCATGCATCCCCTCGAAGTGGAAGTGCGATGGAGAACCAGACTGCGATGATGCATCTGATGAGGTACGAGGGGATGAAGGAAAGGGAGAGAGAGAGAGAGGAGAGTTCAGGCACACTGTGAGACGACCGATGAAGAGGAATTGTCCATGCTGGTGGAGGCAGAGACGAGGAGGAGGATGAAGGTGAGAGAGAAGAGTGAGGAGGAAAGAGGAAGGAGTACCTTTGAGGAAGGAGACTCCATCTCTGATCTACCCTCCGCACACGAATTCCTCAGCTCGGCGGATGATATCTTGTGCGATGAGGGACACTTCCGTTGCAAGGGAGGTACTGTGCTAAGATTCACTGTAGAGATGGAATCAATCAATATTGCAGGCAAGTGTCTGAATGTCTCTCTGACGTGTAATGGGAAGACGGATTGTCCATTGGGAGACGACGAGAGTGATGAATGCACTGAGTGCGATTCGCCAATGGACCACAAGTGCTCCCATCTCTGCACGAACACTCCCAATGGTGGGTTACTGTGGGTGGGAGTGCGGTAGATGATTAATCAATGCAGGTCACAAGTGTTCGTGCCCCCGAGGTATGGTGCTAGGATCGGATGAGTGGACGTGCGAGGACTTCGATGAGTGCCTCCACGATGGACAGAGATGCTCCCAGTATTGCAGAAATATCCACGATGGGTACGATGGAAGGAGTACGGTAGAGATAGGCTATTGATTGCAGATACGAGTGCTCGTGTGCCTCTGGATACGAACTGGACAAGGACCGACACACGTGCCATCTCAAGAAGGTGGACATGGACGGAGTCGTATTCGTGTCTCTCGCTGGCGAGGTACTGTAGCAAGCAGAGGGGTACTGGTCAATATTGATTATGCAGATCCGATCTGCACCGATGTTCTCTCCCCAGCACTCGACGAAGGGATACGAGACAGTAGTGAGCACGAATCACCACGGGACTGTCAAGAATATGGGATTGGACATGGAGGGAGGAAGGATGTTCGTCGCCATGGAACCTGTGAGTGGAGAGGAGGAAGGGGAAGGAGAGGGAGGGAGTGGTTGCAGAAGTCGCACGAGGGAATACTAGCATCCGTCCAGAATGGAGTCATCACGAATCTGAGGGAGAATGTCACGGGCATCAACTATGTGGCTATCGACTGGATTGGAGGAAACATACTCTACACTGTCAGACGTGAGTGAGGGGCGGAGATGGAGAGAGTGTGGTAGGAGGGAGATGACTGGGTACTGTACCTGCAGATCCATCGCCCTTCCCTGGCATCTACCTGTGCAAGATGAATGGACTGTACTGCAGAAGGATCATCGAGGGACGAGTGGGCGCCAATAAGAGGCAGAACTATAGAGGTAGGATAGAATACGGTAGAGAGGTGATCGATGACTGATTGAGGACTGGCGGTGAATCCTCTGAAGGGACTCGTGGCGTGGATTGATGTGACCGAGAAGGAACATCAGATTATGGTTGCCAATCTGGATGGATCTGGAGTGAGTGTAATTGAAAGGATGGAAGGGAGAGGAGAGATAATTGAAGGTTCGATCGGTGGTGGATCACAAACTGAGTTATCCCTCTGGAATCACTTTCGACGTGATCAAGAACGAGATCTACTTTTCGGATGTGGACTCGAAACTGATCGAGAAGATCAATCTGGAGAGTGGAAGGAGGTTTGTCAAGAAGGGGAGGGATAGGATGGAGAAGACTTGTTTAGAACTACGGTACTGTATCCCGTGAACCACCCGTACGACCTGGCCTACTTCAATAATCTGATCTACTGGACTGAATGGTGAGTGGATGGGAGCGAGTGGAGGGGGAGTCTTCTCTTCTCTTGAGGGGCACGGAGACTCTGAAGGTTGCCTCAGTGGGAGTGCAACACTCGACGCCCCATCTCATCCACGGATTCCTCCAATTCCCCTACGGAATCGCCCTGAATCACTCACTCGTCCAGGTACTCGAAGAGGATTCCCTCCCTCTACCCTTCCCTTCACCTTCCCCTTCAGCCTCCTCTCCGTTCCAACCCATGCGAGGGTGTAACCTGTCCATGGATGTGCGTGGTGGTTCGTTCGAATGAATTGGATGAAGAGTCGTCACTCGAGGCTCGATGTGTATGTCCCGATGAATACGAGGAGAACGGAGAATACAATTCGACCGTGAGTGAGAGAGTGAGATAGGGGAGACTGATTGAGCCATTGCAGGTGAAGGGAAGCATGCCGTGCAAGATGAAGAAGGATGTGGACGAGGAGAAGACTGCCCTGGTGAGTTGTGTGGTGGGGGATACGGTAGACGAGGAGTGACAGATGTCGCACGTGTCGGTGGAGGCAATGGAGGAGTATTGCAAGAGTGGAGAAGTGTGCATGAATGGGGGATCGTGTGTGGAACACGCGAACACACACGGAAGAGTCGACCGAATCTCCTGCAAGTGAGATATCTACTACCGATCTATGATTACAGTATATTGTTGAGATGTGCCGAGGGATACGGTGGATTGTGGTGCGAGGTGCCCCCTCTCGGCGATGCAGACTCACTCGATGGAGATGACGAATCGGAGAAGGACTCGCAGGTAGGAGAGAAGGAGGAAGGAGGGTGAGGAAGGGATGCATTGCAGGAGGGAGACAACTCTATCAACGTGGGAACTGTGGTGGTGCTGCTGTTGCTGCTGGCTGTGATAGGAGGACTCATCTACTGGGGAAGCAGAAACAGCGAGGAGATCACGTGAGTGCAGGGAGGGGGAGAGGGGAGAGTGAGGAGGGGGAGGAGGGGAGATTGCAGGGTGAAGGCTCGATCGACGATCCATCGAGTGCAGGAGGCGAGACTGCCAGAGAGAGCATCCGAGGCCATCAAGAACACCACCAGGAGTATGGGAATGGTACGGTAAAGGGATGGGATGGGTTGAATTAGCCTTCCTCTGCAGGGCTCCCCGAAGGTTCCCTCTTCATCGTTCTCGAAGGAGACTGCGACTGGGGCGACCACTTCCATGCCTCCCCCACCCGGAATGGTCAGAGAGACTTTTGAAGTTATGATCAATTTGGAATTCCCGCTATTAGGGAATGATGTTGTTTGTCTGAACTGTTCTCTCTGGCAGAACCCTCCTCTTGCCATTCGATCGGGTGCCTCGACTGCCTCTCTCATCTCTGCTTCCTCCTCCGTCAACTTCTCTAATCCCACATACGAAGTGCCCAGTTCGACTGCATCTCCCTACTCGGGATACGATGTGAGTAGAGGGGAGGGAGAGGAGAGGAGAGGGAAGGGAGGGGGGAGGATGATGGTGTCTGTGCAGGAGATGAATACTACCGAGTCTTCGTACTTCACGATCACTCGCTCGGATGACCAGGAGGCATTGGGAAGGAACCCCTTCGGAAGACTGCCCTGAGCAGAGAGGACTCCCTCCCCTCCCCACACTGTATTACATTGTCTAGTCTGTAGTGTGAACAGAGATGTCTGTTTGCATTTGTAATAGATTGCCAGTTTTAGCCCCTGCTCATTAGTAGAGAATTGTAATACATAACATGATATTTTGCTACGCTGTTGACTGAAATACCTGTGATATCGTCATAACCAATGCGTGTAATATTGCTAATTGTTTTAATAAATGTACTTGTATCTCTCTTGTTTGAACGATGAGTTTGGAATGGTTTCCACCCATCCATGGTGTACTTGCATCTCCCCTCCCCCTCTCCATTTCTTATCTATTCCGCCATTCGAGATCGATGCTCCACTTTTTGAACAGTCTTCTCCGTCGTTTTGTTGGTGAGTATTGCATCTTTATCGTTACCGTAACCCGATGAGTGGTAAAGTTGCGAAGGAAGGCGCCTTCCCTGGTTCATTACTGTAACTCGTCGATAAGTTGATCTTGTCCGGGGGCATCGGGCTGGCCAGAAATGTGCTCGCACTTCCAAGTTTTGGGGTTTGGTCTGGAATGGGGAATGGAGGGAGGAATGGAGTGATCTTTGATCTCTGCTCACTTGAATGGGAAGCAGCAGCATCTGCACACCTTCTCCCTGGTGATTCGCCCATCTCTGTGCTTGACTCGTCTGCGAGAGAGAGAGAGGAGAGAGGGGGGGGGGAGACGACTCACTTGATCTTGGGTAGACATGAGTACCACTGGAGTCTGTTGACCTGCTCCCTGAAGGGAGGCTCGATGGAGGAGAGATCCACGTCGGGGGCTGGCCACAACTGACACTCCTTCCCATTCTTCTAAAGGGGGAGGGTGAGGATGGGGAGAGAGGGAGAGGGGAGGGGGACTTACCAGAGTGAGTTCGTAGTCGACCTCGCAGGAGGGAACTTGTGAGTGTCCATCCAGATCGGAGGCAGAGCAGACTCGTTCTGAGACGAAGAAAGGCATGACTGATCGACCTCCCTTCACTCTGGAAGAGACATTGCACAGGGAGGGGAGAGGGAGACGAACGTGAAGGGAGAGACGTGGCACTTCTTCGGACCTCCGAAGCCACAACTCTGCTTGTACGAACACATTCCACACGGCTTCTTACTGCGTAGGATTGAGCCCATGTAGGCGTAAAAGTTATCTAGAGCCTGCGAGGGAGAGGATGTAGGGGAAGAAGGATGGGTGTAGGTGAAGAGAAGGGAAGGGAAGGGGGACAACTCACCGGCTCATATCTCTTGACGAAGACGTAGAACCAGTGTTGTTTGCACGTGGGCGTGAGCTGGTTGAGGTAGCTCACCTACGAGGGAAACTGTGGAGTGAAGAGTCAATTAGGAGTACGGTACCTTGTTCTGTTTATCGGGCCAGACACATGGTCCCCAACTACTCCAGATTCCGCATTCATTGGACTGTGCTACTGGGGAATAGACAGCAGCCAGTTGAGAAGATACTGTATGGGGAGAGATGGAAGGATGAAGAAAGGATTATGACCTACCGGTGTGAATGAGAGGAGCGATGAGGAGATATGTCAGCATTGCAGAGAGGGGAGGGGAAGGTGAGCCAGGACGAAAGACTGATGGACTAAGGAAGGAAAGGGATAGGATTCCTCCCTCCTCCTTCTCCTCCTCCTCTCTCTCCTCTTTCCTTTTGATGCTGACCCTTCACTTTCTCCACCTACGGATCATCTCTTGAATGTAATTTCTTCTCATCATTCTTGTTCTCGTCCCATTCACTTGCCCTCCTCAAGTCCCTTCCTTTTCATCTCCTATCCGGATAGATGGTAGTGGAACCAGTCGAAGGTGTACCGTACACTGGGTTGCATTCAGAAGTGTCCTTTGGCTAATCTACCGTATCGAGGTCAGATCGAAGGAGGAGGAGAGGTGATACTAGAGAGTTGACCCCCATTCGAAAGAAGTGTTGATAGAGATGATGGAGAGGAGAATGGACCTCATCCCGAGAAGAAGTGCACAGGGAGTAGATACTCCAGCCATTCACATCCGAAGGGAGAGAAACGAGAGAATTGATGCCTTCTAGTTTCGCATCCCTCTCTCATGTGTTATTCTTTTACTGTATTTTGTTGGTAAACATATGGAAGTAATGAGTCTAATTGGACATGTTCCTACTGTTAGCATCAAGTTTCTGATGTAAAGAGTGTGACCCGATAGTGTGATTCGAAAGTGGCGCCCCGTAGTGACGCGTCGCGGCGTGCGTCGCTCTGCCTACTTCCCATCCGGAGGGGGGTTGAGGTTCTCTAGAGGGAGTCTACGAGTGTAGTGAACAGGGCACGTGGTCTCTCTCTCACTCTATCTGCTTCTCATCTTCTCTTCTCTTTCATTCTAATCACTCCCTATCACTTGTAATCGTCTACTCTCCCTCCACTCAAACTGTCCATCATTCTTCCATTCGGCCTCTCCTTTGTAGCTCGCTTCTTTCATCATTTTTGTTACGGGTCGAGATTCTCGCGTTTCCGCTTTCGGAAGTTGATCGATGAATGACGAATTAAGTAATTGCGATAATCTCCTTTAGTTCAAGTTGTTGTCCTTTCTCCGCCAGTTCACGAGGAGATGAGAGAAGGGATGAGAAGAGAGAAGGAGGGAGGAGGAGAGAGTGGGCGTGACGTCACTTTGCCTATTCAGCCATTTCAAGTCTCTTTTCCACTTGTTTATAGATAGTTCTTTGATTTCTATCCATCAAGCCCACTCGTGTTCACATTCTTATGTCGTTGTCTGTAGGGTGAAGAGGGAAAGGATCCTTATTTCCTTCTTCTTCTCCATAATTGTAAATGTTTCTCGTCAAGTAGGTGTCCTTGCGTGAATGAGAGGAGGGAAGGAGGGAAGTGATGAGTGGTGATTGCAGGAATGGGACAGACTCTCTCTGAGCCCGTGACCACGAAGGAATCGGCCACGTGCAGCAACAAGCAGTTCGTAGTGGGCAGCAGTTGCATGCAGGGATGGAGAATCAGTACGTCCTTTCTCCTTCTCGTCAACATCATTACCATCCCATTATCTTTACTATCTTACTGGTATTTTATTATCCCTCTTTCTATCGGGGTTGTTTGATTTAGTTTCATTGTCGGTTGTGCGATTGCGCATAGAATGGTGAAATGTGCGCGAGTATGAAAGGGAGGGTGAGTCAATCTCTTCTTTCTGAGGGAGAGGGACCAGGTAGGAAGGAAGGCTGTCTCCTGTCTCTCAGGTTGTCGTGGGAAAGAAAGGACGAATTGGGTGGAGAAGGAGAGGGACGAAGGAGAGAAGGAGAGAATGACCTACGGGATGAATGATGGAGTTGAGGGGATGAGTTCACGAGGGTGTCTATCAGCTGTTTATCTATCCTCCCTCCCTCCCTCCAATCTCTTTCCCTGCCACTGAAATTGGGTGAGGAAGGAGTTGAGAGAGGAGAATGTGAGGGTGTGAAGGGAAGATAGGAGTTGAAGAGAAGAAGAGGGAGAGGAAGCCTCGAGGGAACTGCCAAATGATGAGCTTGATTGCAGTGAGGTTAGAGGAGATAATGGGGATGAGGAGTGAAGTGGAGACAGGCTTACATCGGGCAAATAATGCTATACTTGTCATTACAGATATGGAGGACGCACACACGCATTTGCTCTCATTGCCGAACGACCACGGAACTGCCTTCTTCGCCGTCTATGATGGACATGGAGGAGCGAAGGTGAGGAGAAGGGAGAGAAGGAGGGGAGGGGGAGGGTAATGGGAGGGTTGGAGGAGGAGGAAGAGATTGCAGGTATCGCAGTACGCAGGGGCCCATCTCCATCTGACCATTGAGAAGCAGGATGCATACAGTGAGTTGGAGGGGAGAGGAGAGGGGAGGAGAGGGGGCATTGCAGATGAAGACATCGAAGAGGCATTGCGGACTGGATTCATGGCATTGGATGAGCAGATGAAGAATGATGATGAGATGAAGGACGATATGAGTGGGACAACTGCCGTCGCCGTCGTCGTCAAGGATGGATTCGCCTATTGCGGTGAGGAGGAGAGAAGGAGGAAGAGAGGGAGAGGAAGGGCATTGCAGCCAATGTGGGAGACTCGCGAGCAGTTGTGTCGATGAACGGAAGGGCTGTCCCTCTCAGTTACGATCACAAGGTGGGGAGGGGAGGAGTAGGGGACAGGAGGGAAGAAAGGTGTGGGATTGCCGGAACGTGCATTGCGAACTATTAAGCTGATTTGGTCATTTTGGAAGCTAAACAGGTTCTGGAGGGGGTTGGGAGAAAATAGTCTCTCGAGTGGATCCATTGTGGATGATAGTTGACTCATCTCTAGTTGGTCACTGTAATGAGGATGGAGAGAACTGGTTCAGCTAATGGACGACCACTTTTAGAATGATGAGAGATAAGGAAGAGATGAGGAATGAGTGCATTTATTGTGAATGGATAGTGGGGAGAGAAAGACTGGATGTAGAATGGGTTGATTGGTCAGAGGAATCTTTGGATGGAGGATGGATTGATTGATATGAAGAGTTATCAAAGAATGGATTCAGCCAGCGAACGAGAAGGAAGCGAAGCGGATCGTCGCTGCTGGAGGATGGGTCGAGTTCAATCGAGTACGTCCCCCCCCTCTCGGAGATGTACATGGAGGAGATGTCTCCCCCTCGCATTCCCTCTCATCTCCTCTCTCTTGAGGTGAATGGCAATCTGGCCCTCTCTCGAGCTCTGGGCGACTTCGCCTTCAAGCGAAATCCGAAGAAGAGTGCGGAGGAGCAGATGGTGACTGGTGAGTGAGAAGAAGAAGAGATCTTGAGGGGAGAAGGGGGGGGGGATACAGGGAGATGCTACTGAGATGAATCTGAGTGTATGAGTATCACCATTGCATTGCGAAGTGTCATGGGATGGGCAGTTCCGTTTCGAATTAGCATCAAGTGGAGGGGGTTCAGTTCAATGAGACGGAAGGGAACTTCCCTTTACACTTTCACTTAGGTTTAATATATTGAATCTGATCGTCAAATTCACGTTTTCAAACTATCGACTAGGAGGTGGCTTAAGTTAAAGAAAGTGACTTTAGTTTGTGAATAAGCGAAGGAGAGTTGGGTGAATGGGGCACGAAGAAGTTGAGTTGAGACATTCTAATTTCACAAAAGATGTCTTGGAATAAGTAATGGGTGGATGTCTCCTCTGCTTCTCTCATCTCTCTCATCTGGAGGATCTCTCTTCCTCTCTCAACTCATTCCTCTCACTTGGTTGTACTCCACTCAACTGAGGTCGGAATCGCCTGTTTACTCGATGGACAGTGTGATGCGAAGAGAGGGGTTACCTATCAATCGAATCTCAATCACTGTCTACTCCTCCCTGTTCTCTCTCTATCCTCCCATCCTCTTCTCCCCTCCCACCCGTCGTGCTCTCTCAATGGAAGAATAGACGTAGTCACGTTGGATAGACGAAAAGTGAGGAAAGAAGGAAACGAAGTATGCAGAGAAATTGCACTGGACGAAAAATTGGATTTATATGTCGCAGACATGAAAATATGTATTTTTAAAATTAACTTTTGGAATAATTTCTATTTTATTGCAGCATTCCCCGATGTGATTAAAATGGCGTTGAGCGAGGATTCGCACGAGTTCATCCTACTCGCATGTGATGGAATATGGGATGTGATGACGAATCAGGAGGTGAGAAGGAGAGAGAGAGGGGGGGGGGAGGGAGGAGGGGGTGGAGGGGCATCCTTGTCTTTGAAGGTCGTCGATTTCGTGCGAGAACGAGTCTCCATTGGAAAAGCCGCCCAGACGGTGAGAACAATATCGAATATTCAACTTCATAATGGTATCATCAAAAGATCTCTTAATATTGGACTGGTCTGGAGGGTTTTGAATATTTCTGAATTCATCTCTATTGCAATAGCATTTTTTCGATGGGAGTGAGTGGTACTGCCTCGTGGACTATTTCGGGGGTCGAAGTGACGCACGAAGGAATTGATCTCATCATATGAAATTCCGTTGTTTTCTGTGCACTCATAGTTTGAATGGTTTGGAGGGAGGGGAGGGGAGGAGTGTCACTTTGTGTACTGTATCCATCACCACTCCTCTTTCACAAGGCTCCATCCCGATGAAGAGACGGCGAAATATAGATAAGGGTTATGGAAGAAGGGAAGTTGGGGGAGGAGAAGACCAGTGATAGGACTTGGATGGACCCTTTAACAAGGGAATGGTCATTCCATAATTTAAAATTGTAGAAAATGAGCTATATCCGAAGCAATTGGGTCCTATCGAGACCCCAGATCACTTTTCAAAAAGTGCAAACGGGCACCTGGAGTCGAGAAATTGTGACCTACCCTTTCAACGCTAAATTTTCGTATAGCTGAGAGCAAGTAAATCATCCAATTTTACCTGCCTCTCATCAATGGCGTCGTGGTATGGTGGATAACGAGTTTCACTACTCATTTTGCTGTTGTGGGTTCGAATCTCGGCCTGTCCAAACATTTTGTAAAATGCTCATACATAGTCATAGTTACTAGTTGTGATGCACACATGGCCTGCATTATACTTTGTCTCCATGTAATCCCGTACGACCCAATGACCAAGTGCATTGTGTTTTATTTTTTATAGTGTTTTGAGGTTCACACCTGCCACGTTATAATATGGAAATATGCTTCTTGTGCATCCGAAATCGGGCACATTCCTATGAATGAAACGTTTGCAAAATGTTTGGACAGGCCGAGATTCGAACCCACAACTGCAAAAGGAGTAGTGAAACTCGTTATCCACCATACCACAACGCCGTTGGTAGGAGGCTGGTAAAATTGGATGATGTACTCGCTCTCAGCTGTAGGAAAATTTAGCGTTGAAAGGGTAGGCCACAATTTCTCAACTACAGGTACCCGTTTGCACTTTTTGAAAAGTGATCTGTAGTCTCCACAGGACCAAATTGCTTCGGGTATAGCTCATTTTCTACAATTTTAAATAATGTAATGACCATTCCCTTGTAAGGGTATGTGGATGGAGAATGTAGTGATTGTAGATCTGCGAGGAGTTGCTGTCTCGTTGCCTCGCCCCCGACTGTCAGATGGGAGGACTCGGATGCGACAATATGACTGCTGTACGTTTGATCATTACCAGATTTTTCGAACATTTATCAATTGTGTGATAATGTATATAATGCTCGAAGCGTTTTGAGTTTTTTTTCTTCGAAAAATGTGGCCCTGAAATAAGCCTTTTCTAACTTTTAAGCCTTTGTTCTCTTATAAACGAGTGAGATATATAAGAGAATGAAGGAATGGTATGGGTGATTAATGGGAGTCAACGATAGGAATGAGCAGGTCCAAAAATACAAAAAGGCAAAACTGGATTCCGAAATGACCCACAATCTGTGCATCGCTCTCTCCTCCCCCTGCTAATTTATTGTTAATTGGAATTTTCATTTCACACCCGTTCCCTTAAAAACGTGGATGTACTATAAAGGAGGAAAGGAGAGAATGAGTAGATTGATTGGATGGCTCATGTCTCGTGCAGGTTCTCGTCCTTCTGACCCATGGACAGCCGATCGAAGAGTTGACTAAGAAGTGCAGACTGCCTCGAGAGGAGGGAACAGAGGAGGAGAACCATCACGGTGAGCGCGAGAAGGACGGACAGGGGAGTACTGTAGAGGGTCACGGACTGACTGCCTCATTTGCAGATGAGCTGTACGGTACTCCTTCGTCATCACCTGTAGAAGCGCAGGGAAAGGGAGAGGGAGAGGGGAAGGATGATGACGACGACGGACCACCCACTGAGTTCACCGCCAATTGAAATGCTCCTCTCTAGTTTGATCCATTATTAATTGTTGATCCATCTTCACTCTTCCCTGTTGTCTACCGTACTCTCAGTAATTACTTTCGTGCCAAGAGTGGAGATACTGTTTGAACGTGGCCATGATCTGCTCAAAGGTATTCTGTATCCATTATCGATTGACCACCTCGTGACTTGTACCGTATTCCCTCGTTCGTCTGGCCATGACGTGAAGCGTGTGCCCCTCCCCTGTCCTTTATCTTGCTTCCATCTATCTACTTCCTTACCGTATTTTTTCATGTGTACGCCCCAATTTGACATGATTTACCGTATACTCAAATGTCATCGGTTCGATCAGATTTCTACCGTACTACATTCCTTGGATGCTTGCTGATCAACTTTTTCCTCATTATTCCTCTTCAATCAATGAGATGTACCATACCCCGAGTAGCATTAATTATCATCAACATTTGAATCTACCGTAGTGGCTAGTGCATTCGACACACTAACAGTCCTCTTTATCCTTTCATTTTTCATCCCCAACGAATTACGGTTGTCCTATGGTATCGTATAGTTTGGTATACCATCCTTCACTCTTTTATATATTGTATATAAACTTTGAATAGTGGATACTATTTGTTATGTCCACTCTTACCGTTGATTCGAATAGTTTCCCCCAAGAGGTTTTTTATGATGATATATATTCTCTTTTTTTACTAGACAATTGAGATAGGATGAGAGTGAATCTATTGTTGTATGCTATGAGCATCTATTCGATGTCAAGAGTGAAGAAAAACGTCATCCAGTTTATGTTATCAAGTTAGTCCGTCTGAGTTCGATAAAACGAGGTTTTGACAATGTTCATTGTGTTTATCCTGAAGATTATTGATGTAATATAGCCAAGAATATATTTGTACTAAAACTATAAAAATAAAATTTTTATTATAAAAAAGTAACAAATCGAAGATCGATTTTGAATGAATATTTTGGATCTTGTCACGATTCGCCTTGACTATTACCCGGTCCGGAACTTGACGGTTTTTTACCTGCTCATCGGCAATCTTAGCAAAAAAAAAGATCTTTATTCTTGAATATGCGTTAGTATATCTTTTAATGTTATTGGCTCTACATTTATTCAAATCATATTAATGATAATCATTTGCTGAATTAGCATTCATTATAATTTGCTGCAGTTAATTGATTCTTTTCCACTGAATATGAGCTTAGGCCTTTTGTAATACTTAATGTACCGATGCATAACAGCTCTACTTAACACCGCCATGGTGCGTCATCAATATCATTTCGCAATTCGTCACGTGTTCTTTGTAGTCATTATCAGTTGTCGCTCACCCTTCCACTGGTGTGATCCCTTTCTCTCTCTATTCCTGTTCGTTCTAAACTATCTTTGTGGAACCTTCTCAACAAGCAGTGACTAAAATATTTCACCATTATTTTAATAATTTCCGCCTTCTGCCCCCGTTCTTAAATTTCAATATTTAGATGCATAGTTTAGTTTTGGCCTTCATTCCATTCAGTTACCAGTCTCATAATCGACATTCACTTGTTGTAGGATGGTTCGTCGTCAGTCTTCTCCTAAGCCCTCTGCCCCCGTGCGTGCCCGTGCGGCTTCTCCCCCTCCCCGTCCCGTGGCGACTCCCGTCGCTCGTTCGGTGCCCGCTCCGGCCCCTGCTGCAGCCGCTCCCGTTGCTGCTCCCATGGGCGCTGCCCCCTCTCAGGTACTACTCACATCGATTACATCTCTTCTTACAAGCACCTATATTAAAGTTACCCAACAAGGACGAAACCCTGATCTCACCCTGATCCCGTCGCGTGTACGAGAGAGTATGCAAAAGTGAGAGAGCGCGGATAATTTCCGGCTTTCCCTTGAGGCTATTATTGATTTTTAGCATTTTTCTATATTCATTCTATACTAATTCAACCATCGGCTATTCGATGGGGGACAAAAATGATAGGTCAATGTCTTCCTTGTTGGGTAACTTTAAGGGGCGTTTTGTATCTACCATGAGTAGAATAGGAGTGTGATGATTGTAGGGTCCGGGTCTCATGGCCCAGATGGCTGCGACAGCGGGAGGAGTTGCCATCGGGTCTGCAGTGGGACACGCTGTGGGAAACATGTTCACTGGCGGATCTTCCTCGCACGAGGCTGCGCCTGCTGCAGCTGCTGCTCCCCAGCAGGGAGGATATCCCACCCAGCAGTACTCGCAGCCATGCGAATTCGAGTGGAAGCAGTTCCTAGAGTGGTACGTTTCATTTTTACCACTAGGAAGACTTCTTTTTAAAAGAAATATTGCTTACTTTTCTAATTTATTTATTGTGCATTTTGGACTAATCATTAATAATTTCAAATATTATTAATGAAGAATCGTAATCTTTTTGGTTACAGCTCTCAAGCTCAGTCCGACGTCTCCCTCTGCCAGGCATTCAACGAGGCCTTTAAGCAGTGCCAGGCCGGCCGCCACTGAAGTGTCCATTAGACGACGATGCGATGGACTCCCGCGTTGACTGACCCTCTTCTACTAGATCCATCCTCATAGAATTCGAATTTATCTCGATTTGTTGTCTTGATGTTGTGTATAAGAGAGTATAGAATAAAGGTTTCCTATGCAATCTGACTCCATACCGAATAGACGCATTCGTTCAGAATATCTTTGGATGCTAATGATTTCAGCATCCTGCGATTGAGA
Source organism: Pristionchus mayeri (assembly GCA_036245805.1). NCBI lineage: Eukaryota > Metazoa > Nematoda > Chromadorea > Rhabditida > Neodiplogasteridae > Pristionchus > Pristionchus mayeri. The sequence goes on along the minus strand of BTRK01000003.1, from coordinate 22,750,279 downwards.
GGATTGTGGTGGCATTTTCTTCCTCCCCAAGGAAAATAGAAATTATTTTCTAATGAATGTGGCTCATTTAGCTGTTTTGCGTCATTTTTATTGTACTATTGCACTTGTGTTTGATTCCATTTAATTGCAGGACTCCTAATCATCATGTCCACCGTCGGATTTATTGGGCTCGGGAACATGGGAGGTCGGAATGAGTCCCATTTTCACTAGATTTCTTTAAATCACTGTCTTCATATAATGTCTTCATACAAGTTAACGTCGACAAAAGAACGTGTGCAGGTCACATGGCTCGTAATCTGATGCGAGCTGGGCACTCGCTCGTAGTGTACGATGCCAACCCCAAGACGGTGCAGCAGTTCAAGGTAAGGGGCTTTTCGATTAATTGCACTGCGATAAGATATTTTCTTCTCGTATGTCTAGATAAATAAGAGCTAAGTATGGATTGACTGGATAAATCAATGATTGTATGTCTAATGATATATCGCAACACGACCGTATTTGAGTCTGAGGGAGCGACTGCAGCCTCCTCACCAGCTGATGTGGGTGCCGCTGCGAAAGAGATCGTCACCATGCTGCCATCCTCTCCTCATGTCAGGGAGGTGTACGGAGGGAAGAAGGGACTGCTGGAGTGAGTGAGGGGGGGGGAGGAAGGGAACGAGTGAGTGCTGCAGGACACTCAAGGAGGGCTCTCTCTGTCTGGACAGCTCCACCATCGACCAGTCTGCCTCGATCGAGGTGGCGAAGGCAGTGGCCGAGAGGAAGAGCATCTATCTGGATGCACCCGTGTCGGGAGGAGTACTCGGTATGTAGTCGTGAGAGAGTTTAGATCACATTGAGGAAGATATCGTTCAACTTATTCCGTCTCTAGTGAGCTGTTGTAGGTGCTCAAAATGCGACGCTCACCTTCATGGTGGGAGGAGCTGGAGGAAAGCCCGAGTTGCTCACCAGGGCAAAGGTTCTCCTCGATAAGATGGGCAAGGTGAGATGGATAGGTTACTTAGATTGCAAACTGTTCTCTTCAGCAAAAGAAACAAGTTAGTAGAATGAGAGGATGTGTAGATGATAATCGTCCGTCCTTGAACTCCCCTCCCTTCAGAACGTTGTCTGCTGCGGATCAGTGGGATCTGGCCAGGCTGCCAAGATATGCAACAACATGCTACTCGCCATCGAGATGATCGGAACGGCCGAGACGATGAACCTCGGATTGAAGGTGAGCAGAATAATAGAGGGCAGGGATTACGGTATTCTCCTTCCAGATGGGACTTGATCCCAAGAAGCTCGCCTCCATTATCAACACCTCGTCCGGAAGGTATGACTGATCATTTCTGATTTGTTGATAACAGTCTTGATTGATTTCATATCGAGAATGTCCTTGAAGATGTTGGTCGTCGGACACTTACAATCCCTGTCCGGGAGTGATCGAGGGAATTCCTCCCTCGAAGGGATACGAGGGTGGATTCGGATCTGCACTCATGGCTAAGGTGCGCGCACCCACCAGAAGGAATACGTGGAAGTATGTAAGAGTAAGAATATGCTTGTTGTAGGACCTTTCGTTGGCTCAGAATGCAGCGACGACCCTCGGAGCACCCACTCCTCTCGGATCACTCTCCCACCAGGTACACTACTATTCAATACTTGCATCTACTACTAATGATGTTAATGGGATTGTGAATGGTTTCCCTCTAATCCCTTTCTTCTTGCAGATCTATCGTCTCCTCGCTCAACATCCTGACTTCCAGTCCAAGGACTTCGGAGTCGTCTTCAAGTTCCTCTCTGACAGCAAGCAGTGATGAAATACTCCTTTGTTAGCCCCGCCCCTTTCTCAGTTCATTGCCTTCGTATGATCGGGAATCTCCCAGTGCCACTTGTTCCATTCTAGCCATTCTTTCGTATATCAAGTGTACAATACATTTCATTCATAGATTGCATGAAGTAGCTTGTAGATAGAGAGTACCAGAGTAATTACAGGGATTCAATGCATTGTGATTGTCAATAGGAATGATTGAATAAGAGTCTCCCCTTCTTCCATTGTTCATCCACTCACTTACTCTGTGTTTGTCCATTTCATGACTTCGCTATGTAATTTGAGTGAAGATGGAAAAATAAAGAGGCGCTTATTGAATTTCCCAAGTTAATTTCTCCCAGTGAAACACTGACATTGCCAGAGAAATTGCACACGAGAAGTGTTTCTGTCCTCTACCATGGTGTGTTCTGATTGAGGAGTTAGAAGATATGGAGTTGCGTAGTTGTTTTTGTGCGGAAGTAGTACGACAAGTGAACAATTCCATCTCTAAACCCCACTGATTCCCTCTCGATCTCTCCTCTTCTTTCCGTCTCTCTTCTCTTCCTCTTCTCAATTCGCACATTCATGACACAACAAATTTCCCTCCTCTCTAGTTCTTTACCCACTACTCATACTGCTAAATTTGCGTTTCAGATATTCTTGCTCATCTCTCCATGGTAACTCGTGAGTAAATGAGTAAGAGAAAATAGTTGTTCCCTCTTCCACTCTATTTCCATTCTTTATTGTGTCTTCCCTTTACTAACGAGATCGAACTGATAGCGATAAGCGCGCTTTCTATCTTTACCAACGCATTTTTCTTTAGAAAAAAAAACGATAAATAAGTACATTGCACGATGGTTTCATTGGTGGGTCGACCTCTCCACTATGTGATCAAGATTGGAGATCGACAGAAGTCGTACGACTTCTATGTCGGGACGATGGGAATGAAGATTCTGAGGTAAGTTGGTGACTTGGATTGAGAGAGTGGAGAGATGGATTGCAGACACGAAGAATTCACGGAGGGATGCAAAGCAGAGTGCAACGGGTGAGGAAGGGGGATAATTGGCATTCGAAGCAGAGAAGTGGAAGAATGGAAGAGTTGAGATTGGAATGAAGGATGCCCTGTTTGTAGTCCATTCAACGGTCAATGGTCGAAGACGATGGTGGGATACGGGGAGGAAGACGATCACTTCGTCATCGAAATGACCTACAACTATGAGATTGGAGGATACACCAAAGGAGACGAATTCCATGTCAGTCTTCCAGTCTTCCTAATTGAATAGAGTTGAAGGAAGTGGAATTCATTCAGTTCCTGAACTCTTTCTCTTTCATCACGCTCATATCTCGATATCTATATTATGAATAATCGCATTCTCAAAAAGGGAAAGAAAGAGTGATAATGAAATGAATGGTAACTCTTTCTCTTTCTCCTTTTTCCTGTCGTTCTTCTATGGACTTCCTTCCAGGGTCTCTACGTGGATAACAAGGAGGTCTTCGATCGACTCACCTCCAGTGGTGCCTCCTGCTGGGATGAGGGTACGCATAGAGGATTACTGTATCTAGTAATCGATCGCCTACCGTACTCTTGTCAGATCGTCGCCTTCGTCTGCGTGATCCCGACGGGAATTCGATCTTCGTAGGAGGAGGGACGACTGGCACTCCGACCATCTCCAAACTGGCACTCAATGTGAAGGAAATCGAGAAGAGCGTCGGTGAGAGAAAAGGAGAGAGGGGGGGGAAGAATGATTGACTGGCAGCCTTCTGGTCGGGTCTCCTCTCAATGAAAGTGGAATCGAAGGACGAACGAGTAGCTGTTCTCTCGCATGGAAAGACCGTGAGTGAAAAGAGAAGAATATATTAGATGAAAGAGAAGATGGGAGGAAAGAGAATGCACCGAATTGAAGAATCAAGGAATTATGAAGTAAAAGAGTGATATTTCAGAGTCATCCTTGGGTTCTCCAGCTGAATTCGATAGGGAAGGTGGTGGATCGGGCTTCTGCCTACGGGAGAACTGCCTTCGCCTGTGAGACTGAGAAGGTGGGAGGAGACAGGCACTGCATGGGTAGATCAAGGGGGACGGAGACAGATGAATAATTGATTCCAGTTGGCTCCTCTCGAGCTAGCTGTCAAAACTGCTTGCGGTACGGTACTCAAGCCGCTCGTTTCACTCGATACTCCTGGCAAGGCTACCGTACACGTTGTCATTCTCGCTGATCCGGTCAGTTGGCGATACTCGGAGGTATTACTGATTACGGAGAAATTGGCTGTTTGAAGGACGGGCACGAGATCTGTTTCGTGGGAGAGGAGGCGTTCAGGGAGCTATCCAAGGTGAGATCAAAGATCAATCACAATGAGCAATAGCTTTACATATATGCTTGAACTTTCTTAAATATATTGTTCACTGAATCTTGTTTGTAGATGGATGCTTCGTCGGATGGAGTGATGCAGAAGGCGATGAAGGAAGATTGGAGTGGACAATGGTTCAAGAAGGGCAAGAAGACCATCTGAGAGGGCTGAGAGTATCTTAGTAGATGTGTATAATGTGCAAATGAGATAGAAAAACGGAATTCCCTTGTCACGTATTCTCATAATGTATTACTGTCTGATATCCACACTCATTCCAAGTCAAATATATATATATCACGTGTATCACGAGTCAGTGAATGTATGCGGGAACATTTTTGAAAAAGTTGTCCCTAATATAACCCTAAGTGCAAGAATTCGAAAAATATAGGTCATTGTTCCCAGAGCCGTCAATTAGGAATTCTCCGGTTTCAGACCCGGCTACACTGTATATCAGCTCCCAGGAGACCTAGAAAGATCGCACTGGGCTTAAAATGAGCAGAAAATTATTTCCAGCAACTTTTATGTTGAAACCTTCCTTGTACAGATGCATTTGAAGATTTTGTGTAAAGAAATACCATTTTTGCAGTAATCAAAAAATGTTTTCACCATCAAGGGGAGAAAAACTACAAAATGATTTCGCTTATTTATAGAGAAGAACTTACATATTACCAAAGAAAAATGTAATCGGCGAGCTAAGCCTACCCCTCAAGTTCGAAAACCTTGGTCAAATGCGACCCTCTCGTGCTCACCCTCTCCGCTTATTCATTAATGTTATCCTTTGAATTGAATTCTAAAATACGCAATAAGTAATTTCACTAGTTTTGGAGTAAGGGAGGTTAAGTGAAGTGGCAACATAAAGGAATCAGCGCACTTTGAAAAATGGATTTTCTGAACCTCGATATTTTCCAAGTTTGCTCTTTGCTAACTGATCAATATTTGTACTATGGCGGTGAACTCCTTATTTAATTTGAAGTATGCTTCCCAAATATCAAGACACTTGCGCAATCGTTTGCTCGTATGCCTTCCAACATCGAACTTTCGTGCCTCAAAAACGTAAGTTCAATGATATCGAAATTTTCAAAATTTGATTTTTAGCGAACCCTAACAAACCCTAACAAATGTATTGAGCATTTGAAGTTGGTGGTGAAGATTCTTACAAATTCTTTACTTGGTCACTCCTCCAAATACGAAAGCCCTTGTTCTTCCCACTCAAACCACTGGCAGTTTTACTGTTGTTTATGTTCGATGAACAGCCTACATTGAACACATTATTTCTTTCTAAGAGAGTTCAATAATGGAACCCCGGGAAAGTTTTTGTCTACTCATTTATGCAGTTATGTGAGCACACACAGTAAAAGAACATGGGTTATAGGTAGATGTATGGAGATTCTAGATTCTTCTATCCGGGGTTTCCAGGTGCTCCAGGAGGACCGGGAGGGCACTTGATGCATCCTCCGGGAGTATCGAAAGTGACAGCAAGGGCGATTCCGTTGGCTCCCTGACGTCCAGACTGTCCGGGGTTTCCATCACGTCCACGCTCTCCAGGCTGACCAGGAGGACCGGGAGGTCCAGCGGGGCATCCTCTCGACGAGGGACCACAGTTGCACTGAGAGTTCGCCTGTCTCTTGTTTCTTCCCAGAAGAGTAGCGAAAGTGGGCGGGGCATCAGAAGATCCAGAAGGATTGACGTGCATCTTGATCAGACGAGTCCACGTATCCTCAGCCATCACCTCAAACAGACTACTGTACTGTAGTATATAGAAATAAGAGTGACCATTAGCCAAAATGAATAATTGTTGCCGAATACTCAGATAAATGTATTGAGCATTTGAAGTTGGTGGTGAAGATTCTTACAAATTCTTTACTTGGTCACTCCTCCAAATACGAAAGCCCTTGTTCTTCCCACTCAAACCACTGGCAGTTTTACTGTTGTTTATGTTCGATGAACAGCCTACATTGAACACATTATTTCTTTCTAAGAGAGTTCAATAATGGAACCCCGGGAAAGTTTTTGTCTACTCATTTATGCAGTTATGTGAGCACACACAGTAAAAGAACATGGGTTATAGGTAGATGTATGGAGATTCTAGATTCTTCTCCTTCTATAGCCCTGTGCCTGGAAGGGTTGACTGTAGGGAGAGGGGGAGTATCTGGAGGGGGAAGGATGGTACTCCCTCTCGTAGTGAACATGCACATCGTCAGTGAGCGCGGGAGTGCGAGAGGGACAGGGACAGTAGGCTGCATCCGATCCGGGCATTCCATCGGATCCCGCATCTCCTGGTTCTCCATCCCTTCCCTGTCTACCCATCTGGCCTGGTCTTCCTTCTCTGCCTGGCATTCCATCCTTCCCTGGTCTTCCCTCTCTCCCTGGTTGTCCTGCTGGTCCTGCCATTCCTGGTCTTCCCATCGATCCATCCCTACCCATGGGACCGGGAATGTACATCACACCTGGAGTACCGGGTGCTCCTTGTCTTCCCATATGACCTGGTCGACCCGGTTGCCCAGGAGATCCCGGTGTTCCAATGGAACCGGGACGCCCGGGGTTTCCAGCGGGACCAGGAGATCCGGGACGACCGGGCTGTCCAGCGGGTCCCTGGAATCCGGGGTTTCCAGGTGCTCCAGGAGGACCGGGAGGGCACTTGATGCATCCTCCGGGAGTATCGAAAGTGACAGCAAGGGCGATTCCGTTGGCTCCCTGACGTCCAGACTGTCCGGGGTTTCCATCACGTCCACGCTCTCCAGGCTGACCAGGAGCACCGGGAGGTCCAGCGGGGCATCCTCTCGACGAGGGACCACAGTTGCACTGAGAGTTCGCCTGTCTCTTGTTTCTTCCCAGAAGAGTAGCGAAAGTGGGCGGGGCATCAGAAGATCCAGAAGGGTTGACGTGCATCTTGATCAGACGAGTCCACGTATCCTCAGCCATCACCTCAAACAGACTACTGTACTGTTGTGTCGAATAAGGTAGGAGGAGGTATTGTAGACATAATTGATCTGGTACTGTAGGGAAACGTACTCTGAACTCGGACATGCCGGAGTGAACTTCCTCCTGAAGGCTGGAGATGTCATTGACGATGACTCTAATGGAGAGGAGAGACACGAAGATGGCACAGAGCGAACCGGCTGATGCCACTCCCACCAACCAACTCATCTGAAGGAATGGAGAAATTATGTGCATGTAAGGGGGGGGGGCGGCCAACGAGAAAGGCTAAAAGAAGGATCTGGGATGGTTCTCAAGAGTATTTACGTATTTATAGATGGTTGGTTAACTCGGACTAACACCCTCTCGACCTTCACTCATGGAGATAACCTTGCTTGGCCATATTCGCATTATCGTAATCCTCACTCAAATCTTTGAAGAACTCCCTCCGTTCCTCCCTCTCGACCATAAACAAGTGTTTCCCTTTTACTCGAATACTGCTACTAAGCAGTTTTGGAGTGAGACGAAAAAAGGAGATCGGAAGGGCGAAGTTAAATCATTTACTGAGATAGTACAGGGAAGGGAGATGTAGGAAGAGAATGGAGATGGAGAGAGGAACGAGAGAGAAGGAGAGATGAAGAGAGTACAGAGATACAGAATAGGTAAGTGACACATTGCTTCGATCGAGATTCACATATAAAGGAACAGAGATTCATACAGCTCATCAATGCTTTCGATGCTTCCTTATCGTCTTCTCTTCAGTGTAATCGTCTCTCTTCCAGATGAGTTGGTTGGTGGGAGTGGCATCGGTCGGTTCGCTCTGTGCCATCTTCGTGTCTCTCCTTTCCATTGGAGTCATCGTCAATGACATCTCCAGCCTTCAGGAGGAAGTTCACTCCGGCATGTCCGAGTTCAGAGTACGTTTCCCTACAGTACCAGATCAATTATGTCTACAATACCTCCTCCTACCTTATTCGACACAACAATACATTAGTCTGTTTGAGGTGATGGCTGAGGATACGTGGACTCGTCTGATCAAGATGCACGTCAATCCTTCTGGATCTTCTGATGCCCCGCCCACTTTCGCTACTCTTCTAGGAAGAAACAAGAGACAGGCGAACTCTCAGTGCAACTGTGGTCCCTCGTCGAGAGGATGCCCCGCTGGACCTCCCGGTGCTCCTGGTCAGCCTGGAGAGCGTGGACGTGATGGAAACCCCGGACAGCCTGGACGTCAGGGAGCCAACGGAATCGCCCTTGCTGTCACTTTCGATACTCCCGGAGGATGCATCAAGTGCCCTCCCGGTCCTCCTGGAGCACCCGGAAACCCCGGATTCCAGGGACCCGCTGGACAGCCCGGTCGTCCCGGATCTCCTGGACCCGCTGGAAACCCTGGACATCCCGGAGGAAATGGAGAGCCTGGATCTCCCGGACAGGCCGGAAGACCCGGAAACGCTGGAAGACCTGGATCTGATGGAAGGCCCGGAGTTGAGTACACCCCTGGAGAGGCCGGAAGAGATGGACAATCCGGCAGACCCGGACCTCAGGGACCCGCTGGACAGCCCGGACAGGACGGAAGACCTGGAAACGACGGAAGACCCGGAGAGGACGGAAGACCCGGCGAACCCGGAAGACAGGGATCGAATGGACAGCCTGGAGAGTCTGGTTCGGATGGACTGCCCGGTTCCGATGCCGCGTACTGTCCTTGCCCCTCAAGAACTTCCAACTACGGATCTTCTCCCTCCGCTGGAGCCAATGCTTGGGAGCAGACCCAGAGCAACGACAACTCCTACAGATACAGAGCTCGTTGGGCCTAAACCATCTCTTGGTTCCATTCGTGGTACCATTGAGATCACATTGGCACTGGGCTCTTGTCTCTTATTTCGATCGATAAATGACTTTCAACAAAACTCCTCTTACACAGATATATGATGGAGGACCCTATGATGGAAGATATATTTGTGCTAACGAAAAATAAGTAGATAAAAGTATTGTAGGAAAATGAAGATGAAGACAACAAATACTTCCTCGAAATAGTCTGACTTTCTACACCTGTCTTCGAATGATCACATATTGACTTGATTGGTAAGGCATTCTCTTCCCTTCTTTCACTTTTCATAGTTTCAATCACCCGTCTATAATTCGGTTTTCTTCAGTTTCTTTCTTTCCTACTCTAAATGGGTGCTGTCCACTTGACTTATTCGTCCTTGAGTCTTTCTGTTTGGTTTAGTGATGAGTTGAATGAGAGAGTGGAAGATGTTCGAAAAAGGGTCATTTGGGTGAAGAACATTGAACGAAACTGAGAATATGACAACGATAATTTTAATATTGAGGCAATATAATGATATTGATCCAGTAATGACTAATTATCATATCCAATCTTGTCAATTCCATCTCCCTTCACTCTCTCTCCATTTATTCCTTCCCTTCTCTCTCCTCTCGGACGGTCTTCTCCCCAGCTGAGGTCCTTCCTTCCCTTCCCATCTCCTCTGACCTCCTCGCATTCAGGATGGGAGATGAGGCCGCTGAAGAACTATTACCGAAGGTGGACGAATCAATCGACAACAGGAGATCCAGCTATACGGTACTACCGTATCCCTCTCTTGGTCATACAGTACTCCATCCATCAGGTGGTGAGACTACTCGGGAAGGGAGGATACGGTGCAGTCTACGAAGTTATTCGATGTAAAGATGGCAAGCGACTCGCAATGAAATGTGAGACTGTCACCGTCAGGAAGAACGTGAGTGCGCCCCTTCTGACGATCCTTCGATTACCGTAAACTCAGGTGCTCATCATGGACTGCAAGGTACTCAAGGCAACGGCTGCACTCGAGAGCAAGCACTTCGCCCGACCGATCGATCGAGGAAGGGTACGGTAGTGGAGTGAAAGGGACTACAGTACTCTCCGTGATTGCAGTTGACAGGTCGGTTCAACTACTTGATCATGAAGTTACTGGGGAAGAATCTGTGGGATCTGAGAGTGGAGAGATCAGATATGAGATTCACATTGAACACTGCACTCAAAGCAGCAGAGCAGTCTCTAGTGGCCATCGAGAATCTCCACAGAGTAAGCAGTCTGACCCATGGATGACCCACCGTACTCTCCCTCATTCAGGCAGGATTCCTGCATCGGGACATCAAACCAGGCAATTTCGCCATTGGGAAGAAGGAAGAAGACGAGGGTCACGTGATCTTCTTACTCGACTTCGGACTCTGCAGACAGTTTGCAGTCAAGGTACGGTAGTTACCATAGTCCCTGACTACCGTAACCCTCTCTCAGGACAAGGACATTCGTCTGCCTCGAGACACTGCTCCGTTTAGAGGCACAACTCGATACGCTCCTCTCGCTGCGATGAAATCAATGGTACCGTACTCTAACAGTATCCATCCCTACCGTACACTCATCTCAGGAACAATCTCGAAAGGACGACATTGAGGGATGGTTGTATATGATCCTGGAGTGGACGAGTGGGGAACTTCCTTGGTCTCATCTGGGAAGAGAATGCAAGGAACAAGTGAGAGATCAAAGATCAAAGATCAGAGTACATGGACTACATTGAGGTGCTCAAGATGAAGATGGAGGTGCGAACAGTGGACAATGGCAATCGGAACAAGTTAGGAAGGGAAGGATGGAGGGAGGGAGATCAAAGATCATTCAGACTCTTCGTGAATTGCCCAAAGAAGCACTACGAGAAGATAATGGAGTACGTGGACTCGTTAAATGTAAGCATTCATTAGGGCACTCGAGTTCATTCATTCCCTTCAGTATGTCGATGTCCCTGACTACAAATTTGTCCATTTCGTGATCACGTCGATGTACAAGGTGTGATCTACCTTCTGTCATATCCTACAGTACTCCTCAGGCATACCGTATCGATGCGACAGCTCCCGTTGACTGGGACTTGAACACTGCTTATGCTGGTCCGTACGAAGTACCGGGTGATGGAATTCCCGCCAATGTGAAGACTGTGATCACTACTGGAACAGGAGGAGATGTGAGTGGAAGAGAAGAGGGGAGAGGAGGGGAGAGAGGAGTGGAAGAGAAGAGGAGGAGATTGCAGGAGTCACTCAAATCGTCGAAGTGCTTCAATAACTCGTCAAAGATCTCTAAAGGGAAGGGGAAGGGATCTCGTCGTCCTCTTCCTCCTTCGAAGAGGAAGAAGGGATCAGGAGCACCCCAGTCGAGACTCGACAATCCAGAGGTACTCATCATCATCCATTCTTACAGTATTCCATTGCAGGGCAAGCAACCTGAAGGGGAGAAGGATGAATCGGTGAGGAGTACTGTAGTCCACTCCGATCTACCGTACTCATTTGCAGTTCAAGAAGAAACGAGGGGACGAATCGTCGAAGAGACGAAAGAGAGGAGCGCAAGTCAAATCTGAGAATGGAGGAAGATCCGAGAACGGAGGCGGAAAGTGAGTACACAACGACGTTTTGGAAACGTCGATAGTTGGTACACCACATCCACACCACACCATCATTGCAGATCCGAATCGCCGGCTCCGAATGGCGACGGCGAGGATGACAACACGGGACAAACTGGCCAGACGACTACTCCGGCTCGATAGGCCCCGCCCCTCCTGACTCCGCCCCCTTTAACCCCGTATTCTGTATGAGCCCACTCTTTCGAGAAATGGATGAACCGTGTGAGCTTTGGCAAACATCGCAATACACCATAATAAGATGAAATTCATGCAAAAAGAGAACAATTACGAACACTAGTGGAAGAAAGACGCATAGATAAAGACTCGTAGAAAATTTTTATCGAGACGAGTATCCCTGACGGGTAAACACGTTTTCTGCAATAAGAATTCTATTCGGCTGTACAAATGAAGTGAACATATTGTCATAATCTATCTGGTATCTGGTCTTTTTAGATAGATATAAGGTTGCTCGAATATCATCCAATCTTCGACTGTTTGCTGTCTCTTTCCTCCATCAGCTCGACACTCGAGTGGAACCGTTACTAGTAACTGGCCACTTCTGCATTTTCAGTTCTTATCTATGGGTGATTTGCAAGAAATGTAAGACGAGGCATTCACGTGAAGATATGAGAGAAGAGAGGAAGATAAGAGGGGAAGAGAAGAGGAAGAGGAAGGGGCGGAGACTGAAGAGAGAAGAGATGAGAAGAAGAGATTGAAGATAACTGAGAGAAACGAAAGAAGGAATTACTCGAGTGAAGAACTCACTCGCTTCAGGTATAAAAGAAGAAGGAATCGAGATGGAAGCACCATTTCATTCCTTTTCTGTTCTCCCGTCCCCTTGCATCCACATGATTTCCCATTCCTTCAGATGAGTTGGTTGGTGGGAGTGGCATCGGCCGGATCGCTCTGTGCCATCTTCGTGTCTCTCCTTTCCATTGGAGTCATCGTCAATGACATCTCCAGCCTACAGGAGGAGGTTCACTCCGGAATGTCCGAGTTCAGAGTACGTTTCCCTACAGTACCAGATCAATTATGTCTACAATATCTCCTCCTACCTTATTCGACACAACAATACAGTAGTCTGTTTGAGGTGATGGCTGAGGATACGTGGACTCGTCTGATCAAGATGCACGTCAATCCTTCTGGATCTTCTGATGCCCCGCCCACTTTCGCTACTCTTCTGGGAAGAAACAAGAGACAGGCGAACTCTCAATGCAACTGTGGTCCCTCGTCGAGAGGATGCCCCGCTGGACCTCCCGGTGCTCCTGGTCAGCCTGGAGAGCGTGGACGTGATGGAAACCCCGGACAGCCTGGACGTCAGGGAGCCAACGGAATCGCCCTTGCTGTCACTTTCGATACTCCCGGAGGATGCATCAAGTGCCCTCCCGGTCCTCCTGGAGCACCCGGAAACCCCGGATTCCAGGGACCCGCTGGACAGCCCGGTCGTCCCGGATCTCCTGGACCCGCTGGAAACCCTGGACATCCCGGAGGAAATGGAGAGCCTGGATCTCCCGGACAGGCCGGAAGACCCGGAAACGCTGGAAGACCTGGATCTGATGGAAGGCCCGGAGTTGAGTACACCCCTGGAGAGGCCGGAAGAGATGGACAATCCGGCAGACCCGGACCTCAGGGACCCGCTGGACAGCCCGGACAGGACGGAAGACCTGGAAACGACGGAAGACCCGGAGAGGACGGAAGACCCGGCGAACCCGGAAGACAGGGATCGAATGGACAGCCTGGAGAGTCTGGTTCGGATGGACTGCCCGGTTCCGATGCCGCGTACTGTCCTTGCCCCTCAAGAACTTCCAACTACGGATCTCCTTCTCCATCCGCTGGAGCCAATGCTTGGGAGCAGACCCAGAGCAACGACAACTCCTACAGATACAGAGCTCGTTGGGCCTAAACCATCTCTTGGTTCCATTCGTGGTACCCTTGAGATCACATTGGCACTCTTGTCTCTTATTTCGATCGATAAATTACTTTCATGTAAGTCTGTGGCTATTCTCTACTCTTCCAAGTTAGTTTTAGGTGAGAGTACCTAACAGTTATTCGTCAAGTTGTGCTCTCGAAGGAACATTTCCACTTACTAAACCTTGACTCATCTCGGCAGAGCTCGAGAACTATTTCAAGTATTATGTCTTCTATGGAGAAAGTTAGATGAATCACCAATTTTTTGCGTTCTCATTCCCTCCCTCTTTTTATTATGCAGTTCCTCCCATCTCTCCATTGCTCATAAATTGATCTCACCGCTCTTCAAAAAAAGAGTGGAACGTAGTTATTATCGAGTTCGTCTCTCGATCGGTGTTTCCACAGTTTAAGTGCTTTTTGCCATGTCGTTAAAGCATCAACAATTTTATCTCCCCCTAACTAGGAAATTTTTTCATACCATTTCTTCTTCATTCGCTGCTCCTCCCCAGTACGCTTCCCACAGAATTTCTCCCGATGCTCTGAAATGTTTTGTCAGTTACTCAATAGGCATGAAACGTACTCTCTCATCTCCAAATCCTGCTTGCAGAATAGTTCATGCTTCTCCACGGTGTTATATGTTCGCATCGTTGGTTTGACATTTGAATCTCTCCCTTCTTTTACCCTTGCGCAATCGACGTCCGCAATCTACGTCACTGCACACGACAGCCCACTTTTTTCCTTGAAATTATTTCTCTTTGGGAAATAATTTCTATCAAAAACCTCTCCGCGGTGGGGTGGATTCGTGAGGTGACGCACCAACTCGAGCAGTTGGAGCTTCTTCTGAAGAATGTTGACGTGAATAGTGCCAAAAACTAACGTTATGTTGCGAGCAGGAGTTGTATGGGCATCGAAAGAGATCGTTTTGGGGAAGAGATTCCCCATTCTTACAGGGAGAAGGGGAGGGGTGGTGAGTAAGGGGGGCACCTGAAGATTTAAATTGAGTTCACTCGTTTGATAGTTAATTACCTTCAGGATCTGCACGCATGAGCGTCCTTCCCTTGGTGCTCGTATCAGTATGTATTTCCGATGAGCTGGCGTATTTTTCGCACCACTGCATAACAAGATTCTTTTTTTCATGTTTTCAAATTCCGTTTCCTTACGCTTATTTCCTTTTGTAGCTCTTGAGAAGACAACTTCACCATACAGTAGTAATATGGCACGATGCTATAAACGATCATATTTGGGACGAAATTATTCGAAAAAAAATTCTTGCGTTTTGAGTTGCAATTGCTTCCTCAATTGCTGCAGAAGTTAAATGTAAATTCCATAATCTATTGTGAAAAATATTTTTGAAAGAGATCAGCTTAAGATGAAAGAAGGATAGAAAGGAGACTTCCTAGAGGGAAGGGAACGGGTGGATGTTTCGGTCCTTAGGTCGTATACATCCAACCCGCCTCACAATGGGTGGACCTCGTCAGTACGACGCCCACTGCGAGTGGAGATTAAAAAGATAAGGGTCAGAAGTGAAGAGAGTTCGGCCAGTGGATTCGTCGCAAATTACAACGAAGGAGATCTCAAGCAGTGTGTTGCCCAATCCGAACGTGATAGGTTATTACAGATTCCTCGTCTAGTCGTCCATCACATATCACATTCAGGTTTAGAGATGTTGTTCCGAGGGGACGAGGATGTACGCTTCCGTACTCATGCTGAAATTTGGCATTTCTGTCTCCGCTTAAGGCCTGCAGGAAACATGTATCTCTTCATTTGAAAAAAACATACACGCAACATAAAACATACACGCATCTACCCACGACCAGAATTTTTGGCAGTGATTTTTACCGTCTTTTGCCCGCTGATCTCGCATACTCTCACTTATAGGATGACAAAGAAGATTTATTCGAAGATCATTAAACGCACGAGTTCCTTCTTCAATTCAACACAACCATCAAATGGAGCTTTCAAATGGAGCTACTCAAGAGGACGTCAGCGATAGGAATTCCTTCCGCGGAATGAGGAGAGAGATGATCGATCCTTTTATATGTCCAATAAATTGATCAGAAAAATACATATCCTTTTGACTTGATTTTCATATTACTTTATCCAATATGTAATTAGAAAATCTTTAACTTGAAGAAAGTTTCACTTTATTTGTGTTTTCAATGGTCCACGAACAAATGAGCGAGGTATAGCTACCAAAATGTGCAAAATTTTTCACCTTGAATGCACGATGACTACCAACATAACGCTTGAAAAAGTAACAGAAATCACATTATGGGCATATAATGAAGTTTTTAGAGGAGAATCCGGAAGCATGGCAAAGTTCACTATGAACTATGTAAGTTCCGCTTGTAAGTTTTTTGTACATACATCTTATCATAACTTTGTTCTTTGATATTAACTCCCCGGCTCAGCCCTCTCTAATTAGCTTAAGTATTAATTGAAAGCTGCTCGATTCTCTTCAGAAATGTTGACGTGAATAGGAAACCTCAGCCTTGAGTTCCTCGGAAAACTATACTGAAAACTATACTCTTCAGAGTAATACTACTTCCCTCTTCAGACCTGGTGGACTCACAGACTACCTATTGTTCATGAAGGAATCAACAGTTGCTTTCGTCATACTTTCGCTCACTTGGATCATAAAATTCATTTGTTTGAATAATTTTCATTGATTTGTCTCGTTACTTTCTTATGACCATCACGTGATCACTCACTTCTTTCTTTCCCACCACCGCCTACGCTTTGCCCTCTACATTCAGCACGCTTTCTCTTATCTCCGAGTAATTAAATATAGTGTAGAACGAAGAAACTGCATCCATCATCATTCAACTGTTAGATATGTGAAATATGACTCTCTGCGATTAATCACTTTCTCGGTACGTTTGTCATGTCGTTAAAGCGTCAACAATTTTATCTCTCCCTATCAAGGAAAGTTTAACAACGACCAAATCGGCAATTAATTCAATAATAATAAGGATAAATCATAGTTAAATTGAGGCAAATGTTCTTTACAATAAAAAAGAACTAGCACAAGGGTGAAAGGCGAATGACATACTCATAGTGATAGATAAATGAGCCCACTGAGAGAGAGAGAGACTCAGCCTACATCTTGGGGACGGGTCTAATTCCGAGGATCTTGAGTGCAGTCTCCATGGTATTGGCAGTGATATGTGCGAGGAGGAGTCTGTTCATGTTGACCTTCGACGACCCTTCTGACTTCTCCACCACGTAGCACTCCGAGTAGAACTCAGTGAACGTCGTCGACAACGTGTACAGATAGTCGCACAACTGCAATCACATCTAGGAGGGGGCAAAGTACTCCTGACGAGAGATTAACTATTCCGAAATGAGATATATCTTTGAGATGTTCTATCCCCTTCCCTCCTCACCGTGTGCAGCATGAGTGTGTCCAGCACTTGCAGAATCACATCAGACATCTTGAGCACCTGCAAACAACCATTCCATTCAATCTACTTATATGTCCATTATCTCACTGTTGTCTGTATCCCTCCCGCATTGTCTCTCTCTCCTCTTCCCCTCTCACCTGCTTCGCCAGTTTGAGTTCCTTCACATGTCCGAGAGGGAGCAGTTCATTCGCAGCAGCGTACTTCTCCATCTCCTCCTCACTCACTCCCGACTGTCGCACGATCGAACTCAAAGGGAACACCCAGTCACTAACATTATAGAGAAAGAGGAAACTCCGTTTTAGAACGAATACTGACCGCAATTGGGAGAACGCGCAAAAATGTTTTCGGAAGAGTCCTACCCGAGTAGTCAATGACTCACCGTATTCTGGCGTATGCATACAGCAGATAGACTGCGGTGTTTCCCTTGTCGTCGAGCATTCGATCGTACGAGAAGACGTAGTCCTGAGAGAGATCACTCATTTAATGGATCAGAGTGCAAGCCCATAAGGGATACTCAGAAAGACACATTGGAACAATAAACAAGAGATGGGAGAAGGTCATACCTGTGTCCTGGTATGGGACAGATCTGCGTACTTGATTCCTCCGTAGGCGACGGCGTCTCTCGCTGTCGTCAGCTCTTCCACTGTCATTTCCTAATGAGCACGAGATTAGAGTTCATTTGATTCTTGGTTGACACTCCGAATGAGAGGAATGAATATTCACTGGTACTTGCAAGCATCAGAAAGGGAAGAAAGAACACTACCTTGTCCCTTCCCTTCTCCTTCAGTTTCTCCTCGCTCCTCTTCACTCCCTCCTCCAGCAGATCCTGCAGTCGCACGGTGTCGCCCGATCGAGTCTTGAACTTCTTCCTGCAACGACATGGCTGAATCACGAAACAGTGAATGTATTGTTCCATATACAACAATTTATATTGCAACAGTTGATGCAACATTGGGATTATATGTGGGGGATTTTACTAATGTAACTGATGTCAATGGTCTCTCACTTGTCTTCTCCCAGCACGAGTCCGAATCCGACGTGTTCCACTCTCTTCACTGCCTCGTCGTACCATTTCAGATCACGACCAGCTGCGAAGATCGTCTGCAGACAAACCAACTCATTCCCAAGGAAGAAGACTGCATTGTCAGATCGAGTAAACAGATTCCTATTCACAACTTACATCGAAGTGGAGACTCTGCCCGGCGTCGACGACGTAGATCAACCAGTCTCCCTTCTCCTCGTTCAATCTGCAGATACCTACTTATTTACTGCGTTTAGATAACTTTAATAATGGAAACCCTCTCCCTCTCTTCCCGTACCTGTTCTTGAGTGCAGCCAGATCGGAGGTGTCATACGTGTATCCTCCATCCGACTTTACTACGGTCAGAGGGATATCGCAGCCAGTGGGGAACATCAGATGACGACCCTCCTCCTCACGAAGGAACGAACGATCAGTCAACTCCTGCCAATACATCAAGATAGAAAGCAAGAATTTCAGAATAAGAGAATTTATAATATTCAAGTATAATTCCTGACCCTCTCTCTTCTCTCACCTTAACAATGGCTCCCATCCTCTCCTGGTAGTAGCTCTCTCCTCTCTCCGTCAGTTTGATATCCAGTTTATCGTACACTGCGTTGTTCGAATTGCGAGAGACGTCGCAGATGGACGTCCACGCCTAGTATTTACTACTTCATCTTCCATTTCATTCTTTCAAGGTGTTGATATTTTACAAGAATATACATTGTGTCTTGAAAACCAAGAATGACCTTGATGAACTCCGGTTCCTTGTTCTGCAGTTTGACTACGCACTGGTAGGCGCGCTTCTTGAACTCTTCGTCCTCGTCGAATCGCTTCTTCGACGCCTGACACCATCAGCATTACACTCATATTCACTTATCCTTTGCCAATTCACTAAAATATATGGTAATTGAAGTATTCCCACCTTGTAGAATGTCTGGAGATCTCCGATGGCGGGCGTCTCCTTCTGGAAGTTGGGGAATTCATCGAAGAGATGGGCGATGAGCATTCCGAACTGAGTCCCCCAGTCACCGATGTGATTCAGACGGAGAACCTACCAGAGAGAGACTGGTTGAACCAGTGGTGCAATCTAGATCGAGATTAAATGGACTGATCAATGCTCTCACATCAAATCCGACTGCCTCGAATAGTCTGCTGATAGCATCTCCGATGATCGTCGATCTGAACGAGCACTTCTTGTCCCATATATTCATGTGAATGACATCATCGACTTGTCACTCACCTCAGATGTCCTACGTGCATCTCCTTGGCGATGTTGGGAGAGGAGAAGTCGACGATCACTCGACGGGATTCGATTGAGGGCAGTTTGATTCCCTGAGGGAACAAGAAATATTCTATACTGTGAATTGAAATTCAAAACTGCGCCTCATTTATAAAACACTGAGTGCAATAACTCCAATGCTCGTCAATTGAGAATGATTCAATAACTCACATTTCTGGATATCTCTCCGCACTGCTTGGCGATGAACTGATCGTTGAGGTAGACGTTGATGAATCCCGCGGGAGGAATCTCCGTCTAAAATCACACCAATTCATAGTACACACAATATCCACTTTTGTTATCTCTCCGTGGCCTAATATTAGCTTCCTCTTCCCTCCTCACTTTCTCGATGAGTGGACAGGGGGGCAGCTTGGCGACGATCTCTGCAGCCACCTCGGAGGGCTTCTTGCTCGTCCCTTGCGCCTTCAGCGCCTGCACAAGTCTGGTTAATGGTATTGCATTTAAAGTTAGTGAGGACTATATATTCCAAAGCCATTGTAGAAACGTGCAACGTGTTAACGTCGATATAGCTCAGACATTTCAAAATGAGTAATACTCACGGCGGATATTCCCATGGCGGAGTTGCACTGGTAGTCTCCGAACTTGGGATTCGTCGCCTCTGTCAGCACGAGGGTGACTGACACGGAGGGAAACGCCTGCAACACTTGCATCATCAACCAAATCAAGTATTAGTAGTAATCCATTCTTCTCAAGTTGTAAGAGTAAACAAATAAAAGAAAATTGTGCCGACCTCCTTGATGGCAGTTTTGAAGACGTCGGAGAGTCTTCCCATGATACTGCCAGCGAAGTCCTTCACTATCACGTAGTCGTGCTTCTTCGCCTTCGGAGGAGCACTCGGACTGCAACCAATGTGGTGGCTGGTATCAACTCACTCATTCGCATCTTCATCAAAACCCTACACTGCATCTTCTCCACTGTCCTTCCAGTCAAATCAGAGTTAGTTCTAACATACGTCTTAGTGTTCTTGTTGTCTCCTCCCTTCGCCCCCTTCTGCTCTCCCTTCTCTTCTTTGGCCTTCTTCGGCTCGGTAGCTCCCTTCGAAGAGCTGCAAACGATATTCATCACCAATTAACTATGTGTTATTCTACTGGTATTCTCCATTGTTGTTCTGCTATTTTGATTAACTAAAATGAGTGCTAACCCAGCAGCAGGAGTAGTCTTGATTCCCTTCTTGGCATTCGCCTCCTCCTGTTCCTTCGCACTCTGCACAGTCGTCATTCACATTTTTTTAAATTTCCAAATTTCCATTCCATGCCTAACCAACTCTTCCCTATTACAGTCACTATTCCCAGTAATAACCACGTAAACGCTGACCCTCTCTAGGATGGTCTTTCTATACTTGAGCTTGAGGTTTCTCTGATGGGCCTCCAACAGTTCAGGGCATTCCTCCAGCAGTTCCTCATTCAGTTCTCCCTTCTCCATCGCAGCGAAGAGACGAGTAAGACGGACCAGGTCTGTCTCCTGCATTCTATCAGTAAACACTCAATCATCGAGGAAGATACTCACAGCGTTGAAATGGGTAGTGTACAGGTTATGCAGTTCCTGCTGGGAGGAGATTCCAGTCGGGGCAGCGGGAGGAGTGGACCCCGCGGCTGCCTATAACACATTCTTCAGTACACATCGAGAAAGGGAAAAGTCACCTTCTTCTCTTCTTTCTTTGGTGCCTTATTCGGCTTGGCCTGAGGAGCCATCAGATGTCCTTTGAGAATTTTAAATAAAGGGGGAGGTTGGGAATCGATTGAGATAGCTGACAACAAGGTCTTGTACCGTTTCAAGAAAAAACAAGAGTCATACGTTCGAAAAATATCCTTTATTAAGGAAACATAGTAATGTTCAACAAATAACCAGCGCATAACAACGATTCAAAAATAAGAAAGAGAAGTGAGAATCAAATTGGAATATTGGGGCGTAATCAAGTAAATTCTAATAGTTCAGACAATGTGAAGAAAAATTAGACTTGCACTTTTAAAACTCGACTTTCTTCACCAGGAGATACACATTGGCGTCTTGTTCGAAACCCTGGAGATTGAAGGAGTCTCCCTTCAGTCGCATCAGAAGACCTGCACATGCATTTTATTATACTGACGTCGCGTCAAAACACAAAAGAACTAGGTGGTTAATAGCCCATTAGACATTGCAAGTGAATTCAAAACCAAAATGCAGTATGCGATTAGAAAATTGGAAAGAAGACGGTACCTCCGAAGGAGACGTAGACTGCCAATCTGCTTCCTTCACCACTGTCCTCTCCTTCGATTCGGTAGACACGACCGTACATTACATACTCGAACTGATCCACGCGAGAATGGTGACTCTGGACATTCACAATATAGCATAATTCTGATGCAATACACCACAAGCACCCCCCCCCCCCTGGGTCATTCATTGCGTCAGATTGTGAAGTCAGAAGACAAAGGGTTCAGAAAAGTCTCACCAGCTGATCGTACTCTCCTTCATCGGGAAGACCGTCGTCTCTCAGAGTTGTGGCTATCTAGATAGACAGAATGTTAATAAAAAGGGGAAATGGATGAGCCAACAAAGTACCTGAAGGCGGAACTTTTCATTCATGTCGATGGGGTAGAGCTGTGTGTTCACATCAAGAATGAGCTCCATGGCGAACGATTCCGAATCACAGAACAGGCGGGACACCTGCAAAATTGAAACGTTACAAAGACTTGGCATACAATAAAATAGAATAACGCACTCTGTCGAACTTCTTTCCATCAGGATCGACGTTTTTCACGAGAAACATGTCATCAAAGATAATTCCCGACATTCTTTCACCTGAGAGGTATGCGATTAAGTAAAAAATTACTGCACAAACAAGGAAAATATTTGATTAATTTAAAATATTAAATAATTGCAAAAAGTTCTAAAACATTTGCAGTTTGGTCGCATCGACTAAAATGAGAAATGAAGAAAAGAAACGGTACTGCACCATAGATAATGGAGGATGCACTTCATTTGGTCATCTCGGAAATTCTATACCT
The DNA here is from genome assembly GCA_036245805.1 of Pristionchus mayeri. Classification (NCBI taxonomy): domain Eukaryota; kingdom Metazoa; phylum Nematoda; class Chromadorea; order Rhabditida; family Neodiplogasteridae; genus Pristionchus; species Pristionchus mayeri. The sequence goes on along the minus strand of BTRK01000003.1, from coordinate 22,728,190 downwards.
TGATTGTTCTATGTACCTTTATTTGATATTTTTTTCAGTGGGTAATGAAGCCTGCTTCTGTTTGGGTAGCACTCGTGCTATTCCTCGTGCACGACTGTACTGCATGGGACCAACAAGAGCTGGGAATGTACGACTTGATTGAAGAAGTTAATCAGAACTTCTACGAACTCTTCGGGATTGAACCGGTAATTCATCTTTACTTCATTACATGCTCTTTCTATTCATTTCTATTCATATTATCAGACGGCGACGAAACAAGAAGTGAAGAAGGCGTATAGGAAGCTGAGTCTCGAGTGGCATCCCGATCGAAATTCGGCTGAGAATGCTGCTGAGAAGTTCAGACAGGTGCGATCCGACCACATTTGATTCAATTCCCTTTCAACTACTCAGGTGGTGGGTGTGTATGAAGTACTGAAGGATTCCTCGATGAGGGAAAAGTACGATAGCGTGTTGGAGAATGGAATGCCCGATTGGAGATCCGGAATTTACTACTATCGGTACTTCAACTTGATATTTTAATAGCTAGGGAGCATAGTGTTTTGATTGACATGCAATAGTGAGATATAAGGAGTGTCGGAAAAATATTGACCTATCACAGGCGGTACCGTAAGATGGGAGGTGCTGAGGCTCTTCTCTTGCTGCTCATTGCACTGAGTGGAGGGCACTACCTCATGCTGTGGGGATCATTCTTCGAGAAGAGACTAGTCGAGGTACACTTTCTAACTTTATATGATTGTTTTTTGATCGCGTAAAAAGTTCATATCCGAGTGGCACACACATTACAAACATTATTAATCTTCAACATCTGTTGATCTTGATCTTTGAACTTTGCGAATGAATGAACACTGCAGAATCAGCGTCGCCTGAAGCTGAAGAAGGGCGAGAATCGGAAGCAAGCTGAGGAGGAGGAAGAGGCAAGGAAGGAACAAGTGTTGGCCGAGTACAGGTACTGTAGTCCCTCTCTCCTCATTGTTTCTTCGAAATAGTTACTAACGGAAAAAAATCGATTGATTGATCAATCTTACAAACCTCAGATCGATCGATTTTTTGTGTTGATGAGAGTTCCGAAAGGGTTCTTTAACGGGAGTTAGTGTTCAATTAAGAGTGTGAATGAATGCTATCGTAGTGTCCTCATCCTCTCCCTTCAGACCAACTGTGTGGAAGAGTCTTCCTGTGATCCTCGTGCAATTCGGTTGTTCTCTCCTCCTTCATTGTCTCTCTTCGGCGAAGGAGAGAATGACTGCACTCCCTCCAATGGAGGAGAACGAAGAGGAGGAAGTGGGAGGAACTATTTCAACTTGTCCCTTCAGAATCATTGCGTACTTATTCTAGATCATTTTCTAACTGATCGAAACATTTTCTGACTTTTCCGGATTAGCTTGAAATTAGCGCAAATCTTGTATCACGAGATGCATGAGTGATGGGAGAATTGAATGCACTATCATCACAGTTCAAGTATTAGAGAATATCCGATAATGGATGGAAGTGTGCAATGGTAGTGTTGTGTTGAGATGCGTCGTCCTCGTCGTCCTCTGGCATCTGAACCCCGTGAGGAGAGAGTGGCAGAGGTGGCCGAAGTGAAGGCTGTCGTCGCTGAGGCACCACAACAATTGATGAGGGCAGAGGAACAGAAGGAAATGAAACAAGGTACCATCGTCTACTTTTTATAGCTAGTACTGCTTTCCCATTCACTCTCACTCAAGCAAAATAACAATATTGTATTGCTAGTTTACACGAGTGTTTGTTCTATGATGTAATCAATGACGAGTAGATTCTGACGTGCAAGATCATCGGTATGATTTTCGAGTCCTGCTAGCTGATGGTTGTTAAGAGGGAGTTTGGTCGAGTGAGGAGATGGCTGAACTGGTGAAGTTGGCGACTACCAAATTCCCCCCTGGGATGGGGGCGAGATGGCAGCATATGTCGAAGGCATTGGGAAGGACTGTGGAGGATGTGACCACTGCTGCTAGGAGAATCAAACACTTCCAGGCATCAGTCAGTTTACGATCTCTTCCTAGGTTACCGTAGTCAGAGAGTAGTTTACACTAGAAGGTACTGTAGATAGTGGGGACGATGTAGAATTGGATTGTGGGGATGTTGTATGCCCTTGGTATATGAGTACTGCAGGAGGAGTTGTCGGCTCGTCAGAGTATCAAAGTGGAGGATCGTAGTGGAGAATGGAGTAAGGAGGAGCAGAAGTTGTTGGAAGGAGCACTGGTGAAATACCCGAAGGGAACGGAAGAGAGGTGGGAGAGAATAGCAGAGGAACTACCAGGAAGAACCAAGGAGGAAGTGGTAGAGAGATTCAAACTACTCGCTCAGATGATCAAGGCTAAGAAGGAGAAACAAGGGTAGAGGAGGGAGAGAGAGAATAGGGGAACGGGTGAATACTGGGGTCATTCTGTGATTGCACTAACTGCCTTTCCATCTCATCGTTCATAATTTATTGTGATACACAATTCAATTATTTCTTCCTTGTAAATTCGTTCGTTGTTTTAGATATTTTTATACACGCCTCTGGATGGCACTTTAAAGAGTACAAATGAATAAATGAATTCCTATACAGAGATTGCAGTATGGCAAGGGATAAAGCTAGAGGAGATGGACTATCTGACAGGGGATCACTTGAGTTGATTCAGTCGAAGGCACGAGAAGTCTCTAACCGAGATGAGACGAGAAATGTGAAGGATCCTTTTGATTAGTGGCAATGGAGAGAGAAAAGCATATAAGTGGTTACCCGTGGGAGAGAGATACGAGGGGATTCACTCACTACAACATCGCCCTGGTCTCTTCATCATTCTTGGGCGCGTATCTCGTCTTCGTGTCTGCGTATCTCGCATCGGGATCATTCGTCGCCAATCTCTCTGCCTGAGCAGTCGGAGGACGATGACGCTTGAAGAATCCACACTGAAAGAAGATGAATCGTTGGGGGATCTTCCTGGAAGATGAGAGAGATGTACCCTCCAGAGGAGAAGAATGAGTAGGGCGAGAATGAGAAGTCCGATGAGGATGGCGAGGAGATACAACCACCAGGGGATTTCCCCTCCCGATCCATCCGTGTGGATGGCATTGAGATGGGTGGTGACCTACAGAGAGATCGATTCCTTCCCTCCCTTCTCCCCTTCTCTCACCGCATTGATCACAGTCTGCTTCTCAGGTCGATTCTTCTGATTGATCACTCGAGCGACTGCCAGGGAAGAGACGTCGCCTCCTGGTCATCATCACGATTATTCTCCGTGAGAGGAATGATCTCATTCATCCCAGTTCCTTCTCACTCACCGGGATTTCTCTCATTGACGAGTGTCTCAGTGTCCACTCGTGCATACATCGTCACGAGAACGTACTCCCCCTTCTCGATATCGTGCAGATCGCATTCGATGTGAGTGCAACGGAGAGAGTTGCAGTCCTGAGAAGTCGATGCCATCCCTCCCTTCCCCTTTTCCCTCCCCCCCCCCCCTCCCCCCCTCTCATCAACTCACGACGGAAGCTCTGCTGAGTACTCCCTTGTAGTCGACAGTTCCACTGGCAGCCTTGCTCATGATCACTGCCTCCTTCAGATCGGCGAATCGCGCCCTTTCTCCACCCGCACTGGGTACTCCATCTCTCCTCCTTCCATCTCCTCCCTTCTTCACTGGTCTTCTCCTCTGCTGCTGCTGTCTCTTCACTCTCTTGTTGTTGTATGGCTCACGATCATCCTCATACTCTTCATCGGGGATCTGCAACATTCTTCCATCTTTTAATGTTTAAAAATTTAAACTTCAGTCAACATCACATCTCGTCAATAATAGCGACACTATCAGTGAATGCGTACGTATTCTAGTTCGGTGGGTACAGGTTGGTTGTTGGGAGTCCATTCGAATCCTCCCTCTCCTTCATGGACTGCCACTGGCTCGTACTGATGCTGCACTCCACTCGTCGCTCCTTCATCGTCGAAGTCTTCTCCCTCCTCGTGTTCATCTGGTCTCTCATCGAAGTGAGTATCCACCACGGGAGCAGGAGGAGCTGTCGGCACGTGCTCGTTCGTCAACTGAAACAACACCATTTACTCTTCGCTCTTCGATCACCCACAATACCCCAGATCATTCGCAGATTATCTCTATTCCTCACCCTGAGGTTTAGGGGATTGACGTTGTTAATCTGTTTGACTCTGCACTCTCCTCTATCGGGATTCGAGAGGGAAGGATCAGTGATGAGATAGAAGAGATTGTTGCCCTCCACTGAGAAAGAAGGCCAGAAGATATCCAGAGACACATCCATTCGAGAGGGACCGTTGTTAGTCACCTGCAGGAGAGATGTCAAGATCACCCAGGTCTACCCTCTTCAACTTTGTGTTTCCTCCTGTCTCCTACTCTGGTAAAAGTTTCCCAGTGGGATCCCAGTGAAATCCCAGTGGGGAGCGAACATGTATCTCACTGGGAAATCCACTGGGATCCCACTGGAAAAGTCTGTTCAAGTCGCTATCCCAGTGGGATGGCAGTGGAATTTCCCAGTGGGATCACAATGGAATTTCTCAGTGGGACCCCAATGGGATTTTTCCCAGTGTGATCACAATGAATTTCCCAGTGGGACCACTGTGGTATCCCAGTGGATTTCCCAGTGAGATACATGCGGGCTCCCCACTGGGATTTCACTGGGATCCCACTGGGAAACTTGAGTAATCGATAATCTCTCTCCCTAACGCTAACCTACCTGGTAAACATGGGAGACGAGTGGTCCGATGTCTCTGTCATCGAATCTCTCCGTTTTCGTCTGATTGTTTGCGATGAAGTCAATCTGTTCGGGAGTCGTCTGTCCGATTAGACCGAGTGAGTTATCGTAGTCGACGGGGATGGTCATCGAGAAGAAGTTGTCCCTCTCCTCACCATCATTCTCACTGTTCGTACTGAAAGAAGAGTCTTCCTCTTCCACTGTCTCGGCTAATGAAGATGCCATTACTGTCAACAGTGATGTGATCATTCGAATGAGTCCCTCCCTCTCCCCTTCTCTCCCACCTGTTCACTCTGGCTGCCACAGTGATTTCCTTGGTGGGGGGATTCTCCTCATTCGCAGTCAATCTGATTCCGATCTTGCTCTCTTTCGATGCAGGGAGGGGATTCCCCAGATCGCACTCCCACGTCCATTGACCTTCCTCGTCTGGTTTGTCGGAAGTAGGAGAGCACGAGGGAGGAGTCTGAAGAGATTCTTCTCCCTTTCCACTCACTACTATGATCGACCAGAGAGACCATCTCCACCCCTCTCACCTTTCCATCGGGTACGACAACTCCTCCGAACTCGAATCCCTGGGGGATGTCGACGTAGAGCTTCGACTCGAAGGCGTCTTCTCCTCTGTTGTTGATGTCGACGTTGAGGAGGAGCGAGTTGTCCTTCGTGCCCAGGATGAACTTCTCCTTGTCAGCCTTCGCAGTCACTCCCAGATTGGGGATGCACAACTCGTCCTTCCCGCAGTTGTTGGCGATCGATAACTGAACGAGGGTACTGTAGGGGAAGAGGAGACAAGAGTCACTGATGGAGACTGACCTTTCCCTCGAAGGCGAGAGGAACGGTTGTGTCCAGTGCAGGTTCCAGTTTGCCTCCTGCCAGTTTTCCCGATTTAGAACCGATGTAGGTGTAATTGACTGAGTAGTGGATGGGAGAGAGACGATCACGCATCGTGCTCTGCAAGCAATGTTCGTATTGCTCTACATGCATCAATGACCAGGGAAAGGACTGACCGAGACGAAGAATCTCTGGTTGAAGCACTTCTCGCTCCTCTTGTTCAGTCTCACGGTTCTCTCGATGACATTCGGATGGTCGGATGTCTTACTCTGAGAACTCGCCTTCAGGGTTCGATCCTCACGCTGCAATGGACAGATTGCAGCAAAGAATGCCATTCGTTGATCCACGGTTCCCTCCTTTCCTCCCTCCTCTCAACTCACGATATCCTTGTCGATGAAGTGTGCTCTGGGAGCGAGTGCGAGATGGTCGAGATTGTAAGTGAGAGTGAATTCGAGTTCATTCGGAGTGTCCCCCTTCCCGTCGTACTTCAGACACGTCTTGATCGTGCGACTGAATCATGTTCATTCGATTTGGCACTTTCAACATGGACTGGGTCTCGTCTCTGACCATGCCTGCTGTCCCAGTTTCCTGTCTACATCGCAGTTCTTCTCATCGACGACGACGCTGTTTTTGTCCAGTTCCGTCCTTCCACTCACTGTCACCACGGGCTTCGAGAGCATCACCAGAACAGATCCCGATCGGACTGCCCCCACTGCGATGTCTGAAGAGCAACCAATGGGATCACGCTTACAGTTAGTCAACTTCGACTCCTACTCCAGTTGATGAAGAGAATAACTCTACTAGACTAATCATTGCCTACCGGGCATTCCATTGGCATCAACGTCGACTCCTCCAGCGACGGCGAATCCGAATCCCCTCACTTGGTTGCTCACATCTTCTCCCTCGATCTTCTGGGTCGGCTTCTCTCTGATTCCATCCTTGCTTCCATGCAGGATGTACACTGCTCCTCTCTTGTTGCGACCGCCTTGGGGTGCTCCCACAACGATGTCTGCAATCAACAATCTCTCACTAATCTGGGCAGTTTCGCAACTGAATTTGATAGAGATACGTCGAAGCTTCTGCACTAGATAACTAATGGAATCACGAGTGGAATATCAAATGAGGATGTTCTCTGACCATTGTATCCATCCTGATTCAGATCTCCAGCGTGAGCGAGTGAGAATCCGAATCTTCCCCACTCTTCCTCTCCGATGATCGCCACTGGCTTTGCGAACACTCCCTAGAAAAGTCAAAAATGTGTTGAAAGTTGAGAGCATTAATTTCCCCTATGAAATCAAGAATTCGGGAAATTAGTAGTTTTTCTTCCTTGGTCTTCATTCCTTTCGTGTAACTGGGAAGAGTGGACAACTCACGGGCGCAGTCTGGATGTACACGAGTACTTTCCCCACTTCGTACTGTGGTTTCCTCTCCTGCGTCTTCTTGTCCACCTTTGTGACGTAGTCTGTGAAGAAGGGACAGCCAGTGACGATGTCATCACGGCTGAACGAATGAATTTCATCCCCTCCCTCCCCCTCCCTCCCCCTTCCCCCTTCCCCCCCCCCTCTCGTACCCGTCATTGTTGAGATCCGTGACTGCAATGGAGTGTCCGCAGTACTGGCCAGTCTGGGGGGCGGAAGTGGTGTCAGTCAGATTGAGGATGTGCTTGAGGGAGGAAGTGTACAGCACCAACTGAAAGGAATCCCTATCTACCAAATGTGCAGATATTCTTCTACACATTTTCTACTGTTTTCTCAGGGATGGGCTATGGGAAAGCTTTGACAAGTTAGTGAACTCGTAATCCTCCCCCTCTCTTCTTCCTCTGCAATAAATCCCCCTCTCCCTCACTTCTCCGTGCCATCTGTCGTTCCATTGCGAAAGATCCCCATTTCACACTCCCATCCACTCAATCCCATGCTCACTCTCCTCTTCTACGCTTTGATCTACCGAGATAAGCATCACTTCGAGGGAGTTATGATGGAATGTCAACATTCTCTCCATAGTCTGTATTCTTCCTACCTTTCCTGCCAGATCATCTCCTCTGGGTGCTCCAGCGACAGCATCTTCCTTCCCATCTCCATTGAAGTCTCCAGTAGCCACAGAGTATCCTAAACGAGTTCCATTAGTCCCTCTCCTCCTCGAGAATAATCTCATAATCGGTTCTCGTTAGGCCGTGAAAGCGAACCGCCAAACACAACAGTAGTATAGCAGTTGAGAACTGATTGATAATTCGAGATCATGTATGTCAAATCGATAGAGTCCTCTCACCCATCATATTGTGATCGTACTCCTTGGGTGAGTAAGTGGTGTTGAGTCGATCGGTGAAGTTAAGATTGGCCTGTGAGAATATTCCTCCCTGCCAGTAGAACATTCCGGGTGCTCCGATGAAAGAACGACCGCCCTCATCGGGGACTGAGGCTGAGAATCCACACTGGCCATATCCAAGACGATGACGGCCGTGCTTCTGATCTGCAAGGGGGCGGAGTACTTTGTGAGTCAATTTACCATGGAAGTCAAAATCTGTGCAATCATTTCTGGCATACTTTTGAATGAAGAGTGAATGTGGATCTAGTCCTTCTAGTCAAATGGATGAATGGAAGGACATTGACTGACTGTCTTGTCTACAACTGGAGAGTTCCACTGCCTTCTGTGCTCCCGTCTCGAGGAAGAAGCATGCCCCCACTGGCTCGATCACTTCGAACTTTGTGAAGAAGTACTTGTACTGAGGAGCACACATCTGCAAAACATCCATAGGCATCTCGAACTGGAATCATCAAATCGAAGGGCGAACCATGAGTTTGTCGTGTTTCCTGCTGGCGGAGACAGTGGCACCGAAGAACTGTTTGCTCTTGTCCTCGATGGTGGTCATTCGAGATCCGTTGAGTCTCTTCTCGTTCCCCACTCAATCAAGTCAATTGCTCATTCCCTGCAGGTCATCAATGGCTGCGTCGAGTGATTCACTGGATGCCGTGCATTCTCAGATGCTCCCCTCTCTCGATAGTGAGAAAGAGATGGGTGAATGGAGAGGTAGTACTCACAATCATTGTCAGCGAATATCTCTCTGCAGGTGGCTGGATCTGCGAGTGAGCATGCATAGACTGCTCCTGCCTTCCTGATCCCCCTCAGCTGGGGATTCTGAGTCTCTGCCTCGGGGGCCCCCACTGCAAGACTGAAAGAAGAACCTTCCCTCTCCTGCCAGCTGACCACCAAAGGGGCTATTCTCATTAGAAATCTGCGCGTTTTCTCGTTCTTGCATCTGACAGATCATTCTGCTATTCATCGTCTGTTGTTCTCAGTGTAAGCATCTCTCACTGTTCTCATCTATCGATCGATGGATAAAGAGTGGAGAGTGTAATGAAGTCTGCGAGAGGATCAGAGAGGAGGACAAGTGGAGGAGGGCAGAGAGAGGGAGGGGGGGGGGGGGCTCCCTCGAGGGAGAGACAGACGGATAATGGGAGACAATGCAGCACTTATTATATACTCGAGACTGGGATTTTAGATCCGTCGAAGGAAGAGAATGGAGAAGGAGGGAATCAAACAGAGGAGGTACTCTACTCCCCTTGACTCCTTTCAATTGGAGTGCTCACACGATGGTAACTGAGTCAATACTTCGCCCCATGGAGATGAAGAAAGTCACTCACTATCCACCATCTCTACTCACTCTAATGGAACGTGCCGAATAGAGAGAATTCCACTATCAATCTGTTGGAAAAAGCGCGATAGGGCAGAGGTTCTAATCAAGGAAAGGAGTTTCACTCACATGGGAACTCCCTCTGCCTCGTAGTAGAAATCGAGCGAGTATCCGAATTTGACGTTGGCCTTATTGTGTATCACGGCGTTCTTTGTGTCGATGTTAAAGGAGAGACCGGGTATGGCCAGTGAGGCCAACAACCCGAAGAGGAGGAACATCCCTGAAGGAGAAGAGATGGAGATCAAGGAAGAATTAAGAAGAAGGGGAAGCGAGTAAGGGAGTGCAATGGATACTAGGTAAGGGATACTTGAGTAGAGGGAGAAGATCGATGGGGGAAATGACAAGAATGGCTGCACGGGAGGGAATTCACGACGGAATGAGTCAGAATAAGAAAGGAGAAGAGAGGTGAGCGAGAGGGAGGGGGAGAACAACACATGCAATATTCCGTGGATCGGGGCAGAAGTTGGCAGGTAGAAAGGGAAGGAAGAGGGGGGAGGGGGAGATTGTCCAGTGGAGTGTAAGTGAACATCTAAAGGAGAACCCATTCGAGAGTCAGGATTAGCAGGACTGAGAAGAGAGAGGAGATCGTAAAGAAAGAGGGAGAGAGGGTGGATTTCCTCCCATTGAGGACGACGCACATTTGTTATGCTGCCAACCATGCATTGGAAGGACAGAAGGAAGAGTAGAGTGACCAGAAGAAGATCGTCGAAGGAAGAGGAGAAGAAGAAGGAGTGAGGAGGAGTGAGGAGAGGAGGGAGGAAGGGAATGAGTGAGAGTAATCATGGATTGGAGGGAGTGCAGAGTGGAATGAGTGGGATACCAGCTGAATGGGAGTGGTCGAACGGTTAATTGGAGTGAATCGAAGTGTTATGACAAGGACGAAGAGGAGATTGGAAGGAGATCAATCGGGGGAAGGAGGAGAAGATCGTGCGATGGGGATCGATGAGAACCCATCTGGGTTCAAAGCTCAGCTTGATCCAGGGAGATTGAGAAATAGAGCTGGAGAGAGGAAGGGGGGAGAGAGGTGGGGGGGGGGAGAGGTGAGTGGGAGGAGAAGTCTTCAACCCGCTAGGAGAAGACGCAGCTGTTGTAAGAAGCAGAGGGAAGAGCAGTCCCATCCGAGAGAGAGACTGGTCAGGGAGGAAAGGGATGACTGTCCCCCTTCCTTCCTTACCATAACACTGCGGGAGTATCTCGATACGACCCCGGAAGGAAAGAGTTCGTGAGTGAGTCAGAGATTGGATATGAATTCCCCCAGGGAGATACTCTGAGATGAAGCGAAGAGAGACAGAGAAAAAGAGAAGGAAAACATCGATAGAAGGGTTAGGAAGAGCTGTCCGACTATTGTTCTAGAGGGAGAAGATTGATTGAGGCCATTAGAATGGACAGCCATAGAAGGAGGGAAGCGAAGGAGATCATTAGGAACACTCAAATGTGATCAGGAAAGGGGAGGGAAGGATACTAGTAGGGAGGAGATTGAGAGTGACAGCTAGAGTTATCCCAACTTCCCTTTATGAGAGTGTTCTCGACCCTAAAAGGGAAAGTACGGTAGATCAAAGAAAAAGGCTTGTGGTAAAAAGTTCTCAAGAAAAAAAATTGATTGTTTTCTCATTCCGAATTCCATAAATCTGAAAAAAATGTTTCAAATTTCTCGTACTTCCTTTCTTTCAATCGTCCTCTATGCATTGTGATAAGCCGATCACTCGAATTAGTGCAATGTGTGGATGGAAGTGAATTGCCCATTGCTCTTCCCTTCCCTGGCAGGAGTTGTTGGGTACGAGGGGATGGATTGAGTGCACGTGGGGAAAGGAGTGTTCGTCCAACTGACCACTGCAATCATTTCTGTTTCTCTCTCCTTTTCTTGTTTTGTTTTCTAAAAAAGGAGAACCAGCAATGTAATTTCGCAAAGAATATCTTGAGATAAACTATCTGCGCCGGCCATTTTCCCCTCATTTTCGTTTATGTATATAAATGAAAATGGAGTTTCCTCAACCGTCTCTCGATTTTTCCCATCATTGTCTCTCCATTTGTTTACTTTCTCATTTTCCGTTTTCTTCCCTTCAACTCATTCCATTTTTGGGAGGAGTGACTCATTCCGAGTTCTCCCTTGTGTACTATTCAACCCACTTCCGCTGAATCATCCAGTCATTCTCTCCCATATAACCCCCCTCCCCTCATTCTCAGAGAATCCTAACCTGGCCGAGTAGCTCATTCCATTCTTCCCCACTCTCTTCATTATTATGTCGTAGACTCATTCAGGGCATCGCTTTTCACATTTTCCGAATGGTCTTCTTAGAGAGCGATTGGCATTCTTTCCTATGGTATTCATCATTTACATTCTCTTCATTTCTCACTTATTTTCTCGAGTTTGCATTGATTGTGATCAGTTGATACGAGTAATCAGGCGGTTATCACGCCCTCCTCCACTCTCAAAGTAGGTCGAAGACTATGAGATACTCCTCTTTCCTTACCCTACAGTGCCTTTCCACCCTCATCCGTCGTTCGTCTAGCACCATCTTTTGTTTATCACTTTCTTGGAATTCCTCATCTCGACTCAAAAAAATCTGCAACTAATTCTATAAATCCGGTGGATGGAATACAAAAGAGAGCCCCTCTTTATCTGAACATCGTTCCTCATCTCCATTCTGAGAGTAATCGAGTTACTCCTGACCAGCCTCTCCCTTCAGTCTCTTCCCTCTTCCTTATTCTCGTTCCTTCCCTTCTCCTTCAATATTTGTTTCGTAACCATCTCCTTCTTGCGTTATCTCGCACAGTCGTATTGTGAAAGGCGTGTCTTGCATGAGTCACTGTCGTTTATGGCACTGACTCCCCCTCCCCTCGTGGTCGACAATGGATCCGGAATGTGCAAGGCTGGATTCGCAGGAGATGATGCTCCCAGGGCTGTTAGTTACCCCCCCCCCCCCCCCCTGTGGGCATTCCCTCGAGTCCCGAAGCGAACGGCCAAAACAACGCCCCGTACTAAGGAACTGCTCAATAATTCTTTTACTTTTGAGATTTAAGGCCATACAAATCAATAATTGGTGCTTGAAGGTGTTCCCCTCGATTGTTGGTCGTCCCCGTCATCAGGGAGTGATGGTAGGAATGGGACAGAAGGATTCGTATGTTGGAGATGAAGCTCAGTCCAAGAGAGGTCTGTGGAGGGGAGAAGGAGAGAGGGAGAGAGGGGGGACACTCAGTCTGATGGTCTCACTTCCTTGCGAAGACTTGCACTGGATTGTTGATAAGAGATAGAGAAGGGGCTGCCTCTACAGACTCCTCTTCCTCGCCCGAGGGATCTCACTGAAGGGAAGGCCATTGCAGGGATCCTCACTCTCAAGTACCCCATAGAGCACGGGATCGTCACCAATTGGGATGACATGGAGAAGATCTGGCATCACACCTTCTACAACGAGTTGAGAGTCGCCCCAGAGGAACATCCCGTCCTTCTCACGGAGGCGCCCCTCAACCCAAAGGCCAACAGGGAGAAGATGACTCAGGTACTCTCAATACGAAGGAATACGACTCACAGAGACGTCGTCTATTCTATACCTGCACTCTTAGACAAACAACGAGAGAAGTGTCAGATATTCCAATCGATAACTGCAGATCATGTTCGAGACCTTCAACACTCCTGCGATGTACGTCGCTATCCAGGCAGTTCTCTCCCTTTACGCATCGGGAAGAACCACTGGTGAGTGATCTACCCTCGATACGGTAGATACCGTACACCCCTTAATGTTTCTGATAATGATGACAACTTCGTTGCAGGAATCGTTCTGGACACAGGAGATGGAGTGACTCACACAGTGCCAATCTACGAGGGATACGCCCTTCCCCATGCCATCCTCAGATTGGATCTGGCAGGCAGAGATCTCACTGATTATCTCATGAAGATCCTCACTGAGAGGGGATACTCATTCACTACCACTGCAGAGAGGGAAATCGTGAGGTGAGCTACTTCCCAGTGTGACTCATCCCTTCTTCCTCTCTAGGGACATCAAGGAGAAGTTGTCGTACGTGGCCCTTGACTTCGAGCAGGAGATGGCCACTGCTGCTTCCTCCTCCAGTCTCGAGAAGAGCTACGAACTACCCGATGGACAGGTGAGAGAGGGGGGGTGGGAGAGGGGGGAGGGAGGGGGAGAGAGACCATCATCATCTACAGGTAATCACCATCGGCAACGAGCGATTCCGATGCCCCGAGGCTCTGTTCCAACCCTCCTTCCTGGGAATGGAATCATCGGGAATCCACGAGACCACCTACAACAGCATCATGAAGTGCGATGTCGACATCAGGTACAGTATCCCTTTACTGGAGAGAATGATTGACCCTCTTACAGGAAGGATCTATACGCGAACACAGTTCTGTCTGGAGGAACTTCCATGTTCCCTGGAATCGCCGATCGAATGCAGAAGGAGATCTCGGCACTCGCTCCCAGGTATCCATTGGATACTGTATTCTTCAGAATCGATCGATCGAGACGTTCGTCTTACGGTATGCATTGCAGTACGATGAAGATCAAGATCATCGCTCCCCCTGAGAGGAAGTACTCCGTGTGGATCGGAGGATCCATCCTCGCCTCCCTCTCCACCTTCCAACAGATGTGGATCTCGAAGCAGGAATACGATGAGTCTGGCCCCTCGATCGTCCATCGCAAGTGCTTCTAAGCCCTCCCCCATGGATACAATTCCCCCCCCCCTCCTCATCCACTCTCCAATTTGTCCAATCCTTCGTAGGGGTCTCATTGGCCCATTTTCTAGTTTCCATTCCTCTCTCTCCTCTTCATCTCCTTTCGGGTCTCATCCCAGTTCAGTGAGCATTCGAGGCTCTTCTCTTTCTCACTCTCACTCCCAGTTCTCGATTCGTTTGCTTGAGAAGTACAATCGATATCTTTCGCTTTCGCCCTTGGATTCATTTTGTATCGTTCATCTCCTCATTCCATTCACGAATTGCATTCTTTGCATAATCCCCGCAACTCTCCATAACACCGCTCGATTTGATACTGGCATCTCTTTGAACGACTTGCAATTCCCCCAATCGATCGATATTCCTTGCAATCGCTAATAAAATAAAATACATAATAATGATTGTCTAATCAAATGAGTTCGGTAAGAGCATCGATGCGTTCATTGGTAATTCTCTGTGATGAAATGATTGAAGTTATTCGATTATCTTTCTGGCAACGGTTCGGTGTGAACAGACTCTAGGAATGTACGAGACAATCTCAAACAATTGTAGTCGGCGATGTTGCGAGAGGAAAGTAAGCAAGTGCATCTCAGAATGAGTGGAAAAAGATGATTCAGCAGTGAGAATTTGTCATGATGAAATACTTCGTGATCCAATAGCAAATAAAATTAATTCTCAGAAATTTTTAAAATACATCTTTGAACCAACTCACTTTTCTCTCTCGATTTTGATCAAAAATGTCTCAATCAGAATTTTACAGATGTGACACATCGTACGACAGCTACAGTAAGCTCGCTCTCTCATTTTTACACGTTCTCTCTTCACCTTCGCCGGCATTCTTCTTTTTTTCTTTGCATTGCACGAAGTTCCACTTAATTTGCACTTTACTAGTCCTCAAATAGTTAAATGGTTCTTCATACGTGTCGGGCACCCTCACCTCAATCTTAGTTCCGCAGTTTCTTACTTTGAACAAGATTGCAGTTGTACTTTTGTCGGGCAGGAGTTTCATCATGACGTATTGTTGTTATCAATCACTCCCGATCAGGGCACTCCCCCATGTGTTCATTGATTGGGAGGGAGAGTGATCAGGAGTTCCACTCTATCCATTCCTCCCCCGAGTTCATTCTCATTATCACGCATTGTGACCTGAAATCTCGACTATTCCTATATGACGCGATGTAAATAATTCGACTCTTCCCAATCGTCTCTCTTCAGATGGCGGAAGAAGACAAGAAAGTAGAGGTAGGAAGTGAAGGAGAGGCGGATAAATTGGCGGATCTTCTCGATAGCGCCCTTGGAGGATTCGCCCCGTATGTTTCGTTTCACGTTTTACAATAATTGGACAGATATCATTTGTTTAGTAATAATTTTTGATAACGAATTATCTATTGCTGACCCTTTTAAGCAAGATATTCCCAATCGATTAGTATATTTTATGTGCCCTCTGTTAAATCCATTTGCACGCCAATTCCTCACTTCCAAAAAATGAATATCATTTGAGTGCGAAGCGGACGACGGACGACGAGTTGGACTCGTTGATGGAGGCTGCGGATGCGAAGGCAGCTCAGAGTGCAGCCAAGGACTTCCAGAGCATGCTGCAGCAGATGGTCGCCGTCCAGGAAGTGAGCAGAGGGACTGAGGGAGGGACACGCAACCACTGTCTGGCACAGTAGTCCCTTCCCATTGCACAGAATTTGTGATAGACAGTCATATTGCGGGGTACTATGAGATAAAGAAGGATTTTGATTGCAGGAAGCATTGAAGAAGGCTGAGGAGGAGGGAGCTGTACCCGAGGAAGAGGCAGAGGAGAGCAAGGCCATGATGGATGTAAGTCATCTAGGCAACACGTGTCTTCCCTGGTCTTGTATGGCGCTTTGTAGTCCATATAGTGAACAGGTGTGGTTTTGAACTGCAGTTGTTCATAAAATTCATGCCAAATAGTAGCTGATCACTGTTTCACAATCTCAATCTTTGCAGGCGATGCGTGAGCTGATGGCGTGCAGTGGGGCGATCGCCGATGCAAGCAGCCAGGGTGAGAGGAGGGTACGGTAGTCTCCCATCTGGAGAGGGAAGGATACTGTATTCTGTTGAGTAGGACACGAGAAACCTTCAGTATATATTATCACAGTGTTGATTATCGATGGAAAAAAGAGTATTACAGTTAAATTTTGTTTGTAGAAGAGCTCTTGGCTCAGCTGGAGAAGTTGGGAGGACCAGATGGCAACATGGGACCAATGATGAGTATGATGATGCAGGTGAGAGACGAGAGGAGACCAGGAGAGTGCCTTGTAGATTATTTATATGTTCATTAGAAGAAGTGGGGAAAATCAGTCTCGAAAAAATGATTGTTAAATCGTGTGTTTGTCAGGCATTCGTGTCGAAGGATGTGATGTATCCTCCCCTCAAGGAGATGCACAACGAATTCCCCGCCTTCCTCGAGAAGAAGGGCCCCGAATTGGATGATGAGACCAGAGGAAGATACCAGAAGCAGTACGAGGTACGGTACACAGATGTAGATACTGTATTGTGGGGGGGGGGGGGTATGGTAGTCATATTGAGAGGAGGGAGTTGAGGGTGGTCCATTCAGATAATCGGTGAGATCTGTGCCGAGTTCGAGAAGCAGCCTTCCACTCCTGAGGTGGAAGCAGCTGCCCCTTCTCCCGCGGGAGATTCCCCCTCCGATGAGATGTCCCCTCTTCCCGATTCGATCGACATCATCGGGAGGAAGTTGGTTGAACTGCAGTCTCTGGGTTATCCCCCAGCCGAGTTGACTGGTGGTCTTCCTCCTGGCTTCGGTCTCGACTCCACCACGGGTATTCCCAGAGTCGACGATCCATCCAAGGCAGCCGAGGCATGCTCCATCATGTAGACTCCGAAAGAGACATCAGTAGTTGTGTCAGTAGTTAGTAGATCAGATTTCCCATCCAAATCACTTTATCGATTCGTTTCACCCTGTGCTATGCCAATAGATTCGTTTATCCAATAGCTGCTCAATGTGAAAAATCAAATATACATCCTTATATTCTCCTTCCCTCTGTGAGATGTATTGTAGATCTCTCGTGGATATTTTACCTATGTAATACTCGATGAGCTTCCGTCTATCGCGTGATAAATATACACTTTCCTCCCAAATTGTCCATTCGATTATGATCACAAGTAGCAACAACTTCACTCACAGTATCTCGATATTTCATTTGGCCCGCAGTACATTCTATTCTACTCACTTCAACTTTTCTCATAGATGCATCCTACGGTAGTAGATCGATACTACGACCGATTCGAATTGGAGTCTAATCCTGGAGTATCGTATCTGCACCATCCCAGTGGAGTTACCGTACTCGTCTCGAGTGAGGTATCCATTATCTAGCGATCGATAAGTGAGCTTTTCTTTGAGAAATTCGAGTGCGAGGTAGTGGAAGTCTCGTTCGGTGGTAGTAAGAAGTTAGGATCTGACAGAACGGAACAAACTAGGAGCGAGGGAGGAAAGAAGGTAAACTCGATACCTTCTTCGCACTTATGACAGCAGGAAGAAAGTGTCTATGCTACAGTATCCTTGCGCGTACAAATCAATAATGTGTCAGGGTGCTCTTCGACTTCAGGCGGACACTCGACTGTGCACACTCAAACTGGCGGATGGAAGTGAGAGAGTGGTTAGATCAGGAGTCAGGGGATTCCTCGCGGAGGTCAACAACACTCTCAGGTGAGGAGGGTTGAGAGACTACGGTAGCCGAGATATGCAGAGAATCGCCGGATCTCGTGAGAACGGCTCCAGAGAATCAAGGGTATCTGGCCATTCTCACATATGCACCCGGACAGAGAAAACCACAAGAATTGGCCAAACTACAACCTCAGAAGAAAGATTCCATCTTCTGATTAAAACATTGTTAATTGTTTGTTTTATGTTACGCTGTCACTATGATAAATTGGGTGATAAATGCAGTGAATAGAGTTTAGAGAGATGCGTTTATCCTCTCAATGGGGCACACTTTGGTTCATTCTTGCATTCTCCATTCGGTGTGAATTCTTCCTCTCTCCTCACATGAATCCTCGCTGCTTGCAAAGAGTCTCATACTGATTCACGAAGTCGGCCACTTCTGCTTCAGTCACAACCTGAATACGGTAGATGGATGGGGTACGGTAGAGGGATACTGTACCTTCTTCGCGACAGCATCAGCCAGCAGGACTCGATGCATGTAGAGGTACTGTATATCCATCTGGACTGATCCGTGACGTTTGGCTCTCAATTCGATCACAACCTGCGAATCAAAGTTGATCTTTGATCTTTATCTTCATCTCTCACTTCCTTCAGAGTAGTCTTCTCGCCAGCCATAATCTTGGTCATCATCATATCCAATCCCACGATAGTTCCCGTTCGACCGATTCCTCAAACAAATCAGTGATCGATCGTCCCTTTGTGTGCACCGTACCCGCAGAGCAGTGGATTACGGTAGGAGACTGCTTTTTCAGTCTGGTGAGCAGTCGCATGCACGTAGTCACATCCAGAGGAACTCCACGATCCGGCCAGTTGTTCCAGTGGTAATGATCACAGTCCCGAGTCTCCTGAGACAATGATCTTTGATCTCTCTTCCCTCTCTTCTTGGATTGATCTTTGATCTTCCCCTCTTCTCGTATTGATCTTTGATCCCTGTCCATCCTTCACTCACCTTGCCATCACTGAGAGCGAGAGTCGAAATGGTGATCAACTTGCAATATTCCTGTCTCTCTTTCACCTTCACATTAACTTGACCGTACTGAGCCTACGATCAATTAGCCATTCCATTGATCTTTGATCTCTCCCTCACTTCTCCACTTTCAGGGTAGTACTGTTCACACTTCTTCTTTCCCTGTTCCACGATGTTACACAGCATGACGATAGATCTGAGATGATTACTGTCATTCAATCGATTTCTCCATTCACTCACAGACACTTTCCTTGCCATACCATCCTCCAGAAATCATCGATCGTTAGCATGAATGTAGTCCACTGGGAGTATGGTAGTTAAGGGGTACTGTATCGGTTATCGATTCTTACACGCTCCCTCTGGCCATTTGAGGACGACTCGAGATTCATCGATACAGTACACATTCTTATATCGATTTCTGTCTGCATGAGCATCGAAGGCTATTTTCGGAGTAGCTGAGGAATACGGTAATGAGTGTAATCAATACGAGGTACAGTATACCTCCGATCGCCTGAGTCGCTTTCTTGATATCGTCGAACTCTGCGTCGGATCTGCGGCCAGCTTCGGATCTGCGGCTTTGCGCCGATTTACTGCAGATTACGGTAGTTGAGATGAATCGATTGCCCGACAGTTTACCTGCCGACTTTGTGGCCTTGGACCCTTTCTTCTTCTTCTCTACATTGTCTACTTGGGTCCCATCATCTTCCACTGCAATCGGATACTGTAGACTGAGGATATCGATCGACACTCACTAGTCGCGACGGAGGCATCATTATTGGATGTCTTCTTTGCTCTTGCTCCAGCTTTAGCCATACGAGACGCCATTCTTGGGATGACTACGGTAGTCTACCGTATATGGAGGAGAGAGGGAGATGAGGATGAGGGGAGAGGGAGTGAGGGGAGGGAGAGGAGAGGAAAACGTAGGAACCGAAATCGAGTGAAGAAAGTAATAGAAATGAATGGAGAATGAGGAGGGAGGAAGATGAGCAGAATGTTCATAAATGGCAATCTAATTACAATTGGTGTTGCTTTGCATGTCTTGTATTGCAAATTGTTAACGTTAAATGGAATTTTCAACCAGTCAATTTTATTGGCAATTAATCAATAGATTCACACAAAGTACGAACGATAAGGTATTTTGGGAGATATAATTAGGGTTATATAAATAATGTTACTATACTATTGCCGCTATGTCACATATCACACTCTTCGCTGTGGTAGACTAGTAATAAAACTATATTTGTAATCGATTCTTTTGTTTCTTCCATATACAAAGATAGCACTCAGGTGGTGATAAATGGGATACTGTATCAACGAAGAGGAATTCGGAGCAAGAAAGAGTAGCAAACACGTATTTTGATCAGGGCGCATATACATTGTGGGTAACTGTATCGAGATATCATTCAACCGGACACTATACTGGTCAGAGAAGGCAGATCAATGAGGAGGATTCTCCACTCTCACGTGGTAGATGTAGAAGGCTGTTCGAGAGATATTCCAGCAGGCTGTCACAGTGGCCACGTAGAAGATGAAGCCGAATGTGATCGGATAGAGGAAGTAGTGGGTACGGTACAGATACGGTAGGGCTGCAGGGGCAATGAGACAAGTGGAAGAGTGGACAGCTACCGTACCTGTGTATCCGAGGAAAGTGATGTAGACGTAGTAGACGAGGCCTGCGAACCAGATGGTGTTCCCCAGGAAGGCAGAGATGAAGCCGTCGTAGTCGATCAGAGCTAAACAAAACAATCTGAGGCATTACAAAAATTTCAATGAAACTGAAAGATCCAATAATATTGAGGCACAACTAACTCTTCATTTTTTGGTGCTAAATATCTTTTCTTAAATAATTGTATTAAAATGGGGGGAAATGGGAGCCTCATAAAATGGGATTAAATTGTAAGTGTAAACTGACGAATATAAATGAGTGGAAGGAGTACGTGGATGAGTACAAGCATGGGGAAGAATGCATTGAGATGCACATCGAAGCAGTATCCCCATTCCACGTCTTGATCCTTCGCCTTACGCAGAAATCGATTCGAGATTAACCTGCCATTGGCATCTACTTCCTCCATCATAAATGTACGTGCCGATACCCCCTATTGTTATCTTAAATGAACCTACGTAATGGTTTTAAAAATGTTGCACAGCTAAGGGAACCTTCATTTGCAAAAAAAATACACAAGCATTTTGAGAAAAAATGAATTTTAACAACCACTTGAATTAATGCTTTTATTTGGCTGCACTCAATAATATGGGAAAGTAGCATACCTTTTCACACAAGATTCGGATAATTTTTAGTAATGTATATGACATACCAGAGATACTAGAAGGCATGAGATTTAAAGAGAAGAGTTGTAACTGAAGTAAAGAGGAAGAACTGACCAAAGAGAAGTAGCCACCACACAACCCACTCCGATGCAGTCGATGAAGACCACCCAGGCGAAGAATCGGAGGAAGCCACCCACTCCCAGACCTGCCAATACTAGAGTTACCACCACATCCTTGCATGGATAAGTTCTCAAGATGATTCTAGTAGTCATTTCAAAGATCCAAAATACGGAAAAGGGAGTGAAACGAAGTCGTACCGAGTGCGAGCGCAAAGAGAAGGGACGAGAAGAGTAGAGAGAGGGAGAGAAGAACGAGGAAGGCTGGATCGTCACGGGCGAATTGGTCCTTCGTTCCTGAATATGGTAGAATATAGAAAACAGAAAATATGTGACTAATTCAAAGTGTATTTCATCAATACGTCGACAATTAGCATAAAATTACTCACGTTTTCTATAGAGGGCGTTTCGAAACACCTTCTGCGGATTGGTCAGAAGATACAACATTTGCCACGCGGCAAACTCAAAATCCATTTGCTTAACCTGAAAAGTATGAATTTAGTTGTAGTTTCTCGTTTCAGAACGAGATTGGTATAAATAATCGCTTTAAAGAAGAACAGCTTACAAACCTGAACAAGTCTGCGGAAGAACCTCGATACTTTGGCGCCTGCAGTCATTTTTACGGCAGTAAAACAACCGACGTCAGCACTGAATGAATGATTATTTTGTGATCGTGTAAACACAGAAAATATTTCTGAAACCTCTAACGATGACTATTTCATTCAACAAAAGCTAATAATCTGCAGATAATCTATAAACTAATTTTAAAAATTGTGCACACGAACTCCCTTCAAAGGTATAATTCGATAAAAATGGAATGGATGACTAATTTTAAGAGGAAAAGTGAATGCAATAAATGCAAACTAACGCGCTGTAAGTGGAGTATCCTCCTGGACTGGTGTATCCACTGGTCGGGTATCGATTGGGTCGAGATGGAGTATACGTTCCAGAACTTGTGCTTTCTCCGGTAGCTAAAGAATGCTATCGAAACCAACTTAGGATGTAGCATTATAACATAATAGCATTTATGAAGAGCTCAGTTAAATGGAGACGCAAAAGATTAAATAATATATTCCTATAAGCAAAATACATACCGACTCTAGCGTACGCGTTTTGCTGCATCATGGAAACTCATACGGAGTGAACGAGGATCTGATCGGTTTCATAATTTGCAGTCACGTAGGTCAATGTCTAAGGTATTCTCGACTGTCATGGAACAGATTCACAATCGATAACAAACTCACCCAGGAGTACATATAAAGTTTTTATCACAAAAACCCAATCATTATACACGATAACAAGCATATTAATAAATTATTAACTCCAACGAGAGCGTATACCACATTTGGATGAACGGATGACTGTATTCAGAAGTTGATTTGGCTTGACTTCTGCAGGAGTGAATTAGTGGTTCTTGATGGAGCTGACTCCATTGTTGACGGTGATATAGTGGAAGAGAACGACGAGCATGAAGACGCCAATGCCGATGATGTTGGCAGCAATACCAAGTTGCACGTCACTTATCATGATGAAGTCACCTGCAATGGAGACAGAGTCGCGCGTATTTTTAAAAAATAAAACATAATTTAGTGATTATGAACAATAGATAAAAGAAAAACAACAAAAATATAAATCGAACGCGTACAAATCGAAGAAGCGCTCCGTGCAACGTGTGTTGGACATTTGGCTGAGTATAGGAGCAGTGAGAAAAGAGCATGCGGTTTCGAGAGGGCGCAGAGAAACATTTTGCAGCTAGAAAATTCAATTTGCGATCGCGCTGGGTTTGTTTCTCTTCGCGTTTCTTATAAGAAATTTCTTATTCATATATGAATACTATTGCTTTTATGACAATTTCTAGAGGTATGTCGGCCAGCAACGAAACAGCCAAGACTCCTGTATCAGTAGATGAGGAGTTCCCTCTTGCGGATGAAGGTATATTCTCTTTCATTCCCTTTTAATTAAAGGGGGCTATTGAAGGCGAGGACACTATCAAGGTAGTGGGACGGACTCCTCGTCCCGCCCAGCCTCTGCCAAGGGAGGAACCGCCAGAGGACGCCGAAGAGAAGGCGCGACTAATCGCTCACGTGCTTGAACTGCAGGACACACTCGATGGTTCACCTTTTGCATATTGTTTTGCTAATTTATATTGCCATTTAAATATTAATTTTAAAGCAATTTTTATTTCTGCTTGGTTTCCCACAATGAAATTTGCTTATATCATTACCATTTACAGATCTGAGTCAACGAGTCGAGTGTGTGAAGGAGGAGTCAGTGAAGCTGCGCAGCGAGAATCAGGTACTCGGTCAGTACATCCAAAATCTGATGGCATCTTCGACCGTCTTCCAATCATCGACACCCGCTCCGAAGTAATTAATCCTTTTACTCCAATTCCATTCCATCGAATTACGTAACTTGTCTCTACGAGTGGCATTTCACCGATTCAAACCGTGCACTGTGTGCTGTGAAATGTGTGGTGGTCTAATCAACTCACAAATATGCGATGATGAGAGCGTTCTCGATCGATAATCGAGTAGCTGTTGTATCGGTGTTGTGACCATTTCAGAGGTGACTTGTACGATTGGTGAGCCTTCGTCCGCAGATCTCCTCGCTTCCTTCAATCGCTTCTGTCTCAATTTTCAGTTGCAATCCACCCTCATTGCCTTATTGTTTCCGTGCTAGTCATCTATCTCAGATTGATCAGTGGAGTAAATCTGTGGTCTTCCATTGCCATTCACAAACGAATTGAGTCTTTCCGTTTTCACTATGCTTTCTTTTTTTCACACGATTTTGCTGCACTTTCTTAATCTCAGTTAATATACCTGCTTTACATTGTAATACATTCATACGCATAAATATTTATTTTTATAATATGTTTCTGGCATGCTTTCGAACTGATTCGTGGTCAGATACGATATCTGCACTTCACTCCACTATATTCTGGGCTAAATCAAAAATAATGATTGAAAACTGTGTGAATGTTATAGTAACTATGAATAATCAACCTCCTCCGGCTGGTGGATTCGGCCAGCCTTCGGGGTCACAAGGATTTCCTCAACAGCAGTTTCTTGTGAGCATATAATTCAGGGGTTTGGTATCTACTTTGGTGGAGAAAGGTATCCATGGGTCCTTTTCAGCCGGGTAAACCGCAGTTCCAGCCAGGACAGGTCAAGATGGAGTACACCTCGCCACCGCATCATCCACAGCCCCAAGTCAAGATGGAGTACAATCCAAGCAATGTTAAGATGGAGGTACGATAACGTTGTTACTCGTACTAGAGTGGATTGGGTCTCACAGATGCAAGAGGTGTCGTATGCACCGTCTCACGGTGGAGGAGGACCTCCCCACGGTGCTCATGGAGGTGCTGGAGGGGGACCTTCTCATGGCCCTCCTGGACCACACCATGGAGTTTCCCCTGGAGGGCCAATGAGGATGGGAATGTCCCACCCTCCTCATGGTCAGTCTAATCCATTGGATAGAGTATTTGTTATCTCGATATGGCATGGATTCAAAGTGGACATGTACTAGTAGGTCGTCCTGGTCCGTATCCGCCGATGGCTGGTCGTCCTCCTCCTCATATGATGCAGCAGCAGATGATGGTCAGTTCTATCCATCCATACTTCATGCAGTCACTAATGGGTTGGGCTAGTTTCGCATGACCAAATAATATACAGAATGAGATGCGAGAATCCATGAAAGGAAGCTTTGATTGCAGAATCGCCCGGGAATGGGTGGTCCGCCTCTCTCCTCTTCAAGCGGATCTCATGGTCCCCCAGGGATGGGTGGTCCTTCTCCCGGTGGACCTCCAATGGATCGACCTGCCCCTCCTTCAGTCACTCATCAAGCTCCTCCCCCTCCTCCTGGAGTCAATCAGCCTGTTCTCGTGCAAATGGTGAGTATCATTGTGAGGGAGGCAACAACTAGATCTCGAATCGTTTATTCCGAGTAGGTCGGGCTGATAGGGGGTGGGATCATTCTTTCTCCACATCCAATGCCTCGTCCTTTTTATTCTTCCCAGAGGGGGGTTTAGTTGATCCGGCGTTCTCTTCATCAGCCTTCTGTTTGCCCTGGTCTGCCGACTGTTTCTTAGCCTGAATGTCTCCATCCCTCCTCCCTTTCTCCTCCATCTCCTTCCATCTCTCCCCCCTTCACTCACTCTTGCCGTTCTCTTCTTCGTGTGTTTCTTGTATTCATCCACGAATTTGCTCTCCTTGTACGAGTCAACAATTTTGTCTTCTACGAATGAGTCAAGTACGAGGTAGTGAAGATAGAGGAATTGCACGTGGGCTTGGATTGACTGATATCGCTGCTTGCGCAGTTCCTGAGAGGAAGAGTAGAGGGGGAAGGGAGGGGGGGGGGCATACCTTTACGATCTCGAGCATGTGGACATCTGGGTTGGAGGCGATTCGATGACTGGCTATTTCGATTCCGACGAAGGCACCCGTCCTTCCCACTCCTGCCGAGCAATGCACTACCACTGGACGATCGTTGTGATTCTTGCGAACCCATCTACAATATAGGGATACGGTAGGATACGGTAGAGGGCCAATGTACCTCCACAGTTTGAGGATGGGTTCAGTGTCGATCGGAGCACAGTTGTCCACCCAGTATCGCATGAAGCAGTGCTTTACTTTCACTGTCTCATCCTTGCTGTAATATGAGAGTACGGTAAGAGGGGTTACTGTAGACGAACCACTTAATCTCCATCAAACTGAAATCGGTGTCCTCGATCTCCAGATCAGTCAGCTTCTCCTTCATAGATACTGCGTATGGCCCGAACTTCATTTTCTCCTTTGGTTTCAGAGGGAAATAATTGGAGCACTTCTCAACTTCAGCTGCAGAATCAACCTTATTATTCTTCCTTCGGAATTCATTCACTCACATCCTTCCTTGAAATTGCACAGCATTAGAATGAGAGACACTTTCTCGGTGTAACACATGTGCCAGAAATCCTCGTTGGTCTCGGTAAGTGGAGCCTGGGATCAGTTATGGTTACAGTAGATTACGGTAGATACAGTAACCTGTGTGCAGATGTACTTAGTGGCTCCTGGTGCGGTACTTCCCACCCAATTGGCGTGGATGAAATCTGCGTCTCCTTTGCGATTCTTGAGTTGAACTCGCGTCTGATCGATACACAATACATCTGCGTATCTGCAGAGGGTTATGGTGGTCAATCGATACGGTAGGTGAGTACAGTACCTGCACTTGATTTGGTTGGCGTCGGTCTTGCAAGCATGCGTAGTCACTCCGTTGGCCACAAATCTCTTCATCTTGTCGTTGAATTCCTTCGATGCATCCTTGCAACTCTGAAGGGGGATTACGGTAGGTTGAGAGGGGAGGGATGGAGAGAAGTGGGAGATGGTCGAAGGCGTACCATTTGATGGATCCTCTTGGCCCAAGCTTGTTTGTTGGCATTGGCACTCTCCTCATTCTTCCCTGGACTCTCTTCTGCAAGGAGCACGGTATGAGAGAGAGAGGAAGAGATGCCATCACTCACCCACACTCTTCCTCTTCTTCGCATCTTTAGGAACACTTTGCTTCTCCCTCTGCTTCCGATTGATGGTCTCCTTACTCTGGAGTTCAGACTGGATCAGGGGTGAAGATGATACTCCCTCTACTCACCCCCTTGGTAGTGGACATGGTCCGAGAGAGAAGGGAGGAAGGACTGGGAGTAGAGAAGGAAGGGGATTGCGAGTAGAGAATGAGAGGAGAGTGGAGGACAACCGCTTTTATAGTGGAGTCAAGTTTGAAATGAGATTACGAATGAGTCTTTATTGCAGAATCAGGTAAATGAGGGAGTGCTCATCGACAAGAACAAGTTGGAAGATCTGGCGAGGGAAGTGGAACCGACGATCGTGCTGGAGGAACCAGTGAAGGATGCTCTCCTCGAGTACACCGAGGAGTTCGTCGATGAGGTGCCCCCCCCCCCCCCACCCCTCCCCCTTCATCTGGAGATTGCAGTTGGTGGAGCGAGTGTGTAGACTGGCAACACACAGGAACAATAATCGACTGGAAGCACGAGACGTCGAATTGGTTCTCGAGCAAGTCTTCAATGTAAGTACACCTACGCCCATCCATTCCTCACACAAATAATTGGTGGCTTCAATCAACGCTTTCCCAGGAAATTATTTCGCTTTTTACTGTTTTAAATTTACCCAACAAGGACGAAATTTACCCATTATTTTTTGTCCTCCATCGAATAGCCGATGGTTGAAGTAGTATAGAATGAATATACAAAAATGCTAAAAATCAATAA
Source organism: Pristionchus mayeri (assembly GCA_036245805.1). NCBI lineage: Eukaryota > Metazoa > Nematoda > Chromadorea > Rhabditida > Neodiplogasteridae > Pristionchus > Pristionchus mayeri. Next base: position 22,700,964 of record BTRK01000003.1, on the reverse strand, counting down.
CAGCCTCAAGGGAAAGCCAGAAATGATCCGCGCTCTCTCACTTTTGCATATTCTCTCGTACACGCGACGGGGGCACTGCTATAGAAGCCCAGATTAGGGTACCGATAGAGGTACCGAGGATGTACTCAGTCAGTTGTGTCATACCTTAAAACTACAAGATCCCCATTTCCATGTTCATTTCCATTGGTCGACGACAAACCTTTGTCTAAACCAAAGTAAAGAAAACATTCTCGCAGTACCAATGTAATATCTATCCGCATCCCAATCTGGGCTTCTATAGTAGTGCCGCGACGGGATCAGGGTGAGATCAGGGTTTCGTCCTTGTTGGGTAACTTTAAGTAAAATGTGGAATTCGAGCACGCTGTGTTGATTCAACAAATACTTGCCTTAAGATGCCTCGCGTTCCTCGATCTTCCGCAATCATGGCCAATCCCGTTAGTTGCACTTCATTCATTTGTGCTTACCCTGTTCAATGAACACTGTTCATAGTGATGTTCCGTTTAAATTGAAGAGAGCACTGGGATGAATCTCATTTCAGATGGGAAGTTCTAATCCGAATGAGAAGAATCCCGGGGTGGTGGCACACAATCAACGAGTTGCACTCATCAAGAAGACACTCAAGAAAATCTAGCTCTTACCATCTCTCTTCCGTCTTTCGGGTATAATATTGTTATTTCGAATATGAAAAGATGAAGTTGTTTCCGTTTCCCTTCCGTCGCAATTGTTTTGAGGGGTGAAGGGTGAGGGTATTAAGTGGGATGAACGAGGGAGTTCTATGTCTGTTACATCTCTCGTGACTCATTCTCGTGCTCGATGAGAGTCCTCCTCGTGCTTCTCCTCTCTCTGATCAGGCAAGTCCTCTCTCATCCTTCTTCCTATTCACTGCTTACAGTACCATCCAATGGTCATTTGTTGGCCAGACTCTCATTTCGTACGTTGAGAATCTAGAGAGGAATGATCCATTCCTTCTCCCCATCGACTTCCCCCTCAACTGGAGTCTCAATTTCCTCAAAGTCTCATGATATAGTGTGCTTCTTCTCTTGATCCATTCATTCAAGATTCCTATCCTCGAATTATATCAAGCTAAAATAATATCTGCTCAGTTGATCTCTCCTACTGAAGGATTCCTTCTCGACTTTAAGAACGATACAGTATCCATTGTGGTACGATCGATCAACGGGATTGTTTGTAACAATAATCTGACCAGATTCGAGACTCCACTTTGAAAATCGACGGAACAATGGACTACATGCTTCTTGGACAGACACCCACCATTCCGCTACAGTAGCCATCTATTCTTTAGTCTAGAGCGACCTTTATATTTCAGTCTCACCATCAACAATCTCTTTCTGTTCCTGGTTGTACCGAGCAGTCCCAAGTGTAGTGTTCATATTCCAAATCTCGACATTACGGTACATATGAATGAATTCATAGTTCTCTCATCCAGTCACTTCAGATTGGCTTCAAAGTTCTCGGAGGAGTCATCAGCAAACTCGCCAAAGAACCTCTCCGAAAATTACTCATGGAGAAATTGTGTGCCGAGGTGAGATGACGAGCATTATACCTCATACCACAATGATCACAGATTGCGGAAACACTCGAATTGCCCGTCGATCTGATGTTCTCCAAGTACGGATCGAAGGCACTCGATGGCAGGAATGCAACTAGTTTATTCGAATTACGAAACTTGCTCAGTGAACTGGATGAAAACATATAAGTAGTACAAACTCGTAAAGTATATACAATGTATGAAGTGGGAATGGAATGTTTCACATCTGTTCGAATACCATGGAGACACTGTTGATGCAGTATCTCTCTCCTCCCTTGTCCTGAGGTCCGTCGTCAAAGACGTGCCCCAGATGGGCGTCGCACTTAACACAATTACCATCTCATTCATATACAACTCAACAACAAATATATTTTACAACTCCTCCATATATTTCCTCTGTTGAGGGACTTGGAATGAACAGAATATTTTATGAAAACAGTTTAATAGGATTACTCACGTTTTTGCATCGCACTTCAGTTCTGGTCATTCCATGGGAGTTATCGACGATCCTCTTAATGTTGAGATCGTTGTCCACTGAATTCGAGAAGGCAGGCCATCCACAACCAGCCCAGAACTTGGAGTCGGAACTGCAGAAATAAGAATCTCGTAAAAATAACACATATGAATGTCAAGAATTGAGTAAGATCTCCGAAACTCGCCAGCAAATATCCTATGCTCGTATAAAATAGTTTTTTTTGCGTAGATCTTTAAAGTTACCGGACGAGGACGAAACCCTGATCTGACCCTGATCTGGTCGCGTGTACGAGAGTGTATGCAAAAGTGAGAGAGCGCGGGATCACGCTGATCATTTCCGGCTTTCCCTTGAGGATATTATTGATTTTTAGCATTTTTGTATATTCATTCTATACTAATTCAGCCATCGGCTATTCGATGGAGGACAAAAAATAGGGAGTCAATTTTGCCTCGTCCGGTAACTTTAAAGTTACCCAACACCCTTGAAAATGCCTTTCTATATTATTTAACAATGTAGTACAACGGGTTCTAATCAGTTAAACTGGAATAATGAAAACAATAGAAAATCAATATTTGCAACAATTTAGTGTCGCAAAGTTTCAGTCTCTAAAGTTTCTAAAGTAGTTTCTAAAGTAGTAGTTAAAGTAGTAGTTTCTAAAGTTTCAGTCTTTGGTACACTTCAAGAGGAGGAGCACGGACGGATTCCCATCGTCTCGAGTGATCTACCGTCAAGAAAGTCCCGCTGTCTGCGTTGCGAGTTCCTAACCGGCGCAAGTCAGGTGTTCGGCGGTAGGATGATCTACTTCAATGCTCAACGGAGATCCGTCACGATCGTCCCTACAGTTGACCAGAGAAGCCAAAGAAGATCCCATCCCTTGACCTAACGACGCTCTGAGACCGAAGATCCCCATTCCCTCCACACCGAAGTCACCCTCCTGCAGGATCATTGTGCCTGACGTCAGGATAAATATGATGATGATGATGATGAAAGTTTCAGTCTGAGTTGCCTGATCACGCCCGCTCTCTCTATTTTAGAAACTCTCTCGCTCGTTTTGTCGTGATCAGGGTACTCCCGCCAGTTCAAATTATTTACATGGGTGTTGGGAAACTTTAAACAATGCTACTCTTACTTGAATAATTCGATTCCGCAGCATACGCATCTGTAGCGGCCCTTCTCAAAGAACTTGTCGTACGCTCCAGTGAAGGGAGCTTCCGTATCGGCTTTTCGAGTAACCTCAACATTATGGATGCATGGATGCTTTGTAGATAATAACGCATCAGAACTGAAATTAATAAACTACCGAGTAAGTCTGGGGATCAAGCACTTTCTTCCAGTCTTCGTCTTTCACTTCTTTCGCATCAGTGACACCCAGCTTCTTGATCCCAATATCGTCCATACCTACAAAACAAGGAATATAGGGAAATGGAAAACAATAAAGCAAGAGTTTAACGCTATAACAAAGAAAATGACTAACCAGGCTTTCCCGACATCGTGCTAGTTGATCGGACGGAGGAACTGAAATGGAGAAGGTTATCGAGTGAAGAGGAAGGGAGATACACCCAATCGAGTGATGCAACAGACAATAAAATGGAGATAGGGATGACAGACCACTAAGTGTTCAATCTAGTTTATAGTGAGCACACGAAAAGATGAACGCGGATGTCTCTCGTACCTGATAGCCGATCGCATAGTGTTCACAAAGTTACCCATTCCCGATTTGACAAAAATGTGCATACCTAGAAGAAAGTGAACAATGAAATTTACGAAAACCAACGAGAATGAAAATAGGTCAGCGGGTGTCCATCGTGTGCTCGTAAGGAAAATACGGTAATCGTGTGTGAATTGAAATTTTGCTTTGTGCGCGCTACAGGCGGGTTTGTGTTGTTTATTTTTAAGTTTTATATATTTAAATATATTTATATAGTTTACAAACGTTTAATATTGCATCAACTTGCTTCGCCATAACACTGTTCTCATATTCAGTATCTATTAAAGGTTGTTCCACTGCTCTATATCGACGACTAGCAGTCGAAGACGAGTGGAGCCATGTCAACTCACGTAAGTTTGGGTGTTGCCTGTTTCCCTGTCTAATCTCCTTCTCAGAGTGCACTCGACGATTGTAGAAACGATTTGATTCGGACGCTGAAGAAGAACTCCTGAAGAAGGAAAAGAAGAGAGAGAGGAAGGAGGAGGATGATGGAGATGTAAGGAAGGAAAAGAAGGAGAAGAAAAAGAAGAGAGATAGGGAGAAAGAGTCCGAAGATCATCCGGGCGAAGGTAAGAAGGAGAAGAAGAAAGACAAAGGCGATGATGAAGCATCGGAGGAACGACACAAAGAGAAGAAGAAGGACAAGAAACGGTGAGACTAATTTTATCTCCTAATGTGAATCGTGCATTCTATAGAGAAGAAGAAACTGAGCACCGAGAAGAAAGGAATCGTGATCGCCCAAGAGATGAAAGAAATGATCGAGATAGTTGGAGGAAGAATGATTGGAACAGAAATGATAACAGAGGAGGACAGTGGAAACGGGATCGTGATGCGGTGGGTCTTTAATTACGCAAGTTTATTCACTAATGAGTTTTAGTTAACTTGATTGGTTTCAGAGACAGGATCGAGGAGAGCGAGGAGATTGGAATAGGAATGACAACCGCAACAACTTCCGACGCAATGACAGAAAGCGTCCCGATCCACGGTTTCATTTTCTTTGTCGCATTCGAGCGGTAGTCGCTTTTGATAATGCATTATTTAAATAGTTAATGGAATCATTATTATTTATTTATTAGATCTGAAATTAGTGTTATTGTTTTTTTAAAATTGTTGTTGTAGCGACAACGACCCGTCTAAACCAGCCTGGGCAACGGGAGCTGTGTTGGACAGAGCAGAGGAACTGAAGCAGAGAAAACTACTCTGGAAAAGTGATTTTATTAAACTTTGTTTTATCATTTTGACTTATCAACTCGACATTTGAGACGTATGCAGTATTTCTCGGAATAGTAGATGAATTATAATGAGGTCATAGGAGTCTGGGGTGATTGGTTGCAGAACGAGGAGAGGGAGAGGAGGCTTCGTCCTCTGCTGCCACTCAGGAGAAACACGTGGAGAACAATGCCGGTCAATAAGTCTTTATCCAATATTTTAGAAAAATTTTTTTTGTAGTTTTCAATTTGCCCATTTTCTAGAAACAGAGCGAGTTTGGGTTTTACCCTTGATTAAGAAATGTATTTCACGGTAAGTGGACAAGATGGCTACTTTTTTTCAAATCAAGCCCTGTATTCGAAAAAAAATTGGTAATTGTCGGACGCACAAGTGTAAATTGTTGACTATGTATGCATTGGATGGATTCTCTCTCAGGTATGTGGTCAGCTGCATTCACTGCTGCAGCTGGTGGAAACTCCGCCCAATCATCCAAGTTCATGAAACTCATGGGCATCAAGAGTGCACCCGTCGAGAATGAAAGTGTGAGTGGAGTGAGAGAAGGGATGCGACCATCTTCCTTCCCTTCTCCCACTGCTTTGACTAGCGAGTATGATGACTGATGAGTTGTTTCCCCGTGTCCAGGAGAGAATCGAGTGTAATTGCTAGAGAGAAGGACCACTCGATGTGAGAAGTGAGAAGTGCACTCATTTATTGAGCTCACACTTTTGCTTGCAAATCGTGAATGAGAAACTAAAGAGAGTGAAGATATTTGATAGTTGAATGTTCAGATGGACGATTCGAAGTTGAAGGAGGAGCAGGCTAAGCAGAAAGCACTCATGGCGGGATTGGAGAGACAGTACGAAGTGAGCAGAGAGTTCTCCCATCAGGGAAGGGGAAAGGGACTCGGATTCGGAGGATATTGAGGCATCCCCTCACGGGTTTCACCCGATCTCATCTTCCCTTCCTTCTACGTTCTCTGCCAAACAATTTGTTGTCACATGTTATTTCTCGTTGAGCATGAAATCCATGTAATTCAATCTCTTTATCTTTCCCGATTAGTTTCTTGACTAGAATTCTTCACGATATAACAAATTCCATTGCGATTGTGAGACACTTTGATCGTTTCCAGTTGATTCATTTCTTCGTTGATAAAGCACAATAATACCCATGAGGAGTGTGGGGAAGGACGAGTGAGTGGGGAGGGGAGGGGGGACTCGTGGGTGGATCAGATGCCATCGTGAGCCACCTTGTTCGCAGTGGCAAGAGTCTCGATGGCGAGACGAAGAGAGGCGTTATTTGAACTGAAAGGGATGAAATGCCAATTGATGACCCGTGGTGATTACCGTTCATTCAAAATGCACATGAACTGAAGAAGAAGAAGGAAGACGACGATTATTCCGAGTATTTTCTGATTGGAGGAAAGAGAACTCAGATCGTGACGGATTGATTCCATGTCCTGAAAGGGGTTCTACTCTACTCGGGCCATTGCACCATCGACAGACACACACTTCTCCGCACTACCACATGCCCTGGAGGCATCCCTCTAGAGAAGCAACAAGCATGACTCGTGCAGTGCGAGGGCATGCAAGTGGCAGGGTATGGTCACTAACGACTAACAGGAGATCCTCCCATCCATCCACTTCTTTCCTTCGGCGTAGACCCGTTCGAACTACTGTCGTCTTCCACGATCTTGCAACGCAGTTTGTGCTCAGCCCGCCATTCCTGCAACGACGAGTAGTTATCTACAGTACTCCTTTTGATGGCTATTGATCGATGATCTACTATTCACATGGGGGGAATTGTTCCATAGCTCTCCGAACTCCTCGATGTTGGTTGAGTCGTGTTGGAGCGCCATCAGCAAGAACTTCTCCCGAGAACCAGTGCTACGGTATTCTGAAGGAGATCGTGAGGATACGATAGTAGGAGAGGATGGACTGACCATTCTGTAGATAGACTCGAACGACTTCAGTCGCCCCTGGAGCAACTCTCCCTCCTGAAGGACGAACCCTGAACTTCTCGGGGGACGTGGTCTTGATCTCAAACATATCAGATATCTGTCCATTCGTGTTTGTGGATATTGTACGAAGATATTATTTCAGTGGTCTAATTGTAAGGTGTTCTTGACCCGTTGACTGACCTTGAACATGAGGTATCTATCGGAAGTATTCCTCACTGCGACGATGTCCACGAGATCATTGGAGGACTCGTCCAATCGAGAGAGAGACAACTCGTCACGGGGACTCAAAGGAATGAACTGAGACCACCCTCATTGTGGATCCAGCTGACTGAGAACGAAGTGAGTGGTGACTTACCATACGGAGAGAAATCGATCGACAGCCCAGTCAGTGGATGGAGCGTGCACTCTTCGATCAGCAAGGGGTCGAAGGGAGGAGGGAAGCATCGAACGACGGGAGGATGGACCCTGAGGGGGAATCGGCCATCCATCTCGTTCATTCGATGTCTTATCAATGGGATGGTCAGTACCTTGCTTAGTTTCCTGACGGTTGGAATGCCTACGATGAGGGGAGTCCTCCTAGTCGTGTCCTCGTCTTCTGACTCGAATTTGACCGACTGAAAGAGATCATTGATAAACAGGGAAGATTTTAAACCTCATGATGTCTCGTGCTGGTCAGAGAAAGCAAATTGAACACTCTTGCAAATTATGCATTTGAGGGCATCTTTAGAAGGACGTACTCGCTTATTGGGGAATGCTCCCATCTTCTCGTCCTTGTCTATTCCATTCTCGTAGATAATCTCCTCATTGAGGGCCCGTGAGGGAATGCAACGAGCAATCTCCTCCATTGAAAACTCCCAGGGATCCTGAGGAGAACTGAGATTACGGTAGTCATCGATCAATAGATACTCGCGTAGACAGTTGAATCTGGACAAATTGGAGGAGGACTATGCAGCAACAGGACATGGGATGAGGAGTGGACATAAATCAGGAGAGGAGAGGGTAGTATACGGGGGAATGGGATGAAGAGAAGAGAAGGAAGTGGAGAGAAAGAATGACTGAGAGTTTAGAAGGAGAGTCGAGACAGATCGAATGACTGGAAAGAGAAGAAAGATACGAAGGGAGAAAAGAGAAGATAGGACATGAGATCAGGAGAGATGATCACTCAACAGATAGAGAGGGAGTAGAGGGAATAGAGAGGGAGTAGAGGGGTCGTGAGAGGTTAAGCATAGAGGAAGTGAAGGGAGATGGATCACATGGGAAGAACTCATTATTCAAATGAAGAGAAGGTGGACAAGTTATCTCATTCAGGAGAGGGAGGAAGGCAAGAGATGACAAATCTTTAAATATTCTGATGCGCATAAAGATGATTAGTTGATGAGAGAAGGTGAGAGTAGTTGGTTGGGAAGTGAAGGGAGAGAGTGAATATTCGAGTGTTGTGAAGAGAGAAGAGGACTGGAAGATAAACAGGAGAATAATAGAGAACAGACGGAATACGGTAGAGAGATACGGTGGTCATTGATTAGAAGGGGATCAATAAATGAGTGGTGACTATTGTCCGGAAGGGGATGGCCGGGATGGACTGCTTGTGGTGTCTTACACTGAAGAAGGGATTACAACTGACGAGAATGAGGGAAGGAGAGAGAGGAACAGCCTTCACGGGAGACATCCAAGGAGTCCCATTGATTGGAGACGAATTCGCAAACATTACTTCGTATTGCGAAAATGGAAGGACAATTGAGAAGAGAAGAGTAGCAGAACACGAATTGATAGAAGAGCGACTCGTAATGAATAAAGAAGTTGGAGGGAGAAGAAAGGGGAAGAAGAAGTGTGTACTCAAGAATAGACTGGACTGTCTGCAGGGAAGAGATGAGGAGGGGAAGGGGGAAGATCAAGAGATACATGCCTTATCTCTATGAGTTGCCTAGAACGAGGAAAAGGAAGGGAAGGTAGGATTGGAAATTGAGCCAATTGGGGGAGGAGGATGAAACCATCTGGATGCTCTCTCCAAGTCAAAGAGAGAAATGACAAGTTGAAGTGCATTGGAGAAGGAAGAACAATGTAGGGAAGAGGAGTGGAGGGGAACGAATTCGGAGAGACAACTCCATTTGGAATGAGATGAAGGAGAAGGGAGGATTTGGAGAGGGGATCTGGGGTTGATGGGTTCCCTCTTCTAGAGGATCTCTCCATATCATCAAGAGACACACTTGTTTTCTTTCCAATGACATCTGGTCCAAATGGGCGATAGAATCGAAAGTAGAGAGGAGGGACCTCTATTATGGCTTCCCCCGTGAAAGAGAGGAAAGGCTGGTCAATTCACCTCTCCTCCCATGTGATCGGGAAGGAATCGAGGATGGATGAATCGAGTGATGGAGTCACGATTCACGAGAGTCAATTGAGGATGGCCAATGTCCAGCCATGTACGAATTATCTGAAGAGGAGAAGTGAGGGAGTCACCATTCCCTTCTCTTCAGTGAACAGGGGACGAAATTGTGTGCACAGAATAGTATGAGGATCCTTCACTACCTTTTGCAAACGTCGCAAAAATTGAAGGAAAATGGGAAAATGGAAAATGGACGTAGGTCGAAGGGTTTCATCTAATTCAGTTGACTTGAGATCCTTTGTGCACTCACTTTCCAGCTTGCACTCAACATCGAAGGAGACTCGAAGATCAGGAGATCCTGTGCACAGTTCGGATAGTAGTACTTGAGGGAGTGCAACATGAACTTGAACAGATCGTAGTCCTGAAGGGAAGGGGAGATACTGTGGGTGGAGAGCACGGCATGTGTACCAGATTGACGAGTGTCGTCCCGATCATGTCTATCAGTATTGAGAATGGCGCTCCCCGAGACTCCATGTAGTGACTGCAAGAAGATTGAGGAGTTGTGAATGGCGCATTCTCTCCCTCGTATTCTGAATAATCTTGGGGATCTACCGTTCGATCCAGAAGATGAGTGCTTTCTCCGTGTCTCGATCTCCATTCGTGTGCTCGCGCATTCGGATCCACACTCAAATTAACACTCACATCAAAACAAAGAGAATATACGGTAAAGCCCCCCCCCCTCTCTTTTTAAATTGTCGATAGTTTCTTTGTTGAAGTTGAGACTCACGGACGGGATTCCTCTCCACATCGAATCCGTGGATGTAGATCATCTTCCGATCGAGGAGATGCTTGATCGAAAGCAGCCCGATATCTACAATCTGAGTAATGAGAATGCTCACTGAACAGGGGACAGAGGGAAGAAATGAAGTTGAGATGATCTCACACTCGACTTGGAAGCTGATTCTCCATTTGAGACATTGAGTGACTACTGCCAGACAGACGTCCACGTCGTTGCTGTAGCAGAGGAGGAATGTAGACAGCCACCTACAGTACACTCTGACACAATGAAGTACGGTAGGATACGGTGAACACTGTGATGGAATTGGCAGGGTTTGAAGATAGATAATGAACGAATGAGAATATAGATGGGCTATTGTGACTACCAACCACTCCTCCCGTAGCAATCGATGACAATCGGAGGGTGAGCATTTTCGAAGAAGTTCCTGACATCAAAGATCAAGGTTTGCTGGACTGGATGTGAATGTTACCTTGTCTAATCGTGATCTCAATTCCGAGATGGATATGGCTAGTCGAGCGGAGTCATTGGAGACAGTGGATAACCTCCGCGACGATCGGAGGGAGCAATTCATAGTCTCGGCATGTCGATGGAAGAGGGAAGTGATCAGTAATCGATAGGTGAGAGAAGACTACTGCCGACTTCCCTCAGAAGCATGTGCTTCTTCACTCTCTACTCACTCTCTCTCACTCTTCTACCTCGTCATAGAGAAGTATCCGAGTATCTCTGTTATTCATTTCCTCACTTGTTTGCCAATCTGACAAGCCGTGATCTACCGCCGGTACAAGGCAGTTAACAAAGTGTCATGCGATTGTGTTGTGATGTCGACTCATCGACCTTCAAATCTTCGCCTCAAGGCGTGAAATGAGGATGGAATAGCAAGTCAATTCGAATTGCCCCTCACAACGAGCCAGTTTACGTCTCTCTTCCTTTTTCCTCTCGTTGTCTGCACTCTCTCCCCCTTCAGCACATCCGCTGAGTATCGCGTAAAAGCTAGCTGCGCGTCAGAAACCGGCCCATTTTTTCTTTATCTTCATGTTCGCGTCGTTCTCGCGAGATTCTCTCCTTGACGTTTCTATCTTCTATCTTCCGAATGTTCCTTGCTAATCAAGCCTTGTGATGTGAATTCGTCCGTAGCATTTTTTCAATAATTTGTTATTATTTTATTATTTTTACGATTTTTATTAGCGCTTTAAACATTTAAGCATGTTGAACCAAGTTGGAAAACAATATTGAACTAAATATTGAGATAGAAATATCAATTTTTACGATATTGCGACTTCTGCGGTACTTGTGTGATTCGCTTTCGATATCTATGAGTCATGGTTTCGTAGCTGTTTTCGTTTGTAAATGTTATAACTTCGTTATCTGGATTCTTTTGTCTCTTTCTCGTAATGGTATAATCACAATTATCACGATCAATTTCTCCTTGTCTCTCATTCTTCCGCCATACCTACTTTTGCATATTTGAATTACCATCTCGTTGTCTATTGTGTCTTGCTCTTGCGTCCCCTTCAACTTTCGCAAGACTGCTTTTCGAAAGTCGGTCGTTTTGAATATTCCTCTTTTCCCAATTTCTTTAACCATGGCAATTCAGATGCTCCCGATTGAATCACCGGAGAGTTTGTCAACCTGGTTGACCAAGGAGCTATCACCTATGTAAGATTACAAACCTTCCCATTCCTATTATTTTTTGTTCATTTTCACTATTATTTTTCTCCAGATGCGATGCTGACCCGGGAGCGCTCGCAAAGTATGTGCTGGCTCTCCTGAAGAAGCCGTTACCTGCCGATGAGATCAAAGGCGTCTGCATGCTCCAGCTAGAGGTCTTCCTCCAGTCACGTAAGTTTAATTTATAAGTATATTTGTAGCTTGATATAGATTTTTCTAAAAAAAGTTATTCTTGTCTTGTTCAGATACGAAACGTTTCGTCGAGAGGTTATTCACTGCTCTGGCTGAGAAAACGTACATGGACGCACCTGCGGACCCTCCGGCGTCTGTGGCTGTTGCAGTTGTCGAGGAGAAGAAGGAAAAGAAAGAGGAGAAGAAGGAGAAGAAGAAGGAAGCTCCCAAGGAGAAGCAGACTGAAGAGAAGAAGGAGAAGAGCAAGGAGAAGGAGGTGAGTTTCACTCTTTGCTTGCTTCACCTGACCCTTGACAAAACTTGAAACTAATTGAATAAATTTGAGCCGTCTCCTCCTCACTCTGCCTCTGCCTCGCAGTCTTCCTCATCCGTCTCGAATGAACGATCCCGTCGTGCTCAACCCTCGTCCTCCTCTACTTCTGCCTCGAAGAGAGAGGGAGGATCGACCTCTGATTCTGCCGCCCCTTCCACCTCCTCCACGAGAAGATCTCCCGTGAGAGCACCCAGGAAGAGGGTATCGCCACCGCCTCAGGTAAGCATTTAAATTTACTAGTTAGAAACTTTTATATTACACAACTAGGTGTGCAATGTTTTCAATAAAATTAGGCAACAAAAATAGTCACTCTATTCAGTTGTCTCGCCGTCGATCTCGTTCTCCTCCTGGAAGAGGAACTAGAAGAGTGGGAGGAGTGAGGAGATCTCCCATTCGAGAGAAGAGAAGAAGCAGAAGTAGATCACCCATCGATAAGGAGAGAAGAAGGGAAAGAGGAGAAAGAGATGATGAACAACCAAGGAGAAAGAAGAGATGCAGAGACTTCGATGGTTTGTTTATATAAGGAGTGCTTGTAACTCATTTCCACAACTAACAACTAGTTTCCTCGTTTTGCAAAAATTTTCGCTTCGTTCAATTTTTACACACATTTTTAAAAATTTATAACAATTCAATAAAACATATGAGAGCGGCTATTGCGACTTATATTGGTCAATGAAAGCCAATAGCAGCCCATGACAGTTGTAAAATCTGATTTGAATTTTTTATTGAATTGTTATGAATTTTTAAAAATTTGTGTAAAAATTGAAAAAATCGAAGATTTTTACAAAACGGGCAAACTTGTTGTTAATTGTGGAAATAAGTTACAAGCGCGCCTTATATGATAGATGATATTGTGATGGCTGCAATATTGTTATATCATGGAATTAGTGACTTTAGAGTGGTATGTTTAAATGAGGGTTGATTGTGTTGCAGAACAGGGCGTGTGCCTTCGTGGAGAGGCATGTCCCTACGACCACGGTCTCGATCCGGTGGTGGTGGAGAATGCAGCACTGGCTGCTATGGGACTGAAGACTGCAGCTGCAGTGGCCACCTCCTCCTACTCCGTCCCTCCGCCCGGATACAACCCCCTGCCCACCAATCCGCCCCCACCTGGTATGAGGCGCATATCTATTTAGGTGGTATCAAGTATCAAATCGAAACTGGTTAAGTACTCATTTCACTTGTGTCACCGACTATGATCAAATACATGCGAAACTTATTCGAGAATAGAAAATTTTCAAATATGAATGTACAAGGTGTATTTTCAGTTGCTGATATGATCGTAATTGCTAATTGTAGGAGTGGAGGGTGTTGGATACAACCCTGAGGCTCCCGGAATGGGAATGAGTGACTTCTCCGTCCCTCCCCCGCCGATTCCCGTGGCTGCAGGATGGAGACAACCCAATCCCTATGGAATGCCTCCCCAGGTTTGCCTCTTTACAATTAGTTTTTCTCAATAATACGATAATTGAAGGTGGGATATGAGCCATCGGGCTCGATACCGGTGGATCCCCACAATGGAGGAATGATGGGCGGAATGGGAGGAATAATGAGGGGAAGAGGTCGTGGAAGAGGAAGAGGAGGGTTCCATCCTTATGGAAGAGGAGGACTCGTAGGAGGAGAAAGAGTGGCCAAGGAAGGAGCACTCGAACAATCTGTCGCTGCCAGAACTCTCATTGTGAGTAAGGGAGAGAGAAAGAGAAGCGGAGGAGACTAAATCGATGGGATCATCTTACATGTAGATAAATGACTTTAATATTCAGGTGAAGAAGATTCCTGCTGAGCTGAACAACATCTCGAAGCTGAATGAGCACTTTGAGCAGTTCGGAAGCATCACCAACATGCAGGTAAATGGAGAATAAGTTGATGTAGTGGGTATCCATTGGGTGTAGTGAAATAATAAATAATAATAAGTGCAGGTGCACTACGAGCGTCAGCCAGACACTGCTCTCATCACTTTCTCCTCTCGATTCGAAGCAACGAAGGCATACAAGAACCCCGAACCAATCTTCAACAATCGATTCATCAGGGTCAGCTCAATGTTTTGTTAATACTGTTTTTGTATTTTCATATTTTAACAATTCATACGAAACTGGGGGTTCTTTATAATATCGTGATCTCTTGGCAGGTATTCTGGTACTCGAATGTGACCGAGGGAGGTCCCAACAAGACGACTCTCTCGTCGGGAGTCACTGTAGAGACACCCGAGGTCCGCTGTTACATCATTATGGAGATATAAAATATTTGGGGCAAATTCTCTGAACTAAAGAGTAGGACAGTACGATTGTATGTTCTTGTTTAAGACATTAGAGTGTAAAAAGTATGGGTGAAAGGATCTGGTTGATAGTGGGTAATATTCAGGCGGCGCACGTGCCCGTCGCCCCTCGCGAGCCAGTTGTCCTCCCCGGTCCAGGACAGACGAAGTACAGGAAACCAGAAGCAGTCGAGGCATTCAAGAAGAAGCAAGAAGAGGCCGCTGCGAGGAAGGCTGACAAGGTGAGCATGGGAAGGGAAGAGGAGAAGGTTGGGGTGAGGGAGTGGGAATTTGTATCGGTGATTGTGCAAATGCGAAGAGTGCTGGTTGCAGGAGGCGGTCCTTCGCCACAAAGATCTGCTCAAACGGGCGTTGGGGATTCTGTCAAGTCTGCAGGATCAGCAGAAGCAAGTCATCATGGCGGTGAGTGCTGAAATTGATTCTTTCGCAACGTGTGAATATGTTTAGAAGGAAAGAATATAAATGGTTATTCTTGGCAGATGATGAAGGAGACTGACGTGGAGAAGAAGAAGACATTGAATAAGATGTACAAGCAGCTGGATGGGAAGATCGCCACTCAGAAAGCAGATGTAGAGGAACAACAGGAGAAGATGAAGACTCTCGAGGCGAAAGCAGCCAAGAATGCGGTCAGTTGGAGGGGATTAGAATGAGAGGAATTGGAGGAGAAGCAGTCAATTTCTCTATACCTATTATGATTATGTATTCCAATAAGTATATGGTTGATTGCAGACGGAGGCGAGTGTGGAGGGAGGATCCTCTGGAGATGAGGTGGCTCTCTCCCCCGAGGAGGGAACTGCCAAGGCAGACGAGGAAGACGACCTCCTCTCCGCCCAGGTCGACGAGGACTTCGCCGCTATCAAGGTACTTTTTAGTATAATTATTATTTAAATTTTGGACTGTTTGATGTCATTCAAACTACGAATTACTTGTGTAATTTGTTTTTACAAATTATTTGTGTTCTTGAAATGTATGATTGGTTTTCAGCAGGAGTCTGTTAAGTAACAACAGTTTCTTCTCTACACGGATTTTCATTCTTGTTTCTCCTACGAATCTTCGAACTTGTGGATTCCCTCATTCCTCTTCAATCTATCGACACGATCCCTCATCTCTTAGTTTATCCTGTGATTGTTATCCGTTGTATTATTCTAGTAGTTGATTAGCCTCTCGTGTTGTTCCTTGTTCTTTAGACGGTGTGTATCATATGAGGCTGATTGCATTATGATGACCTCAGATTCATTCTTTGTGTAGAGACTTCCCTTATTTGTATTCCATTCAGTCAATCAACATTTAAAATATCGGATTGTATTGTTCTCTTTTTTCTACGGACTTATGAGCAAAAAAAAGAATCGCAGCTCAGTCCAATAATAAACAAAAGAAAAGAACAAAAATGGGCCATAAAAGAAAGCACAAGGATTGATAAAGATGCCCAATAAGATGCCATATGGCTACTGAGAATAACGTTGATTGTTGCATTATGCAGTTTGTTCCATTGTTGATTTACTCTTTCAATCTCAGTGAATTTTGTTCTTCAGGTAGAGCAGTCAATACGTCGGGTCCTTCCTCGATTGATTCATATCGAATCAACCATAACATCGGTCTGCCTTCTCTTGCGATGGCTGTCACAGCCAAAATTCGGTGTCTAATAATATCTGCCAGCATAAAAAAGTTCGCTTGCCTTATCTTGGTGGATCGATAGATTACACTCTAATATTGAATAAGATACACAGTTCTAAAATGCATCTGATTCGAATGAAATGAATGGGAAGGGGCTTGCATCTACTTCATCCCCTACTAGTTATTACTCGTTTCTCTTCTTTTCCTCCTCCAAAATGAATCTCTCCGCCCCTCCAAGCCCCTTCACTTCTCCACTAAGACTCATCTCGAACCCACTCTTAAGACTCCTTCCTCTCTTTGTCTGTCCTTCTCCCATTATCGATTGTCCGACTCTTCCTGAGGAACGGCGCAGAGTACCGTAGCCATTCGAAACCTGGCTACAGTATGCAGCCTCCTCCCTCACATGCTCGTCGATTCCAGGATTGGACCAACAAGCACATCTTTGCAGGTATCTCCTGATCAGATAAATATTTATTGTGTCTGTCACTTCCCGATTCAATATTTCTCATCGCAGGGTCGATTGATAATTTCGATCATGCTAACGATGGCTGGGAGACTGCATACCAAGTCCCCGATTACCAGGTCCCATACCATTTACCTCGACTTTGCCCCTGATGCAACGTTTCACTCTATAGAATTGTGTTTGAGATGAAAAAAAATCAATTGGCACTCATGGTAGTTGTCTGCAGAATCAGACGGTAGCCTCGAATGAGAACTACTTGGAGGGAGGGGATCCCTCTCCTCCTCGTCCTTCTCCACCCAAACAGACTCCTGATGAAACAACCAAGTTGAATGGGACTCTCGAGGAACAAGACGTAAGACTACATTCATTGTTGGTCTTTCTCTACTGTCAGTAGATACTCCTTCTCTAGGTGGATGCACACGTTGGCAACGAGCCAATCACGGCCCTTCAGGCAGCATGGAATGTCACCAATGCAATCCAGGGAATGTTCATCGTCGGATTGCCTATTGCTGTGAAGGTTCGAAGGGAGGGAATCTCTAGATCTCTAGTTGTTTGAGTACTGCACGAATCTGCTAATAAACTAGACTGAATTCATAGACGTAGCTTGCAATCATCTTGCCCTTCTCAGGTGGGTGGCTGGTGGTCAGTGGGGGCGATGGTGGGAGTGGCCTACATCTGTTACTGGACGGGAGTCCTCCTTATCCAGTGTCTCTACGAGAAGGGAGAGAAGATTCGCTTCAGCTACAGAGATGTGTGTCCTCCTCCCCTTCTGCTGCACTGAGTGGTTGTCTCAGGTGGCGGAGGCCTATCGACCGGGATTCGGGAAGGTCGTCCTAGCTGCTCAACTCACTGAACTCCTCTCCACCTGCATCATCTACCTCGTGCTGGCAGGGGATCTGCTGCAGGCCTGCTTCCCATCCATCGGTACTCCCCCCTGCCCCCCCCCCTCGATGAATCCCCTCCAGACAAACCAGCCTGGATGATGCTCGTCTCCTCAGTTCTTCTCGGCTGCAGCTTCCTCGATTCCCTCCAGGTACTCCCTCCTCCTTCTCCTTCCCCTCCCCTCCCTAGGGAGGGAAGTTTCCCCCCTCCAGGTGGTCTCCAATCTCTCTCTGGCCAACGCCGTCTCCCATCTCATCGTGAACGCCATCATGATGATCTACTGCCTCTCTCAAGTCAATCTCTCCTTCTCTCTTCCTCTGATTCTCTTCTCCATCAGATTTCCTCCTGGTCTTTATCCTCCGTCACTTTCGGTCTCGACTTCTACACTCTTCCCACTATGATTGGAGTGGTCGTATTCGGATACACTTCCCATATATTCCTGCCAAGTCTCGAAGGAAATATGAAGGTGCTAATGCTTAGAGTTTACGACTATTCTTCTGCTTTTTGAGTGTGTTGCCTAATATTGATGATGTCACTCTTCTGCCATAGATCTCACGCCTAATCTCTTTCCTTCCTCTTCTCCTCATTTGGTCGTTAGAAGGGGACTCATGCTTGAGGGTCTTATGAGATGAGGAGGGAAGATAGGAGAGAGACGTCTGTGTTTGTACTAGCAAAGAAATGAATTACTCGTCGAGTAGACGGGTTGGGATTAGAAGAAGAGTTGGTCTGCTCGATTCACGCAAGTATCAACGCAAGTAGTAACTGAAGGAACCGAAGCAGTTCAATGCGATGCTCAAGTGGTCGCACGTCGCTGCTGCTGCATTCAAGGTAAGCAAAGAACACTAAACAACTCCACCGAGGACACTTCTTTAAGGCTATTTTCGGCCTGATGGGATATCTTACTTTCGGTGAATTCACGCAACAGGAGATTTCCAACTCGCTTCCCAATCAAGGCTTCAAGGTATTGCGTAATAAAAAAATAAAAAAAGTCAAAATGCAAAAGTTTGATCTCGGGCGGGCTCGAACCGCCGGCCTTCTGTGTGTTAGACAGATGTGATAACCACTACACCACGAGATCCCTCCCTAGGAGAGTGATAGAATTGCCTTTCTCATTCCGTCTCTTTCAGTCTCAATTATTTCTCGAATAATTAGCTGTACTTCAGATCCTGATTAACCTGGTTCTCGTGGTGAAGGCTCTTCTCTCGTATCCTCTTCCTTTCTTCGCAGCAGTTCACATAATCAGAGACAATTTCTTCAAGGGAACGAAGAGGACGATGTTCACTGGGTGAGATGAACTCCTCTCTCATCTTCATCTCATTCCCTCAGTTGTTATTCCCTTGATGGATCTCTTCGAGAGTGGGCTCTCTTCCTTCGTCTTCTCCTCATTCTCTTCACTCTCTTCGTAGCCCTTTCAGTTCCCTATCTAATCGAAGTGATGGGACTTATCGGGAACATCACTGGTATTCTTCCTTTTCCTATTGCATTGGTCAATTTCAAGCACAAGATCAGCAGTAATCAATAGGAATAATTGAGACTAGTTGGTGAGTGAATTGATGGCAGGTACGATGTTGTCCTTCATCTGGCCTGCCCTCTTCCATCTCAAATTGAAGAGTGCGGGAATGGTTGACAGAGACAGGAAGTTCGACCAATTCATAATAGGCAAGTTGCTTTTTTCTCTCCTCATTCCCTCTCTTCCCTTCCTTCTCTCCTCATTCCCTCTCTTCCCTTCCTTCTCTCCTCATTTCCTCTCTTCCCTTCCTTCTCTCCTCATTCCCTCTCTTCCCTTCCTTCTCTCCTCATTCCCTCTCTTCCCTTCCTTCTCTCCTCATTCCCTCTCTTCCCTTCCTTCTCTCCTCATTCCATCTCTTCCCTTCCTTCTCTCCTCATTCCCTCTCTTCCCTTCCTTCTCTCCTCATTCCCTCTCTTCCCTTCCTTCTCTCCTCATTCCCTCTCTTCCCTTCCTTCTCTCCTCATTCCATCTCTTCCCTTCCTTCTCTCCTCATTTCCTCTCTTCCCTTCCTTCTCTCCTCATTTCCTCTCTTCCCTTCCTTCTTTCCTCATTCCCTCTCTTCCCTTCAGGTCTGGGCAGCATCATCTGCATCTCTGGTTTCTACTTCTCAGCTAAGCAACTCCAATTGGCCATCCAACACACGGACTGATCTCGTTCGTCTTCTTAGCTCATCTGTTATCATTCTGTCGCTAGTAAACACATTTCGTTTTGTAAAAATGACAAATTTATACGTAGCACTTCTACGAGAAGGAATAATCCGTTGAACGAAGCTATAAGCGACAGAGAAAGATATCGGGGTCAAAAGAGTCAAGATTAAAAACCGTGAAATTCGATAACGAGTCGGCTACCGTATGCATGGGGAAAGAGCCAAGTGATGAACGCGAACAAGATCAGGTACTGTAATGGACTATGTATTGATTGGTAGCTGAAAGAGTAACGAGCATCGACTGATTTAAAATCATTATGTCTTGGTAATTTGAGAAATACAGAGGAACATGTAATTAGATCTATAAAAACCCACATGGCGGGAATACACACGAAAAAATGACTTAGACTATACTTGAATGAGGGCAATGGGGGAGGGGTAAAAGTAGGAATACGTAAAGCTGAGGGGAATATTAAGAGGTAGAATTAAAACAAACAGACAAAAAGAATTTAAAACATAGCAAACATTGGAAAGTCGAATAACATGACATCATAATAACGTATCTCCTGAGATGTACTCCCTCGCACCGGGGAAATCACTCAGTAACGATAGGATGACAGTATAATGGTAGGGAGATCTCTCTGCATCTATGGGGAGGGAGCGGGGTCTCACTGGTGGCCAGTCCACTCCTGTTCGTACATCTCATACACGTAGTGATCACCGGGAGCGACTGCTGCTCCTCTCTGCAGATGATGATGATGAGCTCCTCCTGAGGCAGTCGAAGGGCCTTCCCCTCCTCTCCCCATCGAGGAGACGCCAGAGGAAGAACGAACACCTCCACGCACTCTGCAATCCAATCCACGTTAAAAGCGATACACAATATGACACTCAGTCTTTGTATAAATTTTTTCCTTTCACTTCAGCTACAACAAGTGTAGATGTATGTTCCCACCTTCGTATCTCCTCTCCCCTCTCGCTTTCTTCTCCATCAGTCAATCCCTCCATGTCTCTTCTCCTCGATCTTCTCTGCGCGTCTCGCATCGCGTTGTACTCCAAATCAGCGATTATCTTTTTGCCACTTTCCCGTTTGCTTATTATTCTCTCTTATCGAATGATGACATTATTTCAGCAGTAGAGAACGACTGAGTATTTCTAGCAAGATGGAAGGGTAGATGCGTACCGCCCTCCTCTCCTCCTCGGTCATTCTCCTGTACTTGTGTCGTGCCTGCTCCGCCCGTCTGCTCCTCCTCTCTTGAGCTGCCTCCACCAACTGAACACACCTTATTCCAGTTCGTCTTTCTAATTACATATTCGATGAATATTGTTCTAATTTCCAAATTTTCTGGGTGTACGGGTGTACTTAGTCAGCGCGACAATCAATGCCAACTATTCTTCCTCTCCGTGCTCACCTTCCTCATGTCTTCATCCCTCATCACATCCTCATTATCTGCCAATCGAAGCAATTCGATGTCCCTCCTCCTCGCTTCTCTCAATTGCTTCGCCCGTTCAGCATTGTGACGAGCCTTAAGGAGGAATGAGTAGAGGGACGACTCTCTCTCTCTCTCTCTCTTCTCTCACCTTCTCTTCAGTGCTCATATTGGCGTATCTCATTCTGCTCCTGAGTGCTCTCCTCGCCCTCTGTTCCACAATCCTCGATGAGATCTCCCCTCCTTCCCCACTCTGATCCATGAGTACTTGCATGTGCAGTCTCTTGCTGCAAGATAACACCCATACTTACTCCACTCAACAATACATTCGAATGCAACTCAGTAATCAACGGTCCACTCACTCCCTCGGCTGGTAGGGTCGAGCTGAGCTGAGCAGCATCGGAGGGTCTGAAGGATCGAGATACTCCTCCCTCTCTCACTCACACTGACCACCCTACCCCCTCTCCCCCTCCCTCCCTTCCCTCACCTGATCCCCAGTCCTCTCTCATATCATCATCATCTGCATGCACCACATCGATGTCTCCCTCCAGGTGCACGTGGTGCATTCGATGGTGCGGCGAGTGCGGAACTTCCACCTCAACGAGAATTACGTTTCCTAATCGTCGCCCCAATAGTGCACTCACCTCGTGCTGCACCATATCTGGTCCTTCGCCGTAGTGATCGTCCATCGAGTGCTCGGCATACTACAATAATATAATTGGTATTATCAAACGTCGTATCGGAGGACGCACTCTCCGCACCATCTCTACCGTACCTCGTACACGCCAGCGGAGGCGGATCGAGTCTGGAGATGGTGGAGATCCTCGCCGACTCTGCACAATGGATAGACTTCATTGATGAATTCCCTCCCCTCTCCACTCCCTCTGCACTCACTCAATGTGATCATTCCTCTCATCGACATAAACCCCTCTTCCTCCATCCTCCATGAGCACTCCTCCCATTGAAGTTCCCTGCTAAAAATACTATTAAAATTGTAAACACTTACAAAATATATTGCTTGATATAAAATCGTCTCGAAATAATACCTTCTCTACGATATTTCATATCAAATATTTCCGAAAGTGTTCCCATTACCCCTCCCCTCTATTCTTAATGCCTTTTTACTCACATGTATGCTCCAATTATCTTCGTATTCGCTCCTCCTCCTTTCGTACTCGAGATTGTGAGCCTCCGCCTGAAATAATTTATTTATTTGTATTTCAATACCGATTTTGTTAATTAAAATACACGATTACATCGGTTTCAGAGGATGTTAAATTCGTCAATTGCAGCCTTGACATGCTTTCACAGTCATAAACAATTATGTAAACGTACATTCAGACATACCTCCTCCACAGCTCTGATTATCCTCTGAGCAGCCTTGGACTGTCTTCCTCTCTTGATCACTCCCTCCCTCTCTGCTCCCCTCCTCCCCCTCTCCTCACTCTCCCCACGAGGAAGACTCGATGACAGGGGAAGGGATGCAGCAGAGGTAGATGCACCAGAAGAAGGACGAATCATAGAATCGTCGTCCACCTAAGAATGATATGGTAGTGCACACTCACGGGGCGATCACAGACTGAAACGGATTCCCTCTACCTCAACTTCGACCATTTCATCATCGTCTCTCCTTTCGTTGTCTTCATCCTTCGAGTAGACCATCGACTCATCGTACTCTTCCATCTCCCTGCTCACTCCACTCCCATCACACACTGCAATCAACCATTCTCCACTTTCTACCATGGGGACCACAGCATGGGCCACAATATAACACCAACTTCTTCATCTAAATCCCCATATGGGTAAGGCTAAATTTCCTTCACCCACACTGTCTCATTCCTTCAATTCCCTCTGCCTCAATGAGCATCTTCCTCTCCATTCTCTCCTGTTCTCTCTTTCGCTTCAACTCTGCTCGACGCTCAAATGCGAAGATTAGATCGGGGAACTATAATTCTTTATTACAAATCTGCTGATCAATGCACAACAAATGGGGTTAATACGATGCAGATGGATGGGTTCCTCTATCCTGCTGCCCCCATCTCCCCCCACCTGATTGTACTCCTTCCTCTCCTCGATGCTCATCCGTGCGTATCTCTCCCTCGCAGCTGACGCCTTCCGAGAGTTTCGATTGATAATCGCCTGCGCCTGCAATGAAACCATTTACACTCCGTCCTTTCCCTCTTCCTCTTCCTCCTCACCTTCTCATACGATTCGTGGGAAATCCTCATTGCAGGCGACATCATCAGCATTTCCTCCTCCCTTCTCTTCCGTCTGAGAGCAGAACTATTACTATTCCATCTCAGAGATACATCCTACTCCTTCGTGGACTTTCACCGTCCCCTAACTGTTCTCTCCCTTTCCCTTGCCTGAATGCCTCGGTCCTCCTCAGATTGTACTCCTTCTTCTCCTCCACACTCATCTGGTGGTACTTTGCTCGTGCTGCCTCAGCCTTCCTCCGATTCGCCTCTTGCACCTGCACGAGACCATTCTCCCCCTCCCCCTCCCCCCTCACTCACTCTGTCCAACTGTCTGGGAGTGGGAGGAAGGGGTCGTCCATTCTCATCCATCCCTCTTTGCTTCAGTCGACGACGCAGATTGTACTCCCTCAATGGAATGCGAATAGACTCAGATATATCGCAGTTAGAAGAAGTTATTCCGACGAAGATAAAAAAATTTCAAGTACAAAATGAAGTTTTTCAGCCTGATATATAATTCTCCACATTCCTCTTCCCCCACTCACTTCCTCTCCTCTTCACTCATTCGATGATATCTGGCTCTCGCTTGATCAGCCTTCTTCCTCTTTATCAAATTCTCCCTCTCCGTCATCTCGGGCTTTTCACTGTCAAACGAGGACGATTTTGATCTGAAAATGAATTGATAATTCTGCTAAAATTAAATTTCAATTATTCGCATTTTTCCGACACACAGTAGTTATGAATAAAACACACTTTAAAAGGAGAGATACTAATTGTATATAAACCTGGAGTTCCTCTGTACTCTCCGCTCACTTCCATTCTCCTCCACCAACTCCTCACCGCCCCTTCAATAATATATATATATATATATATTTATGCTATTTCGTTCGAAATAACGTGTGAAAAAACTGTAATAGAACATGAAATTAATGACGATTAAATGACGGATGAATAACAATGGTGGGGGGATCTACTCAGGGGAACTGGTCTGATTCTCGGAATTTACTAAAAGCCTTGCCGCTCTTGGGAAGAAACTATTGTGTCTGTAGTTGTGGTTCGATCCAGGATTATTGAAGTTCATTCCGTTTCGAGTGTAGTAAATTTTGAAATAATGTGGCTTTCGGTTGGAAATACTATATTTGCCTCGGATGAGATTTGTGGCTACTCTCATATCAATCGCTATTCTACGCTTCTCTAGGGAATCAATGCCTAGTTTCTTGTTGCGATCGAGAGCGGAGGGCATGTTTTCCCATGTATGATTTAAACAGCGCATAAATAAACGTCGTGTGAAGTAGTTCTGTACCTTTTCCAATTCCTTTTTATCCTTGTTTTGGTAAGGGCTGAATACGGATGAAGCGCTTTCTAAAATCGGTCTAATGTACATTGAGTACGTTTTTAGGAGTACTTCTATATTTGTGGTTCGTAAGGCTCTGAGTATAGTGTGGCAGGCAGTTTTGGCTTTAATGGAAACGGTAGCGCAATGGTCGGAAAATGAGAGGTTTTTCTGGATAACAAAACCTAGGTCTTTCACTTTTTCTTTTTGTTCTAAAGTTGTGGTTCCTATAGAATATGTTCTCTTTATATTTGCTCTGCCCAGGTGCAATGAGTAACATTTATGCGCAGCGAGAGGGAGTTGCCACTCTTCTGACCATTTTTCGATTGTATCAATTGCTGATTGGAGAGGAGCAGGTGAGTTTCCCTTCCTAAAGGATCGATATATTTTTATATCATCGGCATACATTCTTGCGACAACGCCATGATTTTGCACTAGAGTAGGGATTTCCGAGGTGTAAATTAGGAAGAGTAAAGGTCCTAAGACTGAGCCCTGTGGGACGCCGCTAGTCACAGGCATTGAGGTAGAAAGCACATCTTTTACTCTCACTTGGAATGATCTATGTGTGAGATATCCTGTTATCCATTTGATTGTATCTTCGGAGAGGCCTATAGCACTAAGCTTGAGTTTTAGCTTGGGGTGGGATACTCTGTCAAAAGTTTTTGCGAAATCGAAGTAGATTACGTCAACTGGCTTCCCATCACTAATAGAGGATGTCCAGTGTTCGAGGACTTCGAGCATTTGGAGTTCACGAGATCTTTTCTTTCGGAATCCGTACTGCTCATCGGGGAAAATTTGTAATTGCTCACAATGGGTAATAATGGATTTGCACAAAATTCGCTCAAAAACTCTGCAGAAGAAGGATGTAATTGAGATAGGCCTGTAATTTAGGGGATTGGAAAAGGGGGGTGATTTCTTGACGAGGGTTACTATGGAATGCCTCCAATGGGAGGGGACCATTCCAGATTGGTAAGAGTTCCTAAAAATGATTTCAAGTGCTTCGGAAATGGGTACGGCAATTCGTTTTATGAAGGTGAGGTCAATGTTCTCAGGGGTTTTACAGGAGGAACGTTTCCATTTTTCGATAAGGGAGCAGATTTCGTGTCTAAGGAATTGGGGTTCTTCGTAAGTACCAAGCTGAGGTAGGGCTCCAGTATTGGGCAGTTTTCCGTCATCGATGGTGAATACGCTTACGAAAGCTTTGCCTAAGTCATCCATGACTAGAGTACCATCAGCTGTTTTTAATCCTTCTACTCCCTTGGATTTATTGGCACAGCGTTTCATAAAACGGAAGAACTTATTCTTATCGTCGCTTTCGATTATCTTTTTCTCAATGGTTTTGTGATACCGTTGTAACTCTTTGCGGAATTTTTTGTTAAGAACCTCGAAATCACGTTCATCGTTTGTTCAATATGCATGAAAAAATAAATAAAGATGCTATTTTTCATGTCCATTTAAATACATTTAGTGAGCGCTCCGTGAATTGGCTTGAAATATGAGAATGAAGGTGATCTGACTCATTTTTAGGCAGTCCATTGAGCATGTCTCCATTGGCGGGGATGGCAGAGAGAGTGGACGAGGGATGGATGGGGATGGGACGATGCGGCTCCAGAGAGTAGTACTCAAATACATTCATTTCCTTTATTCTAATATTATTTTTTATTCTCAATATTGAATAATTTATCAGCATCGAATCTAAAATTACAAATGGAATTCTAACCGATCCAGGCTCCTGCATCGATCCATCCGAATTGATAATCGCTCGAGAAAGAACCTCCTCAATCATCCTCATTCAATTTATTCCTCGTCTCTGTCCAATGAGTGTTCCTTCCCTTCCCATCCCCTACTCACATACTGTCCATTCCCAGGTGCATAGTGATGTCCGTACTCTGCACCCCTTGTCACTTGATAGTAGGCAGCATCTCCACTGGCTTCTCCCCCATTCCCCTCTTCATTCCCTCCCGTCCCTCCATACACTCCCGATGGACCGGCGGGAGTCTCCCCACCATACATCGAGTTCATGGGACTGTAACCAGTGAGGTTCTTGTCCGGAATGAAATCACTCGATTGGATTGAGATATGCTGAGCGAAGAGAACGCTTCTCCCTCTCTTCCTTCTGCTGCATCTCCTCAACTGGGCAACTATTTATTCATAGTCAATTCAATATTTTACTCAATTCACGGACGCAAAAACCCCTCGATGCCCATCTTCGGATGAGAAACCGAGGGAAAACAACAATAGACGGAGAGAAGGAAGAGCACGCCAATACGCAGTGATTGACAGTGAACGGGGCTATTCAAGGTGCGAGGTGCGGATGGGAGGGATAGAGCACTAAGAATATCAAATCAATATTCAGAATACGAATAAGACAGGGAATTAGCGCAAAAATATTAGAGCAACGAAGTAATTATTACAAGCAATTGATTGCTCTGATTGGAAGCAATGATTGGTCGTTATATACGAGAGTGAAGAAAGGGGTGCTACGGTATCTCAATCATGCTATATCAATGAGGATGGGTGGGGAAATGAAGATGAGAGAATGGAATAAGTGAGTGAATGCATTTCGCGTATGAATCTACGATGGAATACGGTGTGTGGGTGTCGGCTGTAGATCACGGATGACCTACCATCGATGGTCGATACTCTGAGGAGAAGTGAGGAAGTAACAGAGTAGAACATCAAAAGGGACTGGAGACAAAACATGAATGAAGACGATGACTGTGTGGAGAGACAACATCAAAATACAGTGAATAAAATGAAAATGTGATAACGGATACTTGAGAGGGAGTACTATGTGCAGATTGGAAGGGGGGGGGGCATCTAGAGAGGGGACGGGCACCCATCTCCACTAGTTATCTGTTAATCGGGTGGAGTGCGTGCTCGACCTACTAATGGGTGAAGGGCTGACTGATATTATCGATCGAATGGATGGGGTCTGGCATACTGTATCAGGGAGACAGGGGAGAGCACTGAGATAGAGGCGCGTTGAATGGAATACGGTTACATGCAATGGGAAGGCATATCTGTGACGAAATTGTATAGAATCGATGTGTTGATGCAACATTCAATGTAATCAAGTCTAGTTAGTGGTTGTGGATGGGAGATGAAATAAATCTGGTCTTAAAGGTGTAGGTGAATCAAGTGATGAATTGGGGGGACGAGGGGGAGTGACGGGAGTGGTTGTACCCCTCAGGGTCTTCCACTGTACGGGTTGATGATTGGCTGTAGATGTCCCATGGAAGAGAGGTTCTGGTTGTACGATCCCATCTGCTGCGGCATCTGATGCAGCAGAGACTGCTGCTGAGAAGTCTGCTGCAGCTGCGCCTGAGATCGAGATGGTGAGGATGGAGAGAGTGGAGGGAGATTAGCCCTTTCCATCCACGGTACTCACCCCCAGATGGCTGGCTAGAGTGGGTCCATTCGAGGAGGAGGACGATCCCACGTTCGGAGTCGAGTAGGAAACACGGGCGTTGCCTCCGGAACTGCAATCAATCGATCAATCAATTACAAACACTACAGTAATCTGATCGATTCAATTTGTAAGATCTGAATGGCATACGTTCTCGCGAGTGTCTGCTGAGCTTGCGCAGTCCTCTTCATGACATCCCTCTCCAGAGTCGTCAGGGCGTCCACTTCGTCCTCCTCAAACAATCCATTCAGCATTCGCTACAGTATCTCTCCGAATCAAAGGCAGATGTACGGTATTTCTGCTCACCCCAGCCTTCTTCATTCCTCCACTGAATCCTCCCAGAAGGGAAGAATTGCCCGAGATGTCTCCCGAGATTGAGCCTTCCCCTCGTTTCCTCTTAGGAGTGTATCGCTTCTGAATAAAGACTCGACTACTCAGGAGGATTAGTCCAGCAGTACATAGAAAGGGACCTATACTCTACAGTACTCGTGAACAGAGGAGTGAGAGATGGGGAAGAGAGTAGATCAAGAAGATGGAGGAGAGACGGAGAGAGCAGAGAGAAGGCAGTGAATGGGGAGTGTGAATAAGTGCAGTAGAATGAGAGTGGATATCAGAGGGGGAGGGAACTGGAGGGGTACTGTAGCTTGTCATCTGTAGGTCGTGCTATTCGATCGATTGGTTACTCCGCCCGCCCCTAGTCTCGCCTCCTACACCGTATTCGCTCGTCCATCGCCAATCACAATCAATCGATACTGCAATCATACAGTACCCGTTCCGAGCCGAGCAAAGTATTAGGTTATTCGATCCATCGTGCAAATAGTTCAATCAGTAAATGACATTGAAAGAGGCGAGACATCCCTTATGAAGGGTACAATACTGAGGGTGTTTATCATTACCATATCCATCACCCGATCCCTCCCCTCTTCCTTCTCTCTCATTCCACCACATCTTCCACCCATTCTGCTCTCGCCTGTCTCTTTGATCTACATCCGACCGATCGATCGTTCCATTCTCAAACACGTCCAATCTATTCTATCCAGACGCTCCTTTCCAGCTATATCACATAGACACACCGCACTAGTCACAACTGTAGGACACCACGTACTCACACGCACACTTTACCGAACTCCTTCCTTCAACCTACTTCGAAAGAACAGATACTCAATAGTTGATCTCACTCGTGTGTAAGCGCATACATTATGTTTTTGCCAATCTCAAGCTAACTACCGCAACATCTAGAGGCCAGATTGGATCTTCTCGGAAGGAGTACTGTAAAAGGTGTACGTGAGTGGTGTGCACCACTGGATACGGTATGTCCTGTGGCTAGTCGGAATGGGCGTCTGGTCTTGCGAAAGAGGAGAGAAAGAGAGTGAGAGATAGGGCGGGAGAGTGGATGGGGTGATAAGGATATTGATAAACACCTGATTGTACTCTCGTCGCTGGTCCTCCGACAGCCTTTGATATCGCTCCCGCGCCCTCTACAGAGATGAGAACATCACTCCAGTCCGAGACCAGAGACCAAGGATCAAAGATCAACTAAGAATCAACTTGGAGAGTGCGTGCTATGTGCCATGCCAGAGACAAGAGACGGAGTGATTGAGGAGTGAGTTAGACGAGCCAAGCAAGGGATGGAAGACCAGACTAGACCAGAGAGAGAGAGAGAGAGAGAGAGAGAGAGAGAGAGAGAGAGAGAGAGAGAGAGTGGAGTAGAGAGAGAGGAAGTACGGTAGACGACGATTCAACTGATTACACAAAAGTACTGTAGGTACGTCACAAGATAAAACTATGTGTAAGGTGACGAACCGATAGACGAACCTGGTTGTACTGCTTGCGCTGATCGGGTGTCATTCTCTGGTACCTGGAAGTACCGAACCATGAGGGGAGGGGGGGAGGGGGGGGGACTCACCGTAATCTAGCAGCCTCAGCCCTCTTCGCATTCCTGACTACGATCTGCTGTGCCCTATCGAGTGCTTCTCCATTGATTCTTCCAATGGGCATGGCCAATAGCATCTCCTCCTCCATTCGACGTCTGAAGGAATCTCCCTTCCATCCACTCTCACTCCATTTTGACCCCCTTCCCACTCCCACCAATACCATCCACGAATTTAGATGTTGATTACGTCGCTAATTACTATCTCAACTGTTCTGCGTGATTCCATAAATGCATTCTTAAGCACGTTTACTCTCAATGAACAAAATCGATAATTGAATTGATTGTAGCACACACATAAACATAGTATTAGAGGTGGAGAAGTCGGAATACCAGGAGATATTGAGTGGTTTGGAGAAAGAGTAAGACTAAGAATAAAAGAGATTACGGTAATCTCCCAATCAATACTCTCAGTGAGATCTTAGGATAGAGTAGAGACAGATCTTACGGTAATCATGCCTGGGACGGAACAAGTGTAACATGATACTGATACAGTATGCCAAAGATGGAATAAACTAGATTCTTTCAAAGAATGCCAAAAATTTCCCGCTGTGTTTATAGTGCATGAATGAAGCGGGGGGGGGGGGAGAGACCAATGAGGGAATGAGAATATAGAGAGTCCATTCTGTTTCAGGCTCATGTCGCACAAGTTCGAGTATTTTGGAATTGATCAATTGGAGTTGTGGTTGAGTACACGACTAAGAGGGAGTTCATAAGTGTATTTGGGACAGGGATGAAGAGGGAGGAAGGGGGAGGGGGGTAGGAGTACATAGGGTAAATCTCCGTGTATCACATGGATGACGTCATCAACATCTCATCATCGCTCTCAGATAGGATGGAGGGAGGAGGAAGAGGACTGATTGACTGACCTGCGAAAAGCCTCCGTTCGTCTCTGGTTGTACTGTCTCTTCTCCTCCTCACTCATCCGGTGATACCTGCATACAACGACTTCCCTTTCTGTTCAAGTCACGAGGGCACCCAAGGGGAGGGAGAGGAGTCTACGAAACAACCACCCCACCCATCTCCCCATCCCTTCCCCCATACACGTTCGAGTGAGTTGGGAATCGATCGATAATCTGCTACACTGTCAGTGTCCATTATCGACCGATTTAGGTAGTTGGTAGTACTGTTTCGCAAATTTTGCTGTATGCCGACACAAGGTGACAGAAAGAAGGGAAAGGTGGGTGGGATTGTCGAAAGCAAGAAAGAACGAAGGCTACGGATTCGAAATGAGTGGCATCTTTTTGTTGGCGTAATTCAGATACATTTGTATGCATGTCTCAGTGGAAGAGTGAGGAAGAAGAAAGAGAAGCAGATACACGCAGACTGAGATGCAGCAAGAGAGAGGGAGAGTCTCTCTCTCTCTTGCTCCATCCCTCTCACTCGTCTCACCTCGCCCTGGCTGCCTCCGCCTTCTTGCAGTTCTGCTCCTTCATATGCATCCGGATGACCTCATCGTCCTTGTGGGGGTCCCCCGTGACCAGCCCCTCCGCCTGCAACACCTCCCGCACTGAGATCTCCATCGTTGCCAGCGATCCGTCCTGACGGGGTACGGTAAGTGGTGAGACTATCGATCGAGAACTCTTCTTTTATTCATTCATATCTTTAGATAGCGATGGTCTGATAGACAGGAGGAAGTAGGAGAGAGGATGAGTGAGGACCAAAACGACGAGAATTGACGACATTGAGCAGCGAGCCAAGAGGGAATCTCTATGCTCGCAACGGGAAGGGAGACATTGTCATTCACCATGATGGAGGTCACTCCAAGACATTCTCATGAGAGACTGCCACTACACTACTACATGGGTGGTCCTCCTGTCTCTCATTGGGCATCTAATATGGTTCTCGATCGATAGTCTCTCTCAATTACCGTCATCCCGTCAGGACTGAAAATGAGTTGCTCTCGTCCATCTCTTTCGTTCGATCGAGAGATGGGAGGGGGAGGGGGGGGGGGTGAATACAAAAGTGGGAAGATAGTGCATGGGCATGCCTGTCTCTCAGTCTGTTGTTGTGAGCAAGGGAGTGGGAATGGGAAGGGAGGAGAGGAGGGAAGGAGGGAGAGGAAGTGAGGGGAGAGCAAGAGCAAGGGGGTTGTTAGTGAATTCCGCCTCTTCAATGGATGGGCTGCTCTAGTCTTCAACATATGGGAAGCAGGCACGAACCCTTACTAAATTTATTATTCCAGAAAATACACGTTTTGGGTGTCGATCTAAGAGTGCTAGAGAGGAGAGGGGGGAGGACTAAATAGGTTAGGAGAAGAGGGGTAAGAAGGGGGAAGGGTAGATGAGTGCACCATGGATCGTACCATACAACAACCATCACACAGACACCGACACAAAGTAGAGAGAGATATGAATGGACAGTGAGAGATCAGGCGTGATTCAACAAGGCTCGAAGTTCATTCTTACTTTGGTCGCAGAGATTGCATTCTGCATCTGGCGCATACGACGTTTGTTGTTGTGTGCACGACGCTCCTGCAAGGGAAAGAGTAGTCCACTCATCCATTCACCTTCCTTGTGCCATTAACGGAAGATCTTCCTATAACTACATTATGTGTGGGCTGCTCAATGGAGAGGAAGAGGGAGAGGGAGAGGAAGATAATGAACACGAGGAAAGAGGAGAAGAAATGAGACACACGAGTTTCTCTTCTTTCATTCACTCGATCCATACTCATATAGGAATGAGAAACTGAAAAAGGCATCGAGTGAAGAATAGAATAGACGCGCTTTCGAGTGGGTGGAAGAGTGGGGAGAAGAAGAGGGAGAGAGATGGAGGAGGTATATTCATAGAGGAGAGACTGGAGAGGGGGAGAAGGGGAGAGCTACCAATGGTCACAATGGAGAGCAGAGGAGAAGAAAGAAATAAAGCGTTCCTTCCAATCAACATCCTTAGTGCCTATTTCCATCTACTCCACTCAGTAAACACCTACTGGCGCATCTCTTATTTATCGATTACTACGCTGCACCTCTGCCTATTTCCTTTTCCATTTCCTCTCAATAATTCGTTTCAATTTCTCACGTAACTGAATGATTAACCGTACCTCACTGCTCATCCTCTGGTATCTGGCACGGGCTGCCTCTGCCCATTTAGCACGCATGCGACGCTCGCGAAGCTGATCAGTCACCTCGGGATCCTCCTTCAATCAATCAATCGATCGATATTCAGGGTGAGAGGGTCTCACCTGGATATCATTAGTCTGTCTGAGGATGCTCTCCAGTTCCTCCAGTTCCTTCTCCCTCTGTCTCTTTCTCTTCTGGGCAATAGTCCTCTTCATGTTCAGATCCTTCTTCTGGTCAGGAGTAAGACGATGGTAGCTGCAATTGATGAGCACTCAGTCTCCGATTGCTCTTCCTCGTGTTCCTACCGTAGTCTGGCTGCTTCCGCCTGCTTGAGTCTCTTTACTCTCTCCTTGTCTCTCTTCTCGGGTGTCATCATCTTCGCAGCTCCCTTCGTCGTCACCGACAGCGAGCCTGATCCTCCTCCTCCAGGAGTACTGTAGGAGGCGGACGAGGAAGAAGCTCCAGTCTGTAGTCTCTGCAATCGAGTACTGTATCTGTGCACTCCATTAATCATGCCATTCACCAGTGGGATGACTCATCCCTACTCCTCTCTCCCCTTCCCTTGCCTTCCCTACCTGCTGTGCCTGTTGTCCGATGGTGGCGGAGGGAGTACTCTGCTGCTGACTCCAATTGGCAGAGGGAGTATCGATGAAGTACGAGTCGAGGAGGGCGGCGATCCTCCTGTCGTCCGACTCCGCTCCTGCATTCAGACTCCGCATCGACTGCGGCTGAGACGTCGTCACTCCCGGCATCTGAACAATCAACCATTCCACATATGCGTTTTCAATGCACTTAATTCATATATTATAAATTCGCCCTCTTTACCCCATAGGAGATGTGTTATTCTCTTCCTCCCTTCCGTCCATGCACCTTTCCTTCCCTTTCCATCCCATTCCTCTTTCTTCTCTCCCTCTATTCAATTCCCCCTTCTTTTTAACCCTCAATATCTCCCTTTCCTATCACAGGGAAACCCGCCCATTCTCCCTTATCGCCTCCATTTCCTCAATGGCACTTCAAACGTTCCACAATGAACATACTTGCATGCTGGTCACACTCACATCACTCGGCAATCCCCATGACTACACTTCCGATGGTCCATGGAATGCCCCACCCCCTTTCCTTCATCATTTCCCCCATCCTTGCACCCCCTCTCTTCTCCTAATCTGCCCCACTCTCTCTTGGGGGTCAGTCTGTTTCTCGCCTGGTGACCTCCACCTTATGGCGTCTCTCACTCTTTTTCACCCTTACCTCCCTCTAAACAACTGATGCACTGGCTAACACAGTAGCAATGACCATCGCTTTACTGTCTTTCAATCTACATTGGTAATGGAGAGATAGAATGGGGGTTCACTTCACTTCGTTCCATTCCCCCTCCTTCCCTTCCCCCCTTCTCTCCATCTCTTTGGCCTTCACTCTTCTCTTCTCTTTCCCCTTCACTCGCAAACAAATCTCCCCCTCTCCCCTCTTTCTCCCTTCTCCTCTCCCATTCCCCCCTCTAAAAGAGACGGACGAGAAATAGACGATAGGGAAACGATATCAGATAGTAAACTGATCGCCCCAGAGAAACAAAAACAGATTTGCAATTAACTAAAGTCATGAAGAATGCTACACACAGATGTGCTATGCACTTGACAGATCAGTTGCCTTCTTTCATCTTCAGACTCTACTTCTCGATGACCCTCCACAAAGTGCACACTTCTGACCCAACAGCGACTCGCAATAATAATACCTTGTAGTCGCTGGATCCAGGGATGAAGCTTGTGGTTCCATGGCTGAAGGGAGTACTTGTGTATGTGGACGTCGGATGGAAGGACTGGTGGCCAAAGTTAAGCGTAGAGGCTGGCTGCTGGCCCGAGCCAGATCCACGCGGATCCGCCGCGTACGTATACTGAATCGCTTGATTCATTGACCCTGCAATGAAATCAACAATAAATAAATGATATTATAAAGAATAACAAGGAAACCGCGCGATATGGAGAAAATTAAAAGTAACTGTAAGTGGAGTTATACTTCGTAGAAAGAGAGGAAGGATGGCATATCGTAAATGCTTGGAGAAATACATGCCACGGGGTCTTTTTCCCTTTCCGTAGTAAACTAACAATTAGAGGCACGCAAATTCAAAATGTCATCAATGACGCCAACTACAGTTTTATTAGCGCCAAAATCGAAATCGACCCTGTCGTTTTTGAAATTTTTAAAAGCTACCGTAATCGAATTTTACCGTATTTTTTTAAAAACTTGCGCAAATAAAGCCGATATTTTAGCTGTATAAACAGTATCGGCAATAAATTGAATGGATTCAGCTCTCGTTGTGTGCTAAGTTTGCATGGTAGGCTATTTCAAGTAAGTATAAATTGAGTGGTAGCGAGTTTACGTGCGGCACCTACCGTATCGTAGCATAGGGGCTTCCCCCAAATTTCGAACCGGGAAGAGAGCGTATCTCTAAGCACGCCGCTATGCCATACTCTCTCCCTCTCCCCGAGTGGGTCATGGATCAGTTCACGATCACCTCTGATATCTACCGTACCGTGGTGAGACAGGATCTCTAACGTACTGGAGCATCTTTCTCTGAGGCCTAGAGGAGATGAGATAGAGAGAGGGAGGGAGGAAGTGAAAGGGGGAAAGGAGGTGGGAGAGGGGGAGAATGAGACTCGCCAGAACGACGGAGACGGAGAAGAAGAGAAAAGGGAGAGAAGGGGGAAGGATAGTAGGAAGGAGGAGTCACGGGGCGAAGAGCATACACAATAAGAAGAGAGGAGAGACGAGACGACGATGGACATTAGAGAGAGGAGAGGGAGAGAGGCGGGGAGAGGGAAGAGAATGCAGAGAAACTGCGGAGAGAGAGCATGCGAATTGAAGAGACGATGAATGAGATAGCGGGGAGGCGAGGAGACGGTAGAGTGAAAGTGGGAGGGAAGAGAATGCTATTGATCGCGGACTATGCAGGAGAAGGAGGGATAGAGGAGGGCTCTTCGGCCGAACTAGAAGAGAGGGGTAGGGGGGAGAGAGGAGATGTAGATGGAAGGGGAGTGAATGAGGAAGAAAGAAGGAAAGAAGGCAAGTGAAGAGAGCGGACAAGAAGAATAGACAATTCTACCTCTCTCTCTTCACTCTCATTCATTCATTGACACTCCCTCAGGGATATTCCTTCCTGCCCTTCTCATCAGGGACAGTCTCTCCTCTCCCCTCATCTCCTACTCCCATAACACTCACTGGCTTCAGAGAGTCTCACTTCCATTCCTTCACTGCTGCTCATTGCCCTGCTTACTATCTTTATCTTTTATCACTTCGAATGTCAGCCCACCACTCGAGAGGAGACCCTGGCTGATAAGTGATGGAGGAGATGAGTAGATCACTACTCTCACTCCCATCACTCACCCCTTCCCCTTCCCCCCTCACAACTAGTCAGAGAGGAGTGACACTCAATCGATCAGAGTGGGCTAGAGACCCTGGGAAAGGGAGAGAGAGGGGAAAGAGTCTCTCACGAGACAGATAACAAGAGAGACGAAGGGAGAAGGGCCAGTGAGTAGATCAACAGTAATACAAGTAGTGAGTCAGAGGATGGAGGAGAGAGAGTGTATGGAAAGGAGAGAGTGAGGGAGGCAACCCCATAGGCATCCCTCCCCAATCGACATCATGCTGTAAACCCCGTTACAATGCATCGAATGGGAATGTCATAACCATATCACCCATCTATTCCTCAATCGATAATCTTCCTTTCCCTTCTCCCTTCATTCTCTCCCTACGCACTCCTTCTGAGTGGTCTCTCCCATGTCTTCAGGTCGTTCGGCCGATGGAGCTTCTCCAGGTAGATCAAGAGAGCGAGAGTCGATTATTGATTGGATGCAGGCAAGGGCAAGGGAATCTCTCCCAAACCAGGAGAGAAGGACAAGAAGAAAGAAGATGGAGTCATGAGTTGTGACATGACTGAGCAGAACAAACCAGTGAACGAGCAGGTCATTCCCTCGCTCCTTCACTCGCTCCATCGTACTCAGGGATTACTGTAATCGAACCGTCCCCTCTCTCCCTGTGGGAGACGAGTGTTGACAGTCACTAGACTGGGGGAGGGAGGGAGAAGAAAAACAGAAGAGGGATAGAATGGAAGGAGATCCCAATTAATTGGGAAGAGGAGAGGGGGAAGATCTCATCTGGCTTGACCTACCCTCGCTATGCAAATTATATCGATCGAAAAATATCTTTCGATTACCGTAACCTATCCACAGATTCGTGCCGAGGCCGAGAAAGAACTCAAAAAGAAGAATGTGCTCACGAAAACATTTCACAAGGTCGTTTAACAAACCATAGGCAATCGATAATCCTGCAAGTACAGGTAGCTGAGAAGGTGGGTCTCGCCGAGCGAACTACCGTATCCGAGCTGTTGACTGCTGAGGTTGGCTCCGCCCTCTTCCCCGGACCTTCCATACATTATCAGGCCAAAAACGTCGATGGCTACCGTAACATTCTCCAGAATTTGTGCGACTCGATGGTGGTGATGGTGCAGGTGCGTGGAGCAATTTAGGAAATGACAGAACTGAAACACGCAATAAGAATTAACGAAGCGAGGAAATTGTAGCCGTACAAAGACTCGCCGAAATCAAATGCCGTCGATTCGCCGACTCTCAAACTGAAATTCGCACTCTGTGCATTCAAAGCGCATCTGAAGGGAAACAGCGACAAGAAGGTGGATCTTTTTGTTCTCTTCCCATCTTGATTTTTTGTTTCTCCAGCAAGCCATCGAAATAGTGGAGAATATGCTGAAGAACATGGAGGAGCGAGACAAGGAGATGTGGAATGACGGCAAGAGTTGATCTTTGATCTCCCGCCTGATCGTTGATCTCAGAGGAAAAGGCGATGGAGCGTCTACGAGGGTATGTCACTACTGAGAGGGAGGCACAGGCTGAACAGATGCGTGCTATGGAGGACGCCTGTCTCAACATGGATCAGGTTACTCCGATCGACAACTGACTACAGTAATCTTATTACCGTACCTCAGGCTCGTCAGGCTGTCAAACACGCCAAGACCAACGAGGAACTGGAGAAGAAAGGCTGCATGTATCAGATGGCGATCCAGGTAGCGATCCTACAGTAACCCTCCCCTGCCTTACTCTACAGTACCTCTCTCTACAGTACTCCCTTGCAGACATTCGACGAGAATGCGCAGAATCTGCATCAGTCGTACACTGATCTACCATACGTGAAACGTCTCCACCAATACGACTTCATCAACGTTCGTCCCCTTCCTTCCCCTGGTTGATCTTTGATCTTTAGTTCCTTCGCATCTACGAGAATCGATTCACTGCCAACTACAGTACTGTCTCGCAGGCTGCAGATGAACTGAGGAAGAACAAGTTGATTCCCTGAGGGGAGAGACAATCACACAAGAATCGAATACATTCTTAATTGAAGTCTCGAGAGTACTCAGTCTGCCATTCCCTCCAACTCTAAAAAGGGGATGGGAGTTGCTGCCTTGTATCGCATGCCGATGTGCAAACCGGTTGAGAGAAGGAAGGTTAGAGATTGTGAGGGAAAAGAAGGGGAGGAAACCATGGGCAGAGATGAAATCTCCCCCCCCCGCCATTCGAGGAGAATTCAACGGGACAATAATGTAGTGTTTGAACGGATTGTTTGTCACCAGTCTGATGTTGAAAGAACAAACGAACAGAAATGAACATCTTTTATACGAATGCAATTATTAACAATGGTTGAGACGAAGAGAAAATGGCTAAGTCAAAGTGACCTACCACAGCCAATTTCACAAGGCAGGAATATACTCAAACATTGACTGAGATAGAGGAGTTGACCTGTTTCGGAATGAGAACGAATGAGGATAATGTAGCACTTTAAAGAGGGAACAGTAGCTATGCTGAATCGATTCTTCCAAATTTACAAATAAATGGTCATCAGCACATAATTTGTATGTGTCACTGTGCCTAGGGCAAAGTGGAGCAAGGTAGAACAAATTATTATGATAAGAAAGGTGAGAAAGAGGTTACGGTAGAGATAGTGAGTCTAAAACGAGTTATTTGCTTAGAACTTGTGTATCACAATCGGAGGTGAGATGAGTCGATGGATGAGAGGAATACTAGTAAGGACTACATCTATTAGATTATCACAACCGAGGTAGAGATCAAAGATCAAACGAATTAAATATCGACAATTGGCCTCAATTGTGTGTGGATGTGGCCATTTCTAATCGGAATGGATCGGAGAAAAGGGAGGGCGAATTTCGGAAAGTGATCGATCCCCCCGATGGTTGCGGATTCAGACTGCCGTCTACAGATGATGTGCCCTGCAATAGAAAAGTACAATCAATTATAGCATTGTAATACCGTATCCCCTGTAACTCTACCGTATCTCTCTCTCTCCAGTACCTGATTGGGACTTTCTCCAGCTCGACTCGATTCGGTGTTCGATGCTGCGTGTTCCAGATCCACTTCCGTTGCCAGAGCATCCTCGTCCACTCAAATATCAATTTTTACATTTTCTTCTTATAAATATATTTACAAAATTTGATTTCGTTTTCCACTGCCATATTGTATGCTACTAAAATGACATGTAGCATCACTATAATCAATCCCTCCTCCCACCCCTTCCTCTCCCTTCACACACATGGATATCTGACTCTGGGCGGGTCAGGCAGTCCTCCCTCCATCTCCATCTCCATCTCACTCTCGGGAGTACGCAGTTGCTGCAGCAGCTGCGTCAGTCTGAAAGAGAAGTCTCTTCTCTCTCTCTCTCCTCTTGTACCTGAGTGGTGCTCCATCGGGGAAGGAACTGCTGCTGGCAGAGGAATGGACGCCCCTTCCCAGCAGATGAGAGTGCCCTTCCCGATCGAGGAGAGTGCGGGAGAGGGACGGAGATGCTGCAGAGAACAACCAGTCACTCCATCTCTTTCTCTCTCTCTCACCTGCACTGTCCATGAGTGGAGGTCTGAAGGGGAAGGAGGGGAAGTCATCGATGGGATACTCTTCCCTCTCCCTCTCTCTCCTTCCCAATCCAATCACTGATGCAGCATACACGTGTTCGTGTTCCCTCTCTCCGTACCCTCCGAAGTCCGATCGACTGAATCGGGAGAATTACGGCATGTAGAAATAAATTATACGGTACGGCTAACAGATTTCAAAGTGAGTGGAAAGCATTTTTTTACAAAGCCATCTTCAGCTGAAACAAAATATTTTCTCTCCGAAAATCAGATATAAGAGAGACTATCTGAGTGAGTGAACATGTGCTTGGCAAAGTTGGAAAAATGGAATTCGCCCTAAATGTGTATATGAGTAGTACTCAGTGAGCATAGCTCGTGCATGACATATTTAGTGCTATAGGTGCCTTACTGGGAAGTACGCGGCATGTTAGTCGTAAAACGTAAATTTTCGAAATTTCTCATTTCGCAATCGATCGGAACGAGTCATACTTTAAAAAATTCGGAATATTCATATGATTATATTTACCAAGTTTCATCCTTATCGGTTCTCAATTCTTTCAGAAAATTCAAAAAATCTATTTATTTTGTAATTTTTTTATTATTATTATATATCACCGAGGTGGTTTGGGAGCGTTTTTATTTTTGATTCTTGTAGTAGTAACTGTCCACTATTTACTGGGAGAAACTAAGAGAAATTAAAAATAGAGTTTTCGCAAAATTCGTGGTGACACGGCATTTCGCGCACATACAAAACCAAGACTCCGCCCACTACACCACCGCCAGGATGCGGCATGGTGCGCGCACCTGGCCGCCACACACAAGACCGGAGCCGGAAAAAAGGCATCGCAGAAACCCTGACATCGATTGAAAATATCGATTGATTTTGGTCCTATGCCGAAATCCCTTGCACAACGTTAATGAATACGGTAACTTTCAAAAATTTAATTATTCCCACGGTTGTGTGCACAAACGTCGACGCGTGCGTTTGGGGGTCTGTAAGTCGTTTCGTCAACCTGCAATTCGGACCGTGAAATGCCGTGGGTGAAGCACTGAAAAGTCGAATAAAGTCAGTTTGTAATAAGGACCTACCTACCGTAACCCAAAAACAAAACTCGAGGGCAGGTGTTCTAGAGTTATCCTACATGCAGTACTCGATGAGAGAACTCCATCAGAATCAATAAAATTTCGAAAAAAATTTTATTGATTCTGGCGGAGTTCTCTCATCGAGTACTGCATGTAGGATAACTCTAGAACACCTGCCCTCCAGTTTTATTTTTGGGTTACGGTAGGCAGGTCATTATTACAAACTAACTTTATTCGACTTTTCAGTGCTTCACCACGAATTTTGCGAAAACTCTATTTTTAATTTCCCTTAATTTCTCCCAATAAATAGTGGACAGTTACTACTACAAGAATCAAAAATAAAAACGCTCCCAAACCACCTCGGTGATATTATAATAATAAAAAAATTACAAAAAAAATCGATTTTTCGAATTTTCTGAAAGAATTGAGAACCGATAAGGATGAAACTTGGTAAATATAATCATATGAATATTCCGAATTTTTTAAAGTATGACTCGTTCCGATCGATTGCGAAATGACAAATTTCGAAAATTGACGTTTTACGACAAACATGCCGCGTTCTTCTCAGTAAGGCACCTAGAGCACTAAATATACCATGCACGTGCTATGCTCACTGAGTACTACACATATACACATTTAGGGCGAATTCCATTTTTCCAACTTTGCCAAGCCTCTTCGCAAATATGTTCATTCACTCAGATAGTCTCTCATAAATAATAATAGACATCATGCTAAAAAAAAGGGGAAATAATTTTCCATTACAAGCTCCCTCCCCCCCCCCCTTTCTTCCCTCTCTCCTCCTCACCTGCTCGGGAATGCCTTCGTCCCTTCTGCAAGCAGAGCGCTCTCGCGACTCCTGCAAATTATGGCTCTTTCCCATATAGCCCATTCGATCCTCAACAATCTACTGACTGCAACCATTGTTAAACAATCAATGCAATAGCCATCTCCTCCATCTCCTACTCGTACCGTAGACTGGCGGAGTCTCTCTCATCAGCTTCAGTGATTCGATTGAGTGCCCCGTAGATTCTCTTGTTGCTCTTCCTCTTCCTCTTGTCCTCTCGATACGAAGGCATTGACCCGAACTTTATCGTCCTACAATTCAATTTGAGCTAATATCTACTATCCTATATAAATATTGCACCTCTTAATCTAACTAATTATTTAATTTCTTAATCCTTCCTCTCCCTCTCTTACCTCTGATTCTCAGGAATGTCGATGCTCTTCTCATCCGATGGAAGGGGAATCTCCACGTGGGATCGTCGTCGATAGCAGAAGAGGAGACACACGAGCAGAAGGAGGAGGAACAGACCAACCTCACAACGACACATTCTTATTTTTAGTGTAAATTCTACGAGCCATCAAAATGATCGGATTGTCACTACGTCAAAGAGTGTTGCTCCTCACCCCCAGCAGGATGAGTAGTAGTGTGCCCGTGTCTAGACTCTTCCCTGCAGCGAGAGAAGGCACGACGAGAGTCGCCGTCGCTCCCCCCATTGGAGTCTTCTTACGAGACGAACGAGAGTCGCACGCCTCAACCATCATCCATTCTTACCTAGTCTAGTCTGAGATGGCATTCTCACCTCTCCATCCCATCCCTCGATGCACACACACTTCCCCGCTGTGGTGCAGTCCCCGTGGCCAGAACAAGCGAGGGCCACGTTGTTAGTGGGACACGAGACAGGAGAGGACACCTGAGAGAGGCATTGAGTGGGTATGCAAGATATCCACAACTATAGGGGGGACTTTATTTGAAGAAACACTACGAGGAGAGTATCATTAATTGTTCAGCAACAGTCCGATCATTTCTAGCCAATCGCTCTCAATCTGTCCATGTCAATCTCTCTAAATCCCCTTCCTTCTCTGCGTCATCAGGAGTGCCTCAGGGCTCTTGCTTAGGGCCACTATTATTCTCTCTTTTCATAAGTGATCTACCCTCCATTCTCCCTTCTGGTGTTCACTGCGTTATGTACGCCGATGACGTAAAGCTATGGACTTACTCAGACCCGTATTCTCTCCAATCAGCACTTGATCTCCTCTTTAATTGGTCGATTAAGTGGGGCCTTACTGTCTCCCTCTCTAAGACTGAAACAATGCTTATTGGCTCACGCCACCCGCCGTGGCAATTCTATATGAATGGCTCACTCCTTCCTGTTGTCTCACATTTTCGTGATCTGGGCGTTACCTATTCTAACTCTCTTGACTTTAAAGACCACATTTCCGATAAGATAACAAAAGCTCGCTCTCGTTGTTCCTTTATCCTCCGCATTTTTGTATCTCGTAATCCTTTACTCTACTCTAAACAATTCGTCACTTACGTTCGCCCCATCCTCGAATATTGTTCCGAACTGTGGTCCCCTCAGACTAGAG
Source organism: Pristionchus mayeri (assembly GCA_036245805.1). NCBI lineage: Eukaryota > Metazoa > Nematoda > Chromadorea > Rhabditida > Neodiplogasteridae > Pristionchus > Pristionchus mayeri. Next base: position 22,657,656 of record BTRK01000003.1, on the reverse strand, counting down.
AACTCTGCCTCAACATTGAGTCCGTCCTTTGTAAATTCACTAGGTCGGTATTTCTTAAATGTGGCTTAGCATATCGTACATACCCCGACAGGCTCCAATTTCTCAACTTGGAACCCCTAGAATACCGTCGCTCATTGATTGACCTATCGTTAATCTATCGTGTTGTGCACAACGACGTAGATATTGGCTGCCCTCAATTCCTATGTATTGCCCCTCCTCGTCCAAGGAGACCTAATAATTTTCAACTTCGTAAGCATCGTTCCTCATCTAATCTATATCACAATTTTATCTCTAATCGTATTGTATCACAGTGGAATTCCATACCCAATCATGTAATACTTTCTAGGAATTGTGAACTCTTTCTCGTTAGAACGCGTATTCACTTTCCTGTTAACTATGGCAATCTGTAATATACCATATTATTATCTTTGCATCCTAGATGATGCATCGTATTTCATGTAGTCTTATTTCATCTTACTTCTCTTTCTCGTCACTTATTTCGACATCTGCATGATAAATGAATTGAATTGAACAGCGTGTTCACCTGCATCATCTCAACACACGAGGTGCCCACACAGACTCTGCCCGGCCCGCAGCCAGTGCCGTCTCGAACCAGACCAAGAGGAGCATCCGCAACCGTCTGCAATGAGTACATTCCCTATTGAAACCAATATCGAATCTACCAATTCCCAATGGCAGCGTAGCCCCAGCTCCCCTACCGTACCTTGCACTGGACACTCTTCCCCTCGTGGGAGAGGAAGGAGAAGGCGAAGGAGCGAGTGTTCGACAGCGAGGTCTCTGCTCCACCCTACAACAAGGATAGATCATCTCATTGCATCTCATACGAGTTAAATATAAATAACAATACAGGCGAACTAATATTTCTGTAAATATGAGTTTGCGCAGTACAGTACTCTTTCCCCCGTACCTGGCAATGGAGCAGTCCACACTTCGCATCTGACTTGGTGCACGGTTTCTCGCCGCAGTTCGCGTACTCGTACCCTTGTGTGTTCTGCAAAATACGAAACTTCGATGGATACGAATCCTTCTACCGTACCTGGTCGAAACATGCTGCTTCAGCTACGGTAGCAGCCTTGCCCCAGAGGGCTTGACACTGCGCCTGTAAAACGATATTTCTTGGCTTTCTAAAAGGAATATCAGTAAGTTGAACAGCTATGTCCTTCTATGGGAGTTGGAAACTAGAATGAATTCGTTCGTACAATGGGGTCGCTGCAGTTGCCCCTCCAGCACGTTCCCTCCTCGCCACACGCAGAACCATCCACCAGGTGACCTGCACGAGTAATAAGATACCATCTCCCACTCATCACAAATGGTAGGCATGTAACAAATATGAACATTTCTGTGAAGTTCTGCCTCATATCAGACTGGTTGTTCATGGTGGACTGACCATCGATGGGGCAGTCTCCACTCCTTCCATCGCACGTCTCTACTACATCGCACGCTCCTCTCGACGCACGACACTCCGTCCCCGCAGGCAGCAACTGAGAGGAACACTCTACTTGTCTAGTCGTGCTACAGTTTTAGATCGTAAATACACATATAATTTGTTCACATTCAAAAAACATAAACTGTTTAAATGCTAACCTGGCATCGCTGGCAGCAGGTATTGTGGGATGCACACTGTGCATGTGCCTTGAGAGTGCACGTCAGAGGATCGCAGCACGCGTCAGCACAAGTGTCCCTCAAGGAGATCTCATTCCAATCCCTTACTCCTTCCTTATTTAATTGTCCAGTTTATGCTGCGAGTCGTGCTCGATGGCTATATTTCTTTTAATAATGAAAATGCGTAAGTATACCTCGATCCGCAGTCGCACTCCTCCGCTCCCTCCACTACGCCATTGCCACACGAACGGAGTGTAGACTCCTGAATGCACCGGGTAAATAACTAATTCGATAACATCTAAAAAGGAGTTCTATGCTCTTCCGCCCCGTAATCGTGACAATGCACTCTCGTCTCTTCCTCACTTGGAATGGTTTGTTGAGTAGACAGTGTACGTGTCCACTCTGCCAGATTCCGTGCACTCGAGCGATCGAACATTTAGAGAACTGCCATCCGAAGGCAGAATCCAACTGACTGAAACACACCATTCGGAGAATCCCCTTTACTCTTATTTCCATTATTTTCTTGTGCCACTGACCCAATCTTGGCGTTCATGATGCAGTTGGGACATGCACAACTGGCCGAGTCGTGGTCCAATCCCAGAGTGTGTCCCATGGACTGGGCCAGCAGCTGGCCACTCCACATCGGGGAGAAGGCATCCACTGCCTGCAATTGCATCATCCATAGCCAATGACTGATTGGGAGAAGAATCCATCCCTTCTTCAGCGCGTATTTCTCTCAGAATCTCTTTGGTGGATGCAAATTCATTGTGATCATTCATCAGCCCCCCTTCTCCCCTCCCTGACATACTCATCATTCCTCCGTCCTTCCTCCTCTCGATTGGCCAAAGGGAGGCAGTGTTCCCCCTGGGAGATCTCTCCCTCTAATGCCTTCTTTCTCTTCGATAGCTCATGGAATCACTCTCTCTCCTTCCCCATCTCTAGGGACACTTCATTCCCCTTCCCCATTCTCTCGCTTCGTCAATGGAATCAGAGAGAGGCTCCTTCTCAGTGGGTGAATTAGCAGATGTCCCAACGTTCCTCAGATGATTCCCCTCCCCTCCTTCCTCACCTTGACTACCATGGTTGCTCTGGCCGTGCAGATGCTTCTGAAGGCACTCGTCGTCACTTCGTCGTTCGCGAATCGACCTCCCGTGAACAGAACTGTCGCGTCCTTTGCTGCAACACTAACCCTTCTCCTTCGTCTACCGTACATCACTCTCGACTACAGTATCTCTCCCTTCCACAGTACTCACGTATATTGTAGAGGTGTCCGGCAGAGTAGTCGACGAGGCCCGCGAGAGTGGCAGCAGAGTCTGCCAGCAGATCCACTCGCTGCACGTCCAGCCACAGTTCCACGTACACAGCACACAGACGGATGTTCAAGTCACGGGATAGCATCTGAGATCAGAGATCACCAAGAGAACGTCAATTAAGTCAATAAGAATATCAGGACCAAGAATTCCCTCGCTTCATTAAACACAAATATTACAAAAAAGAGATATTTCCTAGAAATATTTCCTTACATACACATAAGTCCCTCTTCCTATTACGCAACCCCCCCCCCCTCCTCTTCCTCCTCTACTCCATCAACTGTCCCCTCTGATGGAGGGGGGTGGGGGGGGGGGGGGGGGGGGGGGGGCTTCAGACCACCATCTCCGTCCTCGATATCCATCGCAGTTCCTCTCTTCCCGCCATTCTTCCTCCTCCTTCTCAGCGGGATGCACCATCCATCTACTGTGGGAAGAACGGAGAAGAGAACCGTTCATGCCCTAATGGACCACTCGAGAATACGTACCCAGAGTCTATGAAATTGCGCCCATTGCAGACAGATATCAGATTTATGAGCAGGCTACACGGGAAAAGATGAAATATCAGCTGACCAGATCGGCAGAATTGATGGCCTCCAGCATGTACATCATCGCGTCGGATTCGTCACTCGCACGCTCCAGCATCTACAAATTATACAAATTACTTTCTCAATCCACTCCCCACTCATAATAATGAATTGGCCGTTCACACCCGGCTGTGTTGATTCGGATGAATGGGGGATGAGTACGCATTAATCTCTACCTGTCCCCCCCCCTCCCTTCCCTTTTCCTTCCCCGACGAGAGATGATGCAAGGGGAGTCTCCCATCTGTCGCCAGTGTTCCCTTCTAACAGTCGCATTCCCTCCCTCCCTCTTCTTCGAATGAATTGCATTGCATATGAGACGGGGAGTGCCAGTCGGTACGGCGCGTCACTAGATTCCTCCACGAGAGGGAGGAAGGGGGACAGTGAAATGCAACCTGTTAATTCACTCATACATTTTCGCTGCGTATACACCAGATTCACAAAACCATGATAACATAAATACCAACTTACATTTAGAGAAACATTTTTTTAAATATAAATAAAGTATAAAATAGTGTAGACGTACAAACTGATAGTCTCCGATGACAGCCATCTCAACGTGCTTCGTCTGCTTGCTCGAGTCTCGACGATGCTTATGATGACTCTGCAATTCAATCTTCCATATATTTTCCAAAAAATCAAACATGGTGATAGTCGTAGCCCCGTTTTCTATCAAACTCGTCCTCTTGCATCTACTGCTCCCATGTTCCTCTATCCCCTCGATTGCACCCCCTGAATGGTTCCCCTCGGACTCATCGTCCCTTCTGTCCTTGACTGTCCAACTGTTGCCTCTTCTCGGGAAGATCAAACAGCTTCCGTCTCCTCCCTTGAGGGCATTAAGCAGGTCGTAAATCGATTATGCGGTCTGACCTATTCCAGGAGAACGAGAGAAAGGACCGATTGTATCCAATCACAGAGCAACATCAGCCATCCCTTTCCGACCCTCCCTTATTAATATGGGTAATGGGAGATAGCTCAGGAACAGACCCATCCACCTACGATTTTCAAAACTATGCTTTCCCCTTCCATCAGTATTTTTTTAGCTGCGGCCATTATGCCTATGGTTATGGCCTTTGAAGTGTCTTTGCCTCTCTCGCTCAATCTCTCTCGGCAGATGGGCCGTTTGTACTCCCTTCGGCTGTACATGACAGACTGAGATGAGGGGGAGATTTAGGGAGATTGACAATCGGATGCACGAATGGAATTGATAGAAGGAATGGAGATATAGAGAAGGCTACGAGGAGGGAGGAACAGAGAAAGAGCCATCAGAAGAGCAGATAATCTCAACCCGAACACTTCCAAGTGTCACTCATGCACACACTCACTAGTATCCATTCTTCGTCGCAAACAACGATAAAGAAAGGAGACATTTTTTCAATACAGCTCTATATCATATGCGCTATTTCTAAGCTCTACCAATGTAAAACAAGTGAAGAAATATTGTACGTACGACGAGTGCTCCAGCTGCAGCCATTGCTCCTGCAGCAGGTGCAGCTCCGCACTTCGCTTCTGTCGGCCAGCCTGCCTGCAATCAAACGAGTACGTGAATGGTGCACGGAATCGTACTTCATCTCGGAGTAATCACTACAGTACCTTGTAGAGTACGTGTGGATGTCGTTTGTCTCTGTTCCCTCCATCCAGTGGGTAGATACCGTAGGATGATCCGTTCGAGAAGGCGATCACGCCACTGCAAGCACCTCATCACTCAATCGATCGATCCTACAGTAGCCCCCCTCTCTCACTGACCGTAGTCCATTGCAGCTGGAGAAGGCAGCGAAGCTCGTCTCGTCGCCTGCCACAGAACCTGCCAACGAGAGAATAGAATAACGAGTACTTTTGAACATTAGCAGGATTCCACAAATTTACAGTTACTAATTCTGTAGGGGACTAGAACACGAGTCGTGACCCTTTCTAAGTGAGTTATTATGGTTTCATACAAATCCTGAATATCCTTGATGTATCTCTACGATTCCCCTCTTTCGTCTCACCACTCACCCTGGTAGAAGCAGTTCTCCACTTTCGTGCTGATCACGTGCTCGCCGTTCGTGTCCAACTGAATAGATATAGTATTTAAATGGGAGACCCCTTCTTAATCAATTCTCTGATAGTACCCGTCTGATAGCTCCCTCACCCACTAATCATGCCGTCTCCTTCCCTCCACCTGTCAAGTCCCTCCTCTCATGATCACTCCTCCTCCTCGTTATCCCCCTCCCCCCCTCTCCCCCCTCTCTCTCTCTCTCTCTCTCTCTCTCTCTCTCCTCTCTCTCTCTCTCTCTCTCTCTCTCTCTCTCTCTCTCTCTCTCTCTCTCTCTCTTCCATCCATCAATGTTTCAGTCCTTTCCTCGTGAACTTTTTGAAGTCCCTCTCCTTCTTCTTACACACTGGCGATAGATGGGGAGTAGAGATAATGGGATTGATTCCTTCCCCCTTCCACTTGGACAACGAATACTAACGTCTAGCTCTCTTTCTATCTGCCAATGATAACAATCTAAAGAAGGTGTGGAACGAGGAGGAAAGGTCTACTTCCCCTGCACTCACTCCTCGTCCATTCATCACTTGCCATTTAGAGAGAATGTCGGGGTGGAACTGATGACCACGAGAGAAGGGACACATACCAGCAAGGAATTCCCAGTGAGGGAATCATGTGACTCCCTTCTCCCCTCTCCTCCCAGGATACCTTTCTGAATGCAGTCTGATTGAGTACTAGATGGTCGTTCCTCGACGCGACGATCTTCAGTCTTCCGAGGACCCCCGATCGGATGACAATCGTCACCTGCTCGAAGTGTTCCGTCCCTCGAAGGAAGTAGTTACGAGTATCTGCAAGTGCGATATTACAGTCCATACAGTATCTTCCTTCCTCCTGCTCATCTCATCCCCCTAGTTGTTTAATATGTCCCGTACATGCGATCATGATGAATTGCGTTGCTAAATATCTACGTCGACCCCACCTAGAAGACTGAGAAAACCAACAGGAGACATGAAAGGGGCGAATCAAAAGGGTCTTTCCCCCTTCCTCTCTTCCTTCCACTCTCCACTTGCAGAATAACATCTACGGATGTCCTCCCACAACAAAGACAAATGACCAGATCCAATTTCACTCTTTTTCTTTTACATTCCGCCATTTACGACCTCTTCCCCCGGAGGCAACTTTTCAGTATGTGAAGGGTGAGAAGGCGAGCAAGTAACTGTCAAACATATGGAGATGAGAAGGAGGAGTGACCCCATCCTTCTCCCTCACAATGGAATTCATTCTGTGCATTACTCACTCACGTCAGCTCAGTAAATAATAAGTGTTGACTGGGAGGGAGATCAGCCTGTCCGGGACTGTGACCAAGGCCCTTCGCCCCATCCACAGACAAAACAATGAGTCTCGAGATGAGGAGGGAGAGGCAGAAGAGGAGGGAGGGAAGAATAGGAAGGGATGGGTTGGAATTTGTTATGAGAGGCTGTAGGCAAGCAAGAGTGAAATGGGGAGGAAAGAAAAGCTGAGATTGGACTTGTGACTGACAATGAGAGGCGTTTCATCTTCGAAAGTAGGAAGTGAAAAAGGGACTCACCAATTCCAATTCTATCGTTCTTCTCTCTTATCTGGAAGGGATGGACGATTTCGTACTCCCCATCCTTGAGACTGCCAATGAACGCCTTGTTCGAGGTTGTCTGGCGGAAATCTACTGAAAGGAGATCGATAATTCGGGTTGGTCATCGGGTTGCAAAATATGGCATTTCCACCCTGAATAGTCTATTCCATCCACTATACAGAGTTCCCACATGCATAAATTGGTGCTCTCTACGGGGTTTCTGTCCATCTCCTCTCTCACATACGCCGGTGTGAAAATGAGACAAAGATACACTCCTTCTCTTGAATGGGAGAGACGAGTGAACACCGTGGGAAACTCACGAATTACATTCAACTAATGTTTTGATTACGAAAGCTCTGACTGATTCGTACAATCAAGAGCAAATTTTTATCATAGAACGAGTTCTAATAGCTCACCTTTGGAGTGTGCTTGCAGCACAATCGTGACTAGCAGAAGGAATACGGCAACCGGTGGATTCCACGGAGACGGCATCACTATCGATGGAATCGACCCAACATAGACTGGAGTGGAGATTAGTGGATGGATCACAACTCGCGAACTCGATATGATTGGAGATCAAGGCAGTAATGAATATTCATGAGTCATCCTTGGGTGACCAAAGAGGGAGAGAGAGGGAGGGTAATAGATGCGGAAACGTCGAGTGTGTTCCCGTTACGAAAGAATGCCCGAGGGAAAGAGAAAAACGAGAGTCCGATACATTGAGAACAACGATGCCATTGAATTGAATACACTTGTGATCAAGTGAGAGACATTACGAAACTGAAGGATCCGAAGGGAAGAAGGTGGAAGATCTATTCAGATCACATCTTCGAAATAAAATATGGAGTCAATTGGATTGGAAGCGGAAAAACTCTCCGGATGTCGGGGCCAATTTGGATGAGAGGAGTGGGATAGAGAGTGAGAGAGAGGAGAAGGTGGAAGAGAAGGGAGAGGCTAACCACCTCAAATTCGAGGTGTTATTCTGAAGAGAGAGAGGACTTGTGATGACCACTAGTACATCCACAGATGGAGGAAGGAGAAGAGATGACAAAGGATGGGTAAATCGGATAAAAACGGGGTGTGAGAGTCAAGTGGTCCGAAGGATGCACAGGGATCGGTGGAAGGGAAGGGATGGAGGGGGAGGGTAGAGAGAGTCCAAGGAGAGGGGATGGGTCTAGTGCCTCCTCCCCCTCCAGCAGGGTTGAAAGTGAAGCGACCCCGCCTATTCCCCTGCCTCTCTCCATGACTCGAACAAGAGATGACCACCCCGTGAAGGAGTTCACTCACACTCACTCAAGTCAATAGCGAATATATCAATTGCGAGAATAAGGAATTGCGTGCAGTGATTGACGACAGTGAGCCGATGCAAGAGATGGAAATAGCTGTGGATGAATGGCTGTTGTGTATATTTGAGAGAAGGAGAGGAAATAACGGAGGAACAGAATCGTGATGTGGAAGGGGCTTCCAGTGAAGGAATGATGAGTACTTTCTATTGTTCACAAGTGGTAATAGTAGGAAGACTTCACAGAGCGTCAGAAATATTGAAGAAAAAATATGCAGAGAGTATAAAAGATCAGGAAATGAGGTCAGACAAGACAGGTTGCGCGTGGTAACCAAGCGAGAGGGAACGAAGCAGGGAAAGGGTCATGGTACGGAGTGGAGTAATTACAAGAACCAGAGAAGGGAGATGACAACTGAGTTGGTCTATCCAAATAGGAACTAATAAAACTACATATTTAAACGTATGTGATAGAAATAGAACTATTGAAACAAAAAATAGCCGTATATAATGTAAAAAAGAAGGGAGTGAATGGAATTGCGCACAATGGCAGTACTGGGAGATTAGGTTATGGAGGGGAAGAAAGGGGTGAAGCATAGTGGATATGAATGGTGCGAGTAATAGAGTGAAGAGGCTCCTCCACTCTTGCCTCTCCAATTCGAGATCTGCCTTTACCCTCTCCCCCCAGCTGGTAAGCAGTCAGTCACACAGAGTGACCATAAAGACGGAGAGAGGGCAGACATCCATTGATCGGAGAGAGGAGAAGAACAGAGAATAGAGGATGGATCAAACGATATCGAGATGTCATTAGAGGGCCAATAACGAGACTGGACACAAGGACTCCCTCTTCTTATGGAAAGATTCAAATTATGTTCTATCTAGTGACCATGATGACACAAACACGAGAGCATCATATAATGAGATGGAGAAGGGAACTATAATTCGAAGCGACTCGGTGCTATGTATAGAAGGTTGATTATCAGAAGGAATTTAGGGATTTATATGTTACATACACAAAATTCTAATTAATTCCAGCGGACAATTAACATGAATCTAAAAACCTATAGTTCATGTATAGAGTCAAAAACCTATAGTCATAAATAGAGTCACGCGCAAGAACCATTTTGCGTCATGTTGGAACAAGCCAAATCAATATCTCTAGAAAAAAAACCTCACTAGTGCACTACTGATCTTACCGGACAATCTCTATGAGTCTAGAGATAACAAAGGGCTGCCAACGATCGGTATTGAGTAGCGGCGAGAAATTTGAAGATCGCGATGGAACATTTAAGAAGCCTTCCCAACCAAAAATAAAAATTAGAGAAGAGATGAGGTTGTTAAATAATAATCACGAATTTTAAAAAAAACACGTCAAGTGTTCATGACAACAAACGATCTCCAAAAAATCAATAATTCCAAAACAAATTGAAACTTTAAACATCGCGCGAGAAAATCTCGAATCTTGTGCGTCAGTAAGTGCACGGCCCGTTAGAGAGTCCGACGCGTCAAAAACCGCAACGCATGGCGAACGCGTGCGAAAGGGCGCGCGCTCATCTCTTGGTCATACTTTAGTATTTTCTACAATAATTTAGAAGTCTTTTAATATTTTTAATTATTTTTATTATTGCTTTACATCAATTCATTCGATGAATACATATTTATTTACAAGATTTGCATACTATTTAAGTAATAATTTCCACTACGAGAATTTCAAAAGTTGATGGCTTCTAGATGAGTCGGAATTATGATGATATTAGAAACACAATTGAATATGTCATTTCTATGATAAGAAGAGAAGATAAGCTAGAACTAACAGCGAAAGGAGCTGCTCAGGAGGGTCGTGTCGATGAGTCATGAGGGAGAGGTGTTGAACCGACGCCCCATTGTTGAAGTAGACGGCATGAGGACCATGCTGAACGCTCAGAGAACGATGGTCGAACTTGAAGCTGCAAGGGATGATGAAATAAGGGCAATTTCATCATGAAACACAAGAGGAATTGTAAATATACTTACTGAGTTTGTCCGTCCTTGCTGGGGGAGACACTGGAGAGAGAAGAACCACCAGAGGTCGACTTCGAAGTGTACGAAGTAGTGCGATAGGCAGGACGAATGTACGTCAGATGTACCTGCGATGAAGTGATTGAGATGGGGAGGGGAGAAATAACGAGAAACAAACCTTGTCCGTGCTGTCGTCAGACTGGGGCCTGCTGTGGGATCTGGGCTGATCATCTATCTGGCTATCCGAGGGGATCACGATCTTGGCGGGACGGCGTTGGACTGGGTTCTACAATAAAATAATTGAGATTATGAATTAATTAGAAGTGTTGCATAGACAATTGCCTAGAAATCGGACAATGTCTCAAGGGGTTTTGGCACACCATTTCTTTCGAAAAATTGGGACAAGGGGTTTTCGAGGGTGCTGATCATAGTGGTATGCATTTTGTGCCATTCCGATCGGTTGAGCCAGGCTGCACATGCGCACTACCTACTATTCTAGTCATAACTCGGGAACCGATGTTTGGAAATACTTGAAAAAGTGCTGGCATGAACCGTAGATGGAGTAGCAGTGGGAAGAAGATCTCCAGCTGGTTCTTCTCCTTCACGAGATCTGCCAGATACACCATCGTGCATTCCATTGGAGGGGATGGAGCATGAGGAGTACCACCAGAGCCAGCAGAGTCAAATACCAAATTTTGCAAAGCTACAGTACCCAGATTACAGTAATGCGAGTTAAGGAAGTCGAAAGATGCATCTTGGGTTGATGTATACAGTCACGCCGGAAAGTCATGGGACACTTTTTGTATTTGTTGTAACTTTTTGCCCAGGAAATGGATCATTCTGGTACTCAGGCTTGATGTGCCAAATTCATTGGAAATTATGATCATGATGTTGGGGTATGAGGAAATTGCCCACATTATTGCACAGTGATGGCGCAATCACTATGCACTTTTTCAAAACGGCATTATTCTTACATAGATTTTTTTCCTGTTGGCCAAACTTTCCAAGATTGGAGATATGGCCGAGGCCTACCCATAATAAATTTTAGAAAATGCTGATCGGTCGCACATTTGTTGCAGCCTTGCTGCAAAAACAGGGTCTGAAATTCAGAACTCGGCTTCTAGGCATGCTAGAGACCCGTTCAAGACAACAAAATGATCACCATCACGAATCCAGATGATCCTGAGAATATAAAAACGATATCTCAAAATTTGCCCTCAGGGCATGAACAAATCACGTTTTTGCATTACAATTTTTTGGACATCCATAACTTACCTACGGCGATCGTTAGGTATACTCGGGTCGAGAAACACCCTGTTTGCGTATTCTCGTCGTCTGCACTCTCTCGCCCATAGAGGTAAACAAGGTGTTTTCCGACCCGAGTATACCTCCGATAAACGATCGCCGCGGGCAGGAAAGATATCCAATCGCTCTTAAAAGTAGGAAATCAGTTCTTCAAAACATTTTGAACATTATCAGATAAAAAGCAGATTTTTTAGTCAACTTTTCCTTAAAGTTATAGATGTCCAAAAAATTGTCATGCAAAAAAGTGATCCCTGAGGGCAAATTTTGAGATATCGTTTTTATATTCTCAGGATCATCTGGATTCATGATGGCGATCATTTTGTTGTCTTGAACGGGTCTCTAGCATGCCTAGATGCCGAGTTCTGAATTTCAGACCCTGTTTTTGCAGCAAGGCTGCAACAAATGTGCGATCGAGCAGCATTTTCAAAAATTTATTCTGGGTAGGCCTCGACCATATCTCCAATCTTGGAAAGTTTGGTGAAAAATAGAAAATCTATGTAAGAATAATGCCGTTTTGAAAAAGTGCATTGTGATTGCGCCATCACTGTGCAATAATGTGGGCAATTTCCTCATACCCCAACATCATGATCATAATTTCCAATGAATTTGGCACATCAAGCCTGAGTACCAGAATGATCCATTTCCTGGGCAAAAATTTACAACAAATACAAAAAATGTCCCATGACTTTCCGGCGTGACTGTACATCGTGTCACACATTCGTGTGGCATCATACTTGAGCGTCGAACATTATCTCGATCTACAAGGTTGGTCGCTGCCATGACCTGCGCACCGCCCAATGTGCTGCTATATAGAGTACTCTAGATCGCTTTGGTAGGTTATTCAACATACCGTAAGATTCGCCGACCCCATAACTAACTTTTTCAATCAATAAATCAGGCGATTTCCGTCATTTAATGAAGCTATCGTATCCAGATTACGGTATTTTGAGTTATGGTAGTCCAAAATAGTGAGCAGAGTAACTGTAGTACATGTTGGGTACGGTACCTCGGGTTGATCCGGCTTGACCGCCACCCTCTCTTTTGACCCATGACCTATGGTTGCGCACTGCACAACATAGGCGCATCTACCACTGGACATGTATGGACTGGGGTCTACTCCTGACACCACTATTGTTACCCCGATCTGGGCTTCTGCAGTAGTGCCCAACGAACAATGTTTCCTAGAAGCATACTAAATAACCCCCTATTTGGATTTTGGTCATGGACCTAAGATGAAGGAGCCTTCGCAGATCCGTAATCAAAGCTTGGCCCTAAGAAACGCAATAAATAGATCGGAAGGAGGGACTGGAGGCCTCTTGTAGTCTTCTAGGCTCAAGTAACAAGCACTTACCATTAGCGGCGGCGACGGCGGAGCTTCTGCTGCAGCTCTGATGGAGGCCACTAGCAGCAGAGGAACCCCTCTCGCAAAGGCTGTTGCTCATTGCACTATAGCGACCATCTCCACTCGGAGAGAGAGACAACGAACCTGCAAGACATCAACCAATCAGTGTGTCAATCCTCCCTCCCCCTTCCTATCATAGATGAATCAAGAATGGCTTACAGGGGCTGGTTCTGGGACTGGAAGTGGCTCCCGTCGATCCTCCTCTGTATGTGGATGAGGGATACGCATAGGCTGTACCACTCCCTCCATTGCCACAGAGACGCGAATCGGCGCCCGTCGACAAACGAGGAGCGGACAGCAACGAGATTCCGCCCATCGCACCGCGCATCTCCGCAGAAGTAGAGGCACGCTGCAGACGCTGCATGTGACGAGCAGACTCGAGCTGGAGATAAGCAAGTGTCGGGACGTCATCAACAAGTCTCACCTCCTCGTAGTACTTGTTGAGCATGGAAGGAGTAAGAGTGGAAGAACGGGCGAACGGGGAGAGCAACAGATCAGAGTGGACATCACTTGCTGATAAATACTGTCTTGGAAAGATAACGAGATACTCTAATGAGCACTTCTCTCTCACAATCTGGGATGGTATGGTACCTGTGTCAGTGAGAGCAGTATTGTTGGGAGAGGGGCGACGGTGGGAAATATAGGTGGAATGGTGAGGTGTCTGCATTCTTGGTGGAGTTCACGAGTCAATGAGTTCAGGAGACCACAGATCCAAGCTTCCACGAATCGGCTCGATCGCACGAGGCAAACCCGATCTGCACAGAGTAATTTACATCACACGATGATCGAACGACAATTCAAATATGCATTCCGCGCAACAGAGAAAAAAGAGCAGACAATATTTGTGCGAATGAAACTTTGATTGCAACGAACGCGATGAGCATGCAACGACATACCCATCAGCGATGGATAATAACAGTATAACAAATAACGATGAAAGCGCCACTTTTACGGCAATAGAAGCTCAAATGGATGCATTAGCCAACTTCTGCTTGTATGAAGGCATTGGTGAAACTAAGCGCTCAAGACAGATCAAAGTTTACAAAAAACGCAACAAAAATGCAACGACATATCCATCCGCGAGACGTAATAACTTTTTTAAAAATAACAATGAGAGCGCCAATTTTACGTCAACACAAGCTTAAATGGATGTAGTAATCAATTTCTGCTACGACTAAAAATTAGTCGCTAGCATCCGCTCATCATAGAACAAAACAAGTGAATTCTGGCAGAAAAACGCGAATTTGTAAAACACGTAAAAACATTTAAAATCGCGATGACATTCCGGATATTAAAGCATGGTCTGATGGCGGACTCGATAGCGATAAATATTCCTGCTACTATGAAAAATATAAGTAAACAACTAACGAATTGGGGCCATTTAACCTTCTCTCTCCGTTCAAAAAAATGAGGGAGCGCCGTATTTTTAGACCGGGAACTGGCCAATCTACGGTAATTTTACGAAGTTTTAAGTATCGCTAACTGGTCCGCGTCGCGGTTTTCTGCCGGACTACTTTTCCACTGTTTAACGGGCCGTGAAGTGGGGAAGGCGCACAGTTGGTAAACACGTCAACGCGCTTCAGAAGTCGCCAACAACGATGCTAGCAGCAACTATTTAAGTTCTGTGCTGTCTTTCTGCGTCGTAGCAGCCGCAATTTGACCATACGCCTCAACAGGGTGACTGAAAAATTGCTGTATTTATAAAAATAGATTCAGCTCACGATTATTATGTTTCGTGAAATACAGTATGACGGTGCGCGTTGCGTGCTCGCGTTGCGACCTAAAATCCCTACGTGATTTTCTTTATGCTATTAATTTTACTGATTTTCCCCGCCCTAAGCTTTATAAATTGCTGGGTTTGCTCATAGGCATTCAAATAACTACTTTCCATACGCGTGCGTGTCTATTCTATAGTCATCACCTCATTTTTAACGGTGGTATTCGCTCAAAACAGTCTCTTCAAGATGGCGTCGCTTGCTGTTCGTGCAGCGCGCTCTATCGTCAGCCAGGGAGCCAGACAGCTCTCGACGACGTCTCAGCTGAATCATGCTAAGGACGACATCATGGAGAAGTGGGCACCCGAGAGTACGTTCTATTTATAATCCTGTAGTGTTATAGTTTTGATTTTTCCGCTTGTTTTTTTCCCAGGATAAGTGGAAAGCTGTTTAACTTAAGAAGGGAGGTTATGTCCCCGCTCTTAGTATGGGTGATGTTAATCTGCAAACATCTCTAAAATTTATTTCGTTTACAAAGCATTATGAAGCCCTAAGCCACCTTAGCATGCTCGCCATAATACAAGTGGGACCCACTACAATAGAAACTCCAGGGCGTCATATACTGCTAGCGCCAGTATCATAGAAATAAAATGTTTCGAACAATTACACCACACTTGATGAAGGGTATTAGTGGAGTGAAAATTATGAAAATTCAGGGGATATCGACCCTTGAAGTTTGCAGCTCGACTCAGGCGATCTGACGTTATCATTTTGAAATTGCCACACTTTTTCCTTGATGTCTGTGGACATTTCATTTTTCCTTATTACTTTCTCCGGGGCTGTGCACGTGCCTAAACAACCCGAAAAAATGCGTGTGGTTGAGATTCCCGGGATCTGACTCGCTATTTTCTGGACCTGGATGGACACGCCTACTTGTTGCGCTTTTTAGCGTTGTGGTGTGATCTCGCGTGTTCTTAATTTCACAATTGTTTGATCAAATTCTTAATTTTTAAATATTAAATTTGAAACGCACGGTGGCTATTAATATAATATTAGATTATTAAAATAAATTAGATTATAAAAATAAGTCCGACACCACGTCTAGGGCGCGTCTAGCGAGGTTTCTCAGCTTAAGAAAATGCTCACGCACTCGATACACGCACGCTGTTTTTTCGCGCGTTTCGTGCACGGGAGTCAGGCCTGTCCGTTTTAGTGTGCATATCGTGCCTAAGTAGTCAATTGTTGCTTTCGGAACATTTTAATAGTGCTATAACCGACTTCATTTGTCGTTAAAAAAACCGTTGGTAACGTCTAGGGCGCTTTAATAATTTATTTTTGCACCTTGAATACTTTTTTCTACTCTTATACATTGCGTATGTGCACAAGATTCAGAGTCTGATAACCTTAGCCGTGTCCTAGTTATTTTCTTTTTTAAAAGTTTATCTTCTATTGCAGAGTTCGACAAGCACTTCATCGACTACTTTAACAGACCCGAGATCGACGGATGGGAGGTCCGCAAAGGTTAGTTCCAGATGTGTTTTAATCTCACGTGTTTAGTTTGTTTGATTTGAATTATAGTCTCAAATTTTTAACTTTGCAGCACTGACCGAGCTGCACGACTTCGACGTCATCCCCGACCCTAAGGTGGTCGAGGCTGCTCTCCGTGCGTGCCGTCGTGTCAATGACTACTCGCTCACCATCCGATTCCTGGAGGCCATCAAGATCAAGTGCGGAGGAAAGAAGAACCGCGAGCTCGTCTACGGATACATCATCAAGGAGGTTCGTTTGTTTTATTTTAATTTCTCGGAGGAAAATTTTTCAAACGT
Organism: Pristionchus mayeri; assembly: GCA_036245805.1. NCBI lineage: Eukaryota > Metazoa > Nematoda > Chromadorea > Rhabditida > Neodiplogasteridae > Pristionchus > Pristionchus mayeri. The sequence goes on along the minus strand of BTRK01000003.1, from coordinate 22,641,039 downwards.
CGAAATTGCAATAGCCGTCACAATTTCCACTTTTGAAAAATTGTTCTCCGAGTGCAAAAAATTTCCTATTCAAAACAAACTAAATAATTAAACCATATAAATATGGTTTTATTGTTTAATTATTTTTGAAAATTGTTTATAGAGTCATACCATTAGTCTATCTGCGTATGGTTAATGAATATTATATATGATCATCAGTGTGCGATAATGGTGTTATTTGATGAAATATATTACGAAACACAATTTTGTGGTTTTGTATTAGCCTGAACAATTTAAATTTGAAGGGCGCAATGTTTGCATATCCACGAATCTTTCTTTCAGGTTAAGCCCGTTCTCGACGAGCTCGGAATCAACACCCCCGAGGAGCTCGGCATGGATAAGCCCGAGCTCTTCATTCCTCAGCCTGAGTACTGGTGGGAGAAGAAATGGTAGGTTAACGATATCGCTAAGCGAATGTGATCAGGCGAAATATTTAGCAATATTAAAGTTACCCAACAAGGACGAAATTGACCCATTATGTTTTGTCCTCCATCGAATAGCCGATGGTTGAATTAGTATAGAATGAATATACAACAATTCTAAAAATCAATAATAGCCTCAAGGGAAAGCCGGAAATGATCCGCGCTCTCTCACTTTTGCATAATCTCTCGTACACGCGACGGGATCAGGGTGGGATCAGGGTTTCGTCCTTGTTGGGTAACTTTAAGTGTCTAATTTTAAAAACTAAATAGTCAATATTTTTTTAGGTTCCTACTTACTACATGTTATGATTTTAAAAACAATGCTGATTGTGTAATTGCAGGTACGACGACTACAACATGGACAAGAAGGTGTTCCAATACTGAGCGATCTCTTCTCTCGTTGATATAGAGATTGTAAAGTGACGAATGTAGAAGTAAATGGTTTAAGAAATAACATTCGATTCATGCTCTGTTATCGAAAACATAACATTGTTGTTTTCTCTTTCGTAATGATTATAGAATACTGCACTTACTCAGTTAGTAAACGTGTATAGACCAGTGTGTTGAGCAAGCATTGACAATTGTTTATTCATAGGTTGAAGTCGTGATGAAACAACACATACTTAGTCGTACGAAAGAGTTCAACATGTTTGAGGAATCGCGGATTCAAGGAGTGATTGCATTACAGACTAGAAGGGATGTAGATGTGTACTCGAGTGCGGGCTGAACAGGCTGATTATCTTAGTGGTGCGTCGGATTGATTGGAGCAGTGAAGGCTTCGGCAGTCATGGGACGATTCCTGGAAAGGGAAGTGTATTCATTTGCCGATGAGATGACACGCTCGTGCACGGTGCTCGAGTTAGCAGGAAAGGGACGGGTCTAGTAGGGACAACTCACCCTCAGTTGCTCGCCCCTCCGAATCGTGCTCCTGTGTCCATGGTGAGAGCACCCGCTCCCAATCCGAACCCTACTCCCTTAGGCCCGAACTTCCTTCCATGGCACTGCTTGCAGTACAGCTCGTTCTCGTGGGGAGCACATGTGACCGAGTCAAGCATCTTGTTGCACATGTCTGCAGATTGCGGTAAATAGAGATGGACGGCTATCGATAAATGGAGGTTACGGTAGAAGTAGGGACAAGGACAAGGACAGAGACACACATTCACACGTGGTTAGAGTTGCGTGCTTTGATAGAGTGAGGACTGACGTCATGTCCACTTCAGTGTTTCCGAATCGTTCTCCGCTGTCCATAGTGAGTGCCCCTCCTCCGATTCCGAATCCCACTCCCTTGGGTCCCCATCGACGGACGTGGCATTGGCGACAGTAGAGTTCAGCTGCGTGTTCTGCGCACGAGAACGAGTCGAGCATCTTGTTGCACATTGCTGAGAGAGTACGGTAGAGAGAGGGTACTGTAGGTGTGAGAAGACCCCGATTTTTGCATCATCCCAATGTTTTGCATTTAAAAAGTACCCTGTGAAAGATTTGAAGTGGAAAGAAAATAGTGTAATGTTTGTGACTGAAGCGAATCTCGTTTTCAGATTTTTCTTAGTAGCATTTAGCATAAAAAGTGGAGATCTAATAGCACTTCCTGATGGAGATCCGGATTCTCGCGCTTAATCTCAATTGAGACGATCGGATTTCGCAGGTTGGAAGGAGGGAGAGAAGGATTGTTTGCACAAAACAATCACCAGGGGGCAAGAATAAGGAATAGAGAAGAGATGGAAAGAATATCTCGTAATTCTCTCCCTTCTTTCTCAACTTTGCATTCTCAAGCATCGACTGATGAATCAGATTTGAATTCTGCGAAATGCGTGCTGATGACGGTATCGGAAGTGTGTAGCAGCTGCTTGAGCTGCTCTCGTTTTCTCTAGTCGACGAAAGAGAAGGACATCAGAGATGGGCTAACTAGCTTCTTGTTGTTGCGAATGAAGAGAAGAGGGGAGGGATTGGAGAGGGAACGAATGACTTCATTCACGTTTCCTCCACTTCAAGTTAGAAGGGAATAATAAGTGAAGCAGGAATCGATTAGTCTCTCCTGAGATGAGAGCTTTCCTCTTGAGAGATCCGCCTTTTTGCAATGCAAACTCAGATTCGAAACACTCACGTTTCATTTTAATCCCCCCTCCCCGAAATCTTCTACCGAGAATTTATTTCCCAATTGAATAAGTCATTTTTCTCAACATAATTACTCTGAAGATTCTCTAATGACAGTCAGTTGCTATCTACAGTAAATAGAGAAGCCAAGCTACCAATCACACTCTGATTAGCCGGAAACACGGAAAGCGTTACGATCTGCAGAGGCAGACCAAGATAGGACAGGGACGAGTACCGTAACCTTCTGAAAGTAATCGATAACTGACTGCACTTGAAGCACATCTTGTGCCACTTGTATCCGCCTGCGCTCATTTCCTCTGCAGCGTAGACTGATTTGCCGCACTTGGGGCACTTGGGATGTTCGACGGGCTTGAAGGGCATGATGGAAGTGCGACTGAAAGGGAGGAATCAAGGGATCGAGGGATCAAGGGGAATCGCGAACTGAAACGAAATCGAGGAGAAAATGGTGAGAAATGAATGAATGGAGGACGAGATGGCACTCGACTCGGAATGGGATCGTGTCCCTATCCTAGAGGGGGGATGGCTCATCTTAGTGGAGAGGGAAGAGGGTGGAGGGGGCGGGAGAGAGAGAGAGGTGATCTGTCTCTCATCTGAACGGGAAGAGTGAGGAGAAGGGGAGAAGGCGGGGATGGCAAATACCTCCCGATCCCCTCACTCTCTTACTCTCACTCTTTCTTCTCCTTCTGTTTTCTGGCAGGATTACGAAGGAATCGCGTGCGAACTGAGGAAGAAACAGTGAGTAGGAAGAGAGAGAGAGAGGAGAGGATGGGATGGCTGTAAGGACATGACTCTATCTACTCTCAAGAATGGAGTGGAGATCTTTCTTCGGGGATCATAATTGGCAGTCATCCAACTCGTCTCTTGCCCTTCCCTCTTCTCCGCCCCTTCTGGGATGGAACTGTGAGAGTGGAGTGATTTCCTCTCCAGTCCGTAGTAATGTTGCCCTCCCCACTCCTCCAGATGGTTTGGTCAGTCTTCACTCCTGAGTGTATCCACTCTCCACTCCGAGGTCAACGACAGTGTAAAGAAGAGAAGAAGAAAAGGGGAGAAGGGAGAGCGAAGAGCCACATAGAACAGTGTAAGGAGACAAGGGGGTTTCCAGACTGTAACCACACCAATCAATTCGCACTTTCGAATTTCGTAGTCGACAAGTACGCGATTACACAATCAGTTGACTCAGACGTAGGATGAAAGCAGACATTGGCGAAATCTCATCATTCCTGAGTGAGTCACTCGAACTTCCGCGAAATGTGTGTTATTCGAGAATGACGCCATCGAGTGCAACTCAACAACAAAACGGAGTTTATCAATATGAAGGGAATATCTAGTGCGTATCACAGACAATGAAGGGCTACCGGAAGAAAGTCATGGCTCGTAATACTGTACTAAGATGGCATGAGGAGGATGACCGAGAGGCGATCCTTAGGCGACCCATGTGAGTAGAGAATAGCCCACTAAAGGGAGCACTATGTTGTCTACATTGGCAAGGAATGCTTCTAGTGCAGCCAGAACAAAGGAGACTACGGTAATGGGAAGGAGGGAGAGGTAGGGAGAGGCGGTGTAGGGACGAATGAGGAAGAGACCAAAGATCATCGACAGGAACATCCCCACCGACCCCTCGACGGTCTTGCTGCGACTGCAAAATACTTATTGCCGTAGAGCAAAAATGTGCGAATGAGAACAAAACACGAAAGGTTGATCTTGGATGTCTCTAGTAGTCGGTTAAGTTCCTCACCGTGGCCATCGATTCCTTCCCAGAGTACTTCCCACCAGAGCAGCCATCGAATCACCCACTCCCACTGAGATTACTCCTGAAGGGAATGATTACTCCTACTCTCCACTACTTCGAGATACCATCTTCTAATAAGATAGTCATACTCGATTGAGACCAAAATAACCGTTTTTAGAACGTTCATCTCAACTTTTCATGTCTGTATAAAAAAATTGGGTAAATATTTTAAAAAATCAAAATACCGGCAAAAAGCTGAATGGGAGGAGCAACCGATGGAGGAGGAGGAGAGTGGAAGACGAGAGGGAGGAAGACTCCTACGAGAAAATGTATCGATTATGAATTAGTATGCACCTACGAATGCAAATATGCTATCACACTTAACGTCGTGTATTTTTTCAATCATTGCAGTAAGTAACTACTGTAATATAGTGAATGAAGGTGGTGGATACCTGCGAGAAGGAAGAGTGGAGTGAGGAGGAGATCTCCGTCCTGATGGTCTCGGAACACTTCCAGATATCGATTGAGTGGCTCTCCCCAGGGAGGAACCGAGTGGTAGCGAAACAGCTGTACATTCAATATTCAAGTAAAGGAAATAAGATTGGAGGATGCTCCCATACTTTGGATGTTCTCTTACCTCTAGAATGGTGAATATACTGAGAAGGAGTGCTGCAGAGAGGGCGAGGAGAGGGCCATCGATGAGCAGACCAGAGATGAAGACGAGCGAGAGAGTGAGATGGAAGAACTACAAGAGAACAAAGATCAATCTACACACATCCATCACATTCATCAGTAATTCAAATATTCGACTTCTTGTATTAATTGAATGCCCATCTCTCCTGTACCTTCCGATGAACACTCGAGCTTCTTCCTGAGTGGGAGACGAAAATGACGAATAGAAGGGTGGCAGTGAGATTGAGGACCCAGAAGAGGAGAAGGAGAGATCGACGGGAACTGCATAGGATCATTCACTAATTCCATTATATTTATTCATAATTTGTTTTCTATAAAAGAACAGATCGTGAATTTCTGATGCATATCTCGCACAAATGTATGAATGTTCCGATTATATGATGCTTCGTGACAAAATTGAAAGAAAACAAGAACTGACTGATCGATATATCTCGGTTCGAGAAGAACTTGGTAGAAGTGCGTGAGGAGATTGAAGGGACTGATACCAATCAGAGAGGAGTATACCACGAAGGCCCCTCCCACCTAAAATCAATCGATATTTCACCCAACAGCTTTACGTGTTTCTGCCTGATCTTCAGTGGTATTGAGCTCATTGCACATAGTAATACGACCAAACCTTCGTATTATGGTTTCTTCAGGATGTTCTTTGTATTATGTAATATTTTGTATACTAATAACTTTTATATTCATTTTATTCCATTCATTATATTGGCAACCTGTACAATAGAACTTTATGAAAATGACTAACCACTGCAACAAATGCTCCATTGATCAATACAGGGTGCCTACTCAGAACTCCCGCAACGCCGACGAGGATTACGGTAGACGACCATGCGACCTCCACCAAATAAGGATGGTAGCTGGTCATTTACCGTATCTAGGAAGATCATTAATTGGTTGTAATGTTCGGCCTATATTTTCATGGACAATAACACTCTAATGATTCACCATGGGTAACTCTAGTCATCCGATGCTTCTCTCGTGCTGACATTCACGATGATAATTCATATGCCTATCTATGCACACTCACTCTTCATCTTACAGACTCTTTTGCGCTCTCTAGCATACGGAAAAAAGCAAGGCAAAGGGAGATATAAGCGTCCCTTTTCCCTACTTTTAACAAGAAAAAAACATGTAATAGTGAGTTGCATCCAGTGAGAGATAGTGTAGGGGGGGGGGGGGTAGAAGATGGAAGATCTCCCGAAAGATTGGAGATCTTGCTATGGAATTAGGAAGGCCTCTTTCTCTTCAAATCGACTCTCACTTATCATTATTGCACCTGCGAAATCTCTCACTAAATCACCGGAAACAAATCAAATTATCCGATGTGGTCTACCATAATCTCCAGGAGGGGCTAATATATTCCAAAGATATCTACGAATGTCGTGATACATCTTAATCTGCCTCTGTTTTCTCCCAACGATTCGGAAAGTTCTTTATTCAGTTAGGTATGCATTTACAATCCATCTTCTCACCCATTCGTTGAGTGATCTCGCACACTCCGATTGGTGAGAGAACTAAGAGAATGGAGAAAGATGGTAGGTGCAAGTGCATTATTACTGCGTTTAGAGAGAGAGAGCACTCATATTTCCACCTTTTACAACGGAAAGTCACGAGATAAAAAGGGAGAGAAAGACTCAGTCAATCGATATGTTGGGTTTATGTTAGCTCAGATTACGGTAGCAAGTCGATACGTTCGATGGGGAATACTCTCAACCTTTCTAGATAAGTATATTCATATTTACTGTATAAGCCACTATACATCCATGATTTTGAGTGGTAAGCTTAAATGAAGGGGATTAAGGGGAAGGCGGAATTGCATTTAGAAAGTTAGCTAGTTCGAGATGGGAAGTGAGGGTGTCTACGATGTCTTCCATTAAGGGATTCGTGTATTCGGGGAGGGGAAGGGAGAGGAAGGGAGTGATGGAAGCATCGAGAAGAGCTCTCGACTGGAGGAGGAATGCAGCAGAGAGGGGCAGTGAGGACAGCAGCGAGTCAGAACAATCAATCAGTCTGCAATTCACGAGGTTACGGTTCCAGTAACCCTGGCGAATAAAACAACATGCATTGGAATGAACATAAGGCACTATGATCAAACCATTTTCAGTGAACAAATATATTTTTCAATTTCATTTGTGTTTCCACAAACAATTACGATTGTTGTTATCAAAGGGTCTCATCGAAATACGATGAGCCTTGAAGATCTCCCCCATCAGACATCTTCACTATGACAACCATTCATACTCTAATTCACTTCTCCCCCAGCTTCACCCACTCTCGTCTCCCCTCCCCTGTCATTACCCTTCCAATCAACATCCTGCTCTCTCATTACCTACAAATTGCCCTCAGGTTCTTCGTCTCTCATCCCACAGGCACTCTCTTTATCAACCCTCCCTCGCTCCCCTACCTTCTAGCCCCGTTCCATAATCCCCCTCTCTCTCCCTATCATTAGCTTCTCCCCATCTACAGTAGTCCCCCACCAGACTTTTAATTTCATAATACCGACCTCTACGTTTTCTGTAATCCACACTTTCAACAGCTGTTTACAAATAAAAAATTTAAAAAATTCGGATACATACAGACATTCATTGCTGAACAAAATTGAAATAAAATTCGAAAATTTTCATGCAGAATGAACTCTCGCCCATTTAATTTAAAGCCAGAGGAAAGTTCCATAAACGAGAAGAGAGAGAGCAGAACTCCGCAAACTCTTTGGTCTCTGCCACTCTTTCCTTCCCCTTCTCTCATTCATACTTAATGTCCCTCCTCTCATCTACATCCATCCACACTCACACACACATACACAATCTATACTCTCGACTCGATAAAATAACTGCGAGCATGACCACGAAAGGAAACATCACTTTATTACAGAGCAGGACAATCGTGGACGGGCAATCTTCGTGACTTCCATACCTCTCTTTCAACTGTTCATCGATAGTCTCTTCTCCCGCAACAACTTGGATGCACTGGTGTTGGATGGCGGTGACGATTTTGTCAAGAGTGAGGGTGTGCCTCTCCTCCTTCTCTTCCCTCACTCCATTCTGCGTCTTCACTTCCTCGTGCTCCTCTTCCTCCTTCCTTCTATTCCTCACTTCCTCCATGGACGAAGATGCCTGAACCACTTGTGTACCATTCCCCCCCCCCCCTCAGCTTCATCATCACACCATGGTCACCTAATAGGTCATCACAGCATCGAAATCCAAGTCGGTCATCCTATTCCCTCTTCTTCTCTTTCTCCCTCCTCGGCTCCAAAACGCCAAAGTTGACCATGTGGCGCATTACAACTTTGCGATAGGCGACGAGGGGACAGAGGGAGGATGGAAGAGAGGCAGAGATTGGATAGGGAGAGCGGAGGGGGACGAGTGATCCTGACAGCTTTAGGACAGCCAAGATATGAGCTCCCTCGATGAAGAACTATCTTAGTTGTTATAGAGGGCTAAAAGCATCTCTAATCTAAATTGAGGCCCTCCAATACTGTTTCCTCTTTCTCTCTCAAGACTGCTCTTCATTGCTTTCTCCGTCTCCTCCAGATCCTAGCCCCTCTAGTAGGGCTCATCCCCTTTTTTCTTCTTCTTTCTGCTAACAAGGGCACAAAAAGGGGTAGCTCTTCCCTCCTCTTCATCCTGCTCATTCCATTCCCAATTCGATTTGGGTGAGGGTATTCCAGGGGAGGAAGGAAAGCGAGGGGGCGTCCTAGAATGGAATGGAGGTAACCACCTAATGCAGAAATCAAGAGGGGGGAGACTCCTACTCATACCACCTACTCATTCAAGCCATTGAGGATCCAGAAATACACAACGCCCTTAGGGGAAGGGAGAAAAGAGAATGAGAGGGAGAGTAATTACTGCACTACTGCACGACGAACATTCCTATTTTCTTCTTCCTGCCTGGGTCTCGAATGGTTTCGCACCTCTCTTTTCTCTTTCGCACTTCCCTCGTCTCTCAATCAATTCATACACCTCTCCAAATTCAAACTGCTCATGTATAGACAAGATAAATGGAAAGACTGAAAAATGCGCTCGGTAATTTAATAAGGTCTATCACGATTCCATGGGTGCTTGTGGGTCGTCCATCATATTCTCAGGGTTCTGCACACCCGGTGATCCCCTCGCATGGCCCCATTAGCTGCCTTCTCATCGCCTTTCTAGCCGGCGCAAGCGAAAGTATTGCCCAGCCTTGTGTACCAGGTTAAGACTGTGGCAAGAAATTCACTTAGCCGGCAGGCCCTGACGAGAGGGTCGATGAGGAGGCTGCACCACCCCACTCACCTCCTGCGTTGTCCTGTTCTCGTAGATGAGGTCATCAAGGGAAGAGACGGTCGACTGGGTGAGGTCACGAGGGTCCAGAAGAGTCTCGAGAACTCTCTCGAGGGATGGAACTGCCTTTCCACGAGAGAGATCGGAACAGATCGAGGAAAGGGAAGAGAGCACTCGAGGGGACGATGAGAGCAGCAGCGAGTGCAACTGACGAGACTGGAAGGAAGGAAGGAATCGAGGGAGGAGCATCCTGACCACGCCCCCTTTCGGAGGGGGAGAGGGGGGAGGAGGGAGGGGGGGGGAATACTACCTGGGGATCGATATGGAGGTCCCCTAGGTGATAAGCTGCGACGAGAGATAAGAGATATGAGAAGGAGGAAAGACTACTAACAGCTTCTCCCCACTACTACAACTCCGTCTGAATTTGTAGTCAGGGAGAGATAGCAAGACTCCGCCCATCACTAGTCTCCTTTCCACGAGGGATTTAAGAGTCATAGATTGAAAATATCTTGAGGTATGTTCAGCGAAAACGAATTCCGTAGCGAGATGAGAGCTATACTTTGGAAGATGAAGTGGGGGGAGGGGGGGGGGGGGTATCAATGGATCGTAAACTGGTGGAATGGACAGATGCTTCTCGTCCCTCGCTCTCCTCTTTCCTTCTCCAAAGTACACCTTTTTTCTCTCATTTCCAAATGCACCTGTTATCGGGATAGAGCGAGATTTAGTTGCCTCTTTCTCGAAGTACAGTACCTTTCCCCCATGGAGTTACAGTATGCTCACCATGGTGTGTTCCTCTGTCTCCCTGTCTGCTCTCCTGAGGAGTATCGTCAGCTGTGTCCTCTGTGCTGTGAGTGCCTCTTCGATCCTCGTCAGTTGTCCCTCTCTAGAGAGTGAGTCCATCGTGGAGAGAGGAGGGCCGGAAGGGGTGGGAGGGAGGGAGAGGGGAGAGGGAGGGAGGACGGAGGAGGATCCACCAGGCAGCGTCCTCTTCCGAGAGAGAGCAGGACTCTCCAGCTGACGACCACATGCCCGACAGCAGTGCTCGAACTGCAATTTGAGATTCCGTCGATGAGGGACGAGTGATGGACTTACGATCGTTAGTCAAATCCCCACACGACATTCATAGGAGTGGAGACATGCGATAAACACGGTAAATAAGAGCCTAACATGCATTGAATTGTGTGGAAGAAAGCAAGTGAATACTGCACAAATGTAAACGGAATACACTGTTTACAGCATATGAGCATTGAAAAGACATAAAATGAATCGGAAAACAAGACGAATATTAAAAATAGGAGAATTTAAAAGGTTGACATGCTCAATTTAAAAGGTTGACATGCTCATCAATTATTTCTTCATCAAAAATGCGCGTAAATATTCTTAGAAATATCTCGAGAGGAGTTGCTAGAGTTCTACGAAAATTGCTCCTAAAAATACTTGAAAGAGTGGATGTTAATTGTAATAGACCAATTTTTAGATTTAAAAAAAAGCACGGCTATACTAACATGGGATACCCCCTCTCGGCTTAGAGGATAACCGAAAGTTGAACTTTTACACATTTATTGTATTGTTTTGCTATCAATTACGACACAAAAACATAGAGGTAGGTTTGAAGTTGCACATCAATGACTATATTTACTTTGTTACGGAGATGGATATGACACAGAATCCGCCATCTCCGATGTTCACTCCACTCCATTCCGTCTCTCTCTTGTCTCTCTCTCTGCTCACCTCTTGGTTGACCTTCTCAGCCTCTTCGAATCTATGGAGCATCTCTTCGTCCTCAGTGGTGGGTGTCTCTCCACTCGCTTGCAGGGCCTCCAATCTCTCGCGCATCTGAGTCAGGTGTCTGAAATGCAACATTCCTTCCATCTATTCAATGCATGAACTGAAGACACGGTGCCTTATATCTCAATGACTTCTTTTCGTTCATTTTAAAAATTAAAAATGTGTGTACTCTTTTGCATCCGAGATAAAATAATGACAATACTCTTTTAAGTCTATTTTTGAAATTAGAAGATTTTTTTAAATATTTAATTAGGTAAAAATAATTATCGTGAATGTTCTGACTTGAGACTCATGCTGGCAGCGGCGAGATTCAATTCGATCTCCTTCCTCGTCCTCTCCGCCTCCTGCTCCTCCTGCTCCTCCTGCTCCTCCACTCTCAACGACGTCCCTGCAAATACTCCCCCGTGAAAGGAAAGGAACGGAATATACTCAATTGGAATCAAATGATGAATATTGGATCCCTTATGAAAATGAATTCCTACCTTTCTCAACTCCATTTGTCTCATTTTTCGCCTCCTCTTGCTGTTGGGAGATTCCAGAGAGAATGCGACTGCAAGTAGTTTATTTCATCTCGATCATTCGAAATTGAGGTTCTATTACATAACTGGACCTCACAAAAATGATACCCGTGAAACAAATGTATAAAACAAGAGTTAATTTCTGGTTAAAGATCCTATCATCTTCCTTACCGTATCTCGCTCATTCTCTCCTTCCTCTTCTCCATTGCTGCCAATTTCTCCCTGATCTGCTGAGCTGCACCCTCTCGACTGGAATTAGTCAGGTTGTCGAAGTTGGTGCCATTCGGACGAAATTGGGGCGACACAGCACTATTTTTGAAGCAATTCGATATAAATCAGAAAAATACGAGAGGTCAAAGGGGTCTACTGGAGACGAGATGAGACAACAATTGATTGATCAGTGCATCTCCCTGGCTATTCACCACATGTCCACTCCCATGAGATTGAAGGAACCATTGATTGAATCACATTAACCACATTCACTAAATCTGCAAGTCAAAGATGAGAACTTCAAAAGATTAGGGCATAATTGGAAAACTAATAAGAGGGCGGTAGTAGAACGGGGATGATTTGGTTGGCGGGTGCCTCTACTCTACTTCTGCCTCTCTCTCTTCCTCTTTCTTCCTCTCTCTCAGACAAAGCGGCGTGTTGAGTCAAGAGAGAAGAGAGATCAGACTGACTGCGGATCAGAGAACTCATCTGATCCATCTCTCCAAGTAATCAAAGGGAATCAATGAGCATCGCCTTTGAAAATAATCCTCTGCTCTTCTTCAACATTGTACATACTCCATTTTGTGGACTTTTTTTCGATACAGTTTTCACTTCTCAATTCCGTGTCGATAGTCAATCCATTATTCTGCTCACCGTTTCCTCTCTGCATCAACTCTCGCTCTGATCTCTGTCCTCCTCTCTTCCAGTGTCTTCTCTCGCTCTTCATCCGCCTTAAAATATCATCGTGGTTGCTTCTTAACGAAAACACTGACCCAGCAACAACCAAGATAAAATGCGAACCTGTTTCTTCTTCCTTTCCTCCTCCTCCTCTTCTTCCTTCGTCCTCAGAGGAGGAATACGCGCTGATTCGTCCACTTCGATCTCAAGATTATTTTATCGTTCATTTATCCCGGACCCAATTCCTAGGGGGTTCAAAGATGAGTTCTCACCTCAGCTCCGTCTTCCTCTCCCTCGCATTCCTTCTTCACTACGCTCTTCCTCAACTTCTCCAACTCCTTCTTCTTCTTCTCCATCGATTGCTTCTCATTCGCCACTACAATTACGCATTTCCGCACAGGTTAATCAATCTTTCTGTCTCCACAAATAGGCTAGTCCGATCGCGAGATTCTCTACTTCATCCAAAGATGGGCGTGGAACTCGAAGTGGAACTAAGACTCGATTTCACCACTCTAAGTGGTTGTATTACCTTCCTTCATGGCCTTCTCCCTCTCCTCGATGACGACTCTCGCAGTCTCCGCCTGGACTGCACTCGCGTCCTCTCTCGCTTGCTTCAACGCCACGTGCTGAAAGAGACTCCTTGAGACGAGCTTCCATCTATCAATTATTCGTCCAATACTCTCATTGAATACTCCAACTGGCCTTGCTCTTGCTCATATTCAGTTTGGCGACGAGTTGTTCATTGACCATGGAAGCAGCGAGTGCAGCAGTCTGCATCTCGGAGATCTCACGGAGAGTCGACTCCATCTGAACTACCAACTGTGCAAAGTGAACGCAATACTGTTTCACCTGGTGATATGCAAAACATTTATATAATTTATAAAAATGTGGTTTTAGGAATACGTATTGTTTCCAGAAAAGAAGTTTACTCACCTCTTTTTTGATGTCCTCTCCATTCTCTTCTTCCTTTTCATTTTGCTCCTTCTTCACACTAGTGCTTCCCTTGAAATTAATACAATATTTTGCGACAGCTCCACCCACTCTAATACTTGTAAAACTAAGGTGCTCGTTTCTAAGAAGCCCCCCCCCCCCCCCCCAAAGAAAAACGAACGTTGCCCTTCTTCTCGATGATCTCCTTTATCTCACTGGCGACATCTTCTGATGCCTTCCCGTGGATTTCCTGCAGAGGAAACCTAATTAGGGGAAATAAAAAAACAGAGATGCCACATTCTACTACTTAGGATTCGTCAGGTTGTATTTTGTTCCGATACAATTACCAGAGATCAAAGATCATTCTCACTCACTGCGATATTGGTGAGAATCTCCATGTACTCTTGTTCCTGGGCGGAGATCGAATCGAAGGCCGCCACCAGTTTCCCGATCAACTCCTTGTCTGGCTGAAATTAAAGGATGATCTCACTCCTTTCACCAGTCCCAGATACATTCTTCACTTCCACGTAGACTAAACTTTGCCATGTACCCCATTACTGACTATATCTATGTTCTCTTCCCCTTCAGTCTCCTCCCCACCTCGTCCATCTTGCTCAACTGCTGCAGAGTAGCGAGGATCTTCTCCTTCTTCTCCTTAATCGTCGCGATATTCTGCTTCACGAGCGGTCCTCTGGCTAACTTCAAGTTGATCTTTGATCTTTCGTTCATTTCCTTTTCACTCACCAAATTATCATCTGAGGTGGGCGCGGAGACTCCATTGGAGGCCATTTTCCTCCTTCTTCAATCCAAGTTATTGCTTCACGGATGAACACACGCCGACAACACGTAATAATCGACAGAGGGAACACGACGATGAGAATATCGAGACTGGGAAGCTATCTGCTAAGCTCACCAAAAACGGCCAGCTCACGGTTGAGAGTGAGATCGAATGGCTTACTCGCGCTCTGGAGGATCAATAGGAACCTTGCCTGTATGGGCACACTGACACCGATCGAGAGAAAGCGGACAATTCCCATAGAGAGGTAGAGACAGAAAGAGCAAACTGGCCAGTCTAGATAGTGCTGGAAAGGAGGAGAGACTATAGATAGGGAAGAATGGAGGTGCTGTGACCAGTCCCTCTAATTCCTCCCTGCTTCGAATCGTCACTGCAAAAAGAGACTGGCGCACTCTAATCCTGAGTGCTATCTGTCCCAATCAACACGTCGCCCACTTAGGGAGTGAGTAATCAGCGGAACCCGAACAAGGGCGAGGCCACTTCTTACCAAAGGGATATTTGAATCAGATAAACAGAGATTCTAATCCCATTAATCAACACTTTGTATTACGAGTAAAGTAAATTGTATGCCAGAATAAGAATGAAGGAACGTCATAAAGTGCTAAGCGAAGGGGACTCGTAAAGGGGAAGAGTTATTAGAGTGAAATGGGAGCATGGGGAGGGGAAAGATATTAGAGATCACTGGACAACGAATAAAACCCTATCAAACGAATATCAACAACAAACACCGAGTTAAACTAGTACACGAGTATCTTACAGAGCTAAGAGAGAAACGGTAATCCATTGGAGGATTGGAAGAGGAAACGGGTGATGAGTAACAATAACCTTGAGAGTAGTACGATTCCCGAATGGAGGTAGAGAAAGAGAAGAGGTAGGAGAGAAAGAGGGGAGGGGGTGGGTGGACAGAGGGAGGAGGAAGAGGTGGGAGGGGTATTCCCGATCGTTTCCATACCATCAGTTGGCTATCTGATAAGCGATAGTGCATACAGATGGGAGAGGGAGGAGAGGGGAGAGGGGCGGGGGAGGGGGATGAAAAGGGGGAAGACTGCTATCGAGAGGGAGGGAAAACTCACGCTTCCGTCCACTCAATGGGTGCGCGATCTGAAAGTCAAACAGTCGCCTAACAACCTCCGATTATTCGATTACAGTAAGCTAACAAAGCTTGTCTACTAGTGAACCCCCGCCAAGTTACAGTACTCTCCCACTCACCTACCGTACTCCTCCCTACGCAGCCCACTCGAAGTAGTTGCACTTGTCGGGTGCACCCATCGGTTTGTTGCACGTCCAGAACTGTCTTCCCTTGTTCGGACCCTCCTGCAAGAAGAGAACATTTCTTCAATTCTGGACAGTCAACAATGGAAGGAAAAGTACTATTCATCCATTCCTCTCTGATCCAACACACATCTTGTTTTAGTTCGTTTGTCAGTACCGAACGTTGAATTGAGGCAGTAACAAAATCAGGAGTGTAATGAGAGAAGCGTACCTTCTGCACTGTCCTCAGTGTGCTTCCAATGCCGCACATGCACGGTTTCTGGTCATTTGTCACGGGCGGAGCTCGTGGGAAGGCCCCGCCCCCTCCTGCACCACCACGGCCTCTGAAGAAACGCATCAGTCCTACACAGTTTAAAACTATTCCGCCCATTTTTTAAAACTTAAAAAAACTATACTGCCAGTACGATCTCAAATTAATCTTTCTGCGTGATATCATGGACAATACGCATGGATTTGGCCGACCCCTTCATATAGCAGTGCGTTCACCTCGTAGCTCCTCCACCTCCAGCTGCAGCATTCGCTCCCCTTCCCCTTCCTCTTCCTCTCCCTCTCGTACTCGCTGCCACTGGAGGAACTGCATTCGTAGGAATCTGCAGAGAAAGCATCAACAGACTGGAACTACAAATAGGCATTTTCATGGCAAAAGGCAATGGTTCATTCTCCCCCCTTCCTCTTCTTTCTTCTCTTCCCACCTGGGCGACGACACTCGCTCCTCTTCCCCTTCCTCTTCCTCGACCACGAGGAGCTCCGCCTGCAGTGAAGACAACCCTCTTCCTGGTCCCTCCTCTCCCACAATTTATAGTTTATTAGTATTATTTTCTAAAAATAAGACCATATCATACCAGCCACAGCGGGTGCTGTTGCTGCCAAAGAAGCGTTCGAGTCCATGTATCTGCAATATAACACTCAACAGCGAGGACTCCATAGATCTACTACGAAAAGCTATTTGCAATTTAAAAACAATCACTGCATATCCTTGGTAGTCCGACTGACCGATTGAGAGTGGCAGAGATTAGATGCTGATTGGCCTCCGACTGCACGAAAATGGCACGATACTTCCCCAGCTGCTCCTCCAGCACTTCCTCAAGGGGAGACTTCCTACTTATCAACTGCTCCAAATATTGTCCAAATATGTCACTCCCGTCTTCTCTTCCTCTCCTCACCTGCTTGGTTCTCTCCCCCTTGCAGATTGCCTCCAGCTGCTTCTCCAGATCCGCTCGTAGCTGGGGTTTACTCATCGCGTAGCCTGAATGAAGCATCTGATCGGTATTCAAAGGCACTCTAGTCGTTCTCATTCCATCTGTTCCACTGCTGCTCACCCATCTCATCGTAGGCGTCCACGAGTGCCAATCCGAGGAATCCAGGCAGGAATCGACCATCTGGCTGCACTCCCACGTACTTTCGCTCCTACAAAACGATGGTACTTCGTAAAAATAGAGAAACAAACACCTCTTTGCATACCTTGATCTTCTCGATGTGCTCGGCGTGCGTGGCATCAGTCCCGATGCCATACTTATCCATCAGACTGATCAGATCAGCTGCAGAGGGAGAACAGTACAACTATAGATAAGAAAATACTTATGAAGAAAGTTAATTCGGAATCTTGAACATATGCATTCGTCCTTCCCTCTGACCTTCATTGAGCAGCAGGGGGGCAGTCGTCTCTCCATCGGCGATTCGCAGCATGAAGTCCGTTATTTCCTGAGAAACAAAACATTGAGTTTATGTGCGGAATTTTTACTGTAGCAGAAAGATCACGAAGTAAATCAATATTTCCATTGAAGATAAACGATTAAATATGGCGACATACCTCTCCTCGAGTGAATCGAGGCAACTGCTTATCCGACCACTTGTCGTACGGATACACCTGAACAAACATCACTGGCTAGTTATTTCTTAAAACTTCAGATTGAATCGAATCATGCAGAGAGAAGAGGCACGATCTCATTCAACCCTTCATCTGCAATCCCTTCCTCTCCCTCACCTCCATGTATCCTTTGTCCTCGATTTGCAGTCCCGTGGCCACGAATTTCTCCTCGCCAACCATCAACTGAGGGAAGAGATCAGTGATTAAACATATTCTTCCCAGCCCATCTAGTGAATTCACTGCTTACATTTCCATTCTCTCCCGCACCATCATTTTTTTCTCTGCCACACACTCTACTCTCCTCACCCTTCTCGTTCTTTCGCGCCACCCTTCATTCTCTTCTCTCATTGTTCACATTACTCTTCATGCGCCCACTACTCTTCTCTCCCGTCTGTCACATGCCGATGTAATGTGTGCGACTCTTCGCGCGCAGGGATATCTGCCCGGTTAGCTCAGTCGGTAGAGCACCAGACTCTTAATCTGGCTGTCGCGGGTTCGAGCCCCGCATCGGGCTGCAGACGTTTTGCCGACTTTTACTATCGAATTGTTGAACTTGAGGTAATTTTACCCACCGTAACTTTGGTTTCCTGTCCCTTGGCGTCCCATGAGCAGCAGGCGAGGAAGTGACGGACAACCAACTCGTAGACCTGCCACTCCCGCGGCTGAAGATTCGCCTGAGGGATAGGTTAATTAGTCACTGGAGAACACTAACTTGTAAGTTAAGAAAATGGTCTTAAAACCGAAAGTACGATTTTCTAATAAATTAAATTTGTTGGCTTCAGGGGAACCATCACCAGCACTCGCTTACTTGTGTAGCGTGTTTGAGCGGATGGATGGGAGGATGCGCCTCGTCACTCTTGTTCCCATTACGAGGATTAGCACCCCTGCATTATCACACATCACTTGCTGTAGTCATTCCCTAGATCTCTAGTCTTGGCGAGTGTACAGTACCCCTACCGTGTCCCTCCTTTCCGAACCTCTGGCCGATCTCAGCAGCGAATGCTCCCCATTGCTGATCTCCGTTGTGGAGAGCGACGAGATTGTTCAGGTTGAAATCCTTCGGGAATTTGTTCGTCTCTGTCCTGCAAACTTTACAATTCTATTCTGTGTATATCATTCCGTGCGATATCATCGCCCATTCGAAGCTGTTAATCACTTGCTCCGCGCACGAATATCACACCATCTCGATGAGAGTAACAGAATGGTCTACTCCGTGCCTGGGATAGCTGATCCATCCATTGCTGTACAGCTTCTCAGCTATGGACATCACTTCCTTCGCAGACATCTTCAGTTTCCGCACTCCCAGCTTCTCCAGTTCGACCTGCAAGGACCAGTATGCACAGTGCCTCTGCTATTCCAACTACCGTATACCTTACCCCTACTTACAGTATCGAGTGCGGTGGGTCTCCATCGGCTCTTCGGCTTCTTCGTCACTTCCTCGACGATTCCCCTTCCCTCGTCTCGACACTCATCATACAATACCTCAAGGGAGATGCATGAAAGTGGAATGCAGAACAAATAACTAGTCAATTTATAAATATCGACGATTCAGCAATGCTTCTCTATTTATGTAGTCCAAACTGACATCGACTGCTTCGTGATTGAACAGCCTCACTCGATCCCATGCGAATTCGACCTGGAGAAGGAGGTGTCATTCATACCCCCCCCCTTCCATCCCTCTCACCTTCATCCCTTCTCTCGTTACTTCCACTATCAGTCTCCAGTATGGTTCGGGGATGAATGATTCGATCTCCTTGTATCTCAACATTTCAACTTCCGAAATGCGATCATTCAAATATATAAATGACCATGAGATAGTATGAAGACTGTAAATTATCCCCTCGATCTCACCTCTCCACGACGAATCCCAGCGTGGGAAACTGGCAGGAACCGTAACTGACCACCTGCAATCGATTATCGATTACGAGTAATCGATAACTGGAAATGAGATCATCGGAAGCGCTAATGACCTACCTGCTTATCCCCCGACGCGAATAGTCTGCTTCTTCTCTGTAGATGGAGAGTCTGCAGTCGAGTGAATGCCGCCCCTGGCAACAATCCAATTGCATCATCCCCACGAAATGGCCAGATTGATTCTTGATCTTACCTTGAACATGCCCTCTTCCCTCTCTGCACCATTTCTGCCCTTCCCCTCCTCACCCCTCAGTCTCTCTAACCCGGCGCGACTAGAGCGCGCCCTCTCGCCCTCCTATATAGTCCCTCGTTTCTCTCGCCCTCTCGTGTGACGGGAAGGAGAGCACTCGCAGGCACCCACCGACCCCCGTGGTCGTCCCCCCTCCCTGTGAGCGAAAGTCCCTGGACCGCGGGCCGAAAGGGCCATCCCCTACGAAGGGAGACCCATTGAGGGAACTCGTCGAAGCAAAGTGACGCTCTTCTCCCATTCAACCATGGAACAGCATAGGGCTTACTCTCGTGTCACATCTCACTTTTGCAATTTGGAACGGGAAATGTAATCGAACATGATCATTTTGATCTTCCAAATTCTAATGTGAGATGGAAGGTCCCCTTACTCTCTAATCCCTCGATTGTCTCACCAATCCTGAGATCGAGTTCGCTTCTACAATCAACGGCATCCACAATTCGCTGGTCGAGTCTCCCCAGATTCTGAATGGCGCGATTGATTGCGGCTGATGTGACTTCGGAGAATCTGCAATTCGATCGATTGGACAGTCACATCCATTCTCTTCCACCCCCCCCCCCCTTCCTCACTTTGCCCTGTACACGTCGAGATGTCGATTGCCCTCCCTGCACACTTTGACGATCTCCGCCCCGATGTTCTCTCCCTCTCGATCGCAATCCGTCCAGATCACCAGAGTGTCCACTTTGTTCGACTCCTCCCTGCTCATCCACGTGCAATAACCATCGATTGCCAAGGGTGCAACCAATGTTGTATTCAATCGCAGGATAAGAACGACAATATCTACGGAACAAGTATATACCAAGAAGGTTCTAAGTTTTCGAAAATTAATACCTTAGTGTCCTGGCGATAGGTTCCATGTTCTCGGGTACGGTAGTGTAGACAGGAGCATCGAAGCACGATTCGATCGGGTTACTCTCAAGTAAGGAAACCATGAGGAATGGCGTAAATAAGTAAATATAAATTCTTCCACTCCATGTCGACATTTGAACCACAAGGGGTAAAATGGAGATAGAATGGTCCACTGAGATGGGCGAAAGAAGAAGTTGGAGAATAGCGAACCTCCCATCTCTTCATATCAGCAGCGAAGTCATTGCCCATCAGATGGCCACTCACTGATGTCACTGATATCAGGGCGGGCTGACCCTGAGAGGAGTACGGTAGTAATCTCTCAGTACATTCAATAGCCTACCGTACCTGAAACTGTCCCTGTAGCTGGTAAATCTTGTTGAACTTTGATCTACCCTCTCGACGCTGCATTGCGCCTGACAATTGTTACCACTAAAATCGATTCGACCACTACAATATACTCGTCCCTCTGTTCATAATCGAATGTGGCAGGACCAACCCTTAGAGAGTATGTTGGCCACTCCCTTGGCAACGTCATTCTTCTCAGCAACATACAGTAACCTTCTCATGCTCACCATACAACCACCAATCGAATATCACCTCAAACATCAAAATGTGTCTACCGTAATCGTTTGCTATCAAGGTACCACAATCGATTTCTCCACGAGTTTTGTCTTGAAAGCAATGCACAGAAGTGTAGAGAAATAATATTATTATCACAAGCAAATGCACAATCGAAGGCAGTAATCAATCACTTGGAGCTAAAGAAGGATATTTACAGTATTACAGCGAATGAAAGCGATAATGGAATGGGATGGAATCTATCCCCCCCTACTCCTCTTGTTCCACGGATTCTTCCAGCACACTTCCCATCTCGTCCACCTCGTCGTATGCCATGATCACGTCTCCTTCCATCTCATCCATCTGACATTCAAACACTCACGTTACATTTGATAGATGAACTAAAATGTATAGTCTTATTTATCTATTTCATTTCATAATAGGCTAATGAATGCTGCACCTTACCTCCTCCTCCCTCATGCTCTCCATCCTTCCATACTGGTGGTCCTTGTCTACTCCGTACGTCGTCCTACTCGATCTCTTCACCATATGATCTATCCCCCACACCGAATTGGAGTCGTCTTGCTCAGAACGATATCTGACCAGTATTCTCATGTTCACCCAGGCAAATACAAGCATTATGCAGTAAGGGATAGAGGTAGAAGGTGCTTACTTGCTCTTCCTCGATCTCGGCCCTCTCCTCTCTCCTTGTCTCACGTGGTTGTTGATGATGTGTCTGCAAAGGTCCATTCCTCTTTCTCCCTCTCCCTCTCCCATCCCTCGAATGGCTGTCGTCTCCTTCCCTCGTACCTGTCTAGATTCCTCTTGGTGAGTGCTGCATAGTCACACGTGGGGCACTCGTATGGTTTCTCCCCCGTGTGTGCACGAGTGTGCACCTTCAGGGCTGATGATGATCTAGAATCGATTCCATCTCAATGAGAAGGGAGGATTCTCTCCCTCACCTGAATCTCTTGTCGCAGTATCCACAGGGGAAGGGCAATTCCCCCGTGTGGATTCGGAAATGAGTCGCGAAGTTGTGTCTCAACCAACAAGGATTAAACTCTCTACTCAACTCATCTTATACTTCCAGTCATATGCAACAAGACTGAGAGAGACAAGAAATGGTCAAACATGCGCCGTACCTGTATAGAACGAGTCCGCAAGTGGGGCATTCCATCTTCGGTTTATAAGGTTCATCGTCTGAATTCGCGAGTGCCCCGATCACTCGCTGACGAGGGAACGGAACGAGGGGAGCTGAGAGATCACTATCATCTCCCCATTGTAAAATTGATCTCGATTGTCATTCTGATCATTCTTACTGTTCATCTCCTCCTCTTCTTCTTGGATTGTCAAATCGTCATCCATGTAGTCTCCCGACATCTCCACCATCTTCATTCCTACTAACAGAGTTGTAAGACAAGATGAAAAAATATTTCAAGTTTAGTATCCTCGGAGAAATGTTTTCATCATTTGAATCTGTTTAGTAATTAACAGTACGAATAGAGAAGAGTGCTGACCATTGTGTTTGCCGGCGTGTTCCTCTCCTCTCAAGTCTTCCTTCTCGACAGTGACCACCAGTCTCAATCCTCCCGGTCCCTCGATCATCCGAGACGTCGAGGGACCTGCCTCGTCCAGGTCTTCTTGCCTCAATCAACCATTCATTCTCAATCAGCGAACCATTCTACTACATACTCGTGAAAGAGTAAGAGAAATCACTACCAGTGTTATATCATTGTAAAAGAACGAAAATTATGGATATTAAATAGTAGCTTAACTTACTCTTCGATGAATTCCTTCCTGGTGGTGGCGACGTACATGCCCTGCTCCTTCTCAGGCACCATTCCCAACCTCACTTCCACTCGATGTTCAGAGGGAGGAAGACCGGAGGGCTGCAATCATCTAACGATTACTAGTGTGGATACACCTTCATCTACTCCAATCAAACAAACAGTGAACAACATTTCGGCGCTTCTGTACAATCCCGGTCAAGTGCCAGCATGATCGTTCCAAATAGGTGATAGCTCCTACTAAGGTACCTCCCTGCTTCTTAATGACTGTCTTAATCCAGGGTAGGATGAGTATTCGCTTCCTCATTGGGTATATAAATGTAAATTCAGTCTCGATTATATTATTGTCCGGGATTGTGCAGAAGCGCCTTTCCATATGAGATGTTCAATCATTTGCGTATGGAATAGAACAAATTCTTAAGAAAACGAGCCTTAGCGACGATTCCGAAAGGAGCAGTGGATGAAGGTTGGGACGAATTCTTAGGAGTGATCGAAGTATCGGAGAAGATAGAGAGAGCTTCGTTCTCGAATGCCTCCAGGAGACACATCTCCACGTGTTGGTACAGACTCGTCTGCAATGGGAAATAGCTATGATCAAGATTTTGCCATGATTGCAGTATTCGTGCGTGGTTATTCATACTATGAAATTAAAGTAACTCACGGTGTTATTGAATGTTTTGTGGCATTCCGTGCACACGAAAACTTTTCTCGGTGGATATAACTGCCGTCTGCCTTCTTCCGATCCGTACATTGCACTGTGACTAAAGAAATGAACACACTTACACAATGAACTAGTTAGGAGAAGAACAAAGCTAAGAAGCTAATATGTACAGATAAAAGTTAGAGGCCACATGCCTACATAATGTTCACGTTAGAAACAAACATAAATAGCAAATGGTAAGTTCATAAAACGTTTTAAATTGTGGAGAATCGGCAAGAGTTGACTGAAGAAATCAGCCGAAAAGTTTAAGAGCAAAAACACTTACAGTACCTCAAAACGAACTTATCAAGAAATGATTATATTGTAATTTCTTTTGGAATTCTCGATTATTGAGCTAATTAAAGTTCTGGTAGTTTCATGCGTAGTATTTATCAAGCAATCAAAATATTCTGATATGTACAACAAGATCACGAGGTTTGAGGCAAGATCATATTTCACACATCTAACAATTAGACGACTACGAATACATTACTATTAAGATAAATCAATGGAATCGAATTAGAAACGGAGAGGCGGGAGACGGGCAATGTCGCTTCTGACGGGTGGAGGAGCCTGAGGAAAGGAGTGATACTGTATTTGTGAAGTACGGTTTTCAATCGATACCTGGAAGTTGAGAACGCTGGAGATCTTAGTGGGAACACGAGCTAGTTCGGTCACATCAACGAATCCGTCCCTGTTGAGGTCGAGTTCAGTGAAAGCAGCTGACGATTCGGCGGGAGTGATCTGGAGAATACGGTAGCCATGGTGTGGGTACGGTAGTCACAGTACCTTTCCGAACTTGGTAGCGAAGGAGGTCAGTTCAGCAAGAGTGAGACGTCTGTCTCCGTTGCCGTCCATGTCAGTGATCAATTGCACTGCCAGTTCGCGATTCTTCTCCTCCTGGAGGGATTGGGTTACGGTACTCCTTCGGATGCACAGTTCATGTTGCAGTCAATCAAAAGATGAGGGATGGTGTTTACCTGAGTCTTGACTCTGTCCTGGTCGGTGGCTCTGTCGAACTCTTCCCTGGAGAGTAGCCCGTCTCCATTGACATCTGCTACAGTAAGCAGTCCTCCGATAACGACTGCATCGATTCCCGATGAAGCCCTCTCAGTTGCATCCACGAACCCATCCTTGTTACGGTCCAATTGCTGCAAGAAAGAACTCATTCTCATCTCTCTGACCAATGGATGATTGTACTAATGGAGTAGAATGGGCCGATTCCCTGTGGCATTCCATCACTGTTCATCCCTCTTATCCCTCTCATCCCTTCCATAACCAACCCCACTTTCGCTATCTACCTGTTTCTTTTGCCATTGAGTACAGGGAGGGAAAGACAAAGGAGAACGAAGAGATGGCCGAACAATGTAATCGTCACCGAAGATCGATGAATCACCGAGTAAGAACAAGAACTCGTGTGAAGGTGTGTTCACAACAAACAGTATGTCTGCAGAACTCCACCGTTCCCTCATCTACAGTATTCCACCATCTACAGTACTCACATCGAAGATGTCCTGCTTGCTCAGTTGGGGCGTTTGTCCAATGGCAGCAGCAAGAGGGACGAATTCGGCGATGTGGAGGGATCCATCACGATCAGCGTCGAAGGAGAGGAACATATCTGCAGGTCGACCATCATTCTCATTCCCTTTCCAGACGACTAAATATAAATGGCAGACGAAAAATAAAGAAGGAATTAATGTTGACTAGACTATGAAGTGAATGGCACACGAACTCTTCCTCTGGTCGTTCTTGAGATGGAGTTTCTTGGATGCCCACTTCTCGAATTCTTCTCCGTCGATCATTCCATCCTTGTTCGCATCTACAGTGTCGAACGAAGCCACTGCAATGGAAGGATATTCCAAACTCACGAAGGAGACTTCATTTTTGTTGTCGTCAATGACCATCTGAATCATCAGCCTCACTCATCATGAAGACGAGAAAATTGAGAATGAGAGAAAATCAAGTGCGAATCATCAAATGCCCTCTTACGAGCTCAGTCAGAATATAATAATAAGACCTGGTTCGCGAATTTATTATGAAGATTCATACATCGGATGAGTAAGAAATGTATAATTCGGTTGAGATAGTTCTCACCATTGATGTTCGACCCAGGAAGAGTGAGGGATGAGACCAGAGGAATGACTAGGAGGAGGACTGATCGCATCTGAATTATCGATTGGAGGAGATGAGAATCGATCGATCGAGGGAAAGAGAACCGAGTGAAAGATAACATAAAGAATAGGGAGAGAAATGAATGTGCGCCCAAGGGCAATAGCCGGTGCTTGGCAGAGAGGAGAGGGGGAAGAGGGAGAGGGGAGGTGAGACGGCGGAGGTGGTGAGGGACCAGTTCCTCCTTCCTCTCCTCGATACGGGTTGAGCCCCACTTATATGAAAAGGCAATCTTGAGATGAAGCGAATGGCAGAGTGAAGTCATCCCTCATCAGTCACACATTTCCATCCCAAGTTCAACAACGTTGTGTGGCTATTTTCTTCGATTCTTATTGAAATACAAATATCATAAATTATTTAGTCGTTGACCATTTCCCCCTTCTATTAATTCCCACATTATTGCAAGAACAGGCAAGAGGCGAAATAATGATTTATTAAATCTTGAATACTACTATTGATTCATTGTGTGCTTCATTGTGAAAGGTATTTCCTAAAGCTGGTCTCTTGATATACAATCAAAGGCATCATAAAGGATACGGCTACGTTGATGCAAGTACCAAAGGGAAGATTGTCGGAAGAATCGCCATAAGGGAGAAGGTTTCGCCATCCCTTTGCAATCTTCCGACCAACTTTCGAATTGACTAGAAAGCAAATGAGAGAAGATTCTTCGATTCGAGCCTCGCTTCCAGATTCCAGCGATGATATCAAAAAGAAAGCAATGCCCGATTCGATAGATGAATAGGCAGAAATGTACTATTCTAGATACAAAGAAAATCATGAAGATGACAACGATACAGTATTCAGATACAATATCTCGTGGAATCCTCTTGAGACCATTGTCTAAATAGGCGTGAGGATTGGGTCTCGAAGGGATTCCAGCGGAATACGGTAGTCGAGAGGAGAGAAGAAGGGACGGCATTTCGGGTTCGCGAGGCTTTGAAGTCACCGAAGAGATGGAAAGAAAGGTGAAGGGAGGAGACTGGATGACTTCATTGGATTACAGTATTCACCATGCTCACTCCAAACGATCCCCTGTGAAGATAGGATTAGAAATCGATAATTGATGCTAGGTTAAGGTGTTGCGTACTCCTGAAATGGCTTAGAGTCGTATGCAGGATTCAGATTCTCGTTGTTGAATGCTGAATGTGAGTGGGAGGCTGACGACTGAAAGAGATCGAATTACGGCAAGTTTGGGGATAGGCCCCATAGTCATTGAGTGATGAAGACATTGCGCGGGAAAGTACTCCCTCTCCTTCCCTAATACCCACTCATCTCGAGGATTGGATCAGCAGGGGACGGCAGTCCTTCTCACCCCTCCCCCTCCCCCTCCCCCTCCCCCTCTTCCCTCCCGTCCTCCCCCTTCCCCCCTCCTCCTCTCTCTATTGCTAATCTTCTACCGTATATCTCGTGTAGGTCATACCTGCTTTTGCAGTTCGTATTTTAGTTGTGCAATCTCGATGGACTGTCTTTCGATCACAATTGCCTGTCTTTGGTTCTCAATCGCTTCCCTTTGTAGTGCTTGCCTTAGTTCAGCATTTTCCAACTGCAATGGATGGATAAGTACTCGAATCAATGATTCCAATTCCAACAAAAGACCTCTTGAAGAGACTGGCTAATTCACAGTTCGCATTGTAAATCTCGCTCACCGTCAGAATATTCTCCTTGGCCTTTCTCGATTTCCTTGACTTCTTGGCGGCTTCGTTGTTCCTCGCTCTCTTCTGTCTATATCTGCAGGAAGGAACACGTGATGGATACTCGATCGATCGAAGAATGATCGGATTATCGATCGGAGAAGAGAGACGATTGACTGTTCAGCAGTGCAGTTGAATGTCGCCAGAACCATTCGAAGACTGACTGAGAACCTGCAAAGAATTCGCCCCCCCCATCCCCCCCCCTCCACTATCAGTTCTTGATTACCTCAGCATGGATACGGTATTCTTACTGTAAACTAACCTCATCTCCTCTTCGGGAGTCCTTACTTTCCCCTTCGTCGTCTTGTTGGAGGAGCCAGAGGAAGGAGGAGTGTCGCCGAACTCTGAATCTAAGATCAAAGATGGAATGGCAACTACAGTAAAGAAGGATGAGAATGTCCAGTTCACAGAGGAATTGATGCTCTCACCAGATTTCACAATTGCATCAAGTCGGATCCCATTCGGAATTCCCGAAGTCGTCGGTGTTGAGGGGAAGGTGTAGAGAGACATGGGAACCCCCGAGAAAGGCCTGCATTTCAGGGGAATCTTACTGTAAGATGGACTAATGGCCAGAGGGAATGATTGCCCATACCCTCGGTCTCTAGTGGCCGGTCAGAATGATTGCCAGTGGGCATTGTCCCACTCCTTCTCTATCTTCTCGACTGGTATGAACATACTCACTGGCTATACGCGTACTGCTGCATCCTCGAAGCATCCGTAGTCCAGTAGATAGGAGCAGCGGAATTGATGTTATCCATCTCTCGACTGGAAGGGGTACGGTAGGAAGTGCGGTAAGAGGACTATTACGGTGGACACCAGAGGGTACGATTGCGCAACAATCTCTCTCGAGACTCGAGACCTGTGGTACAGATCAGCCTGCCAGCAGATAAACCCCGCCCATCTCTCCCTCTTCCACACTCTCTCGCTCCTCTGACACGCCTCGATAGGAGTTCTGTCTCGAGAAGGGACAGGCCCATCGTCTCTCGAATCTCCACACTCTCTCATCGATGACCTGGACGATGCGGGAGATTGAGGACTCAAGAGAAGAGGATCGAGTGGGCATGGCGTCGTCGCATGCAACAGAAATCATCGCATACACTGAAAAAAATTTAATTTGATCCAGTGGGAAGGTTTGCAATTGAGAAAGAAGGAAATATAGATAGATAGGTGATATCTCCCTTTCTAATCTCGCTTCCCATTCAGTCTTCCATTCCCTCACTCCCTTCCACCTGTCCTCTTCCACCCAAACAGGCACGATGGAGCCCAATCCCTCAGACTATCTCTGTGTTCAGTCCTCCCGCAAGACTATCGAGAGGGGGAAGAGAGGTACTCATTCCCCCATTCGTCCATCCCAGGTGTTGAGACAAGTGAATGGGGCGATCTTTTTTCTCGCTCATCGTTGCTCCATTCATCATCGAAGGAGGCCTATTGAAATACTCGCTCGTTAGGGAAATTATGGCCAGGGACAAAAGAACATAACTTATTGGCAAACTATCAATTGTGTTGTAACTGAACAGAGACTGAACAAGTACAGGCATCACGAATCATTTTATTCATCGTAGCTACGAAGCTCAATTGCAACTGGTGATTAATTCGAAGATGTGTCTGCTCTTCCTTTTTCTTCCTAACTCTTTTAAGTCGGAAGTCTCTCCGTCGATGTTTCTCATTCACACGTCGTTCGTCTGAGTATCGAGTGACTCACCAACAACTGTTCCTCGTGGAAGGAGGGACTACTTTGTTTTCTTAATCTCCTCTTATCGCAGTCTAATATTTATCTGCCCGACAAGAATGGTCCTCCTCCCTCTCCTCTCCCCTTTCTTCCCTCTCATGGCGGTCTCCCTTCTTCTCTCCCTTCTTCTCACCTTTCCGCGAGTCCAATGGAAGGGTGAGAGGAGGGAGTGAAGAGGCCGATCGGGACTGTCCATTATGCTTGCCTCTCTTTTTTACGATTGAATCAACTGTCTCAAGCAGTCTTATCGAGAGATATTCGGTCATCTTCACATAATAAGATGAGAAGGCTTGTTAGTCGATTCGTGTTCCATTCGGAAGTGACGTCGCAGTGACATATCGATTGACTGCTTGAGACAGGACAGATTAGATAAGATTGAGACCGAGAGAGAAGGGAGAAGAGTGAGATGGAGGGACTGATAGGATGGGAATGGTTTGATAAGAGTAGACCCACTCCTCACAATCATCCTCCACTCTCATCCATCTCATTCGCTATCGCTTTTCCTTATCGACTTCTCAATATTTCAATATCATTTTCGTTTTCAGGGCATGAAGTGTTTAATTCTTCTCTTCTTGTTGGGAGTCACTCTCGCGAAGGAAGACTGCTTCACTGTCAAGGTTTCATTCTTATCGCTCCCCTCGTTTAGAATCATGTGCAGTTTTTTTCAATTTATATATTCTTTACAACTGGATGTTTGGTTGCCTTTGATCAGATCTGAAATTGAATTAATCAGCATCACTTCATTTCTTGAGGGCAAAGTGGAGTGTGTTCACTCTGAATTGGATGGAGATGCAGCCACGAAGATAAGGATCGATCTACTCGATGAGGATTGTCAGTACTCATCAAGTTATTATATTCAGTTGTGCGGAGCTTACAAGTATCGGAACCATCATGCATTTACGTTCTCGTACTTTTGCGAATTCCTTTTGTATTCGTCTTTATTTCTCTTCGTTCATCCGATATTCTTCCTCTCTCCTTCCCTCTCCATTCACTCTTTCCCCTCTCCAGCTCTCCCTCTCGAAACGGACGATCTCATGGGTCGGACGTGGGCCGATGAGACTGGACACTTCACTGGTACTCCACCTTCGTCTCTCCATTTTACCGTATCCTCTTTCCAGTTTCCGGCTGTGGTTCTGACTTCGGTCCCCTGAATGGTCCCGATCCATATCTGAACATCTTCCATTTCTGCCCTAGAATCAAGGATGGAACAACGAATGATGAGAGGAAGTTCCAAGTCAGTTTCCCCCTTCATAATCATCTTCAAACTATTCCTCAGGTTGGCTTCATCCCTCTTCCTCTTCCTCACATTAATCGAGTGGGAACCATCTACCTGGAGTGAAACGACTAGATTGTGAAGTTATTATTCTGAAGCATACTGTCAAACACACACTGTACATTACGACAAAGTTTCGACGTGCAAATTCGTAAATGTTGTTGCATATTAGCATATCTCGTTCGATAAATGTCCATCGACTCGTCTCGTTCCTTCTTTCATTCGTGTCTCTTCTCTTCCTCCTCATCGGTCTTCTCTCCCCTCCATGCTCATATTCCTATGCTTCTCTCTCCTCGCACGCATCTCGTCCACTGAGAATACAGTCCATAAAGTAAGCTTCCCCCCCCCCTCTCCCCCTCTCCTCTCCTTCCTTCATCTTCAGCGTCCATGCGACGAAACAGCCGTGCTCACTCCTTATTGTCTCCTTAATGGCGTAGAGAAAGAGTGCAAGGATGTCCCTGAACTTAATCATGATCTGGTACCCCTTCCCTTCCTTCCTCCCTTCCTCACTCCCCTCTCAGAAATACGTCTCTAATGGGTGCGGGAGCGACTGCGACGAATTCACGTGCACGAGCAAGAACGACACTTTGATCTACTCTCCTTCCGATGATAAAAGCTACAAGGTGCGATCCTCCCCTCCCTCGAGCCATTCTCCCTCCTCTCCTCAGGTCGAATTGCGCTCTATCAAATGCAATAAAAAGACGAAGCAGTGGGATGCATTGGAGGAATACCGTAACCTCACTGGGGAAAGACCCATTCTAAAAGGAAATATTCA
This sequence comes from Pristionchus mayeri, assembly GCA_036245805.1. Lineage (NCBI taxonomy): Eukaryota > Metazoa > Nematoda > Chromadorea > Rhabditida > Neodiplogasteridae > Pristionchus > Pristionchus mayeri. The sequence continues at coordinate 22,610,034 of BTRK01000003.1, read as the reverse complement.
GTGCAAGGGCGATCTAAGTAAGTCATTCTTCTCTTGTTAGTGTATACTTGGACATTTACTGTCATATTTAAGCAAATATTTCCATAGGCGAGGTCACGTTATGCGTACTCTGACTGAAAAGGACGAAATGTTGCAGAGATGAGTTGCTCCACCACTCGTCTCCAATTCAACGACCAGACGGAGGGAGCCAAACCCCCAGTGAGAGGAGATGCGAATTCAATTCATTCATTATTTATTTAGAAATCGAGTGATCTTGAAAAAGATATCCCGAAGAAATATTCGTGTGAACAGTACAAAAACCACAAGTTATTCTATTCCCTTAAATTCTCCTTCCGTCCGACTGAGGTGGGCACAGCTTGAATCCCCCCTCTCACTCCCTCTCTCATCAATGACAGGGTTACTACCTCATGGATTCTCCTGAGTGCAAGAATTCCAATCTGAAAGCGTTGTTCGCGGGAAGGAAGGATCCAGTGGAGATACCCTATCAGGGGATCATCACATGCAAGGAGTGTTCGTTGACTCTGATCTCTCCTGATCTTTGATCTCTGTAGTTTCGTGTCGTGACTCGAACGATCCTCCTCTCTCGTGGTTGCAAATTCTCGGATATGACTCTGAGTGTCTCTCATGGTCTGACTGCGTCAAACCAAACGTAAGATCTGTTCTGAGATGGACTCGAGACGGGGAATGGCAGGGGCAAGGAAGACTTGCAGTGGTACAACATTCATTCTCCGTGTGGGGACGAGGGCCATGAGTTGGTCCTCTATCGGAAGCATGGAAGTGCAGTAGACACAGTGAGTCCCCCCTCGATGGATAGAGTGACTCCTTGCAGTTTCACTGGTTCAAAGATCACTTCCTCGTCTGCGGAGAGAAAGATTCCATCCACTTCGACGACAGCGAAGGACAAAAGATACAACTGAAGACGGGAGACAGGATTGTCTGCAGAATGCGTACGATCTCCCATCTTTGATCCCAAATGACTGAATGAATGAGTGATGGGAAGAGAAGGAAGTATCTTGCAGCTTCCTCCTGTGATCCCCTGATGAGTGACTCCAAGGTAGACTATGGCTGCAAGGACAGAAAAAACTGCAATCCAGTGAGAAGAAGAGATCAAAGATCAATGAAATAGACGCCTCTCTGAGATCGATCCCTCACTCATTCCCCATGCGCATCTCTCTTCCTTCGATGGTCGATGCGCTCAACAGGAGCATGTACTCACTGTCCCTCGAGGACCCAATTCTGCCTCCCCCGGAGTAAGTGAGAACTCATCTGCCTCAGTGATACTCTTTCCATTAATGGGGAAATGGTTGGAGTCTTGGGGAGTTTCTTCATTTGCTCATTTAGTTCGAGCTCTCGTCGGTTTCGTGCAAGTACGGAAAGTGGCATTTCCTGCCCGCAGTGGATTCTGTCATCAACAAACGACGGGACCTCCTTTCGCTGCCGAAGACACTTCAGATCAACAGCAAGACCAATTTGGTGTGTGAGGGAAGAGGTGAGTGATCAGAGGATGACCTACCATGGGAGAATCTCCCTCCTTCCAGCTGATTACTTGGTCTGCGATGAACCAGAACAGGATTGCTATGCAAAGGGATCCGAGTTAGATTCCAATCTGTGCATGGAGGTGAGGGAGAGAGGAAGGGGGGGAGAGAGAGAGAGGGGGGGGGGGGAGAGAGACCATTGTAGGCGAAGAAGAATTCAAGTGGGCAATCAATTCATTGCGAAAAGGAGAATTTCCATTTGGTACTCAGGAAGAGGTACTACGAAGAAGGGAAAGCAGAGAACGTTCGTTCCACTCTTATTCCCCTCCCCCCTTCGTAGCCCTCCGTCCATTCCTCTCCTCTGTTGAAAGTGGTAGTGGGATGGTAATCGATATATTGTAGATAACCTCCATCAAGAGTGAGATGACTTGCGATCGTCGTAGTCGGAGGTGGACTAGCACTACAAAACCCTTCGTCGAAATTGAATCCTCCATTAACTTTAATAGTTCGATAGTCTGTGCTTGTGAGTGTTCTTCTCTCCATTCCTCTCATCCTCTTCCTTCAGCTGATGTTTGTTCTGGCCTCGACTTTAAATCCGAATGTCATGGCAGGTCAAACGATACTTGTCACAAGGTGCTTCCTTGACTCCTTTCCTTCTCTCACTGATTCTTCAGTTGATTCCTCCCCAGTACTGGTTGAATGCAGTCTGTACTGAACCCTCCTTCCATCTCATGTACTCCAAAAGGGAACGAAAGGTACTCAGTTCATTCGATCCTCGAGGGGGAGAATCCATTCCAGACTCCAGAGGAGATAAGTGGACTGCACTGCGAAACATCGAAGTCCTTGTTCGTCTCCTCCCCTTCGTTCCTCCCTTCATTCTTCCCTTCTCAGTCCAAAGGGCCACTGGAAGTTCAGACTGAATGGCATTGAAGAGACTGCTGAGCCTGGAGATAACTTCGTCTGTGCCCAATACAAAACATATTCAGGTGAGGGAGGGAGAAGACAGAGAGAGAGGAAGGATTCAGAGGAGAAGGCAGCGACTGACCCGAAGGCGGACTTCCTGGAGAACACTTCCCCCCAGTGCAGTCCTGTGAAGATCGACTCGATCTGCTACATCAACCAGGAGAGATGTCTATCTGTCAGTGAGAGAACCACTCCATCCACTTCCCCTGTGTAGGCAAGACTTGCTTCCACTGAGCACATGAGATGATTAGGCAGGTAGACATCTCTAGATGAATGAGTGGTGTTGTTGAGGTGACGAAGACGACGGTGGCAGATGTCACTTTGTGGGGGTGCGAAGAGGGACGAAGACTGTGGTACTTCAGGCCGGACGCGAAGGAAATGGAGGAAGGAATGGAGATGGACTATCTCAATTGCACTGAGAAAGACCCATTCTGGAGAGCAATGAAGGTAGAGGGTGGAGAGGGGGGGGGGGGGAGAGAGAGAGAGTTCAGATCAATGGATCGGCTGCCTTCATTCCCCAGCCTCACTCCAACTTCCTCTGCTTCTCATCCGACACCACCAAGGAAGGCGAGCATCGACTGCTTATCCCTTCCTTTTGCCTCTCTTCCTCTCTTGCCATTGCATGGGACTCAATCCTTCCTCAATGTCACTACTTGCTGTCATCTCTGCAGATAAGTCTGCCTCGTCAGCATCGACTCAGTCGGGGAACGAGGGGAAGGGCAGTGACAAGAAGTGGGAATGGCCTATCGACGTGTTCGAATCCATCCTTCTCTTCACTAGTCTACTCATCTTCGTCTTCTCAGTGGTCAGTTGCCATCTTCTCCATTCATATACAGAGACTATCTTGATGCTCTAAGAAAGTACTCATTTTACAAATACCAATTTAGACATATCTAAATCGATGGAAAATGAAGGCATATTTGAGGTGATCGTGGTGTGGGCTAATGCGAAACGTCGTCAAGAGAAGAAGATCGAAGAACAAAAAGCGAAATTGAAATGAACTACCAATCGATAATCTGAGCTGGAAGATCGAATCTAGCTCCATTTAACATCGATTTAGCAGTCACAAATAAAACTATCAATTTTGATAATGAGTATTCACTGAAGTTGATCATAAACACACAAAGACGTATTTGTTGTATTTTAGTACTCCTGTGTACTAGCAAATTGTTTATGCGTGAATGCTGTTGTTCCTCCTCCTTTTGATGGTTCCCACGAGGATTTCGACGAAGAAGATGAGGATTCCCAGTGCATACAATCCCCCGCAGATCATGAGGAATGTCCTGCAATCGATGCTCACTCACGAACAATTTCGTCTCCACCCACTCATTGCACCTCCTCACTAGTCAATTTCCATTCCTATTGTCCACAGAATCAAACTTTCTAAGGAGCACTGAATAGTATGCAGTGGACTCACTTGAGTGTGTAGATGGGCACGGGTTCGTATGCCATGGATGTGGTGGTCGAGTCCTCTCTCCTCTCTCGAGTCGTGTACCTCCTCCACCACAAATTGGCCATCTGCACTCATCTTGAATGGAGAGAGGGAAGAGGACTCATTCACCTTCTCGTTGTCATACATCGTCAGAATAATCTGATTGAACATCTTCAGCGTTCTTCTGAGAAAGAAGAAGGATCATAAATATCTTCGACAGTTGATCAAGGGAGTATTGCATGATATTCCCCTTGAAATGAATAGACAACCAACCGTTTGAGATGTTTGCCGACGTAGAATGTCACAGGTCGTTCCTTGCCGTACATCGCCTGTCCCACGAGAGAATCGAGGGAGAACTGCCCGAAGGAGTCGATCCTGTAGACACAGAAGACCCTGTCTTCTAGGGGGAGAGAGGCTCACTGTGCGAGTCTGCAGGGGAGAGAGAAGGGGTCGTGGGGGTTGTGAGTCACGGACTGGAAGTTACTCACGAATCCAACCAGATGAGAAGTAGAGCACACCTTCAAGAAAGGGGCATCGACTGAACAGTATGAGAAGAGAAGGACCTTGTTCACAAACTGCTGCATCGTTGGCTCGATAGCCACTCGTTCTCTATCATTGTAGACATCTCTCCCGAACATTTCCATCAACTGGAATGATCTCTGATCTCTGAGTGCCCATCCTGGAAGTACCGTATTCCTCTTGATGTATGCCAGATCCTTCATGATGAGAGCCTTCTCATCAGAATGGAATAGGACGAGGAGTTCTTTGAGATGTCTAGAAGTGGAGTACTCAAAGGGAGGGAGGGAGGGATGGTCACATGTCTGCCTTCGTTACTGTCACTACTGCATTCCCTGCGAAGACTGCCGAGTAGAAGAAGAAGAAGAAAGTGGAGGAGATTATGTAGAGGAGCATGTGGTGACGACGATGATCACTCAGGAGAAAGGCAGTTAGTGATAGGAAGGGGGAGGGGAGGAGGGGGGGAGGGGGGTGACTCACCTCGAGTAGAAATCCCATGAAATGGAGGGAGAGATGAAATCATGAATGAAGTTGAAGACACTGAGATTATTAACTAGTCAAAATCTCGGGGTAGGGATGGAACCATAGAAGTAGTTTGTTTCCCTCGATCATTCCTTCGATTCTCTCTACGATTCGATCTGGAAGGGCCAAGTTAGTTTGTGCTGATCATCTCTCTCCTTCTCACATTTCTGGTCCTTCATTCTATCCTTCTTCGAGTCAATACCCAATCGATATCTGCGACGATCGATAATTGTAAGAAAGTAGAGAAACCTGATCACGAGTACGGTTCTCTCTGTGATATTGATGGCGATGAATGAGATTGTGATGAGAGTGATGATGAGAGGAGTGAAGACTATGAAGTTGTTGATGTCGTCCACTTGAGAAGTCGTCCGCTCGTAGAACGCCTCCTGCCATACTCTTCCACTACCAACATTCTTCAGTCCAGCGAAGGATTTGAAGGGGATATCCTCACCACTGAATAGTCTATAGGAGTTGTCGCGTAAAAGAAATCCATTCGTGAGGATCTGAAACTCTCGAATGGCTTCTGCTTCTCATTCCTCCCGTGCTCGTTAGTGGTGTACTTGGCAATGCTCAAACCTGTAGGTGAACTCTTCTGATATCCCATCTACTCTTCCCTCCTCCAACCATCCCAGAATCCCCTCAAACTTTTCCGTTGTCGGATCAGGTGTGTAGCCCCCTCAATCGATTACTTCGTCGATAAATCAATATCCGTCACCTACCGTATACTGTTCCCCTCTCGAAGACGACTTCCATGTTCTCCATCTTTGCAAGTGTCTTCCACATATCAGCGTATATCCCACTGATTACTCCAGTGTGTGGATTGAGGTACATGAAGGGGAAGTTCCTGTTGACGTACGACAATCTGATGACGCCCTTCACTCGATTCTCTGGAGGGTTGACGATGAGGTCGACGAGGGATTCAGAATGTTCCTCGTCGATGAGTTCAGCCATATTCGAAGGAGGAGAAACTGACTGGAGGGAGTAGCAAACTCCCGTGGAGACACACGAGAAACGGTGTACATTTCGAATGATGGGAAGAGTGAGAGAGGGAAGAAAGGAGGAGAGATCAAGTGCAGAGAAGAGTGGAGGACAGAGGTGTTTACGAACTGAAGAAGAGAAGGAAGAATAGGGAAGGACCATCGTGAGTCCTTCTGTTGACTTGTGGGTGCTGTTGAGAATAGACATGGAAATACATACTTTATTCAATTTATGGTTGAATCTGAAGTGGAATTGAGGAAATCAGCCTAATTTATTGCTCTCAATATATACTCTTCTCTATGAATTCAGTAGAAATGGACTAGAGTAGTTGTACTCTGTTCACTTTCCACACTCTCTCGTCGATTCGAGAAGAGATGGAAAGAAAAGAGAGAACAAGCAGGGAATGTATTATGCTAATGGTAAGGAATGATTGAATGTGGAGAGATCAAAGATCGAGAAGAGGAGAGAACACCCGAATGAATGAATAGGTAAGGGGAGCACAGTAGTAATCTCACAGAAGAGTGGAGTGCAAAGCTCGAATGAGGGAGGAAGTGAATGGAGGGAATAACTGGGAATGAAGGGAGGAGAATACTCGTGCAGAGAGAGCAGACACAGTCGAGAGGAAATTCGATGCACAATTATTGATTGATGAGGCGATAAAATAGATTATTTTTTGCTGTCTTGATGTTCAAGTTTCCCGTTACGAGGAGTGAATGAGGAACTGCGTTGAGCCGGTCTTAAATGGAATTCTTATATTTTTTTCTTGTCAACTATTGAATCATAATAGATTTAATTATTTTCCGGATAATCAGAAGCTGCACAAACTCCTTCCCTTCCTTTCTCACCGATGTCTCATGCTGAGGGAGTGTCCGAGGGAGTTCTCGTTGTTGTCTCTCTTGCGTGGATTCTGAAGGAGGGAGCAACTCCCATCGATCAATTCAGCCAGATGAGCAGAGTACGAATCAACGATCACGCAATTCGTGTTTCTGAAAATATCAGCATGAAAATATGAAAATATCATCAATATCAGCATCAGGGAGTAGTCTCAGTACTGTGCACAGCGATCCCGAGGATATCCTACCGTAATATCAGGTTGTAACATAAGTTTTGTCGCGTCCAATCTCTTATGCATTTTAACCTCAGAAATTCTTCGAATTAATTTAATCTCAATTTCGTTATTCATCATCAGTGAGGGCCTTCGTACTCTTTCTTACGCGCTTTACTTCAGTCCTGTCAAGGCAGTTGAGGAGGCACATTAGTCAGACAAAGTTGTACTGAGATAAGGATTAGAAATCATTTTCACGCATCAGCTCTTCTTGAAAAGGATAAATTATGCCGATTTTGTGTGATTTGCGTAAAGTACTACATATGTGCATAATTTTGAACCACTCACGGATAATGACAAACGAAAATCGTTCTAGAAATGTAGACGAGTTTGTATAATGTGGATGGTTGGTGACGGTCGCGAAAACTTTCGCAAGCTGAATTTTCTTCTCAGTAGATATCCAGATCCAAATAGTGGTGGAATATAGTTCACCCAAAGTGGTCAGTGTGCAGACAAAGTTTGGGATAGATTGGGTTCTGTTGAGATAAGTGGCTCCATTCAGAACGATGGTATGTAAATTAAACTACTGAAATCGGCACTTTGTTCATATTCCTACCTCGCACACATGTTCAATATCTGATTTGTTGTGTCCATCCGAACCATAAACCCTTCCCTTACTAGTATCTACTTGGGATAAGTTTGGAAATAAATAGCTTTTGAATGACAATCTTTAATTCGAAACACCTAAACTTGCAAATTTTGGTAAAATTGTGCGCGAATTGAATTAATAAAAATTCAAATTTCCCACAAGTGGAGTGTTCTTTCTCTCACTTGTTTAATGATAAATTATACCTCCATGAGTGGTAATTGAACGCACTTATGTTAGTCACTGTTGTTGCAATTCTGGATTCAGAAGAGTTGGTCAAGTTGGCTACGAATCAGCGGCTAACCTTACACTCAGTGAAGTATATCTTTGGTTCCGCTCAACATAGCACCATATCTGGCGTATATTTTGAAAGAGCATTGACGGGGTATATCACCATGCTGTAGAAGTTTGGTTCATTATTCATCTCTGCGAACTAGCACCCGATCAAACGAATTAATAAAATCTGCACCAAATTTAAATCAGTTCATATTAATATTTTTCGCATAGCCAGCGTGCGCAGTTCAGCTCTACCCTATGGTTTGAATGTGCATGAACACCCCAAACATATACTAGGAGGTCAGGCATTGATAATGTTTGAGAAGTATCCTTCATGGAAATATTGTGAACCTCCGAAATGAAAAACTTATGTTACAACCTAATACCTTCGTTTCCATCATCCGATCATTTAGGCATTTCTTTCTCATTAAATTATCACACACTCCCTCCAGTGCAATCTTTTGTTAGAGATTATGCTCGTGCTAATTATGATGACTTCAACTCTTACCTCTATAGTATCGATTGGTATAGCTTATTTTCTACTTCCCCCGATCCAGAGTCGATGTATACCACGTTTGTTTCAATTATTATTCAAGGTATTCATACATTTGTTCCTTTCCACAAACCTAGGCCTATTACTGCTTCTTACCCACCACATATTCAACGCCTCATCCAGCACAGGAATATTTTATTTTCTAAAATTCATTCCTCCTCTGTTCGTATTCAGTATGAAAAATGCAGTAGAGACCTTTTGACTCAAATTAAAAAATGGAATCAATTTTGCGAAAAGAAAAAAATAAAACAGTCGAAAGACCTCTACCGTCATATCCGTTCCCTTACCAAACCCAAGTCAATTATTCCCAAGAAGCTGCAATCCTCTGATGGCTCACTAGTATCGACTCTCCCTGATATTTCCAACCTTCTTGCTTCTAATTTTGCAACACACTTCACGCTTGACGATGGTGTGATCCCCTCCATTCCCTCTCACCCTCGCCTTCCATTCCTTTCTAACGTTTCATTCCTTCCTCATGAAGTTTTTAAAGCCCTGAAAAAGCTCTCACCTTCGTGCTCTACTGGATTTGATCAGATTCCTCAGATTATTTTTCGTAAATGTGCTTCAGCCCTTTCTCTTCCTCTTTGTGACATTTTCAATATTAGTATGATGTCTGGTATTGTTCCTTCTCATTGGAAACATTCCCTTATTACGCCCCTTCCTAAGCCTGATAAGGACCTCAATTTTCCTGACTCATATCGCCCCATTTCTATAATTTCACCTGCATCTAAGACTATGGAACGGCTAGTTAAAGAGAAACTATCACCATACTTATTTCGATTTGATATAATCCCTAAATACCAGCATGGATATCGCCCCGGTGCTTCCGTTGTCACTAATGTTATTGACTCTGAGAATGACTGGACTCGTGCTCACTCTCGTAAAGAAGTTACTGATGTTATCTACCTTGATTTTTCCCGAGCGTTTGATACAGTACCATTTACCAAATTGATTTCTAAATGCTCTCATTACGGTATTCATGGTAATCTCCTTAACTGGATATCTTCCTTTATAACTGACAGACATTTCTCAGTCCGTTTGGGTGATTGTATTTCTGACTCGTTCCCCGTACTGTCCGGTGTACCTCAGGGCTCCGTACTAGGACCAATTCTGTTCACACTATACATTTCGGATATCACTCACATTCTCTCCCAATTTCCCGATGTACGTATTCAAGCATATGCCGATGATATCAAACTGTATATTTCATACCCACTTGAATCCTCTCAATCTAAAACTGCCCAACTTCAACGTGCTCTTGATGCTATTTACTCTTGGACTATTATTAACCAGCTCTCTCTCTCTGAATCTAAGTGTACCCATCTTCACATAGGATCGACCCCTCCTTGTTATACCATAAACAATGTAATTCTCAAAAGTAATTCCCCACAACGTGATCTTGGTATTCAAGTTGTCCCTTCCCTTCTCAAAAATGCCTCCATTGTTGACCGTGCTAACAGGGCTAAGACTGCTCTCCATATTATGCTCCGAGCTGTCTCAGTTAACTCCCCTGAAATTCTTATTGAATGTTATCGCACTTATGTCCTTCCTCATCTTGATTTTGCTTGCCCTTTCTGGAATCCTTATACTAAGAAGGATAGTCAGACAATAGAGAAGGTCCAAGAACAATTTACTCGAATTCTATTCTATCGATGCTTTCCTTCTCCATCATATCCTCTTTCTCTTCCTTCCTATCCAAAACGTCTGTCTACTCTTGGTCTTCAAGCGCTTTCAGAGAGGAGAGTCATTTTTGACCTAGTTTTCGCCCGTAGGATTATGAATGGCGACACAGTTCTAGATCGCAATAGATTCTTTACTTTTAAACCCCTTAGAGATAGATCGAACACATTTGGAATTCATATTGAGGCAACTAAATCCACACCTCGTTTTCATTGTTTTTCCAGAAGAGTAGCTAGGATACTTAGTGAACTACCTTCAGATGTTCATAGTTCTTCAAGTATTGCTGTCTTTAAGAATAGATTACTCAAATTAGTCTTATCTAAATTAGTAGTTTATCGTTAGCTATTCACTTTCCCCTTCTCTTCCCTCTCCCTACCCACATATTCTCTTTTCACCCACCCCCCCCCCCCTCCACGCACACATCTCTACTCCCTCCCCACTTCTCCCCCGTTAGAGATCTACGGATGCTGGTATTCGGAGCAGAGTCTACCTGGTCTACCCGAGTGCCTCCTCCTCGGTTCCCCCCTCATATACTGACAGACGAAGACAGATGAGACCGGTTGCCTAGATCTTCGCTTATTTTCCCTCTCGCTTCTTTTTGTACTTCCTTCTTTCTCCCTATTCTATCACTATGAATCCTCAGTGTGAGGAGTCAAATTATTCTGTACGACACACATAATATAATATTCGTATCTCGTTGCGCCTTGTGCGTAGATAAAATATATATATATCTAGAGGGCCTTCCTTAGTCACTGACCTTCTCCTTCCTCCCACAGTGGCGATTCTTTCGATGTCGACGCCCGCAGAGGCATACACGCCCACATCCTGTGATTGCATCATGAATAGGCAACTTGAGAGGGGGATGACGTCATGGCCACTGGATGGTACCTTGTTGCTGCCGTATGCAGCATGGATGCGCATTCCCTCCGACTGCAGCTGCCGGAGATAACACGTCTGAAGAAAGGAGATTCACCCGAAGATGGGATGAGGATGATACCTTCTGTTTGAGTGGATCCATGAGGAAGGACGGGGCGAAGTACAGCATCGCATGGGGGAAGTTGTGCTGTGCCAGCCATGCAGCCACCCCCCTCTGCTGCATGTCGGGACGGGCTGTGACGTAGAGGAGGAGAAATCCCTGATGATGTCGTCATAATTGTGCAATCAAAGATTCCAGGGCGTTCCAATGTTGTTATGGGTCTAATAGCTCTACAACTAGTGTTGCGTAATCACTAGCCATCATGAACGACGTATTGGAATGAGGTGATTATGGATGGAGTAAATGTGTCGATGGGGAGGAATGACTACAACCCCATCCATCCCATACTAACAGATGTTTCGCAGCTGCGAAGTAAGGGCGGAGCTAGTGAACAAGACTCGAAATGGAGAGAATCGAATGAAAATCCTAGTATCCCAATCAGACCTCTTCTAGGACACTCTTTCCCAGTGCAGACTCACTGTCTAAAGAGACGTCATCATCGATAAATCGTCCTTCAGACCTTTCAATATCACCTATCAATCGATGCGCATCCCCTTACTTCGATCTCCCCATCCTGATCACGAGATCTTTCTTCCTGCAAGCGACACTCTCTGCGTCTTGCAGGATGTATAATCCTGTGATCTGATGGGGAAGAAGATCAAGGACTTTTTATGAAGCCCTGCCCGATCCAACTTTGCTACGGGGAACTTTGTTTTCTACTTTGTACATCTCCCTGAACATAACTTCGAATCAATTTCGGCCAGAATTGTACTGTTGATTGAAATTGAATAAATCTACAGACAATTCTGTTCGGGATAGAAGAGAGAAAAGGGGCCAGAACCGTTCTAAGATTGAGTAGACTTGTATAAGTAGGGAACGAATATTCCACAGCAACCTACGCATAGTATTCCGTTGACCCCATCTCCTCACCTGTTCATGCCAGAACCGTGCCACATCTACAGCTCCTGGTCGCACCCTGGGGTCTCTCCCTGTCACTGAGACAGATGCAGTCAGGGATCTGAAGAGTACGGTAACTGGATGATACTGTAGATAAGATCACCCGTCGATGGAGAAAACCACGATTGGAGTTTCGTTAGGAACCACGGCGATGAATGCATCCAGATAAGAGTGATCACCTGAAAAAAATTATCATTCATATTTTCACTTCTCACGCCAGTGATCTCGTGGTGTAGTAGTTATCACATCTGTCTAACACACAGAAGGCCGGCGGTTCGAGCCCGCCCGAGATCAAACTTTTTGTGTCGTCTAAGTTCCTTTTACGCTTTGTGTCAAGGCCGTGCCGCTTACTTCTTCCGCCCTTTTTGCCTCGGAAAAGCAATTGATTTACCACCACCTCTCCCCGTCTCACTCGCTCTTTCTCGCTCTCTTACGCTCCTTTTCAGTTTTTCGCTCGTTTTGTGATCTTCTCTCTACTCAAGTAAGAAATCGAGAGCCTAAAGTGCTGCAGAAAAATAGCCTTATCCAGTTCACGTATCCCTATAAAGCGTAGAGGAGGGAATGAGAAGACAGGTGAACCCTCACTCTTCTACCAATGGAGAACGAGATCAAGCTCAGAGCCTACAGGGCTGTCGGATACATCGCCGTTGGATTCTCCGTGAGTACAGTACTACTACCGTAGCCATCCCTGTCGTCGTTGTTCCTCCCGTAGCCTTCCGTATTCCTGTTTCCCTCCAACAGTAGTCTCTCTTTCAGACGGTGGCCATCCTCTCTATCTGCATCACTCTTCCCCTCGTCTCTCGCTACGTGGATTCCGTCTCCCGTCAGATGTACCATGACTTGGCAACGTGCCAATCCGAGGCCCGCGGAGTGTTCCTCTCTGCCCAGAGAGTGGCTCCTCTCCGATCCAATCGCACTGCTCGTCAGGCAGGAGGTTACTACGGAGAGGAGGCTGCCCCTGCTGCTGCCGTCTTAGGAGGAGGATTCTTCGAGGATGCCAAGTGCGAGGGATGCTGCCAGCCTGGTCCCGCCGGACCCAACGGAACTCCCGGCAGACCCGGTGCTCCCGGAAAGGACGGAGCACCCGGAGCACCCGGAAACCCCGGCCGCCCCAACGGATCTCCTTGCGAGCCCATGACTCCTCCCCCGTGCCAGCCTTGCCCCGCCGGAGAACCCGGACCCGCTGGACCCGCTGGACCCGCCGGAAACCAGGGCAGACCCGGACCTGCTGGACCCAAGGGAGACGATGGAGCCAAGGGAGAACCCGGAAACAAGGGACCTGCTGGACACCCCGGAAGACAGGGACGACCTGGAGGACCCGGACCTCAGGGCAAGTCCGCCGAGTACGGTAGACCCATCCCCGGCCCTCCTGGACCCCCCGGAAAGGACGGAGCTGCTGGACCCCAGGGCAGACCCGGACAGCCTGGACACCAGGGCAAGCCTGGACCCAATGGAGAGAGAGGAGAGCAGGGACCCGCTGGAAACCCCGGAGAGGAGGGAAGACCCGGACAGCCCGGACAGGACGGAAAGCCCGGTCCCGATGGAGAGAAGGGAATCTGCCCCAAGTACTGCGCCCTCGACGGAGGAGTCTTCTTCGAGGATGGATCCAGACGCTAGAGAGTTTAGATTGTACTGTGATAAAGAGATACCTAAACCCACCCATCTTGCATTGGCAACAACCATCGCATGCAATTAACCGAGAGATACGGCTTTCATTTTACGATTGTTACAAACCTGGTGAATAGAATAGTAGTGATTAAATTCAATTGCATTGAAACGGTGAAGAACACCCCCTCTCTCCCTCCCTTCCCCTCTCACCCTGGACGATCATCTTGATGGAGTGGATTCCACAGGGCAGAGTCCGTCCCAGATTGACAGTCAATCGACCATGCGAGTCTGTCTCTGTAGTACTGTGGAGGAACCACTCCTTCCTGCAATCGGAGAGGATCACTCAGCCTCTGGCTTGAGCAATAATTCAAATTTAACATTCAGAGAAGAATGCAATTCAAGCAACAGTCAATCCATTTCCAATCTCTTTCTCGACTGACCTCGCCGGGCAGAGGTAGACATTGACTGATTCCCTCGTGAGTGCAACCAGATCCATCGGCCCGTAGCAGAAACGAGCGTGGATGATCTACAATTATCGATTGATTCATCATTGTAACTGTACCACAAACCTGCTCATTCCCTTGTATTACTAGAGAATCGTTGGCGCGATGGTTGGCAGAGAGATTCGTGATCTGCAGAGAGATCAAAGATCAATCCGAAGGAACATGAAAGATCACCTTGAATCGTGTCCTTCTCTTCTTCCAATGTAGCTGGGGAAGGGGGAGGGTGAGGGGAGGGGCATGGGGAGAAGAGGGAGAGAGGGCGGAGGAGGAGGACGACATCAGTCCTTCCTCACCTGCAACAATTATATTTTAGCCGATCGATCATTCAGGTTATGCGGTCTACTCGAGGAAACAATGTTTTTCCTGCATATTTCTCACCTCTGACGAATTGTCGGAGCAGGAATGCAGCGACATCGCAGCTCTCCCAGTAGGAAGCATGCAGGATATTGGGAAGGGCCGCCGAGGGAAGGGAAACCATCGCTGCAAGGGGAAGATTCGTTTTTGAGTTGATACACACCAGATAATAGCTTATGAGATCTCTTTGGTTATCAAGATGAAGCAATTCAACCGCGATTGAATGAATGGAATCTCACTGCTGGGACAGTAGAGAGTGTGGTCGATCCTCTTCGTTCCCCAGAGGGAAGTCGTGTCGAGAGAAGGATCGAAGGAGAGAGACTTCCCGTCTCCGAGAGGACATCTCTGATACCGAGGAACGGGAGAAGGAGGAAGGATGCACAACTGAAATCGAGGGTGGAAGAATCAGACGGGAATTCGAGGTGATCAGTATGGTCTCCCTCACCTGGGGGTTCAGTACGGGTTCAATCCTCGCTCCGCACAGATCGAGAGGGTAGTAGAGATTGAACATCTGACAGTTATCCACTGGTTCGATGTCTACAATCATTGGATTGCATGGAAGAGTTGCCGATGATACTGGACGTAGATCAATGGAGCACAGATCCCCTCTCTCTCCTCACCGAGTCCTCCCAATCGTTGGTGCATCAACACGATTCCCAGTGGACATCCGAGGAGGAAACAGCATGAGGGCTGAAGAAGAAAGACATTTATTCATATTTGTCATTTCGAGATATGAACCCTCGATAAACACCCATTTTATTACAAAAGAAGATCTTGTGGAACCCAGTAGAATATTTCCTTCAAATCCCTCCCATTTTCGCAATAATTATTGTCAGACAGAACCTGGAAGTTGAGCGGTCCATTCTCTCCTCCGATTGTCCCCGTCTGACTCATGTTAGAGAGGGAGTGCCTCTTCTTACGATCGAACGAAGCTGAGGGAGGAGCAGACGAATTTCGGTGATGGTGAGCTGAAGGGATTACGGTAAGACCAGAAATAGGATGTTGAGTGAACTCACAGGCTGGAGGAGTGGGAGAGTGACCATTGAGGGATCCAGGCGTTCCTGGAAATAGGAAGGAATTCGAATTCGTCATCTTCCCAATTCAGAACGTCCTCGACTGACCTGGAGTGACTCCTTCGAAGAAGTGACCGTGTCCATGGAGTGGCTGCCACTGCTGTTGAGGAGAAGGAGAGATCGCCTCCTCGATTCCTGCAACTCCAACCATCGCACTTACAGTATCCCTTCTCCCCTCTGTGACCTACCTTCGGGAATACTCTGTCTGCACGAATTGTGAGCAGAGGGAGTGGAAGAGACGGAGGAGGAATGACGAGTCAATTGGAGATGGGGAATGAGAGAGGGACGATAAGAGAGCACCTGAGTGTTCGATGAGAGATGATGGATGTACTACTGAATGAGGGATACCTCGTATAGGATGAGTCCCCCTAGTGTATCTCCCACTAGGAATACTTCCCCCGAGAACGAAGGCTGAGAATGCACGAAGTCATCGTACACTTCGTTCGCTTTCCTGATCGCGTTCTCCACTGCCTGCACAGGATTCACGAGGTTACGGTAGGGGTACGGTATCCAGATGATGACTGACCTCCGAGTAGGCTATTCGATTAGCCGATAGCAGCATGCCCAGTGCAGGATGAGTGGATCCGAAGGTGTTGTTCAACGCTAAAGAAACGCGTATGAATTCGTGAACGAATTTTTTTTCCCAATCACCGTTGGCTAGTCCTTAACCAGATTTCAAGTTCTGTGATGCTCACCTGCCAATTTGGCGACGACGGGTGCCAATTCGTGACCACACGAGACGAGAGCCACGTGCACTCTCTCCACCAACTGAGGATAGTGCTTCAGGATCAACTGATCGATTGTCGACCTGAGAGGGATACTGTATCCATAGTTTGTCTAAGATAAGGTAGAGTGAGTAAGTATCTACTCTACAGAAATTCTTTCGCCATTCATCATCTCATCGTTAGTCGATGTCTGGTTGTTGCTCCCTTCTATTCTTCATGTCATTCTATGTATCTAGTCTCTCTCCTGGTGCTCCCTGGGTGCACCCTTCCCTTCCTCTTTCCTCCTCTTCATTCACTCTCTCTAATGGCTTCTCCCCCTCAATCAGCAGTCCTTCCTGTCTATTGTCCCTCTCTTCCTCCCTGTCCTCGAAGATAACCTCGTGCAATCCCTAACCAATCTTAGCCTTTCTTTGCCCATCAAACGTGTCTATTCTATTCTCAATTCTCAGCGCCGACCCATCGGTCCGTGGGGAAATTGAGTGGGAAGAAGAGAAAATAAAAATAGGGTAGAACGGGGGCAGAGAATGGGCATAAATCTCCCGAAAGTGATGCCATTCACGACCTCAACCACTTCTGCATCACTCTCAAAGGGAGAAGAAGGGATTCGGACCAGTCCTCATTATAGGATGCTCTCCCTCCCTCCCTCCCTCTCTCTCTTCCTCTCTCCTTTTCACCTGAATGTGTTCGTGTCCGTGGTCTTGCTATCAGCTGGTCCCTCGGGGTTGAAATCCCCATGGAAGACGAGGACGAGGAGAGCTGCCTGTCGTTTAGAGAATGGCGTCGAGGGAGGAGAATCGTTGTCGAGCAGAAGTTCGGACGACCATCTCAAGGAACAGAGATCAAAGATCAATCCGATTCATCTGAATGATCCAGATCCGTAGAGCGATAGTCAATAAAGTGAAACTACAGTGCCATCTGGTTTTGATTGAGACACTCATACTTCTCCAACCGTATCATCGATGGTTTCGCTGCATGCTCGGGACTTCCATCAGTGCAGTCGAAGTAGAGATCATCCGAGGAAGCATCGTCCGATTCTTCTGACGGACCATCCGTCTGGATACTGTAAGGAGGAGATGAATCAAGGAATGACTTCATTCGAATGTCGAATCTCTCACTTATTGGCCATCACAGTGGATAGATGCAGTGCCACTTCATCCTCCAGTTTCCGAATGTCTCCTATCGTCAGTCCACACCATTCGTCCTGCCATATCGTTGCTAACGAGCGTAAGTTAATCGTTGACGACGACTGCGGATCGTTTAAATACCTGCCATGCCCATGCCTGTCTATGGGCTCGCGTCATCGTATTTCGAAGGGCCAACTCGTGGATCCACCTTTCGACCCGCGTCTGCAGAGTAGTACGGTAAGATTAGATTACTGTAGAGTACGGTATTCCCTCACCTGCAGTCCCCAGTATTTGAATTCGACCTTGCACAGTTTGTATGCACACATGACTGGCCGACGAGCAGCGATGCACTCCTCCACCCAGTCGTCACTCAGAGGACCGCGGCCTGCAATTAGGCACTTGGAAACGTCGCCTGTCGAAAAATAGACAAGGAAGGGGTTTGTAAACGTCGTCCGTGCACACAACCAACCTGTGACTGCACTTCGAAACAGTTTAGGATCTTCTTCGGCGCAGTAGTCGCTGGATGACATGGGATCCTGGAAGGGTGGAGAATGAGCATTGATCTTTGATCTCTTCTCTCACCTTTACGAAGTCCATTATGTCCACTTGTCGCTGTCTGAGTTCATTATCGGAGAGATTGAAGACGTTATCTTGCGTGCCTAAGGAGAGAGAGAGATGGGGAAATGCATTAGATGCATCGGAGACCATTTCGAGACAACTAATTGTGGAAACCCATTTCGGTCTGCTCGAACGAGATATTTATTCTCACCTGCATCATCGTAGTAGAGAGTGTCCACCTCGATGCTCATCCTGTCCATCAACGGGGTCGAATATCTGCAGAAGTAGGTCACTCCTTCCCCCTCCTCTCTCTCTCACCGTGTCTTCGTGACAGGATATGCATTCCATGCCTCTTCATGAGCCTCCAGATTCGCAGTGGGGATCACAGCTCGGATCCAGACTGAAAGGGAATCGACTTCATTCATTCGACACTCCCATTGCATTTAGGACACTTCAGAGAGAAGAATACCAAAACTATTTCAGATCTAATTCATAGTCTCCTACCGGGAATCTTTTCTGCAATATGGTATATCTTGAATGTGTACTGTCCCGATCCTCCCGGTCCTTCGTTGTATCTGAAGATGAATCAATTGCGCCATGGAATGATCACTTTCCCATCGTTTTAGCTGCTTCTCCAAATGCGAGGAATACACGTGGGAAAATAATGAGAAATGAAATCACTGACGGTTTATTCGTGATGATTTCTACTCCTGATCCCGCTCCATGAGAATCGATTCGGGATTTCTTCTGCAATTGCATCTTTCTCCCTCCACTTCGAGATACTTCGTACTTCTTGTGTTTTATCCCTCTAGTTCTTCCATTTCTCACTCTTTTTTGAGTCTCGATAAGGAAGAAAATTGGGTGTTTTTGTCAGCATTTCGATGGTCGTTCCCACGAGTGAAAAGAAGGAATGAATGGATGGATGGGAAGAAAAGGAGAACGGGTGAAAAAGATTCTCAGGCGCCCATAATAACAAACTTTCTCTCGATTCAAGAAGGCTTCTTTTTCTGCCCAGTGTACTTCGACCTCCTCTTCCTCTTCTCTAGACACTTCTTCGACTCTTTCCACTCCTGTCTTCCAAGCGTGCAAATTTCTTGCGAAGCGCCATAAAAGAGCGCGTTCATTCAGAAAAAAAGGAGAGAAAAGGTCAGCAATTTGTCTACGAGATGTATGATCTCAATTGGAACGCTGCGAATAAATGAGGAGAATGGAAGAATAATGAGTGTCTGTAGTGTAATGAGTGAATGGATGAGGATGATTGAATGAACTCCCTTCATCTCACTCATTCGACTCACACTTCGAACTGAATGGATAACTGAATTGGTTACACTCGACGACGTTAGATTGAGAAGAAAGGAGGACGTCTTCTCCCTTCTGATCCCTTCTTTCCATCTATTCCTTCTCTGTTTTGGTTGTCAGCAATAATTATTTCTCGCTCAGCGGTTTCCCTCTGGCATTCCACAGTACGGGGAAGGGTGAGAGATAGAGAAGGGAAACTGCCCCTCTGAATACCCGCCTGTCTCAATGAGCTTACCCTCCCCGCAGACTCTTTCTAACGAGCGAAAGTGACGTGAACTCCTCCCACCCCTTCTCCATTCCTCCCCCTCTCCATCACCCTGTGACCCCCTTGGTGTTCTACATCGAGGAGGAATGCTTATGATGGAAGCACTCTCATCCTCTCATCCATCGACAGCGTAGGTCATAACCAATATGGGGGATCAAAATGGGGTTTCTCTCGCTCCTTCGAACTCCCTCCTTCGTTTCTGCTCTCAGATGTCTTTCCCTCTCCCTTCTCTATCTAAAGATGCATCGAGGAAAGGAAGGAGGAGACAGCAACACTACAAGTTGATCTACATTCGAGATTACTCCATTCCCTCTCTAATAGCATCGATTATCGGAGGAAGAAAAGAATGGAAGGGAAGGGGAGTGATAAGTCATTCCACTTCGAGGGGAGACTCTCCCTCCCTCTCTCCTCTTCCATCTGAAGATTGGTGGAAGATGGTTGGTGACAGGTGAAGAGTAGAGGAGAGAGACAAATTAGGAAGGGAGACAATGGGGAGAGGAGGAATCCAAAGGAAGACCACTGGAATTAGGGCCCATTCCCGGAAATTTTTGTGTTCATCAATCGCCTTTCAGTGTGAAGAGAAGGGGGTGTAAGGAGAAATGAGGGGGGAGAGGGGGGGAGGAGAGGGGGGGGGGGGGTGATAGGGGAGAAACTGTCAGATGGAGCAAGTGTGCAAATGAGATTGTTGCCAGCTGAGAGAGGAGTTCTCTAAACTGTCTATGGCCCTTATCTGATGGTCTCTTCAAGGTCTTCGCTTTCTCAATGGTCAGAGAGACGAGAGAGTGTGGGAATGAGAGAGAACATTCTTCGTAAACCCCTGAACGACGCTTCGAGCAAGTGAGTAAACAGTAAATGAATAGGAGAAAAAGCAGGTAGAGGAGAAGAGAGAAGGCAGATGATCAAAGTAGACCCCATCTGGATACGGTAGACTACAGTACCTGTATCATATACAGCTGTGCGATCTTGTACTCCTCCACGGTGAGTGGCAGGAGGATACGGTACTCCTTGATGAGCATGGTGAGGAAATGGGTGTGGCGAGTGCGGCCGAGGTTTCACAAACGTCGGCGACGACGCGTGTGCATGACTGGGAAGGAGTGCAGCACACGCAAGGAGAGGGGAGAGACACTGAAGGGATGAACTGGAAGAGAGGGGAGAATGAATCACAAGGGTCACAAACGAGAAGATTGGGGGAAGAAGAAGATCATAGAACACTCTGGGAGTACGCATGGGAAATGGCTACGGAAGAAAAACTGAGCGAATTCGCGAGTTTTGTAACTCGATAGGCGATATTAGTGAGAGAGTGAGAGGAATGAAGAGAGTGAAGAAACGAAGGAGAGAGCAGAGTAAAGATGAGGGAAAGTACGAAAGTGAGAGTGGGATTGGGACGGTTCGAGTAAAGGACAGAATAATAATTATGGCAGATGGAGAGCTCCCGCAGTGGAAGGAGATAGGAGATCATTTGCATTTGGAGATGAAGATGAGAGAGTGTGCAGATTGAAGAGACGGGAAGAGATGGGAAAGAGTTAGTGAATGAAGGAGATTCCCAGTGAATCGAATCGTAAAAATGATGAGACGAGAAGTAGATGGAGTTGAGTAGCCTGGGGGCAAAACAGGGGAATTGGCGCAATTACGAGAACTCTCAGATGTGGAAGAAAGTGCGAACTCTGAACAGATTAGGTATTTGGAGAGGGAAGGTGCTTTTTTGTTCTGGTGGCAAGGAATAGTTTCCAAAGTAGTAAAGGGAAGGAGGAGGCTATTTCAGAGGTCTCTCCTTTCTAGTTCCCCCCCCCCCCCTCTCTCTCTTCCATGCCTTCTCTTCGCGCGCTCGAGAGACTCCGCCCAGTCCGTATATTTGAATTCGCGCGATCGCCTGATAGGCGCCATTTACTAACCAATCTGCATTTTCTTTTAGTCGGAATTGAAAGCATTTTCCGGTTTTGTGGTTTTGGTTGCTTTTTCACAATTTGAGTAGTTTGATTAGTTTACATGATTTTTCTTGATGTATTCCTTAGCAGTCCATGGACTCTCTGTCTAGTTTCGTATCTGTAAGATCAGATGTTCCGTTAATCAATGCAAAGCTGATCGTTACTCCGTTTGTCTTGTTTTTTTAAAAATATTATATTTCTTTTTTTCAGGGTAACCAAGAGGCTTCTTAGCCAAACTCGACTAGTAGGTTTTTTCTCCTGGTCGTCGGTTGAGGGTTAGCACTCAAAAGCGACTCAAGCGTGAGTTGTCCTCGTGATTTATGAGTCATTTGGATTTCCCGCCGAACGCCTTTACAACGAACTTTCAACTGAAAATTTGAACTGATTCAATTTTAATTTATTTAATATTTTAGATATAATGGCCAGCGATAATGGATCAGAAGGAACATCGAACGACATGGGGTGAGACTACTAGGATGTTTTCTTTTTTCTTCTTTTATTTCCATATTGTCATTAATTGTTAGATTTATATAACTTGCAATATATTTTGCAGCACAGCAGCGACAGTCCGATCAGACTCACCGACTCTGGGAGCATCTGTAGTAAATATTACAACCGAGGATCTGGATAGGTTAGTTGGACTCGTATCCAGCTGTCCTCTCGTTGAATATGTAGATATTTTATGCAACCACTCTCTTGAAAATTTTCTGGAAGTTTTGGTTAATCCAAATATATTTGCAGACAAATTGAAACACTCCGAAAATGCGAGCTGATCACGGAACAAGAGGTGAGCAAAGCGGGGTTCTCTATCGCACAGTTATGTATTCGTTGCTCGGGGTTTAAACTGATCGACATGCCGAATTGAAATAGAAATGCGGATATTTGAGGTGAAATCACTATGCGCGAAGGCTCGTGAAATTCTTGTTCAAGAAGGGAATGTTCAAGTCATCGATTCCCCTGTTACCGTTAGTTTTTTTTGTAGAGATAATTTTATATATTAGGTTGAACAGAAAGTCTTTATAAACTTTTTATTTCCCTTCTTCTGACAATAAAGCGCAAGAGCGAAATCAAACGTATGCACCATTGTTATCTATGACAAATCTCCAACGTTCAGGCAACTTATGGATTCCCTCCTTATAGAACCCATCTCGGCGCGAATCAAAATATTGCTTGAGTGCGGCCTCGATCGCCCCACGGGAAATGAAGGATCTCTGATCGAGATGACGGGTCAGATCCGAGAACAACCAATAATCCGAAGGGGCCAAGTCAGGAGAATACGGTGTATGAGGGAGAACCATCCAGCCTTATTTGGACAGCTCCTGCTTGACCTGCCGTGCAACATGGGGTCGGGCGTTATCGTGTTGATAGTACACTTTCTTGCCGTTCAGGGCAGATTGTGCGAATTTCTTCTTGAGATTCCGTAGTTGTTTAGTGTAGACATATTCAGTAATTATCCGCTTCTCGGGTAGGAGCTCCCAGTAAATCGGGCCATCCACCCCCCACCAGGCAGAGAGCAAGATTTTCATAGGGTGAAGGTCAGGCTTTGCGACGTCCTGTGGGGTCTCATTGGCATCCACCCACTGTGCCCTCCTATGGTGATTCTCATAGCAGACCCACTTCTCGACCCCTGTTATAAGACGGTCCAACCATCGATCTCCAGCGTGAAGAGTGAGTAGAGAAAGGGAATCGTCGACACGGTGGTCAAACTGGTCTTGGGTCAATTTGTGGGGTATGAAACGCCTAGCTTCTTCTTCTTGCCAATGGAGACCAATCATTTTACGATGGTGCTTTGCGATACCCCAAGTGTGGCTGCCATGTCGCGGGTATTTGGGAAGGATCCAATTCCACTACGATCCGTAGCGCATCCAAATCCAGCTCGGGTGGCCTCCCAGACCGGTCATGATCATCCATGGAAAAGTCCCCCTTCTCGAAGAGTTGGTACCAATTGCGCATGGTCTGGTAGTGAGTGGCATATGAATCGTACACTTCAGCCAACTGACGTTCCTATTCCTTCATTGTAGTGTGAGAGAGGAATACGAATAACAGAACGTTGCGGATGTGCAAGGCCGTGGGAACAAACATCGTGGTCTTACTAGTGGCAGAATGAAAGGCGTGGAATGGGGAGTTGTTGACCACATAGTCCCTTTGTCATGAGTTATTCACTAGAGGCGAGGGAACACCAAAGGTCTCGTGCACTGAGCAGTGATCGAGCAAAACAGTTTATAAAGACTTTCTGTTCAACCTAATATTAATACAGTTCGCAAAGATAGATTCACATTTATCCATGCTCTTCCAGATCTGCGGTGACATCCATGGCCAATTCTACGATCTGATGGAATTGTTCAGGGTGAGGAGATTTGCAAAAGAATGTTTTATCGAAGTTGCCTTTCTCAGGTGGGAGGCCCAGTTCCAGACACGAATTACCTCTTCCTGGGAGATTTCGTCGATCGGGGGTTCTACTCCGTAAGTCTTCCTTTTCTTTATTTATCTCGAGAACAAAGTTGTTATTTCTAGGTGGAAACATTCCTGTTGCTACTTGCCCTGAAGGTGCGATATCCCGACCGAATGATGCTCATTCGAGGCAACCACGAGAGCAGACAGATCACACAGGTGAGTAGCCCCCTCGTGCCATCCTGCCATCCACTTGTACATACTAATACTACAAGGAATTTGTGAACTGGAACAAGAAAATTTCTATTCACAATCTGAAATCCCTTGAGGTGTATGGCTTCTATGACGAATGCCAGCGCAAGTACGGTAGCGCCGCCGTGTGGAGATGCTGCACTGAGGTGTGTTATTTCCTTCGTTTGTATCAAAACCAGCCCACTCTTCCCCTCCTCATGCGGGTATTAGCGGGCTTTCAGGGCTCGTATATTTTACAATCATCTGCTGCAAAACTTGTTTCCTCTCCCTCCCTAGTTCACAGTCTGGATGACCAAGATAATACTCATTGCGCTTTACTAGTTCTTGATTATGACAAAATCTAAGAAATATTCATATAAAAAAAAAAATTTTTTCAGGTTTTCGATTTCCTCTCCCTCTCTGCAGTCATATGCGGAAAGGTGAGTTAACATTCACCGTCGACTTTGAAATATTTTCTACACCTAATTAATCATGCACACACAGTTGATACGGAATGTTTAGGTGTTCTGCGTGCACGGAGGTCTCTCTCCCTCCATACAGACACTCGACCAGATCAGGACCATCGACCGGAAACAGGAGGTTACATATCTCCCTTAACCGACAATTACACTGAAAATCTCACGTATATGATCATATTTAAGTATGGGTATCTCCATGAGTTTTCAAGTCAAATAATGCGTAGTCTCGCATGGATGAGTGGGTAGATGGAGAAAGAGAGAGAGGCGTGGTATGAAGAGAGAAGGAGAGATGGGGTCATCACTAGACGGGAAAGAGAATGAATTGGACAAACACGATTTGCCTGTAGAATTAAGGGATGTTCACTTTACTGGAAAACAAATAGTTTTGTTGTTTTATATATTCGTTAAGATGTTGGATGAGGATGGATTTGCTAAATGCGATAATCTTTTATTCATTGTATTATTAGATGATCGTAGTGCGTGTGTAGTGAAAAAGTGTACTCACATGTGCATAATCCGAATTGGAGACGATTATGAGGGAAGTGATGTGGTACTCAAAGATGAAAAGGGCGAAAGTAAAAGAAGAAAGGAGAAACGATAATGCCGAAAATGGGAATAACATTATAGAACAAACCTATATCGTTATAATCATTGTAGGTTCCCCACGACGGACCGATGTGCGATCTGCTATGGTCTGACCCCGAGGATTCGGTTGGTTGGGGAATGAGTCCGAGAGGAGCGGGCTATCTGTTCGGACAGGATGTCGTTAAGGCAAGTAACAGTCCTCATTTGATGTTGGAGTAAATTTTTTCGGATTTGTAATGCAAAGATAACTAGTCGGCTTTATGCAGCTGCAGTTTTCGTTTGGTTTTTGCTGTGACTGAGCATGCTTTGCTGTTTGGTTTATTCATGAGCCTCCTCCTCATGTATGGACGAAGAACGATGGTGGACTGGGAAATGAGAGAACGAATCGAAACGAGGGAATGCTAGATTTCGGAATAAATGAGATGCCTGATTCAGGGATTCTGCGAGACAAACGGAGTGGAAATGATCACACGAGCACATCAATTGGTGATGGAGGGATACAAGTATCACTTCGGAGAGGTCAAATACTTACTGTGCTATTTTATGACCGAGTGCAAAAATGTTTGCTTGTCATTGGGCTCCATTCATCTTTCGATAGCTCTTAATATTGGTAGTATGTACTGAGTGATGGAGTGAGTGATTCCTGCTTGCAGACGGTTCTCACAGTGTGGTCTGCCCCCAACTACTGCTATCGATGCGGGAATGTGGCTGCGATCCTCGAATTGGACGAACAGCTCAACAAGGAATTCACCATATTCGAAGCTGCCCCTCAAGTGAGTCACGGCAATGGGCGAACACCTCCCACCATCGGAGTTATACTATGCATACCCCATCTCCGCTGAATACAGGGGGTTACGGGCTGGAGGACCATCTTGCATCGGCAGTAACCATCGCATGCAATGCTAAAAAATTGGTTTAAAATGGATTAGAAAAAAATAGACAACAAACTATCGCAAACTGAGGTTTATTTGTACTGAAATGTATACAGAAACGTGGCGATCAAGTAGGGACGGCAACGGGAATTTTTGAGTACGGAATATTGGTTGCCTCCTTCCGACGCTTTTGCTTTCAAACTACCGTACTTTTGAAGCCAAATTCTTTCAATATTTTAAAACATTTTTTAAAAATATTTAATGTAATTATTCGACAATTTTATTATTTGGAATGAATAAGAACACATAATGAAAGAACACCAAGTATGGCAAGAAGAGACATATTGAAGAAATGAAGATGCACGACGTGATCGAAAATATACGTGTTTTCAGGATTAAGTGTTGAAGCGTCATTTCCTCAGTTTAAGTAGATTATCAATCACAAAAAATTGTTTTCACAATAAAAATAAATATAAGATATAAGATATTAGAGAATGGCGCCGTCAAAGTTGGGCGTTTTACCGTTGTAAAATGGTTATGTCGCATTTTCTGGAAAACCGCTACTAGTATATTTTTTATTTTTTTGACATTTATTTTTAGGTTCTAATTCACATCTGATAGTGAAAAATAAAAAATATACTAGTAGCGGTTTTATAGAAAATGCTATTTTACTTTGATGTTACCGTAATCCTTGCACTTGCTTGACGCTTCTGAAACACCGAGATATTTATGGGTGTTTTTGGCTATGATTGGTGATATGTCGCATTTTTTAGAGCGGGTTAAACATTAATAAGAAATTAATCAATTCATATGGACGGTGCTGAAATTTTTTATATTATTTCAGTTTGCGATAAATTGAGTATGAAAGTGACTTGTGATGCGCTCCACTTGGACTCAAAACGTCGGCTTCTTCATCAACATATATTATTGTTTTTCTTATTATTTTACATTATTTTTGAAAAACTAAAGTGAAAACTCGAAATGGGGTAGGGTAAGTTTCCATTTGCACACCAATTTGTTGATTGTTCTGCTCATTCATAAACACGGCTGCTGTCCCTACGATCAAGTGTTATGGTAATATGAAAATCACAATTCAAATATAGTGCGCGTTGTGTATCCTAAAAAACCATATTTTTGTATGTTTTGTCAAATAGAGCTCGCGAAACCGTGAACTGATTTCATTTTGATTATGGCTTCCTTCCACATTAATTTTTATAATTTCTTGAATCTGGTCGATTCTCCTCTCATCATGGTACTGGAGAACGGCCACTTGTTCCTAAATGGCGTCTAACATTTTGCAAAAAATATAAATATTCTCACTTGAATATGATTTTTCTTTATCACCCTCAAGCATGTTTTCCAATCATCTAAACATTCCATTAGTGGTACATTATTAATACAGCGGAAATAAAACTGCGAAAATTGTGTAAAATTAAAATTGAACACATATCACGCGTATCACGAGTCAGTGGATGAAAAAGAGACCTCTCGAGAACATTTTGACAATTTTTATTTCGTATTTGCCCCATATTATGGTGGGATAATACCCTGGAGTGAAGATTTCGAAAAATACAGGTCATTGGTCCCAGAGCCGGCTTTTAGAAATTTTCCGGTTTTCAACCTGGCTATGCCGTACCTCTGCTCCCAGATGAGCTACCGGGGTGGTTTTGGTCTCAAAATGATCAGAAAATTATTCCGAACAACTTTCTTGTTGAAAACTTTTCTGTGAAACGTGAACCTGACAAGTTGTATCCAAAAAACCAAATGCTGTATCAAAAAACAATTTTTTTCTCCATCACGGAGGAAACTTTCACGGGAATTTTTTTCCATAAAATGAAAGAATAAGTCCCTATCTGTCTAGGAAAAATGTAAATTCAGGATTTGAAGGTGGATGATATCGCGAAATTTTTAGTCAAAGTTGGCACTTTGACTACAAATCTACAAAAATTGCTCCTGCTCGATTTCAATTGACTACTGATTATGAACTATCGGTGGTTTTCGAGTTTTAGTCATTGGATGTTCACAATAGCCACTTGAAATGTGGAGTTCGAATCAATTTGAAAAATTGATTTTCTCATTCTCGATTTTGACCGAGTTTACGCGCAGCTAAAGTCCAAATATAATTGC
Source organism: Pristionchus mayeri (assembly GCA_036245805.1). Classification (NCBI taxonomy): domain Eukaryota; kingdom Metazoa; phylum Nematoda; class Chromadorea; order Rhabditida; family Neodiplogasteridae; genus Pristionchus; species Pristionchus mayeri. The sequence goes on along the minus strand of BTRK01000003.1, from coordinate 22,581,896 downwards.
TATACCCGTAACGCCCTAGCAAACATTTTAGTAAACCCCGATATGTACACAATTATGTTGCAAAGGTCCACCTAAAGCTTTCGACATTCTACTTAAATGTGCTCAAACATGCTCAAAATGAGAGTGTGCAAAATATCATTGATCATTTTAAACTAAAGTTGTGTAAATATTGACAAGTTTAACGTTTGAAAATTCTTATTGGGGTCATATAAATGAGATATTATTGGATTTTACATTCTTTATTCAATTACAGAAAAAAATTAATTTTCAGATTATTTGAATTTTGATTTTTTTCAAAATCTATCGAATTGGTTAGTTTTCTGAATAATACGGCTGGCATTCTCCTAAAAATAATTTTGCACCTTATAAGAATACTATCTTGATCAGGTGATTTTAAAATGATCAATGACATTTTACACTCTCTCATTTTGAGCAGGTTTGATCACATTTAAGTAGAATATCGAAAGCTTTAGGTGGACATTTGCAACATAATTGTGTACATGTCGGGATTTACTAAATTGTTTGCTAGGGTGTCACGGGTATAGCTATTACATTTGGACTTTAGCTGCGCGTAAACTCGGTCAAAATCGAGAATGAGAAAATCAATTTTTCAAATTGATTCTAACTCCACATTTCAAGTTGCTATTGTGAACATCCAATGACTAAAACTCGAAAACCACCGGTAGTTCATAATCAGTAGTCAATTGAAATCGAGCAGGAGCAATTTTTGTAGATTTGTAGTCAAAGTGCCAACTTTGACTAAAAATTTCGCGATATGATCCACCTTCAAATCCTGAATTTACATTTTTCCTAGACAGATAGGGACTTATTCTTTCATTTTATGGAAAAAAATTCCCGTGAAAGTTTCCTCCGTGATGAAGAAAAAAATTGTTTTTTGATACAGAATTTGTTTTTTTGGATACAACTTGTCAGGTTCACATTTCACAGAAAGGTTTTCAACAAGAAGGTTGTTCGGAATAATTTTCTGATCATTTTGAGACCAAAACCACCCTTGTAGCTCGTCTGGGAGCAGAGGTACGGCATAGCCAGTTTGAAAACCGGAAAATTTCTAAAAGCCGGCTCTGGGACCAATGACTTATATTTTTCGAAATCTTCACTCCAGGGTATTATCCCACCATAATATGGGGCAAATACGAAATAAAAATTTTCAAAATGTTCTCGCTCTCCTCCACTGACTCGTGATACTCGTGATATGTTGAAAATATTCTGAAAATTGTTATGCAATACGACCCACGATCTGCTCAAAATCTACCAATTGTGTTACTGTAACTGTTGAAATTTTCGCGGGTTTTTAACATTATAAATTTAGTTTCTTCTTTATCTATTCGATTATGCATATCCGAAAGAGTAGATGGCAATTCAAGAAACATTTTTTATTGCGTTTCCGAAAAAATAGGCATTGCAGTCTCTAAATAAAGGCTATGCTTTTTTGAATCACGCGCCTTTCCCCTGATGCCTGCGAGTATTTTATTTTTCGTTTGGTCGTTTATTCCTGGGCCTCTACGGGGATCGATATTTCATGATCGAGTTACATGACGTAACTTATTTACGCGCGCACGATTTGTTTGTTCCCATGGGTATTTCGCAAATATTGTGCATAGGTGGGCGGGGTTTGAAGCTGGAAATCGAAAACCGGGGGTGTTTAGGGTCAAAAGGAGGAGGGTTTGATCGTAAATGATAGTTCTTGTGACAAAATTTTCCAAAAACCGGGGGTGTTTCACAGCTGGCTTCGATGGTGCCCACCTATGATTCTGTGACATGCTGTAGCACTATAACACAGCTCTTTTATGTAGGTATAAATAGCTAACTTGTATTGTTCTTTTCATCTAATTGTATGTAAACTTTTTTCAGGAGAACCGAGGAGCGCCCGCAAAGAAGCCCCAACCAGACTACTTTTTGTAAGATGCGCCTCGCCCAATTTCTCCCGATCACTCGTTAATGACTAAACAATCTATGCCTTCCACCCCAATTCGATCACGTTGAGAGTTTTAAGATCTTTTATTCCGATTATCAATTGGACTAATCATCCGAATTTTTCATACTAAGTTGTCCTAACTAGAATAGGCTATATTTTCGAGTGAGTGATATCTTCTATCCGATCGATTTACAGTAGTACTTCGTATCTATTGATTTGTCTGTTTCTTTTCTACAGTATTGTGATCGATCGATATCCTGTTTGTGCGATTTTTTTCAAGTATTTCGATGTTTTCATTGTGTTTTCTCATTCGATGATCAGGTTGGAAATGAGCCGGAAATCTCAATTTACACACTCTGTATGCAACGGACCGATAAAACGTGAGAAATATTGTTGACTCGGTGGCCTTCGAATTGAGTTGAATTCGCTCAACACTCAATATCTCAACCCTTGATTGTGAACGAGAGGGCGAGCAGTGATTGCAGTATGGCATCTGGACCATTCATTAATCGTTCCCATGCGGAGAAGAAGACTGAGGTGAGGGAATCTTCTTTCTGTGAGATGAATTATATTGAGAACAATGGGGTAAATTTACATTTATTCGCTGGATTTTCCCAGCTTTTTTGCCTTGTGCGCATCCTTGAACCCTTTCCTCTAGACATTCCGCATGATACTGGAGGAGCATCACGTGATGGAAGCAGTGACGAAGGCCCTCTCCAAGATGTATTCGATGCACGAGAAGAATGAGAAACTGCCCGATGATCTCATCAAGTTCGTCGCCAAGGTACTCCAGGCAAGGGGGAAGGGGCAACAGATTAACTGTACCCTACTCTTTCGTACTTCTTATTATTCTTTAATCTAGTTATTAATCTAGGAATTGATGACTGATTTTACTTTAATCGAGTAGATTGAATAATGGCTGACTGATCGCTGATTGTGATGGCAGGAGCTGGACAATGCCATGCCCGGTTCCGTCGCCACCAAGGGATACGCTAAGGCGAACGCTAATCTGAAGAAGGAGGTCGAGGTACGGTAGCTGAATCGAGGGCTGACGGATGGACAGACCTCTTTTCAGGCGAAGGATAAGAAGATTGCCGAGCTGGAAAAGAAGTTGAAGGAGATGGAGGAGAAGAAGAAGCTGGTCCCTCAAGGTGACCCCAACAAGGTCGTTTAGACTACAGTGTACATTTGTACCGTATTCCTTCCTATTCGACCTTGCTCCTTCCCTGTACAGTGTCTACGTTGTTAGTCGTTGTTCTAGCCATTTCTAGAAGTAGTCCTTGTTACTTTACGTTGCGTTATTCCCTCCGCACATCCCAGGACATCATAATCTCATTCCGGTACACCCATTGATCAAACGGTTTCATGTTGAAGATATACCCGCATAATTTGAGTTCATACCCTGTTACTTTGTTCCTAAACCATCCGGATAAAGCTAGAAGTTATTCACTTGTCCAGTGTTTGATATCGCATTCGTTTAATCGACTTCTCCGTATCTTTATCCATAAATGGAAGGAATACTGTAACAGGTAGTACAGTATGCTCCGCGTCCTTCCCCGAGTGGCTTCTCTCGCTGGTCGATCGATCCTTCGCCACCACTCTGCAGCACCTGCAGCACTCTCGGATGAACTAAGGAAGAAGATCGATGGAATGGTCAGTAAGAGCACTGCATAGGGGTATTCAAAGGACGGGGCTATTCAGGTTGCGGCAGCTCCCGTCGTCGTCTTCATGAAGGGAACACAGAAGGAGCCAGCCTGCGGTTTCTCGAAGAATGTCAAGCTGGTGAGGTAAACCATCCGTTGGAAGTAGATGTGGCCTATCTCTCTTCTTCCGTGCATGACAGCCTCTCTCTCTCTCTACTCGTTCTAAAGGGAGTAAGTATCGATTAATCGAGGTGCTCGACTTCCACGATGTCTCCTTCAACGACCACAATGTGTTGGTGGATGCAGAGCTGAGAGAGGGAATCAAGGCATACTCTGAATGGCCGACCATCCCCCAGGTCAGACTTAGAAAAAAAGTATCGATTTGTACTGTGAAAACAGAATGCGTAGTCCGTGGTGTGGTGGGCGACATCTATCACATTTTGTTGTATTACTCGCGGAACTTTTTTTCTCCCGCGTTCCGCGAGTAATACAACAACATGTGATAACTCTCGCACACCACACCACGGACTACGCATTCTGTTCTCACAGTAGTGAGGGGTACGATCTACCACTCATACTATCCTACGATTATCGATTGCCATGATGGTGTGATTTGAGGTGTACGTGAAAGGGGAATTCGTTGGAGGATGCGACATCATGATTCAGGTTGGTCAAGTTGCACGTTGATTTTGTAAACATAATTTGATGTGATATGAATGGTGCCTCTGCAGATGCACAAGGACGGCGAACTGTCCGATCTATTCGACAAACACGAGATTCCCAATAAGTTTGGAGACTGCAAGAAGAAGGAGTAAGACTCCTCCCCGAATAGGCCATGCCTCCTAAGCTAGTTCCCACCCTTCCTAGGACTGTTGTAGACCTCCCCTCTTCATTGTAGCTCATAAGCATAGTAGCGAATGTTGATTGTTATCAGAGATTTATGTGAGTTTATCGTTGAAATAAATAACATGAAAGGAAAGTTGAATTATCCTGGCAAGGGAAGGTGTTTGGATTGAGTCACAATGGGTCAAAGGGGACAAAGGCAAGGAATGCCCGCAAGGGTGAATGACCTACTGATTGAACAGCTGAAGTGACCTCCCTTCTCTCTCGGAATTGCACGCTCTCTCGTCTATGCAGTGAATAGTCCCTTCTATTCCTTGCTTCTATCTCATGGCAACTATCCCCCGATCGTCCTCTGTTGCCCTTCCATTCCCTATAAAGAGACCCTTCCATCTATTCGAGGAGGTCCATTTCGTACTCTTTGCCTACAGCATCCCCCCTTTCATCGAAATGGAGATAGCAGTGCTAACTATGATCATCACGTCTAACACGACGTCGAGAATCTGTCTCAACGGGAACATCGCTGAGAAGCGTAAGTCATAAACTGACTCTCCAATTTGATCTTTGATCTTTCAAGCTTGCATTCTTGCTACGCCTCCCAACGATTACGTCTGCACTTCCGACCTGCGCAATAGCAAATGCGAAAATTTTCAAGGCACCTACTACTGTTGTGAGTTGAGACCACCGCACGACAGCCGCCATAGCTCAGTCGGTTAGAGCGTGGGTCTAATAAGCCCAAGGTCGCAGGTTCGACCCCTGCTGGCGGCAAACTTTTTGACTTCATTTTATTGGCACTGATAAGCATAGAGTTCCGTTTGAGGTTCGAGCATCGTCCAGAGGCGTCCTCCATGCGCTGATAAAAGTAATTTCTGCGGATTCCTCACAGGTTCCCTCCAAAGTCTGCCAGATATTCAGCATCTTCTTCACAGGATTCTGTCAGTCTCCCGAGCATCGTGGAATGATGGAGTCGGACTGCGCCGCCACTTGTGGATTCTGCAATGCAACAGCCATAGGAGGACCCGTCAATGTACCCTCCAATCTTACCGTACTCCTCCCTCCCGGGTACGGCAATGCCACGACTGAAGAAAGGCCCGCTTTGAATGAGAACACTTTCCCAATTTATCAGGGAAATCAAAATGCGACGGTGAGTCAAAAAATATATTTTCTAAATAACAAGATAATTTGCAGAGATCAGTTTTGAATGAGTCGATGCCCAGTTACGATGAATCCCCCAGCAGAAATGGAAGGGGAAGGGCACTCGTGAGGGGACAGAGACCCAACGAACAACAACCTGAGAAGACGAACGATGAATTGTTCGGAAACGTGAGTGATATTTGATCTTTCCCATTCGTATCTTGGTCCTCTACAGAGTCTCTTCCCTGAGATATCAACAGCAGAGCCGGAGGAGCTGCCCGTGTCACTAGTGAAGACAGTAATCAAAGGTTGCTATAGAGGGGGGGGGGGGGGTTCAATCGGGACTTTCCTTATTCAGGGACCTGCTTCGACGAGTACATGTACTGTAGAGAGTTCGTCGCCCTCTGCACCCATCCCACATTCTCATACACTATGGCGAAGAGGTACGGTAGGCATATGATGGACACGATTGAGGGTTAATAAAGAAATGAGTCACCTGCTTCTAGATGCGCATTGACCTGCGATCGATGTGAGGACGTTAGGATGGAAGAGGAACTTATCACGAGCAGTGAGTGAAAAGATGCAAAAAGTTTGATCTCGGGCGGGCTCGAACCGCCGGCCTTCTGTGTGTTAGACAGATGTGATAACCACTACACCACGAGATCAGATGTCCTTGCCATACTGTCTAGGGATGATCACGGCGAGCGTGAGTATTGCAGAGAACTGCACAGACATCTTCTCGAATTGTGACGAGCACAAGCACATGTGCAATGCAGAGAGGTGAGAGGGGGGGGGGGGAGGGATCTATCTCCACCCTCAGATACAAGTATCTACTGGAGGAGAAGTGTGCCAAGACTTGCGGATACTGCAAACCAGCCTGCAGAGACAGACATCCTAAGTGAGAGATCAAAGATCATTTGTTCCTCAATAAGGGATGTTTCTGTGCATGCCCCATCTCTCTCTCTCTTCCCTTCAGTTGTCGTCAGTTCAAACGAGACGGCTTCTGTGTGGATACTCTCTACACTGAGGACGAGCGACAGTTCCTATGTGGTGACTCCTGCCAACTATGCGAACTCTCCCAGTGAACTCTCCCCTATCGATTGGCGACTACAGTAACCCGCCCAAAGGTTACCATGAATCCCTCCGAGAATTGTCTCATATCACGTAGCTGTAAATATGTGTTCATGTTGCTACTCCTTCTACTGTAATTTTTTTTGTTGTTTTGATAAATCTACGCGTTCACATTATTCGAAGTACGGAAGCGAGCATCGAAATTCTTCTAATTGGTAGGAAATGGATAAACCGGGACGCCACCACTCAACGGCTATCTGAGTTGGGTGGGATGGCAACGGATACTCTCTCTCTCTCTCTCCATTCTGTCTCCTCTCTCCTCATAACATTCCCTCTCCATAATCTCTGTTGTCAGGGGCCTCATCGATTCCTTCACCGGGGGGCTCAACGGTAGTACTGTCAGACTCTTTCAACGACCATCTTCGATTCTGGAGACTAAAGAGACGTTGCCGTTGAGAAGATAAAAACGAATTGAGTGAGTCCTCTTTCCTAACCTTCCATAAATGCCATTCATCAGGGGATGTCTGGGGGAGATCTGGAGGATGATTCTGAGAGGGCAAGGGAGAGGGCGAGGATGCAGATCACTCCTCGATTCACTGATGATGTAGGAGACGTCATTGACGATAGAACGAAGATACAATTGGGCCTCATATTTAATGAGATCTATCAGATCGACTTCGTTTCTCTGATCGTGGAGGCAACTGAGAATTCGATCGAGAATCGCGAGGCGGGAATCAATGCCAGAGGACCATTCGAGAGTGTGGTCATGACGATCGCAGAGGATGGAAGGAGAATCGAAGAGGAGAGAGACAAACTGTAGGGAGGAGAGGAATTGCCAGTCTTGTCTAACGATGAAATAAGTGAAGGAAAGTTTTGTCCTTGGCAGGAAGGAGAAACTGATGGAGTACGAGCAGAGAATGAACGAGATCTGCAAGATGATGACATATTTGCTCGATGACGTCAGTGAGTCTCCCCCTCTCCCTTCCAATTCTCTCCATCGCAGTCTTCGTGCATCCTGGGAGACATCAAGAGACTCAATCCATTCTCGAGTCTACTCAGATTGGAGGAGACTGCAGGAGCGCTCCTCCATCAACACTGCAAGAAGTGAGAGGGGGGAAGGGGGAGAATCAGGCAAGAAAGTTGTAGCCAGTTTCAATCAACTAAGGATGAAGATCATCCCGTCACTCCTCCCGTGGATACTCATAAATATGAAGTGAGTGATAGTTTCGTTCGTTCGAGGTACGATGGATGCTCTCAGGGAAGAGCTCATGCAATGAGTGAGGAGGAGAGGGAGAAGTGGATGGAATCAATATATCTAGAGGAGAGACGATATTTCCCGTCAGCAGAATCGGTCGAGATAATTGGATTATCGAATTCCTTTGTCCGGAGAGAGGGAGAGGGGGGGGGGGGTACGATTTATTGGATTTTGAGAGAGTGTGGGGATTGGAGAGAGCGATCATTTCGTACTCTTTAGAGGACGGCGAGCGGTGTGGAGGGGGAGGAGAGGGTGAAAGAGGAGGGGAAAGGGAAAATGGGGAAATGGGAAGAGAGAGAGGAGGAGAAGAAAAATAGGAGGTGAATGATGATAGGGGGGAAGGGGGAGAGAGTGAACGAGAGGTGACCGTTCAAAACTTTAGGAAAGGGGGCAAACAGAGGTAGGAGAGGGGGAGGGAGTCCGAGAGATAGGAGGGGGAGGGGGTGGTCCTACAGATAGGACGGGGGAGGAGATTGTACTAGAAATAGGAGAGGGGGGAAGAGACGGTCCTAGAGATAGGAGAGGGGGGGGGAGAGGGTCCCAGAGATAGGAGAGGGGGGGAGGAGATGGTCCTAGAGATAAAAGGGGAGGAGATTGTCCTAGAGATAGGAGAGGGGGAGGAGAGGGTCCTAGAGATAAAGGGGGAGGAGATTGTCCTAGAGATAGGAGAGGGGGTGGAGAAGGTCCTAGAGATCGGAGGGGGAGAGATTGTCCTATGCATAGGAGACGGGGGAGGAGACGGTCCTAGAGATAGGAGAGGGGGAGGAAACTGCCCTAGAGATATGAGGGTGGGGATGGAGAGGGTCCTAGAGATAGAACAGGGAGGAGATGGTCATATAGATGGGAGGGGAGGAGAAGGTCCTAGAGATAGGAGTGGGGATGAGAGGGTCCCAGATATAGGAGAGGGGAGGAGATGGTCCTATGGTCCTATAGATAGGAGGGGGACAGGGTCCTAGAGATAGGAGAGGGGAGGAGAGTGTCCTAGATATAGGAGAGGGGGGAGGAGATGGCCCTAGATATATGAGGGAGGGTAGGGGATTGTACTAGAAATAGGAGAGGGGAGAAGAGGCCTATAGATAGGAGAGGGGGGGGGAGAGAGTCTCAGAGGAGATGGTCCTAGAGATATGAGGGTGGGGAGGAGAGGATCCTAGAGATAGGAGGGGAAGGAGATGGTCCTAGAGATAGAAGGGGGGAGGAGAGGGTCCCAGAGATAAGGAATGAGAGGGAAGGGGTAGAAAAATTTTTTGTTTTAATGGTTCCCAGGAGATAAAAACACATGCCACCTCCTAGCCGCCTTTAGTCTTTCCATCTCAAGGCGAGAGAAGAGTCTAGTTCATGTCAAAGGAGTGTTCAGCTGCGAGAGAACCATCCGAGAACAAGGATGGAGGAGAATGGAGACAATACTGATGAGACCTTCCATCACTTCGTTCAAGAGGCAGGGTTTTCCTCGTTTCATTCATTTCTCTCTAGATTACCCCCAATTGCAGCCGATGGTCCATCTCTCGTCTCTTCGTCTCCTCAGTGCGAATCTCAACGTCGTCGACTCCTTTCTCCCTTACGAATCGGCCATTCTCTTCATCGTCGGAAAGACAAAGGAAACAATCGAAGAGAACAGAATGTTGTAAGATCGACAGGAAGGAAGACAGCAGGGGATAGAAATTATTTTATATTTGTCTATTCACTGATAGAAACCAATTTCGTATCTGTGGTCTTAGAGAAGCTCTTGAAGGAAGTGAAGAAATGGTTGCAGGAAGGGTGAATTGTGTTCCCTCCGTCGTGCTGTGGAAGATGATCAGAGCGAGTTGTCAATGGGGTTTTCTCAGTGGAAGGATCCCGATTCATCTCCTTTCTCATCTCTCAGGAGGAATATTTTCGCCCCAATTAGAAGATTGTGGCAACTTTCAAAGAAGAATCTACGACGAATCAGAAGATTTAGAAGTGCGGAGCAGATATTTCATTGACGGTTATCATCCAGATTTGTTTCATTCCATTCATTTGTCAATTTCGTGCCAATTCAGCGCAATCGTGCTAAATACTGTTTATTCTGTTTTGTTTTTTTAATGATCCACGAAGTTTCTCAGCCACTAAGAGAATGAATAAAGTTTTCAAACTCTAATGTAAGGGAAAGTATGATAAATGCTCTTGAAATGAGTGAAAGACGTGGGTATCTCGATAACAATACGAATAAGCGCATTCTGCACTACAGACAGACGCAATCCCTCTCTTTCCCTTCACTCTCCTTCCCTCTACATTCTCTCACTCACAATCACACTTGCTCTCTCATCCCTTCCCCGTATTTCTCATCTTCACCTAGTATTTAACCCCCTTGTAAGGGCTCTTTTCAGTCTTGGCAATGTTTGGTTGTGACTGTAGTTGTCTGCACTCGTTGTTCTACTGGACGGGAGTGCTCTCTATCGCCAGCAAGGTTTCCCTTCCTTTCTCAATCCCCCCTTCACTCCTTCCTTCCAGGTTGTTCCCTTTCTGCTGAAGACGCTAAAGGGGCAGAAACCGATTGAATTGGAAGAGAAGAACTGGAAGAGAGATGTTGTCTATCTCTACCAGGTTGATCTTTGATCTCAGACTGGTTCTAGTTCTTCTCTTCAGTTGAGTGGGACGCCCACGGCCTCGTCCACTTCTCCCTACTGCATCAAAGTGGAGGCATTCTGTAGACTGTACGGATTGGCATTCGAAGTGAGGACGAGTTGAGAGATGGTGGTGATTGTGTGATCAGAGGAGGAATACTCTCTCCGCCCGAGGGGACAACAACCTCCTTCCCTTCATCGAATTGAATGGAGAGAGGCACTCAGACTCGCAGATCATCCTCAGAAGACTAACTCACATATTCAACCTCAAGGTACAATTCGATTGTCTCGACTCGATCCATTCAACCTCTGTTTCAGTCGTATCCCGATGATTCTTCTGCATCGATTGGCCATGCAATCGATCGACTTCTAGATAATCACACCGCCAAGTGAGCAGAGAATTAAGAGTTCGCAATCTCGAATCGATTCAGTCTTATTATGGCTGCTAAACTTCCTCACTACGGTAAAGTGGTAGAAGCAATGTGTGAGGCTAATGGACTGCCCTCTTTGCTCCTCCCAATCATATCTCGGGTCGGAGGATTTCAACTCGAAAGGAAGGCGAGTTAACGAATATATTCGGCTCTTGATGCTCTAGTATTTAATGATACGTCTTACTTTCAGAAGCGCGTCAAAATCGAGACAACACTAGGGAAGTTCTCGAAGAGCGAGTACGAAGAACTGTTGAGGTGAGGGGGGGGGGGGGGGTCATCAATGGATTGGAGATGGAATCCTTGCAGGAACGACCTCCTCCACCTGCAGATTTTCCTGGGGGGAAAGGAATTCCTCCTCGGAGATAGACCAACTGCTGTGAGATCCCCTTCACTAGAGTTGTACATAATTTCTTCCTTTTCCGTGCTCTCGAAATATCAAACTGATCAATTCTAGTCCATATGCGCTTAGCCTTATCTCTTTTTGCAGGTGGATTGCACTGCATTTGGGCAGTTCGCATCAAATTACTATGCCGTCCCGTCAGCGAGGTTCGAGTGAAAGAATGATCAAATGTCAGCCGGATTCAGATTCCTCCTACATGATCTCCTCGACTCCTCTGAATTTACCCCGTTGAGAGAGTATCTGGAGAGGGTGAAGAGCAGCATCTTCGAAGATCAATTTCGCGACAGCAAATAAATCATCCATTCACCAAATTCATTGGAAATATGAAAGAGAGATTTTCCATGAAAGAAAATGATTACGATAATGGATAAACTTTCTATCAGCTTTGAATGAGTTCCAATACTTTAACTTTACATCTACAATCAATTATCTTATTTCGCATTCTTCACAAACTAACATCTTACAATTAGTCAATTTCGAGTTATTGAGAGAAGACACACTTTCTTCTATTCCATTCCACCCATTTTGTATGACAGTGTGTGCATTTCTTTCGTCAATGCACGTTGATCTACCACGCCTCTATTTCATTCGACTGTCAATTAATGAATCAATTAAATGAATCAATTAAATGAATCAATTAAATTCCTTCAGGTCCTCTCCACTTCATTCCGATCATACCAAAATATGACTCAACTTCCTTCAATGCAATGATGTCTATCCCTCGATACGATCTCGATGGTCGTCGATGAACATCCGAAGTCATGAGAATCCACAACCAAGATGTCAATTGGGAAGGTCTTCAGTTTACCGTATAAGTTACAGTAACCGAAATTCCAGCATTTTGCCGATTGTGAGAATTGGATCTCAAAAGGCACCAACTGAAACCTCCACCACAGTATCCTCATTCAAACCGGAATGCGAGGGAAGAATTAATGAGGAGATGGGAACATCGGCGTATGCAGAACGAGAGAGAGATAGGGAATAGATGGAGGTTGTTGTTCTGATCCTTCGCACGTACTCTTCTCCTTTCTCCTCTCCTTCTCCTCTCTTCATTCTCTTCTCGGTCCTTCATCGGGAGAGGTGAGTTCACTCTCTCTCTCTCCTCTCCTCCATCTCCTCCTCTTCAGTCACTTCAATCGGAATGAAGCTCGTGCTCCTTCTCTCAATGCTCACAGGTTGCATGACAGCGGTGAGATACCGTAGTAGGAGGCGATCGATCGATATTCCTTCAGATCAGTGTGAATGTGAATGTACACGGAGAAGTGAGCTGTCCCCTCCCCTTCTACTACAGTGTCAATCTATGGGTGAGACACCTCTCCTCTCCTCCCCTCTAGATGATTCCGTTGCAGGAACAAGACCACGTCCATCATGAACTGATCGGGAAACTCCATGTATCTCCCCTATCCCTCTCTCCCGAGTGATTCATTCCCTTGCAGGCTTTCCAATACGCGTTCTTGTCATCTAAGTTCAGTGTGTCTGGACAGGTTCGAATGGAGGGAAGGAAGAGGAGAAGGAGGAATTGCAGGCAATCGATGGAATGTTGGAGAATGCAGTCGAGCCAATCGTCACCGTCGAGCATTCGTGTGGAGGGGGTGAGATAAGATCAGAGATCAAAGATCAATTGGATTCTTCAGTTCGAAAGTGCGTGTGTTATGACTTGGGTGCTCGTTCTTCTGACGTGGATTTCACTCTCAACGTGGATCTGGTGACTACGAAGCTGAAGAGATGCGATATCTGTGAAGAAGGAGACAAGGAAAGGGCGAACCAACTGAGAGAACTCGTGAAGAAGATCCACGAGAAGAAGGAGAGAAGAGAATAAACACTGTAAATCGGCATAAATTGATTCGCCGATAATTTCTTGTTACCTTCACATCTAATGGTTTCATTGAATTGGTTTACCCATCGTTTTTTCTATACAATGTTCACTAGTAGGAATGGCTGATCACACGCGTTGAAAGATGAGAATACGAATGGGAAGAGGGGAGAGTGATCCATCTCACTCCATCGTTTTATTCGTGTTGACTTCTCTAGATAGAGTGCTTAGATATTAACACTCGTTCAATATGTGTTCTCATGATGTGAATTCTTCTGGGTGAGAAATGGAAAACCTCACATTTCCTGAAAATACATTTACCAAAAAAATCAATAATGACGATTAAAGACCGCCATTCAAATATATTCGATATGCGAATGACGAAAAAATGAGTGTCATTGAGTGTCAAATTTACGCTATTCGATTGACCGGCGAATCGAATAGAATTCTATTCGAATGGCCAATCGAAAATTCATTCAATTGTGCAATCAAATATTGACTAATGTAAGACGAGGAGAGAGAAGATCGATTGGTTACGTGAGCGAGAATACGAAGGAATCGAATAATGTAGTGAGAGGGAGAGTGACTTCGAATGACAAAGCAAGTTCCATTGTGTCAATTCAATAGTGATTTCAATATTCGATTGGCCAATCGTTTTGCAGTCTCTAATGACGATTTACATTGACCACTCCATTGCAGTTCTCTGATCTCCCTTCATTTCCCACCTCGCTCTGGTAAAAGTTTCCCAGTGGGATCCCAGTGAAATCCCAGTGGGGACCCCGCATGTATCTCACTGGGAAATCCACTGGGATCCCACTGGGATACCACTGTGATCCCACTGGGAAAGTCTGTTCAAGTCGCTATCCCAGTGGGATGACAGTGGATTTCCCAGTGGGATCCCAGTAGAATTTTTCCCAGTTGGATCACAGTGAAATTTCCCAGTGGGATCCCAGTGGGCTTTTTCCCAGTGGGATCCCAGTGGATTTTCTCAGTGGGATCACAGTGGTATCCCAGTGGGATCCCAGTGGGAGCGAGTTTCCCAGTGGGATCCCAGTGGATTTCCCAGTGAGATACATGCGGGGTCCCCACTGGGATTTCACTGGGATCCCACTGGGAAACTTTTACCAGAGGATCTTTCCTCCTCCAGAGTGGTCGACTTTCCTCGTCACTCGTGGGTTTATCCACTCCTTTTTTATTCTACCGTATCCTTATCAGATTGATCTACTATGGAAGAATGGGAAAAAGAGTCTACGAGTTCAGAAGAGATTGAGTCTAATGGGAGAGAGGAAGATTCTTCTTCTTCTTCCGTGATCGAGGTCCTTCCATGTACAGAAATTGAGAGAGAACTAATCGATTCCAGGTCGATTCTTCCTCTTCCTCTGCATCGATCAAAGATTCGAACGAATCTGAGGTATCCAATCGATAATCTGGATTGATTTGATCTCATTTAATTCCTTCATCACGAACGAATCTCTCTTCGATCCTTCCGATCCCTACTTCGAGACTTGTGGTGAGATAAACAGCCCTTTCCCTCCATCGAATCCATTGGCAGGAGTTATAATTTCCTTGAGAGACATCGATCATCCTGACACCGAATCAATCTCCCATCCCATCCCAGAGGTGAAATCCGGCTGACAATTAGATTAGATTGATGATCTTTGATCTCTGTAAATATTCGATCAATCTCCATCTAATGATAGAGAGATGGAAGAGGATTTGTAAGTGGTTGTTGAGATAGGAGATGAGGAGTTCAAAATGCACAAGGTGAGAAGAAAGACAAATCCATTCGACCACTCAGTTCCCGATTGACTTTCCGTATTCCTCCCCTCCTTGAAGGATCGTCTGAGTTAATGCAGTCACTTCTTCCGTGCCTCCCTCTCCCATGGATATTCGGAGAGCTCAAGTGGTCGAATCAAACTCTCTTCTCTATTCAGCAGTTCAGTTCATTCTTTTGTCTCTTCCATCTTCACCATCCAGACTTCGATTCTTCCACGATGAGGCAACTCCTTGAATATGTGAATAGTGGCCACCTCTCAATCACTCAATCAACAGTCTACATTCTGATGGAAGGTGCTGTGTACTTCGAGATGGTGAGGCCTATGAAGAGTCTGATACTGTAGGAAAATCAGGCTAATCTCACTCATCAATCGATAATCTTTCTCAGGAGAAGGTGATCGAAGAGTGTGCTCAATTCCTCATCAAACGAGTTCGTTACGACACGGCCCTCCCTCTCTTCCTATACTTCAGAGAAGAGGGATACAAAGGACTTGATAAACTCCTTGGATTCATCGATGTATGAGTCCATCCTGGTGAAATACCAAAACACTCCTTAATTCAGAAGAACTTCGTTCCCATCTCCCGTACTCCTCTCTTCACCGAATTATCTGCTGACATTCTATTGATGCTGATACAGAGGAGTACTCTACACGTGGACTCGGAAGTGCAAGTAGGCCACTCCCCCCCTTCCCCCCCCTCCCCTCCCCCTCTTCATCCCTCCTTAACTGAGTTCCTCCCTCAGGTCTTCGAAGCAGTCGATCGATGGATGGGAGAAGATGAGGAGAAGAGAAGAGAAAGATCGAAGCAAGTGATCAATCCCCTTCCTAATCGATATTCTCTGTTGTAGACTGCTAAAGGCCGTAAGATGCACTCTCCTCTCGGAGTCTTCGATCACTGAGATAATGGAGAAGGAATGGGTGAAAGAGTCACTCGAATGCATTTCTCTCCTCAAGGAAATCAAGGTACGATAAGGGGAAATCGAAGAGGTTCTCTTCCTTCTCAGGAGAATCGTCAGAGTGTGCACAGAGGAGTGAAGAAGTCATCCACTGAATCTTCGAGGATCTGCGATGATGCACATCGACTCGTCGTATTCATCGGTCAGGAAACCAAACTAATCATCTTTGTTTCCAACCAGTCACTCTATTTCTCAGATTTGATGGAAGATTTGACGTTTGTCGATGGAGAAGAGGTTCTTCGCCCTGGGAGTATCGCCCCCGTTCAGATCTACGATCCAGTGAGTTATATCGTTACACACAGTTATATTCCATGATATTAGGAGGGAGGATTCCCTCTTACTCGGTTTGGGCATCCGACTGTGTGGCCGTAGGCACGAAGGTTGGTTCTTTGCCCATCTTTGTTTGCGTCGAGGGAATTCATTCAAGATTTTGTTCGCGGGTTGGAACGACGAAGATCACATGAAAGTGCCCCTCTTCGACACTGAGACGAATGAGTGGAGTGAGGTAGATTCTACTGAGGTATATGTCTGTGTGAATGGCTCACTTCCTCTCAGACTCCCCCTGCAATCTCGTGTCTAGAGAATTCGAAATGTGAAGTGATGGAGGGGCGATTGTAAGTGGAGAAAGAAGACATGAAATGAAGCATCGAAGAAAAGACTCTAACATTCTCCTTCCAGCTACTCATTTGGCGATCCCGAGGGTATGGTATCGTGTCTGCAGATGTTCGACCTTTCCTCTGCTTCCCCAGGTATCTCTTCTTCCTCCTTTCCTCTCCTTTTGGAGCTTATTCCATTTTCGAATTAGTCATTCTTTTCACTTTTAACTCAATTAAGCATTAAGCAATATTATCTCTTATTACTTCATCTTCCATTTTCTTTTTTCGAAAACATCTTTACAGAATGGTCGAGTCTGGCAGAGATGATAAAAGGACGATTAGATCATGCATCGTGTGTGCACGATGGCAAAATCTACGGTAAAACGACTATTGATGATGATGAACTAATTCATTTCATAGTCTTCGGAGGGATTGGAGGACGCAATGGAAGAATGCTAAGAGACTGCGAGATGTACGACCCCGAAACGAACAGGTGAATGGAATGAGATAGAAGGAGGAGAGAATGAATTGTAGGTGGAAGGCAATATCCCCCATGAAGATTGGTCGATTCGACGGCGCAGCTGCGTCACTCAACGGATTCATTTACGTCGTCGGAGGGTATGTTTAGAGAATATTATGATCACTAGAGATATAGGGGAAGAGTCAGCTGACCATTTGATTGAGAAGTAAGACTATCTATGTACTTGACTATTCGAGTGCCTATAACTAGACACCACAAGCTCCGCCCACTCGGCTCGGACAGTTCTCCTCTCTAAAGCGAGATTTGAGGAGCACATGCGTAATTTGCGACCAAAACGGTCGACCAAAAAAGAATTCGATAGCTTTCCCCGAGACAAATCGAGTGGTTGGTCGACGAACTAGGTCTGACTCCTCTAAGTAGGTCAAAATTGAAAAAATAAGGTTAAAATGCCGTTTATACGAAAAATTATAAGTTCGTCGGGCAATATTCATATTTAATGGTCTCATATCAGTCCAAAACGCGAAAGCAAACGAAGATTTATACTTTCGTTTAATTGGTCTCCTCATTTGAATTTTTTTGAAGCTCCGGGAGAAATTACGTTAATTCCTAAGGAAGTTGCGCTATTATACCGTCGAGGAGGCATTGAACAGATACTGTCGGAACGATATATTCGGCTGCCTGTTTTATCGATTTATAGATTTTTATCGCGTTTTCATCGATTATTTTATGTATTTTCTTGCTTGTTCCTAGTCTACGTGAACTGGTCTATCATTGTTCCCGTTTTGGTGCGGTTTCGATGCGTTCAACACTTATAATTGGTAGGATTAGCCGGCCTGATCCGTTTTTCGCTCCATCTCTAACGCGTAAGTAAGTATTGCTGTGATTATTGATTACTCTTCTTAGCTAACCTTTATGTTTTGCTATCAGTTACCTCTGTTCATGCACTCTAACGAGTTGTATACATCCGTGATGCTTTGGTTCGTCCAATTCGTTAGATTTTTCGCCGCTTTTAGTTATTTTCCTAGTCGTATTTCTTATTTGTACGATTAAATTGGTAGGTATTTATATGGAGATAGTGGTTTCCATGTGCGCATTGTTTCTAAATTGTAAAATCTACTTTTTCAGAGCCAGAGCATCGATTGGAAGAAGACGTGAGAGAGGATGGAGTCGTCTCTTCGATCTTCACGAGAGGTGAGACCAGTTTGGTCACCTCCATTTCCCCTAATTTCCTTCGACCACCCCCCCCCCCCTTTCCCAGTTAGAGTCCTCCCTAAATGATTATTGTTCGACTTGCTCGAAAATCTTCTCTGATCCACTTGCCCACCAATTTAAACTTTCTTTGTCAGCCTGCATAGTCATTGCATTTCTTATTGTAGATCGATCTTTTATATCATATTATTCTGAGTATATCAGATATTTTTATTCCAAAGTATTCAATAGATTTATTTATGACTAATTATTGTAAATTTGTTTCTTATTCTCAGAAATTTTATATTCTGTCGATCTTTGTTCTTGTGCTCAGCACGAATGTTTCCCTCGTAGGTGCTTGCCATTTCGTCTGGTTGTTTTCCGTCTGTATTTTCTCCTCCCCTACCCTCTTCTATCTTTTTATCTATCTCGGCCTTCTCTGACCACTTACAGTATCCACCTACCGTATCCATACCCTGTTCCCTAGTTTCCATGTCTTTCTGAGAATTAAATGGTCTGCTGGCACCATTCACTCGCTTTCTTATTTTATTGTGCTAATTTCTGTTGTTTTGCGCGTGAATTGTGGCCCTAATCGATAAATGTGATGTTTTTTACTTGAATACTCCTACAATACACACAAAAGCATCGGGGGATATCTTAAGCGAAGATTAGAACGGTATTTCACTTATTTGTATAGCGAAATCGGCGGAATAATGGAGGGGGGTGCGACAAAGGGGAGAGGAGAAGAGAGGAGAGATTGACTCCGCCCACTTTTCCTCTCGTCTCGCCTTTCCCCCCTCTCCCGTTGTGCTCGTCGCGCGTGCTTCTCGAGCTGTATCTCGCTTTAGAGATGAGATATCGATCTAATTCCAAAAGGAGGATGTTATTGAGACCCTATGGGACTGTTTTAACCAACTTTTGTCCAGATTCCGAAACATCGGCTATCCACGTTGTGGACCCTACCTATAACTTCCTCAATCGAAAACCCGCACCCCTTCTGTCCGATCTCGAGCGATACTGCCCCAAGACGGACTCATGGACTACTCTGACAGGGATGAAGACTGCAAGGTATGGGAAGAAGGAATCGATAATGTACCACAGTATGAAGGATTGTCTGATTCCACTTCACAGGAGAAGCTCTTTCCTCTTCGCTCGCAGTGGAAAACTGCTCGTTTTCGGAGGAGTAATTGATTATGGGCACTTCGTACACTCGGTTGAGGAGTACTGTCCAGAGAAGGACACTTGGGAAGAGAAGACGGTGATGGGGTGAGTAGAGTGGGAATGATGGGAAGCAATTGAATGGTGTTATTCAGGGAGTGGAATGGTCGGGGCTGTTTTTCCATCTGCTCCCTACCCGTTCCCGCCCACTTTCCCACTCCCCATGACCAGGTATCAACTCTATTGAGATGACACTGATAGCCCCATCTCAGACTTCCTCTGTCTGCGATCAATTGATGAGAGAAGAGTAAGATAGGAAGAGGATGAGAGCAACGAGAAGTCGATGCAGCAAAAAAAACTCAACCCCTCAATATTCGATAAATGTAGTATCTATGAATACTCTGATCCGAAACATAAAAAAAAGAATAAAAGTTCAAGAGATTTGAGTTCGCATTTTTCCTTCAAATTGTATCTTTCGAGTATCATAAACGGGGGTAAACTACCACATTCATTATGACTATTCACTCCATTGAGAGTATTTCCAGAGAGAGGGTGCAGAGTCAACATTTCGGAAAAGATTAAGAGAAGATTATTCGATGGATCGTCGTCTGTTGCTTCCAATCATTGCTCACTTTCCTCGGTGTGACTCCATCCTCCTCCAGATATCTATCTCTCTAGCCAGAATCATCGAGGCCACTCGTCCATCTGGTGAACATGACCCTTCATACTCCCACAATTATTTATCAAACAGTCACATAATTGTGATGGGGAGGAAGAGAAGTTCACGTGGCGGCCATCCATTCTTTAATGGAGATCTTGAGATTAATGTAGGTGTAGCATACGGTAGATGTACCGTATCAGAGAGTAACTATCAACTACCTCATGGTTTGGGTGTGTACCTCGTGCATTTCTTCGGATACCTAGGTTTGTCGGATGTGCGCTGGCAATCGAAGTAGGCACCACCATACTTGCGACATCCGGTCTGAGAGAACTCTGCTGATCTTTGATCTTTCGTCTCCCACTCACCAAAATATCCATTTTGCTCTTATCTTCTGCTTCCCTCTTCTCAACTGCTGCGCGTTTCTTTCCACAGGGAACTGCCAATGGTCCGGATGGAGTACGGTAGTCGGGGTACTGTATCAGTGAGATCTCACCCGGTGTGCATCCATTCAGATCGCAGTGATTGCATTGCTCCTCCACTGATTCTCTCTTCACCACTATCTCCCTCTTCTTGCCTCCAGTACAGAACTTGACTGAGATGGAATGGAATGGATTGATTGGTAGAGAAGGAGAGCCACTCTCCACTCACCAGATCTGCACCCGTTCCCGTCGCATAACTCGCACATTGCCATGTGTAGATTGCACTTGCAGGAACTCCTCGACTTCCCTCCAACCAACTGAAACTGTTCCATTTGATCTTTGATCTCTGATTTCCTTCACCTCCTCGCCACTTTCTCTCTTCTCCACGAGACGAGCATCGATTAGCGTGAATCTGAATTGAAAGGGAATGTGTTTGGAGGATGATATGATAGAGATAGGGTTGGAAATGGATATGGACGGGATATGCGTGGACTAAGAGAAGGATGGAATGTGAACGAACCCAATGAGGAGGAGGGAGAAGAGAAGGAACTTCACCGAGGAATGATCGAACGACCGCGAGACGATCGGAAGGGAGGGGAGAAGGGAGAAGACTCATTTATATTCAGGCAGTCAAATGTAAAATAGTACGTTGACGTGAGAAATCGAATGATAATTGAACCCGCCCATAAGACCATTCGTGATGAAGGGAAAGGCAGAATAGGGGATCGAAGAATCTTCATTCTACTCTTAACGGACATTCAT
This sequence comes from Pristionchus mayeri, assembly GCA_036245805.1. Lineage (NCBI taxonomy): Eukaryota > Metazoa > Nematoda > Chromadorea > Rhabditida > Neodiplogasteridae > Pristionchus > Pristionchus mayeri. The sequence goes on along the minus strand of BTRK01000003.1, from coordinate 22,560,795 downwards.
TTTTAGCTTTTTGTTTTTTTTTGTTTTTTTTTACTTAACAGTCGCAGTTTTTTTACAACAGCCGTTTTGTTTGTTTTTTTTACATAACAGTCGCTTCTTTTGTTTTTGTTTCCGCACTGAATATTCAACGATAGTCATGTTTAGGCATTTCGTGATTGCTTCACAAATGTATATTGAATCCGAAGGATTGGATGTTTTCAACTAATAAAGATACATATTTGTAAGATATTTACGAACTCCTTTCATCAGTATCTGTATGCGATCCTCTTCAGCCGTCTTCGTTTACGGAAAGCTTGCTTTCAGAAGGATCTCACTTAAAACACTGTTCTTCCCTACAGATTCGGAGTTATGCCAATTCACAACTCTCGGGAGCATGCGAGGAGGTGCAAATAAGCAGTGAGTTGCTATTCTTTGCCCGCGGGAGTCGAGAATGAGCAGTGTGTCAATACTCGGAGGTTTGTCGAACTTGTAGCGAGAAGGGGGAGGAGAAGAAGTAAAGAGGGGAATGAGTATCTCCCCTCTCCGTTCCCCCATTCGACCATGTCTTTCCTCCTCCTCCTCCTCCTCCTTCCCTCTTGCCTTCTCGCCCAGAATCAGAGATATGTCACTGTCACTACGCCACAAGGAGCCATGCAAGGGGCAAGGCTGGATTACGGTAGGGTTTTGTTTATTATGGTGATCGCCAACTGACGATTGTAGGAACTAACACGAGCGGGTTGTACTACGGGTCTGCGTACTCTTTCCTCGGAGTGCCGTACGCACAACCTCCCACGGGACAGCTCAGATTCTCCGTGAGCATTCCTAGTCATTTCTCCACTTGATTGTAGATCGAATTGTCCAAATGTTCTTGAATGATCAGTTTCTACAGTAGGATTAAGTATCAGGTTGGAACTAAAGTTTTGCACGATTTTCAAATTTTCTTTTCCGGCATACCCTGTCATTTATTTTCAAAATTATTTAATATTATTTCATATATTCGTTGAGGGCTTGGATACTCTTCCTATCACACATTAGTATTACCCATACCATTTCATATTGTGACGACATTTTAAAGTCAAAGTTACTACATTTGAGAACTGAACTACATAATTTTGGGGTCTGCCCTCTATGGGCATCGATGATTATGCAAATATCAAGGTGTATTTGGAAAGTATGATGAACAGGCATCATAAAATGGTATGAAAATAGGGATTATCATAAATGGCGTTTCAGAAACTTAGCTCATGTTTGATCTCGCGCCAAAAGGGGGTTGGTCTGAATTAGTTGCCTCCACCGCATAGCTGTAGCCGTAAGTCTATCGATCTCAAATGCATTTAACCTTTAAGTACCTTCCATGATAAGCTCACAATTATTTTGTGTGGACATTCAATGCTTCAATTTTTAAAAAATGCAATATTGCATACTCAGATACTGATATTATAGTGTCCAAATTGATGTTTCCATGAATGTCATGTTTCCAGCATAAAAGGGAGCTCAGACTTTATATGGTTAACTGAACAAGCAACTCTTACTCTATCACTTATTGGCTTGGCCGAGTCAGGGGATAGCTTCCTTTTGAGAAAATCGACTCGAACTATGTACACCGAATTGTAATATTTTAGCTGTGATGACCATGATTCAAAATTTCAGAAAATCTAAATTTTCTTGGAGTGGAAAAGGGTATGATCCAGCATTCCTTTATGTTATAAAGCCCCACGGTAGTTTATATAAAAACACCTAAGATCAAGCCACTATGATTGATTGTCGAGGCAAGACAAGCGATCCAGTGAGCAACGTTACCTCGCGAATGTTGGAATTTAATGGCCTGTAATGCTTGCTCAATTGAAGTAACCACTAGATACTACATAGCTTTAGAGAGAACTACCAACGGGCTTTTCGCTCAACTATGTGAGATTATACAATGCATTTTTCTGTCAGAATAGGAGCGTGATCAACAAATGTCTATGTAACTCAAAACTTTCACATTTTACGAAACCTGATTTTTTCGCAAACCCTCATAGCAGTATTCGATACGAAGTTGCGGATATATTGTACAAATAGTCCCTAAATATATGCTATATGGTTAGATCGGCCCGATTAAAGTGAAGCCTCTTAAGCGATTTCAAACTTCATGGTCGAAATCGTGCAAAACTTTTGTTCCAACCTAATATAACAGCCTTGTTTAACCCTCACTTCCATTCTCATTCTGACATTCCTTCCCCTTGAGGAGCCAGTTGCCATGCAGCCCTCCAACAGTCTCTACGATGCGACCTACATGAGAGGTGAGAAGGGGACGATACCATTGATTCCTTCTCTCTCTCTGCAGGTCGTTGTCCCCAGGGTGGATCCAGTCCCGGCCCCGTCTCTGAAGACTGTCTTTATCTCAACATCATCACCACTCAGGTAACCTCTATTCCCTCAATCAGACAAGCCGTTGATTCATTCTCACTCCAGTCTTCTTCCTCACAATCCTCAGAAGGAAAGAGTGTTGTAGGTGGGGAACAACGTGACCTCTCTGAATGCAGTCATGATCTTCATTGGAGGAGAGGGAGGATTCACGAGGGGCGGAGCCAATCAGGCTGAGATCCCCGGTAGGTCATCGTGTACGGAAGAGGTTATTGATTGTGTTCGCAGGAACAGTCCGCAATCTGGCTTCTCGTGGAGTGGTCGTTGTGACTGTTCAGTACAGACTGGGAGCACTCGGTAGGTCAAGGAAGGATCGAATCTCGCTTAGTCAGAGAGAGATTGAGAACTGCGATGTTTCTCCCTTAATTTCCATCTGGCTTTCATCTGTTCTCTTCTCAACTTTCCCGTGAACCTTCGTGTGTCACTTGGCAAACAAACTTCCGTCGTGTCACAAAACACACAGAGCAACACTGATTATTTGCCATTTCAGGCTTTTTCAACCTGGCTAATTCGGGAGTTCCTTCCAATCTGGGAATGCTCGATCAAGTGATGGCATTGCAGTGGATTCAAGTGAGTCAGAAGAGGGGAAGGGAGGAGTGACCGAGTTGCCAAACAGATACCAGGATGGGTTACTGAGGGTCGACGATGAGTTGAGACGGAGTGAGATCCACGAGGAGAAACCTACTCACACCATTCACAATGGACTATTGATAGCCCGAATTGAAATGAATTGAGGCGAACATCCGTAGCTTCGGGGGCGATCCTAACAGGATGACTCTGTGTGGACACGCGGATGGAGCATGCGCTGTAGCTGCCCATGCACTCTCCCCCATGAGCAATGGTAGGTCAAGGAGGGAGGTCGATAATGGGCCACTCCCTTGCACTACTCCTATTAGGGTAACTGATGAGAGACGGAAGCGACTACTTGAGAGATGAAGTTGTTCTCATTCAGGTCTCTTCCAGCAGGCGATTCTCCAGAGTGGCTCCATCTACTCTTGCTATCAGGACACTCCGGTAGGTCACGCCCGCCCCCTTCCACCATCTATGCAGCATCTGCAGCAGCCAACGACTACTCCGATGCCGACACTACAGAGAGATCCAGGACTTGCGTACCAGCCACTGAACCAACCCCAACAGCAGCAGAACTACCAGCCTCCCCCCTCTACTCCCCCTCCTCCTCCGAGACAGACTGTGGCCGATGAGGACCCCAGTCTACAGATTGCAATGACGGTCAGTTGATCTCTTTCGAGTAGTAATAGTTCCCCTAATGATCTCCTCTCTCCAGATGTGCAATGTCTCCTCTGATCAATTGCGAGCTGGCTACTCGAATGCCCGACTGAGGACTTGTCTGCAGTCTCTCACTGTTGATGTATTCGTCCAGTTCCAAGGGGTCAGCCATTCCTATTCCTTCCACTAGGACTGTCGAAGAAATGAGTGTGGCAGCTCAGTTCTAATAACTCTTCCCCTTTTCAGTACCGCACTTCCAAGTGGGTGATAGTCCGTGACAACTCCTTCATGCCTGGTTCTCCCCAGTCTCTATCACAAACCAATCCGAGAAGAATCCCCATGATCATCGGAACAGTACAGGATGAAGACGCAGATTACGGTGAGCAACTCGATCATTGATGAATTGATTAGACTAATCAACATTGGTGACTCTTACAGTATTCCGCATGCTGGCTGACGGTAGTGCGAGTGGTCAATCGGAGCAGCAACTGTTCAATGGATGGTTCGTAGATTTCGCGAAGAAGAACAAAATCAACGGGACGGATGCAGCAGAGGTGAGAAGAAGCAAAGGATTATCTTATTCACATTCTTTATCTTTTAATATGAATGAGCGTAAGTTACGAGAGATTGCAATTCATAGATTGGATATCTTGATTTGAAAAAAAAACTTAATCAGCAAGGGTATATTCGTATTGGAGAGAGATCTCCGACTCTTCCTGTTCGCTCATCCCCATCCGTTTTCCGGCTATACCATAAAGATTTTAATTAAAAAATATATTAGCACCAAGTGAGAAGTGGGCAACAGCACGATTTTGAGATGAATATTTTCTCGATTAATATAACGCACTTCTGAGTTTGTTCTGATCTCGAATACCATTTTCTCCTCGAATTTGATGTGCCGTAGAATTGCAGTTGAGATTTGCCTTTACATGAATGATGCTCATTGAATGGATGAAGATCATTTAGAGGTCCTCACCTGCACTTCCACACTCACGATCGATGGGATTATTTCTAGTCTGAAGTGTCGCATTCCCTCCAGAATTTTTTGCGAGTGCTCGCGGCTGAATAATCACTATGGTCAAATCATTAGTCGTGACTTCCTGTCATGATATGCTTGAACTAATACGATTACCTGTCGATACCAAAAAACTCGTAGCTTCTGGTAGTGGATGAAGTCTGCATAGAGTGCATTCATGAAGTGTATGAAAACTTGTTCTAATATCTGAGAAAATCACAAGTGAGTATGAAATTAAATAGTTGAAACCTCTGCTTCGTCGGAATCTATGTTGACAGCAATTATATTCAATGCCGTCGGATAAAGACGGCTGATTTCTTCAATCGAGACGAAAAAGGTCTTAATCTGCATGAAACAACTTGTATGAGATTCGATCAAATATCTAGATCTTTGGACGTGAACTCACAGTCGCTCCATCAAGAATCGTCCGCACACCATCTCCGAGAGAGAATAATTTGAAAACGGCCTTCCTGATTCTGGCTGGATTAAAATAGCTGCCCATTTTAAAGCGCAGTGAATTTGCTTCCAATTCTGAAATATAGCGAGTAATAATCAATACCTATATATAAAGCGCAGGTTCCGTCCGTGTGTCCGGATTGCGAAATAGGTAGGAGAGGGATGGATTACGTTAGGAAGGCATCGGTCCACTACCGTATACCAATCAATAATTAGCATTTGGACAACTACAGTATACCAATCGATAATTAGCCATGGGTCACCTCTTATTCCGTGGGTCAGATTTATGATTTTGACCTTTGATCTTTGAATTACCGTATACCGATCAATAATTAGCATTGGGTCAACTACCGTATACCAATCGATAATTAGCCATGGGTCACCTCTTATTCCGTGGGTCAGATTTATGATTTTGACATTTGATCTTTGAATTACCGTATACCAATCGATAATTACCATTGGGTCAACTACCGTATACCAATCGATAATCAGCCATGGGTCACCTCTTATTCCGTGGGTCAGATTTATGATTTTGATCTTTGATCTTTGAATTACCGTATACCAATCAATAATTAGCATTGGGGCAACTACCGTATATCAATCGATAATTAACCTTGGGTTACCTCTTATTCGGTGGGTCAGATTTATGATTTTGATCTTTGATCTATGATCTAAACTATGCCAATACATAATTAACATTGGGACGACTACAGTATACCAATCGATAATTAGCTATGGGTCAAAGCTTCTAGAATGTTCCTGAACGTTCGAAAATGTTCCAAAGCTTCTAGAATGTTCCAGAAAGTTCGAAAATGTTCCAAAGCTTCTAGAATGTTCCAGAAAGTTCGAAAATGATCCAAAGCTTCTAGAATGTTCCAGAAAGTTCGAAAATGATCCAAAGCTTCTAGAATGTTCCAGAAAGTTCGAAAATGATCCAAAGCTTCTAGAATGTTCCAGAAAGTTCGAAAATGATCCAAAGCTTCTAGAATGTTCCAGAAAGTTCGAAAATGATCCAAAGCTTCTAGAATGTTCCAGAAAGTTCGAAAATGTTCCAAAGCTTCTAGAATGTTCCAGAAAGTTCGAAAATGATCCAAAGCTTCTAGAATGTTCCAGAAAGTTCGAAAATGATCCAAAGCTTCTAGAATGTTCCAGAAAGTTCGAAAATGTTCCAAAGCTTCTAGAATGTTCCAGAAAGTTCGAAAATGATCCAAAGCTTCTAGAATGTTCCAGAAAGTTCGAAAATGTTCCAAAGCTTCTAGAATGTTCCAGAAAGTTCGAAAATGATCCAAAGCTTCTAGAATGTTCCAGAAAGTTCGAAACTTTTCTAAAGCTTCTAGCATGTTGATTCGAAAAAGAGAGGGGAGTAGGATAGGAGAGGGGGGGAAGGAGAAAGGGAGAGTAGGAGAGAGGGGGAGAAAGGGAGAGGGAGAGAGGGAGAGGGAGAAAGAGAGAGTGGAAAGGGAGAGAGGGAGAGAAGGAAAGAGGAGTGAGAGAAAGAGAGAGGGTAGTGGGAGAGAGGGAGAGGGAGAGGTGGAGAGAGAGAGATAGATAGAGGGAGAGGTGGATAGAGGGAGAGAGAGGTTGAGGGATAGAGAGATGGAGAGAGGGAGAGGTGGAGAAAGGGAGAGAGAATTTAGAGGGAGAGAGAGACGGAGAGGGGGAGAGGAAGAGAGAGGGAGAAAGGGAGAGAGGAAGAGAAGGGGAGAGATGGAGAGAAGGAGAGGAAGGGGGATAGGAATTGAGAGGGAGAGGTTAGAGGGTGAGGAAATTGGAGAGGGAGAGGTTAGAGGATGAGGGATTTGGAGATGTTAGAGGGAGAGGGAGTGAGATTGTTTGAGAGGGAGGGTTTGAGAGGGAGAGAGAGAGTTGGAGAAATAGGGAGAGGGAGATAATGAAAGAGAGGGATGGAGCGTGGGAGAGAGGGAGGGAGAAACGTTAATGGAGTATGAGAGAGAGATTTTGCATCCGAAATAAATAAGACGAGGCTAAGAAGACATCCCGGAGAACGCCAGTCGATAGCGCGCGCCGAGGCGCGCGCTATCGGCTGGTGTATCTATAATGAAAGCTGGCATATACGCGTACGATGAAATAGATATGTGTGGCATGAACGTAGCGTCCCTAAGTCGATTACATTGTCTCTCCTCCGCTTCTTGAGAAGAGGCTGCGCCAGTGGGGGATGCTCTCTTAGAATAAATCCCACTGTCTACTTTCCAATTTCTCTGTCCGAAATATGTAGCAAAACAATCTAAAACTCAAATTGCAGGTGAAGAACATAATCGAGAACAACTACGGTATTACTCCGCAGCCTCAAAACAACCAACAGTTCTACAATCCCCCTCAGAACAACAACAACAATCAGAACTATCAGGTGAATACGCTTCTATTCGAATTTCGAAAATACACCATATTTTGAGATCGTCGCTCCATCGAATGGCAACAACTTCAACCCGAACTATGGCAATCCCCAGGTGTGCACTGAAAGCTTTGTCGTAAGCGTAGAAGCAGACGAACTTATACTTGTCTACGGAGATATACATTCAGTTCGAATCAGAGAGTGTATCACTGCAGATGCAGCCTTCGAACAACGTGCAGACGTACTCGAACACGCAGTTCTGGCAGTCGAATGGAGGGAACAACCAGCAGACGATGCAGTACTTGCAAGTCATCTCCAAGGCACGCCAACGCCTTTCCCGAAGCACAAATTGCAAGAGTGAACAAGGGAGATTCAGATTTCATCGGACGCGAACGGAGTCTCTCAGTCGGTCTCTCAAGTGAATCTCGTGCAGCAGCAGGGAGGAGAGACTCGACTCTTCCAATTCACTCACGTGTCCGAATTGGGAAGGAACAACGTCCCCAATACGGGAGAGTGGAAACGTGAGTGCAATGGTTGAGTGTGGAGAGGGAAGAGATGGATTGCAGCTGTGTTCCGTGGCCAGGATCAGTACTTCCTCTTCATGAGTGAGACTGTCTGGACTACTGGTAGACCTACGTCGGCTGACATGAGAGTAGCCGATGAGATGGGGCAGAGATGGACTGATTTCGCCAAGAATGGGTTAGTCTCTCCATTTACCGCCCGGAAATATACCTCCTTATATGATATCTCATGCGAACGTCGTTCGATAGATCAAATATCACCCCTCCCCCTCTTCAGACAGGTTCGTGACTGGCAGTCCTCGCCTCCGGGGCAGTACAACTACTGCAATCTCAACGCCCAACCAACGATGCAGTACAATTATGCACCCGAAGCGAGGAGAGTATTCAGCGACCAAGTCTATCCCATCGTCCAAGAGGTGCCATCCATTTGTGGTAGTTCTACTACGGACCTTATCGGGATTACAAAGGATTCAAATCATGTTGCTATTAGATTTCGAAATCCGGTATCAGTCCCAATCCCTTTGCAGGCTACATCCACTGCCCCCTTCGCTCCTTCTCCCCTTGCTCCTCCCCCTACAGCACCCTCTCAGAATGCTAATGTCATGGTGCACAACAACGATGGATCCTCCTCGTGGTCCGTCTCCTTCTCCCTCCCCGCAGATGCCCTTCTTACACTCCGATGAAATCGACATGCCTGATGATTTTAATTGATGACTTCACTACTCGTTGATCTATTCCTCCGAGTGTTCCATATTTCGTGCACAAGTTCCTTCCACGGGTTCCCCCATTGATAAACGTATTCAACCACGTCGGTCAATTACAAAGACAAACATGGGAGGCCACTAATCCGCAGACTGATAGGCTATCACTCGGTCGTGCCAAATCTGTGACGTCACAGGAAAGAGGGCGGGAAATCTAATCAGACTGCTGTCATTTGATCTCATCTTCTGTCCACTCTCAATGCCCTTATCTCGTCGTTCCCTTATCAATCCCTCCATTCCTCCCCTTTATTCCGTCCCTCTCATTAGTTCTCCGCTCTGAACATCTCATTCCTTCTGTTCATCGATTTCCGATGATTTCTTATCGTAAATGTATCTTTTTTCAGATTTGCTTAGAGTTGCGATCTTCGCACAGTAGCCATGGCAGATTTTCATCCCATTCTTCGGAGTGGAACGAGCCCTCAGGCAAGAGCTGTCATCTCATTCCTCAACCTCTACCCATTTCATCGTGGATACAAATTATAAATTAAGACTGGAAAATATGAAATATCTGGAAAAATGTGAATAATTCTGATTGCAGGGCAACAATCTCTACTGGTCGTCAGTGACTGTCACTGGAAGGGAGAAACCGAAGACACTCAAGGACAAAGCGATCCAGAAGGCCAAACCTCCCAAGGTCAAGGAGATTCTCCACAACGGTGAGGGCAACCATCGAAGCATCTGAAGAGTGCAGAGCCACTAGAGCTTAGATGATCATTTTAGTAGAAAATTGAGCTAAAATACTGTAAATGTATCAACATTTAGTGCCTTACAGTGAGTGGAATGGCAGAGTCGGGGAAGCTGCTGGCTGTGATGGGAAGCACGTGAGATATCCTTTTCCCTCTCGCTCCCCCCCCCCCTTCTTCCCCTTTTTATCAATCCAATTGCCCTTATCGTAGCGATTAGCGAAACACCGAAAACAGACAGGCTTATGTCCATGATCTGCTCTCCCTGTCAGAGAAAGGACGATGAATGCAACAGTGGAGTGAAGGAATGAGATAATGAGTGAGGTGCATTCAGAGGAGCGGGCAAGACGACACTTCTGAATGTGTTGACTCAGAGGAATCTTTCTTCTCTCCATGTCTCGGGGTCGATCTTCGTAGATGGACAGAGGGCCAATAAGTACAGGATAAGAGAGGTGTTTAGAATTGTACGAATCATTCGAATAAATCTCACGCAATTCACCGGAAGAATCCATCACAAACTTAAAATGGAATCGTGATAATAATTTTTTTACTACCGTTTAGCCGTTACAACTTTCAAGTCTACACACAACAGCCTAGTTCGTGCATAATAAGTACAAATAATTTGCATAATAAGTACAAAAATAATAAGTACAAATAATCTGCAGATGAGTGCATTCGTGCAGCAACACGATATGTTCGTGGGCACACTCACTGTGAGGGAGCATCTTCGATTCATGGTGAGACTACCATACCCTCCCACCTACCTACTTCACTTCTTCTCAGGCAATGCTCCGTATGGGATCTTCCTACACGAGTTGGGAGCGAGAAGCACGCATAGAGGAGGTCATCAAGAAGGTGCGATTATCGATTGATTTTGTCTACGATAGTCGATCTATTCAGATGGGTCTATCGGCGTGTGCTGAGACGATGATCGGAATTCCGAATACACTGAAGGGATTGTCGTGTGGAGAACAGAAGAGACTCGCCTTCGCCAGTGAAGTGAGGGGGAGGAGAAAGGAAAGAGGGAGAGGGAGAGGGGGGGAGGGGGAGAGAAGACGAGTAGGGTGATCGTCGAAAGTTACGAAGTACAGAAACTTTTCTTGCGCTAGAATGAACTGGATCCAATGTATTCCTCCCAATTGAATGTTCTCATATTGCAGATCCTAACGTGTCCCTCCATTCTCTTCTGCGATGAGCCCACCTCGGGACTCGATGCCTTCATGGCTGGTATGAATCTTCACACTTTTAATTTTTTGGCACTTCTTCGGTTTCTGGCTACCCCCCCCCCTTTCTCCCTCATCTAGCCCACTCATTTCTAGGTATTCCTCCCTGATTTTCGGCCGCGGGGGGGGGGGGGGCCAGAAACCGAAGAAGTGCCGAAGATAACATCAGCTAAATTTTATTCTAAATTGATCGGTTAAATTATTACCCCTTGCATTCGTGAAAGATGTCCTTCTGACCTTATAATGCCCTTCTTATCTTTTGATTTGTCAAGAAGCCTTCGCATTTACAAATCAAAATCACACATGACCGCATTTGATATTTTCTTGGAAATTAGTCCAATGTGATGACTCCTTCCTCTTCAGGTCACGTCGTCTCAGCCCTTCGTTCTCTGGCCGAGGGAGGGATGACCATCATCATCACCATCCACCAACCGAGTACCCATGTCTACTCCATGTTCAACAAGTGAGTACTGATCTCTGATCTTTGATCTCTGCCCACCTTCAGTGTCTGTCTCATGGCATGCGGTCGCATCATCTATCTGGGGGCTGCTGACCAGGCCACTTCCCTCTTCGCTTCGTAAGCACCGTACTCTACCGTACTTTCTACAGCCTGATTCAGGGTGGGATTCAAATGTCCTGACTACTTCAACCCCGCCGATCATCTCATCCGAACACTCGCAGTCATCGATAACGACAAGAAGAACAGCATCAAGAACATCGCTGTCAGTTTAGTCTCCCTTCATTGCCTTCCTCACAATCCTCACAATTTGTCAGATCGATGTGAAAAAGAATCCTTTCCCAGACTATCCGCGAGGCATTTCTGAAGACGGAGGCAGGGAGGACGATGGTGGAGATCTCTAAGGCAGATCGACTCGGACTGGAGAGCGAAGCTACCAAGAGTGTTGGATTCGCCGCCACCTTCAACTCACAACGGTCAGGGATATCATCGTATCAGCTACTTCGTTACTCTCAGCTACTTTTTGACTTTTATCGATTGCTAATGAATGATGAAATTCTCCTCCAGATACGCTGCCGGTTTCTGGACGCAGTTGGTGGCTCTCTTCAAGCGAGCCTTCATCAACATCCTCCGAAATCCCCTCATCTTCAAGATTCGAGTCATCCAAACCATCGTGAGCATTCTTACTTTCGTTCCTTGAGATTGTTCTCATTAGATGCCCAATTGTTCCTTTCAGGTGACAGCTCTGATCACGGGGATGGTCTACTTCAGTACTCCCGTCACTACTGCCACTGTGATGACCATCAACGGAATCCTCTTCAATCACATCAGAAACCTCAACTTCATGCTCCAGTTCCCTGCTGTTTCGGTGAGAGAAACATGGGAAATTTACTTTAATTTGGTCTGACTCTTTTCAGGAAATTACGGATGAACTTCCTCTGCTCTATCGAGAGAACGGTAATGGAATCTATCGAACGAGTGCTTACTTCATTGCCAAGAATCTTGCCGAAGTGAGTTATAGGTATACTTTTCATCCATTGAAAGTTTGATTTCAGTTACCTCAGTACATATTTTTGCCCTTCCTCTACATTGCCATCGTCTACTGGATGTCCGGTATGGCACATGACGATCTATCGTAATCCCTATTTTCTTCTCAGGACTCGTTCCTCTAATTCCCCAGTTCCTCATGGCTTGCTTCATTTGCGTTCTCCTGACTCAAGTCGCCATCTCTATCTGTGAGTGACCTACCGAGTATTCATCGTAATTCATCATAGTTCCGGTAGTCTCTATCTACAGTACCCTTCCTTGCAGCGTACGCAGTAGCGTGTATCTTCGGGGACACGGCAGTCTCGATGACCTTCCTTCCCATCTTCGTGGTCCCCATCATGGCATTCGGAGGATTCTTCATCACCTTCGATGCCATTCCTTCCTATTTCAAGTGAGTGCAGAGATCAAAGATCAGATTATTTCCATCAACAAAATAATCCAAATATCACTCCAGATGGCTCTCAGCTCTCTCCTATTTCAAGTATGCCTACGAAGCATTGGCAGTCAATGAGTGGACTGCCATTCCGGAGATTCCCGGTACTCTTATCGAACTGGGTCCTCAACAGTAACCCGATCGATATCAGGCACTTGTGGTAACGCGACATGGGTGTCCTGTCCCCATTCCGGAGAAGAAGTACTAGAGAGCATCGATTTCAGTTCTGGCATGATGTGGCCAGATGTTTTCATTATGGTTAGTCCATCTCCCTAGCTACGGTAATGGATCGATATTCAGATCGTGGGAGTCATCATCCTCAGGGTAATCGCCTACGGTGCTCTCTTGCTGCGTACGAATAGACAACAATAAATCTGATTTATTACTCAATATATTGGAATCCGTGAAAAACATGCCACAGTTCGCAATGCATATTGTAAAAGTTGGAAAAGATACGATCAAACACATCACAAACAAAGGAAACTATTTAAGCACAAGCTAAAACTGGCATGGAATTTAAGAGAATCTAAAAAGTTATTATGATAGCATCTGATGTTTAAAAACGGAAATAGCTTGAAAGCAAATTCGATTAAGTCAATCATAGTATGAAGAAAGTGATAGCATATAATGTGGGGTTACAAGTAATACTGCAATAAGCAAATGGATTCAAGTGTGAATTTGTTCACTGAGATTATTAGAAATCGAGCCATACGAAAATTAGCGAGAACATAAAAAGAGTGAGAGCGAATTCGGAATAAGCAAAGTGGAAGATACAAAGTTGAACTTGTCAAGGAATGGTGGTATTCATATCGAGTCGATACACTTGTCACTGACTACACTCATTGTGAGAGGACTACTCAGTAGTACAAGAGGGGAGGGGGGAGGGGGGGGGGGGGTCACTCACATATCGTGGTCTTCATTGGGGAAGAGAATCTCTCCATTCGTCCCAATGAGGGGCAATTCTCCACTGGAAGGGATGGCTGATCCATCGAGTGCCGATGCATCCAGAGGAATCCCCGATGAGATACGGGAGAGATCCAGCTCACGCACATTCGTTATCTCGGGGGTAGCCGAGGCTGCAATCAAATGCATACTGTTGACATCCGGGAAATATCCAACTCTTTTTTATCACCTTCGTCTGAATACAGTAAAGAACATTTTTCTTCCTGAACCATCGAATATATATCTAACAAGTCGATTCCGTTGATGCACATACCCTGTTGTTGCAATGCCTCGAGTGCTGCATTGATTCCTCCCTCTCCTCCTCCATTTATCCGTCCGGGGAATCCGCCGAACTTCGTCATCGCCACCATCTCGGCCAGCTGCTGAGAGGACAACTATTGGAAAGGTAGAAGATACCATCACAATAACTTTCACATTGGAACTTAAAACTGCATCATTAAAAATATTTGAAGCACTTGTTTCCCAATCAGCACAATGTATCCATCTCGCTCCACCCGTCACTGCCACCTCCCCCATCCGTACCTGAGTCCTTCCCATGTTCTGGAGTGTTCCAGGGGGCAGTCCCAACTCGATCTCCTTCTGTCTCTCTGCTATCCTCGACACGAGCTTCATTGCCCACGTCAACTTCAGCTTCACGTGTCCTCCCTGCTCCTCCAGAAGACCCGGAGCCTGCCAACGAATTCCTATTACCAGAATACAATTATCTTTCATACATTTGGAATTGGATTATTTGATTTCGAAGAACTTTCTGATAAATTTAATTTTTTGTATGCAATGACGTAGAAAAAAATGTTTAATTCATTATAATTGAAAGTATACTAACCTTATCCAGAATGTAGGCCCGTGCTATCTCCAGTGCCTGAGTGGCAGACATTCTGTGCAGACTGAGGTCCGTCTTGTGAAGCTGAAATTGCACTATTTATTCGTTCGTATCATCTAGGCATATGCAATTTAATCGTTTCGTTCTGCAAAAAAAACCGTACAAGCATCACCTTATGTTTATAAAAACTTGTTCATATAAACAGCCAAATTTAATCATTTCTATTCCAATATAGTTTACACTGCCCTCACTCCTCCCTCCCTGACTGACCTGCACCATGTACTCGACCAGATCCGCATCCAATTCGTCCCCGATGAGCTTGGGTCTTCCCCTCCCTCGTCCACGCAGGAATCCCGGAGTGCCAGTCATCGACGACGATGTCATCTTCAGCATCGCATCCACGGAGGGAGGAAGACCAGAAGCAGACGACGGCTGCACTTATTCATTCTTTACTTTTATAAAGTTATGCACATTTAGATGTGTTCAAATGCGACACCTTTTTTAATAAGGATAAAATTCAAATATATTTTTTTAGCAAATAAATATCCAAAATGAGAAAACAATGATGAAATACAAACCTCCTCTCCATTCCTCTCTCCATCAGTGGACGGGCCAGGTGAATTGTTGCCCGGCACTGAAATCAGAATGAGTTCTAAGGTGGATCATAAATCAGAACACCAAGTCTAGACACCGGAGATATCAGCCGTTTTGAGAGTTCAAAATATTAAAGGCTATTTCCGCCATATTCGTAAGGATAAGAAGTGATATTCGTAAGGATAAGAAGTGATCTTTAGATTAGCTCTTCAATTCCGTAAGAGAATGTGAACTAGATGCATCCTCATCTGCTCACCCTTGCTCTGCGAGTCCTTCCTCTGGTAGTAGGAAGAGACGGGGGCAGGCACTCCGAATCGACGAACTGCCGCCATTCCTGAGATACAGAACATCTTCCAGATAATCATAAACGATAACCAATAAATGCATCTAATTGTATTTTCGTGACTTCTAGTTAGTCTCCTCGCCATTTTATTGATTCTACTCAATATCCAAAGGATGGAGTCAGTATAGGAGTTCCTAATTACTTGATGCTCATCTTGGTGTATGATCACTACTCAGACAAGCTCTCCTTCTCTTCCTTTTGGTTCACTGATATGGATACTTTCACCTGGTCAGTTGAAAGTAAACAGGATAATGACGCGATAAACTACTATGAATAAACTACCGAGAATCGAAAGCGACAACGATTCATTACCAACTGGACTGAATACCGTACCTCCATGTTGTAGTGCATAATCAGAGACTGCCCTCCTGTCCACCGGGGGGAACTTGCCTCCACCCATTCGTTGCCCGTACTCTGCACCCAAGATCGGAGCAACTCCCTGAATAGTGCGAAATGCAAAACATGCGTCAGAAATCGCATAATTCAGCTGACTCACACTGACCTTGTGATATCAAGGACAAGGAAACCAACAAAAGATTCAAAGAAGATCTATTCAATCCACAAATTGTTGACCCCATTGTGATGGCAGTTATTCTGTCCTCGCACACATGATTCGCACTGACAGGACTGGACATTGAGCGCCTTGAGGATTATCGCCATCTACAACGATCAATCGATTGAATGATTGAGAACCAGTTCTCCTCACCTGATGGGAAAGGAAAGTGACGGAGTTCTGGAGGTCTCGTAGTCGTTCATTCAGTCCCTCTTTGCTCTCCTCTTCATCTCTGGATGAAGTAGCCGATTCGGAGGATCGTGCCTCGTCCTCGTTGTTCCTCTTCTCATGGCCCGTCTCATCCACTAGATGCTCCATCTCGTGGTGCTCGGGATTATCCGAGTGCTGACTCGCAGAACAGTCGTCGTCTTCCATGGAGAGACACTGAGAAGGAGATGAATTTGATTGGAGCGGAGGGAAACCTCGAAACAACTCATACGACGGAAAGCAATAGAGGAACCAGCCAGATCGATACGAATAAAAGTAATAAAAATGAAGAGGCGAGTGGAGAGACAGAGGCGAGACAGAGAAGACAGACGAAATTGAGTAGTGAAACACACAACGGCATAATTAGAGTTTGTAACCGCGGCGAGACATGTGAGACGAAAAAGAGTTAAAGTAAGAAGGAGAGGGAGAAACGGAGTGGCGAATTAAGTATGCAACACGCCAGACATGTCGCCCCATCGATTCAACAGCAATGGCTAAATGCTAGACGATAAATAGCAGAAAGGCATCAGCGTGCACAAAGCAACGATAGTAATCATTAGAGAGAACTCAATGAGAGGAATCGAATGATAACAATAACACCAACAATCGAATTAAATTGCAATGAAATTACAAAGATTAATAAAAAATAATAAATTTATAGCTCCTTGGCATTTTGCCAAAAATCCGCGCGGGAATTTCCCGCGAGTTTAAATTTTTACGGTGTAACCCTATTATCGACGTTTTCGACGTTATTCTTTTTGTTCTTAATTTTTGTTCATGTTACTGTGTAAGAACATTTGTTCATTTTTTAATTTTACAGTTGGATCAGAAGCTGGTGTGTCCCTTCGACCAAGATAACTCAGTTTCTCGAGGTATCATCTTTGTTGTCTTTAGTGATTAGTGATCCTACGCGTAGAGAACTGATCACTTTTCCAATCTGTTCATAAGCCGTTTCGCATTTTAAGAGTTCGTGGTCGACAGTAGTCAGTCGATTACTCATGCTCCACCCCTATCATCTCTAATTCCGTCCTTTCTCCCGGAATTATTGCATCTCTCTCTTTGCTAGGCGGATTGCTCTCTGACTGATTTTGAATCCCCCATTCTACTCATTTCTATAGGACGGTATCACTCGTGAATAGTGGTTTCCCGCACACTTCTCTCTTGGTGAGATGTTCTTTGTAGATTCGATGCACGACGAGTTGATCATCCGTCCATCTAACCTTCCGCTGTCTGGATCCTACTCAGAAGGTTCTTCTTCTTCATTCCTTCTCTTCGTTCTCAATTACTGAAATTACACCGGGGTGCTGGGTGTTCCGATCTCTAGTTTGTTGTGATATGGGAAGGAGCAACTGCCGTGAGGGTGGAGATTCGTGGCAGTCGATCACTTCCAGTCAGTTCCCCTCCGAAGCACCGTCGACTCCAGATGACAGTGAGTGCCTCTTCGCCCAATCTCGACCATCTCGCCCAGCCAAATCAGCCATCCATCATGGATTGGTGTCAGTTGTGTTCTTTGAATTATGAGAGATTTACTCAACCATTTGGTTGTGTTGACTAGTTCTTCGTTGAGATAGTTGATCGGTCTGTGGGGGACTCATTTTGTGTGTGAACCCTAGATCGTAATTTGACACATGGGATGATCTAATGTACGGTAGATCCTTACGGATTGAGGCTATGCTGACGTATGCATTCTCTCCCTGTTCCACCCCCCTCCTTTCCACTCTGGAATACTGTAAAATCCCTTTATTGTATGGCTGGTCATATTTCGCCCACTTCTCTCCTTTCTCCCTTTCACTGAAGATGATCTGAGCGTGATTCAATCTCCAGGAATATTTCCACCCCAATTCTTCCTCTTTTCATGACCTTTTGTTGACACTCCTCTCTCTCTCACGAAACCTTCCCTCAGCCTCCAGTTCTTTCTCACACTATTTTTCTGTTGTGAGTCTGGTCCCTTCTTCCGCCAACAGAAGGGACTGCCATATTGCTATTAGTTCGCCCATCTCTCCTCTTCTTCTCCATTTCCAATCCTTGACCGGTCTGCTCCTTGACCTACCCTCCTCTTCTCAACTTTACTACTTATCTTCACTTTCAATCTCTCTCTCTCTCCTCCGAGATCGCTTCTTTCTTCTTCTCCATCGATTCTATCCCATCTGTGTCCCTCCCCCGCTCCCTCCTTCCTTCCGCTCTCTCTCTCTCCATTCTCCTCCCTCCAGTGTTCCCATGAGTGGTGGCATCATGACGTCACCTGCCGTCCCCGGCCCTCTCTATTGTGGCAGCAGCGAGGATTCATCTGAGCACGATTCTCTCATTGGTAGGTCACTCGTCGTGTACCAGATTCGCCGGCTCTGGCTGTGGTCTTTTTCTTGTCTGTTTGTTGGCTATTTTGCCTCTCGGTTTGTGCATTTGTCCGTCTGTTCCGTTAAGCACACCTGACTACAAGTGATGATGCACTTCCTCATTTAGAGAAGAGACGAACGGAAGGGAACCCCCACCCCCCCCCCCCCCTCCTCCCCCTCCCACCCGTGGAGGGAAGATAGTGTAGCCTGGGTGCAAGGGCAGAGTAGGGACAGATGAATGGACAAACGAAAGACGGTTCTAGATCGATAGAGTGGTTGGTGCAAGAGGAAGAGAGGGAAGGAGTCACTTTGAAATTGATCCCATTGTTTTGACTGAAGACTGAAGAACGGGAACGGGGAGGAAATTTATTTACCCTGACAGCCAGAATATGTTGAAAAGTGAAACTCCCTTTGAACTGCATTAATGAGATTTCTATCGCTTTCATCAAACTCGGGGATTATTTGAGGGTGGAAAGCGGATTTGCGAGAGGGATGATAAATCTACCGCAGTGTTTGCGTGATAAATGGGGGTGGGGGCAGACTACGAAGAGATGAGATGGAGATGGATGAGTGGTTGGTTGCAGGGGCGCACAGTCGGGGGTCGAATCTGGTGTCGTCGTCGTCGAATGGAGGAGGGAGACACACGCAGACGCCCCCTCTCCCCCCTCTCACTCCCATTCTCAAGCAGCTGCATAATCAGTGAGTGACGGGAAGGGATAGGGATGGGATGAGATGTGGGATTGAGGAAAAGTAGAAAATTGAAAATGTATGTGTGCAACCCTTCTGAATCTTAGGCATGGATGACTAGGAGGAGGAAAAAGTGATTCACCTTCGAAATTTTATTACGTGTATCTCCTCTGAATGATCGATCAGCTGGGTGGCAGTTTCATATTTATTTTCTTCTATGATCTAAGTAGATTACAATTTTGGCTGATTATTGATTGATTGGTTTAAATATGAGTAGGTAGATCTTTGCACCCGTTATTCGCGCACATCCGTATCCACCAATGGTTGCTCTCTTCATGCTCTTCCCATTCCATTGACACTCTCATAATCACTCGTTGATGGAGGCAGTAGAGGGGAAGGGATGACAATGCTCTCCATGAATGGCCAAGGATGGGCAATGCGAGAATGTTCTCACTCTTCCATCTCTTCCTCCATATTCGTCAGTGTTCTCGATCAATGCTTCTCCTTCCCATTCTAATCGCTCTCCCCTTCTCCCTATCCATTCAATCGGCTAGCATTTCCAATCACGATACTCTCTCTCCCTTCACACTCTTCTCACTCCTCTCATCTTATCATCTCCTTTTAATCCATCTCCCTCTTCTCTTCCCTCGATGGAACGTCGTCTCTCCGTCTCCTCTGATGCCATCCTCGAGCATTCTCACTCAGTTCCTTCTCATCTTCATGGGGAGATCTCCTCCCCCTTCCTCACTGTCCCTCATACGAAGGGATCTCGCAGTGTCCGTAGTGCGGGTCAATCCTCCAATCTTCATCTTGAATTCGATCCCCTGATCCTCGGTCATCAGTCTCCCTCCTTCATCCTCACTCCTCCTACTCGTCCACTCACCCCTGTTAGCTGGACACGAGAAGTCACCACCAGAATGACCGTCGAGTAGGTTAGGGAAAAAGATGGCTTATAATGACTGATGGACTGTATTTTGGATAATAGACTTGGGTATTATGAGAGGATCATTCGAGTAAGTGGGTATACAGTGGCTTGTGATGGCTATGATTACATTGCAGACATCGAGGGGAGTTGACGATGGCGGAGAAGTACAAGTACGATCTGAGCAAGGCACAGCTGAAGGCGTCATCGAGGACGAGTGCACTCCTGGCTGGTGAGGGGGGGGGGAGGGGCAGGGGCAGGGGGCGAGATCTGAGTGGTTAAAAATGTCGATAGCAGAGTCAGTCATGCAGTGGAAAATGACTGTAAACTCTAAAGGATTAAACATGTTTTCTTCATAGTAAACTTGTTCGCTCAATTTGGGGAAAATTCGTACGATCTTGTCGTTGAATTTGGAGAAAAAGGCCGCCCGACTTCCTATGGCTGTTTTCCGATTGATGGGAAGGCGTGATAAGATGATAGAGAGGGGCACGAACCTGCTAAGATCAATCATGAATTGGCTGTAGTACTGCAAGATATTGTTGACTGAATAATTCACCCTTGAAGCAACATATGTGCTGCAGCGTACTAAAAGGGTGACTTGGGGACGAAATCCCTTGCACCATCCCTTCCCTTCCCTTCCCCTCTCCTTGGCAGGATTCGCGATGGTCGCCCTGGTTGAATTGCAATACGACGAGAAGACTCCCCACTGGCTGCTCATCATCCTAGGAGTCAGTCTCATTTACATTTCATTTTTTCTAGATTAGTAATTTGTAAATATTCTTTTTTATATTTGTCATTCTTCGAAGCTTCTAGGCGCATTCAGATGTTCTCATGCTTAGTAATGTGCGTAACATAAACTAGTAAGCACATCGTTTGGACTATGATGGGTAGTCAGCTAATCACTGGTGTGTCAGGTGGTGACGGCCCTTCTCGTCTCCGTCCATCTACTCGCCCTCATGATGTCCACCTGCATCCTCCCCTACATGGAAGCATCAGGAGCATCCCAGGACTCGCCCCACATCAGACTGGGGTGAGGAGAGAGAGAGAGAGAAAGAGAAGGAGTAGTGGCATTTCGATGGTTTGAATGACGAGGGAGAAGGAGCTTCTTCCTAATTACTAGATAGAAGCAGATCAGAAGAGGAATTTCACGTGCACGATGTGCTCCTTTTTGTTGTTATCTTTGTTCTTGAATTATGGTGCCTGTTAATTTGCACGTTGACACTTTTTATGAGCTGATAAGAATGATGAAAGGAAAAAGTTGCAAGCGTAAAAGTCACTTGGGAAATCAATTCTAGCCAGAAAGTTCTCAAAAATTGAAGGTACTTTCACATGTATGTGTTTCCGATCGAACTCACAATCAGTAGGACTATCGTTCCCTCTGCCTAATTCTAGCCTCTCTCTCTCTCTCCCATACCCTCTCCTCCTCTTCAGATTCTACATCGATCTCTCTTGGTTCTTCTCGACGTGCGTGGGTCTCATTCTCTTCCTTATCGAGATCGGCATCATCTTCTACGTCAAATTCCAAGCAGTCGGATTCGAGGCTGCAGGCTACGTCACCACTGCCATACTGGGTACGGTACCTATCGATAGATTTGCAAGTTACGGTACCCTGAGCATTGTAAAAGTCAATGACCGTTGAAGTGACGATGACTAAAATTTGAGTGAGAGATTGTTCGAGAGTACTTTGATTGGCTAGAGATTCAACCTGATGTTTCCTCATTCTCGATTTGCAGTGCCAGTTCTCTTCATCTTCATCGTAATCTCGTGCTTCATCCACAGGAGTCGAGCATCCCATTCCATCGATCGAATCGATAAAAAGGTACCCATATGAATTCCATCTTTGGTATCTTTCAAAGGGGTGTATCTTCACTTTAGAACTGGTCATTTTAGAATTCTTAAGAGGGTAAGAAAATGTTCCAAATTCTTCGCTAACTTCAAATACGAAGAGTCATAAATGATGCACCCCCTTTCAAGTCAATTTCTGGACACGATAATCAGGATTCTTCAGGTGAACGGACTCAAGCAACTGCTGAACTCCAGCGAGCAGAATCTGGCTATGATGAAGATCGTCTAGGGAGACCTCCCCATCCTCTCCCCTCCTTCCCCTCACTCTCCCTCCCTCTCTCCCCTCCTTGCCATTATAGGACTTGATTTCGCCTTTTCCTCTTGTTTGTCACGGATCTCATCGATTTATTGCTGTAGTCGATATATCGCATTTGCATGTTTCTATCTTGCTCTCTCCATCCCGTGCAATTTACAAAGTGTCTGCCTCTCCTTGATCTCCCCTCTCTCTCGTCTCTTCTAACCACGAGATAGAGGGGGATTCTGGAGAGTGCAGCTCCCCTCGGGTATCCCTTCCCTTCTACGTTGTTCACTCATCATCAGAAACCTTCGATTGCATCTCCCCTCGGGTTTTCTCTCTCCTCATTTCCAACTCAGTCGTGTATAAACTCTTTGCAATGAATGACTCATGCAAGGCCAGGGAAGCACAAAGGGGGCAGGGTCAAACTGCCAAACTAGCTAAGAAGTAGTATCGAGTTGGTCTCTCCCCTCAGGGCGAGTCACTCTGACCAGTAGTGCCACTCCACTCCACTGACATGATGAGATTCCCCCTGCTTCTCTCCCTTATCCTCTCTCTTTCCTTCGCTGTCGATGACAACTCCCAGTTCCTTTTCAACAACGCCGCGCTTTGTGAGTCTGACCCGACCGGACTACAGTAATCACATCCAGCATAGGCGGGGAACCATTCGCGGACCCGGTGTGGATCCCAGTTCTGGACATGTGCGACATCAGCTGTGATCCACTCAAGGAATACTGTGTGGAGAACGAAGAGCTGAAGCAGATGTGCAAGCAAAGTGAGAAGGAGCGAGAGTTCGACCTACTTTTCACCCCCAATTTTAATGGCCACCATCTCTAGCTTATCACGCGTATCAGAATTATCAACTAGACTTTGTCGATCATTGGTTGTCAATGCTACATCAATTTTGGCTTTTTTTCTGAGGCGACGCGAATTCCCCATGAGAGAAGTGTGACCACTCTCCTAATGCCGTTCACGCATTCCTCAGTGCAGAATAGAGATGGAACAGTTCAGCGAATACGGGACTCTGGTAAAAGTTTCCCAGTGGTAGCGAGTTTCCCAGTGGGATCCCAGTGGATTTCCCAGTGAGATGCATGCGGGGTCCCCACTGGGAAACTTTTACCAGAGGATGTACCCTTATCCTCAATAAAACAAAATCGGGTGCAAATCAAGGTATTTATAGCCCTATTCGATGATTGCAGTGCCTGAGGAGTGCCAACGAGGATTCAGTGAATATCTGGCAAGGAAGTGGACGAAGGGAGAGGGAAGAGGAATCAAACGAAGGTATGCTCTCTCTCTCTCTCTCTCTCTCTCTCTCTCTCTCTCTCTCTCTCTCTCTCTCTCTCTCTCTCTCTCTCTCTCTCTCTCTCTCTCTCTCTCTCTCTTCAGTGAGAGATGCGAAAGAGTATTCACACTGAGTATGGTCTACTCCCCTTTTCTTTACTCTAGCAGTGACTAGACTGTGATCACCCATCTCGTCATTTATTGCCCTCTCTTCTCGTAATAGAAGGGGATAATCCTCCTTCTCATTCCAGAAGCACCGGTGGGGGCAGAAGATTGTGATCGATACGGGTAGATCAAGACTCTTTCTTATACTTCTCTCTAATCTGGTTGAATAAGCACCACGGGTTTTCTCCTTCCTCGTCTCACTTCACTTGTCATTGAATGTCCATTAATAAAGGGATGAAGAACAGAGAGAGAGGAAGTAGCTCGTGTCCAGAGTGGAACTTCTCTCTTAACAGATGCACATAGTTTATTCATCACGAGTGTTTATGGGGGTCATTCTCTCGTGCACTACTCTGCCTCGTAGATGGTTAGCCTCACATGGAAGAACTGGCGTCCCACATAATGGTAAGGATACAACTTGATCTCCGCCTCCGTCTCGTCAAATCTCCTCGAGATCCACAATACTCCGTTCTCCCATTCGTGCTAAATGTAGTGGTATAGACAACAGAAACACATTATTCCCATATTTCTTCCAAATTAATCAGACTGAGCATGAAACGAATGAATATGCTTGAGTACCTCGTAGAGTGGAGGGAGATGAGGAGAGATTTCGTTCGAGGTCAGTTCTCGATCGATGCAGAATCCCACCGTAGCCGCACGTCCTTCCATGCACATCTGAAACTATTCATCATATACTCCGATATTTTTGAGTCATAAACCATCATTTCTGGCACCAAAATGTTCAACTCTCATTTTCCAGAATGCTAAATCGTATTTAATCGAAATCGTATTTAATCGTAAATCGTAGAATGCTAAGTCGTATTTAAATATTCAAAGGTTGCAGTACCTGAGCCAGTTGAGCGACCCATGCAGCATCCAGAATCATCGTGGGGACCGAGATGGACCCGAAATTGGCGAGCGAAGCGAGAATGGAACGAGAAGGAAGGAAGTAATCTGCCTGTGAAGGAGGGAGGGATTCAGAGAAGGGAATCGATCACTCACGATATTCGCCTCGCTCTCACTTGGTGCAGTCCAACCATTATCATTTAGGCCACTCGCCTCCAACTCCCTCAACTTGTTGTTGTCCAGTTCCTTGATGAAGAACTCGTTGATGAGTCCATTTCCCCAAGTTACACAGAAAATGAGACTGGGAATGTCCTTGATGAAAGAGCAGAAGCTGGAAGGAGAGTGAATAAAGAATGGGATGGAGATGGCGTACCTTCTTCTAGCATCGTCTGTAATCGATTGTCTCAAGATCCAGTCCAATTCAATCTTATCGATATTTTGCCCGTGAAGAATTTCTTTCAATCGATCGAAGAAGGAGGCAGTGATAGGGATCTGAATACAATAGATTCAATTCGTCTCTAGATGCATCCATGTTGAACGAATGTTGTATATTCTAGTAAATAGTCGAGATTTTCATCATACACACAGCGACAAATAAATGTACCGAGTTGAAGGAGATCTCGGTGATCTCGATGTGCTTGATCAGTGTAGTGAGAGTGTCCAGAAGGAGATCGGGGATGGGCCATCCATACACCGTTCGAGTGCTCTGCAGAGGAGGAATTGATGTGCTAGAGATTAAATGGTGACGACCCTTCCATCAGGAGAGAAGGAGACACAAATAACCTCAACAGCATCGTCCGAACTCTTTGTTTCGACCAAGTTCCCGTTGTTGTCCTTGGATACGAGGTAGTAGTAGAAGCCAGAACGAGGACAGTCTGAGAATAGCATCAGAATGATCAATCGATAACTACTCTCTCTTATTTATTAGCTACCGCCTATGGGTGATTGACAGATATGATTACGTACTTCGGTTATGTTTTCCTCCATAGAGGAAGAATGAATATCCAGTCTTGTGCTGAATAGCATACTTTTAGAAAAAACATGATCTCTAATTAGGCAACATTGAAATTGATTGTTCACGTTATTCTATTGCTAACTACTCTCCAATATAAAATCACTGTTCACTCTTACCGAATCAAAGTTGAGGAATCCTCTCATCTTGATATTGTCCAGTGAGGGATCCTCTGCGAGATTGTACAATCTTCTGTTCATCATTTGCACATTGTACAGATCGCATCTGAATGAATCTCTCACTTCTAACTCCTCCTTCAGGTTAACCTCGAGAGATGCTTGAGGATCTTCAGGAGAACGACATCGGGAAGAGAGGCGATTCCCTTCTGCATTCCATTGGTCGTTGCAAGTCCTACGAATGCTTACCTCAGCAGAGGTTTCCTCAGTCTCTCCATTCAATATCTTCTCATCATTCGCTCTTCTCTCCTTTCCCCGATTCTTCTTCTGATCCTTCCTCTTGCTTCGACGAGACATCTGAAGAAGTTCTGATTCGTCTAATCAATGGTATCGGTCTAGTCCATTAATCTCACTCTGTGGGACGATTCCACCACCCGGGTGAGAAGGAAGATCGAAGAATGGCTGAGTCATTCCACGAATACCGCATTATCTCCTTCTCTCTCATTCGATCCCCATTTTATACGGCGTTGGCATAATGCCAGCCACATTCGATCCGAGAAGCACTAGTGAGAGAGCATGCTGCATGCAAATGCTAAATAGCATATCTTTCTCTGCGCTGTCTCATCTTTCGCCCTCCCCTATGGAGTGTTGTGTTTCAATATGTTTTTGGA
The DNA here is from genome assembly GCA_036245805.1 of Pristionchus mayeri. Classification (NCBI taxonomy): domain Eukaryota; kingdom Metazoa; phylum Nematoda; class Chromadorea; order Rhabditida; family Neodiplogasteridae; genus Pristionchus; species Pristionchus mayeri. The sequence goes on along the minus strand of BTRK01000003.1, from coordinate 22,534,644 downwards.
GGAAGTTTCCATCCCGGAAGAGGGTTAGAGGTTGAAAGAGAAATAAGAAATGATTACACAAATAAGGAGATGGAGGAATCTGAAGAGTGAATGATCTTCCTCACTTTCGTGCGATCTTTGCGGCTGTGGGAATTGTCGAAAGCATAAGTGGAAAGAAAGAGATGAGGGTGTGAATGAGGAGATTTGCTCGTCCACACTGCAGATCACATAACTGACGCAATCCATTCTTATTTACTCTTCCTGATCCCTATCACTGCCTCCTTCTTCGAGTATTCCGATAGACTCTCGTTGCTATCTGGGAGTGTTTCCCTCTCTCAATTGAAGTGATCGGTGCACTCTCTCTCTCTCGCTGTCTGGAGTGTCTCACTCACCAACTGAGACACTCACTCGAGTGATTCCATCGATCTCTTCTCCCTCTGGGGAAGAGGAGATGGAACATGGACGAACTTCAACTTTCATTATTCACAAAGGTATCTTCTCATATATCGTGTTGCGAGATTTCATAGAAATATTAATCAATTCACTCTCGCACTTGCAGGATCACAATGAAATCATCGTCCGATTCACTCATTTACCCCTCTTCTTCGGGCCAATTGGAAGCCACGTCAAATTGTACCCCAGAAAGGTTTGAATTGAACCAAAATAATGTACTTTGATTATTCTTCTATGATCAGAAAGAACCAATCGTTAAATGGTCTGTGGAGAACTGCAATACAAAATAATAGTTTTGATGTTTCGTACCGTTGTGCACATTAGATCAACTGTCCCTCTGGATCAAAGATAACTTCTCCGTGCAGGGTCGTCTCTCGATCTCCTCTCCCCTCCTCACTCTCTTCGTCTGCTCCCTCCCCACTGCTGCTCTCTTCCTATCTGTCATCATCTCCCTGTACACGGACTTCAATGAAGCTACCAAGTCAGTTGATAATCAGCTGTGATACCGTATTAATGATCTACCGTATTCCTACGATTCCCTGCAGGACTCATTGTCTCGTGGATAACATTCTCCCTTCGATCAGTACAGCCATCTCCTCCCCTTGGACTCAACCTCTCTGGAAGACTCTAATCTACGCCCATGCGCCACCGAGGTAGAGGAGGGGAAGGAACGAACCTTTACTCATCGCGAGATCTTCAGATTCCTGGCCCTTCTGATCTACAATCGATGGCTGATTCCTTCTCTTCTCTCTCGTCTCACTCTTCTCTTCTATCTCATCGAGATCCTCTCTCTTCTCTCTTTAACCTTCTTCGATTCCACTTCATATCACTTCTATCACGTCCTTTCATTCACTTCATTCGGGGTAATCTCAACTCCTTCGAATTCCCAACAATCAATTTCTCAGATCTTCTCTGTGCTTCACATGATCCTACACACTTCTATCGTTTCCAATCTGACTGTCCGTCGATCGATACGGTAAGAACAGACTCAGATCTACTCAATATCAAGTGATAATTGTAGACTGAAGCGTCGCTGTCTGATCTCCTCTCTGGTGTGCATTTCCTTCTGTTTCCTTCTCTTCCTTCGTCATAATTCCTATTGTGAACCGTACGTCTTCTCATTATTTGCTGCATTCGAATATTCTTTCGTCCTCTCTAATATCGCATTCCATTCGACATTCCGGTTCGACTTCCCTAGGTACGCGCTAGTTTTGTTTTAATTAATAAATATATTTTGCTTTACCTTCCGAGAACTACATGCGAGAAAATATATTGTTCGCCCCAGTACTGACACTCTCGTGAGTGGCATGCTCTTTGTGAGTGAGACAGAACACTAGCCTTCTCATTTTTTCATAGAGCTGTATTCATGTTCAACACTCCGATGTTTATTTTTAGACCTCTTACCGATTGTTCTTTTACTTGCCAGTATCTCTGATGTAATCGAAATCTGGCATGCTAGAAGATTGTACGTACATCCCTATTTAGTTTCCCTAGATAATCACGGGTTTTACGAGAAGAAAAATGTTTTGTTTCATACTTTATCAAAACTTTGCAACAACATTAAAAATCAACGACTGAAAATAGGAACAACGGAATAGATCGGGAAATACCGTAATACTTCCGACTGACAACTGGTGGATACCGTAGTCGTAATCACTCTCGGATCGATCGATGGCTCTGTCGGCGTACGCGACGAGGAGAAGATTTGTCCCCAGTGTCACGCATGATCTACAAACAAATGATATCGAGTTGTTTGTGACTTATACTTGATTAATTCTTTCATGAATTAGAAGAATGAGTTTCGCTCGCCAGAAATGGAAGAAAGATGAAAGATGAATGGTGCTACCTCCTCCCATCTCTGCACCCAGTACTCTGCATCCTCCACTTGGATCGGCAACATCAAATCGTCCTCACCCACACTGCAATCAACAGGTGCACCTTTACTAATTGCACAACTATCGCATTATCGATTGATGAGTTTGCATACATGAACAGTCACAGTCAAGTATTATATCACAGATCTCCTGTAAGATCGCAGGAACCAATACGACAGAAAAATATTTTTGATCGCGGATTTCGGTGAAGATGTTGCGACTAGGTAACATGAGGCCGATGACAACGCCAATCCGCTTCGTTTGTCGAAATTTGCATGTTTAGGGGCGGTAGTGACCTACAGTTCAAAAGGGCCGTATGTCGGTCAATTTGTGACCTACAGCGAGCGATTTTTTTTCCAATCTGTGCGTAATGAAATTGTCTATAAGCTGGTTCGCTTATAACACGATGAAAGTGTCATCTTCATAAAGTAATCAAAATGGTGTCATTTTGCTGCATTTTTAGCGGAGATCCGTGATATATTCATCTCAATAGCCTCCTACATCTCGTCATTCTCTCCAACGGCGTTCAGTTTCCACGTCCGTTCCACGGGATCAGATACTCCCACCGTCTCAAGCACCTGCACACATTACTCATTTTAAGCAACAAAACAAAACACAAATTAAAATATAGTAAATTTATTAATTTAAAGTAACCTCTGCAGCATCGTCTCTGGACAGTCGGAAGACCCTTCTGAGAGTCTCTCTGAATAGATAATGGATTTATGGGGACTATACTTCAATAGAGTCTCTCCCCTTTTTTATCCCTCCCCTCTCACCTTACTCCCCATTTCGCTCTCTCCTAACCTGGTCACTTTGAGATTTGCATCGATGAGTGCGAGTGCGAAATCTCTCGCGTTTCTCCACAGATGACCACGTGCATCCGTCATTCTGCAATGGGATACAGTTAATGACCGAGTTGTGCTAGTTATCAATGAACGAGGAATGAGAGCAGATCCTTTCCTCCTCATAAATCGATTAAACGGAAGGAAGTGTTCACCTGGATGGTCTGACTCCCTGAATGAGAGGAGGACGGAAGAGCAGCGAGGAATCTACCACCCACACTCCTGCATTCACAACCATTACTAATGTTCCTAAAAATAATATAACTTTCCATCCTTCACAACGTTAACAACGCCTTCTAAAGTATCAAAGACGAGTTCACCACACATCCCTCTCCCTCCTCTCACCCTTGACAAGATGGGCGAAGTTCCTGACGACGGGCAGTAGCTCCTCTCTGGTGACTGGAGGAGTGACGAGAGAGCAGAGGGAAGAAGTACTCATCGACATCGACTGCAACCATTCCCACCTTTATCATCATTCCCAGGAAGGGGCAAGGAGTCAGAGTGGGATGCTCACCTTGAGTAGGAGTGATCTCACTTGGAGATTCAGAGGGAGGGAGGATGCATTGAGTAGAGAGAGAGTGGGACAGTCTGCCATCTCCATTCTGCAACTTTCCCTCTCCTTCACCATGCAACTCTGCGTCTCTCACTGCTTCCTACATTGATACTCGCATCACATCTCTCCTCCCCCCACTCACGATTGTTTCTCTACTCCTTCATTTCCTCCGAGAGTAGTCACTACGAGTCCCTTAGTCTCCATCACTCCCTCTTCGTCTTCTCTCTTCTTCTCTTCCTCCATGGGAGGAGTTAGAGAGACTGCTCGAAGTCGCGTCGACACTCGGTCCACCTACAATTTATTTTAGTCAAAAGGGGGACTTGAATAATAATCAAAACGAAAGAGCAAAAAGAGTGAGAATTCGAAATTGTTTGTAGGGCGTAGTAGTGATTTCCCACGATATCCCTCCTTCCCGTACCTGATTGACCAACTCGAGAGGAATCCAATTCTCTCCTGCGATCGTTCTCTCTCTGTGGAGGGCAGAGGCCTCGCGACGTTTCTTCTGACGATCCGTCTCCTGTAAGGGGGAGCAATCCCATTTACATCCATGTAATGTAAGACTCGACATTAATATTTTTTCAGGGACTAGGCTCACTAGCTTTTCTAGTTCAGCGACATAACAAATAGCGCGGTGTTGAGTACCTGTCTGGAGAACTTGACTCTGATTGCTTGCGTGGAGGGAGCACTCTCCGACTCGGATTCGCCCGTCGTGTTGCCTGCCATACACTTCCTAACACACTTCTCGAGAATATCGGAATTAAAATAACAAGAGGAGGAGCAATATTGATGCACAGGAATCATACAGCAGAGGTTACATAATCAACCCTCCCATTAGTCTCCTTCTCCCTCACCGTCATTCTCCTCCGTCTTCTTCTTCTTGTCACTGTAGTTGATGTGAGCGAGTGAACGACGCAGCTCCATCGACCCGTCCAGAGGATACATGTACAGCTTCGCTGAGAGGAACAGTTAAGCACCATCGATAACAAGAAGTAAGTCAATAATATAATCAATAAAGCTAATATTTTGGATAGGGAAAGAAGATGGCCACTCACAGTCCTTCACGAAGGCGACAGCGTACTGGAGGGGATTGGGGGAGTCGAAGCAGCGTCCCTCGTACACCTCCGGAGGCATGTTAGTGCTGCAATGAGGGGGGGGGGGTGGACGGACAATCGGAGACTGTCTCTACCTGTGATCTCTCGGAGGGAGTCTCTCCATCTTGTCCTTGTCGTAAGAGGAAGAGTGGATGTCTGCATCCAGACGAAGCTCCATCTAAAGAGAACATCCTATTAATATACAACGTAGAATGCGTTGAAGTGTCACAATTATTAGTACAAATAAAGTTTGCAGTTTCAATAATCTGACTGACCACTTTGGCCTTCTTCTTGTATCTGAGTCTTGGATTGGCTCTTCCTCCCTCGAAGACGTCTCTCTTCCTCATCGGAAGCTGTACTCGGAACAACTCCGAGTTGGGGACAGTGTCACAGACGACCACGTCCATCTGAGATCACCTTCCTCATCCAGTCAACATCAAGAACAACATCTTGCTGTCCTTAACTGATTCCTACCTGGAAGGAGGGACTGGTCTCCATCTCATCGTCACTCTCGATCACTCGCTTCCCTTTCACCATCCTGTAAAATATGTCTTCTCTTTGTTGGATGACGTTTGATTCAATTAAAGTGATCATATTTCGAAAACGAAAATAAAATTCTCGAAGATATGAGTGAGTTCGAATAAACTCATGAGCTCTTGAGTGAACTTGTACACTGTTTAGTAATGAATTTATCGTCTCCTCGAAATGTGAGAGAACAGATCGGCAAGAACAGAGATCAAACTACTAATTCGAGTTTACAGCAAAGCGAAGTGAACATTGTCCTATCGATTTTGCTCATACGAAACACACATCTAGATTTATGAAATCAACAATTTTCGATAAAGGAAGTCGATGTTATAAGAGTCTAAAAGATGAATTACACATATTGTATCTCAATGTGGGTAAGCAATGCCAACGATGAAAACATTAAATTAACCGTATGCTATATACACAAAGTATGTTAAATGAGAAGTAGATGAAAGCTGAGTGAATGTTATTCATAAAGTAGCGACCATAAGTGTACCTACCGAATTAGTATAATCTATGATTACCGGAAATGGGAGTGGTAGTGCTACTACAATCAATCGATAATGAGGGATGGAACTCAGGTGGTGAGATCCTTGTTTTCATCCCCGATCGATCCTTGAGAGGGGGAGATCTTGATGAGGGCAGACTGTCGAGTCGCCTCTTGGATCGCCTCTTTTGGAATACCGCCCACCGTTCGACTCTGGGAAAGAAATCAATCATCATCATCAGGAGCATCGCATTGCAGATACCAGATTGAATTTAACTTATTTTTCTACGTTATCAACAATTTGAAAGAGCACGGTAGTAGCCAAATGCAATAGTATCACTCACAGACTCAGACGAGGGGAGGGCTCGCCAGTTGAGCTTCCCTTTCTTGTACGAAGATACGAAGCCATCGATTACCTCACTGCAATCATTGTTTGATCAGATGGAGATAGATTAATATTACCAGGGTATGGCATGCCCACCTCTTGCCAAAACCCAAAAAAAGCAACAGTAATTCGCACAAAGAGCTCTAATCCATCTCCCCATTTATCAGAATAGAAAGGGAAGTCAAACTGACCGACTGACGTCTTCCTCTTCGCAGACTGCGAATACTCCCGATATGGAATCGACGATGACCAGCAGAGGCAACTCCGCCTCCCCCAGACACAGAATACGGTCGAGGATCTGAGAGGAGGAAAGGATCACCATCTACCACTACAAGAATGGGAGTGGACTCCTTCTTGATAGTGAGTCACAAGAGAGGGAAAGGAACTGACATGGTCGCAGATGGGATCTTCTCCCGTGTAGAAGACCTGCAGGGGATCGGCGTACGAGGGGACGACGCCGTCGAGGGAAGATGACGTCGAACTGAACGGGGATTGGTAAGAAGGTCTAGCTTCACGAGACTACAGTCAACACAATTGACTAAACGAGTCACATCACAGGCAGTACATACTTGTTCTCATCAGCACTGGCTCTTCTCTGTTCGCTCTCCCTCCTTCCTCTTCTCCTCTCATCTCTGGCCACTCTCTCTTCGTGCAGAGATGGTCCCACTTCGTCCAGAATCGACAACGAGAATCGAATGTCGTCTGGCGAACCCTCAAAGAAAACCCCATTCAAATGTATTAGAGATTTTTTTTCCCGAGAAAGGACAATGCCCTTAAACGAAAAAAAATATTCTCATTGCACAAAAATCTCTTTTCCATAAATTAGCTGACCTCCGTGAATAGGATGAGTGCTGGTTCGTCTCTCAGTCTGCTCACCGAGTGCTCATTCAACTCCTGCACTGGTCGAGATCCCCATGGGAAGAACGCACCTAAACACATTCCACACTCATTTACCTATTGATGTCTAATGATTCTACATATTTTGCATAAATGGAAAAAAATAATACGACAGTAATCGTCAGTTGCATTTGCTTGTTCTATACGTCTGCATTTGGTCGTCTCTCGTCGAATCAAGTAAAAGTGGGAGGTCTTCTCACCCTTGGGGTCTTCTAGAAGGACGGATCTTCCGTGACGGGAGATGATCTGATTGGCCTCGTCGATGAGAATCAACGAAGGAATTCCTGATCAAGAATACCGTAGAATGTAATAAAAAGCGAAAGTACATTTTCAAATATTGTGACACCACATGTTGTTATAATTAGTATCCTTTTAAAAATGGAATAAATGCGTACCGTGTACATTGAACATCCGAGTGAGGGCGATCGTCTTGGCGGGATCGTAGGGAAGAGAAACCCACGGCATCTTCAATATAATCTATGCATAAAGTAAGATTCACTTCGTCGTAAATCTCCCGATTGCCCACTACCGCTGAATGCTCATCGATCACCTCGGTACCTGTGCAATGAACGAGTTGAATGCCTCCTCAGTCCTATCGGAGGAGCAGAAGACGATCTCGAAGGGGAGGGAGGAGGAACGGAGGGACGAGTAGATCGGCACTAGCTGCTTCAGCCACTCACGACACGGAGGACACTGCAACCAGCGGGTAGATTGCATCAACTAGCTATATTTATAAAATTTCCAGTTTCACCAACAAATACAATCATATCGCCGCATCAAGAAGTGAATGAAATTTTTCATGTACTCGTGAAGTAACTGTTTGTTTCCTCCTCAACAATAATAATCATATTATCGTACCCATACTGCTCCGAAGAGTAGTGCGCGCACTTTGGCCTTCTCTCCACTCGTCTTCCTCACTTTTCCATCCTCCCATCGAACGAGATTCTCGTGGTTGAGTACCGTAGTCACATCAGGTGTAGGCCTGCAAGACACCATCCATCGACAACTGAACTGGTATACCCACTGTATACTTTGATACACTCGTCACTCCGACCTTGGAACTAGTTGGAATTGCTTCGATGCCTCTTTCCCTAATCCGATATCCATCTTTAGTATCTCATTTGGGAGAGCGCAGTGAATCTTCCACCCATTTGTCCTCTTTGATCTACTCGCCTACTCCCCATAACGAGATTTCAACGACCCATGATTCAATTATTCTCGGGATAGTGGTCAGCATGTCTTTGTCCGTGGGATGCTCCTCCTCTCAGCAGACACCTCCCCCCCCCCTCCTGACCATGGGAAGTCGTTCCCCTTAGGGTCCTCTGCCAGGAGTCTCCTTCCATCAGTGGTGACCACTCCTCTGCTGCTGCACTCCACCACCACAATGGACGGATTCGTCTCCACTGAGAGACTCCTGCAATATTCTCCCTCACTATATCAACGTTTTACGCAATCCACAATGCAAGCAAAATGCATTACATAGCTATCTGTTTCAATATATTTATCAAACTGGCGTAGTCAATTGAGCTTCACATTTATAGTAAACAGAGATTGTAATGGTAGTGACAAACCTGAGTAGTCTACTCCTGATGCGTGCATCTTCGGAAGGGACGAGGGAGAACCATCCCTCTATCATCTCTTCCTCCGTCTCCCCTCCCACTCTCACCACCGACACGATGGAATTCCCCTCTGGACTCGATCGATCTCGGGATGACTTCTTCTTCTTCAATCCGAAGAATCGACGAAGACGAGCGGGAGAACTACGAAATATATCGCATTACCTCCTTCAGATAACCATTCACACTATCAATGACCTTTTTCTACTTTCTCTGGTTTTATATTATAATTCGAACAAATCAACACTACACTTGGTTTTGTGAGATTAAGTAACACTAGGTTTTAAGTGTGTAATTTATATAAGAAAGGACAGAACTGTTCAATTAAATCTAATAAAACACCTGCTCTTAATTCACTCCTTATTTACAAGCAGGTGCATTATTAGATTGGACTGATCAATAGGGGAAAGGGATAAACTGACTCCTTGGTCTTCCCATTGGCGGGTTCATTCCTCTTCTTCACTAATTCCTCCATTGTCCTTCCCAATTCAATGGATCTCGATCCACTTCCGAAAAAGAAAACAACATATTGAGAAGAGGAGAAGACGTTGTCCAGAGTAGTCACTGACTCCTTGATATCCCTCACTTTCTGAATGGAGATACTTATTGAGAAATAGTCTCAGTATTTGCAAATGTCTTATTTTTGCCCTGATTTTATAGGCAATTTTTCATCGAAACGCACTTCAGTATAATGCCCTATTTAGTCCTTCATCCCTATTGAGGGACTATGCTAATGATGGCAATTTGTCGTTGAGACAATACCAGTAATGGGATGAGGGAGAAGAGAAGGCAGGCACATTTCGCAAGGATAGAGGGATGGATGGAAAAGGGCATGTAGGCTAGATATAGACATCGTTTGAAATCGTGAAGAACTGACCTCTTTAGATATGAGAACGACGGGTAGATCACGGAAACAAGAGTCGTAGAGGTCACGGAAGGCCATGGGATGGAGTCTGCTGGGAGTGACTCGAACCCTCCCACTGATGTCTGGAGGAGTGAATCGAATCAGAGATTATTGAGAGATTACACGAAGAAGTGAGGGTACTTGAGAGAGGCAACACCAGATGGTTGGAGGGAGAGGAGAGAGGGGGTCATTTGAATGTAGCGGGTTGAGAGATGGGAGGCCATCGATCGACACTAAAGAGTGCCGATGGTTCCATGACCAAGGACACTTTGTCATCTCGGAGGATCAAGACTCGCGGCTCCATCCCCTCGAGAGCTTATTGCGGGTCTCAGGGCAAGCACTAATCTTACACAAAACACTCTCATGGCAGCCAAAAGGAGGACCAGATGTGCAGGTTTAGGAAGTGGAAGACTCTAAAACATTCAATGTACCACCCAGAGAAAACAGAGTGAGGCGAGTGAGAGAGATAGCCAGACGCGGCCTCAATCAAAGACAGGAAGCAGGCCACATGTCTCTCTCGGAGCAATACCAAGAGATATTGAGCAATTTGAGAACAGTGATGGGTTTCTAGGAAGGGACATGACGAAAACTAGACGCTCTTTAAAATAAAGATCTTATGAAACGGAACCGAAAGCGTGGATACCAGACAAATAGAACCATAAATATGAAACGAAAATGGTGGAGAACGAATTCCGCAAGAATTTGTAACAAAATAAATATAGAATAACAACAATAACGCTAATTAAAAGAAAATGAAAATTTGAAATAACTTTGAAAAGACTACAGTATGCACATATAGAGTTGGAGCAGTCATCAGGTCACAATCCTTAATTCATTTCTCGCCTCCGCAAAAAGTCTGCCGTGCGCTCGCTCTCTCATCCCTCCCATCCTCCAAGTTTCCATCTAGGCATATAGGTTCATCCAAACTCGCTATCATGAAGCTGCGAACAGCCACAGTTAACATCTGATCTATCTGAAACGACTTTCTCATGCACTAAACAAAGTTTCCGTCTAGGCATATAGGTTCATCCAAACTCGCTATCATGAAGCTGCGAACAGCTACAGTTAACATCTAGTATATGTTGAGGGTTGTAACGTACTCTTCTCTAATAATGTTGACTGTACTTTCAGATGCAACGATTAGCAAGGAAATATGGGCTGACGCTTGAAGCGTCACCCACATTCTTTGCTTCCACAAGATCTGCATCTCGGGTGGTCACTCTCGGAAAGAGGAAGTGGGATTTCAAATGTCCAAAGAAGTAATTTTATAATTGGTTCATCAGAAATAGCCAAAAAAAAAGATCATTTCTATGGCCACAAATAGTTTCAATTATAATGTAAACATTACCTTTCAGTCTACCCCCAGACACGGGTAAAGCTCCAATGTTCGTGACTGCTAAAAGTGATTTGGCTAAACGACTTCAGCTGTCTGCAATCAGATACAACCCCAACACCACCGCTTTAGTTCCTATCCTTCCGAGTCTAAGATGTGTAGCCGACGCGTCCCGAATTCACAAACTGGTTCGAATCTACAATTCATCCACATCGAACCTCGATTTCAATACAGTAGCCCCCACAATTCCGTTGCACCCCTCCAACCCATTCGGATCCCTTCTAGATCGTCCCCCACTTCCCCGATCTCGTCCAGATAGAGTGCGATCTATACTTTCCCTTCCTTACTTAGATCCCCTTTGTGCTAATTTACCATCATCAATTATTTATCGCCCTAAATGTAACAACAATTCTATTGTTTCGACCCCTTCTTCTCCCCCTTCCCTCACATTTCATTCAAAATCACATATCCCCATCCCTCGCCTATGCGACGATATGAAGAAGACGCTCAAGGCGTTGCTAGAAGGAAGACACGGAGAGGATGCCCATCACAAAGGAGTAGACATCGCTTGGTACCATCTCGACAATTGTCAAGTTGGTGTCGAATTCAGAGTAGAAAATATCACCTACTTTGCCTACTCACCCCCACGTACTGAAAAGGAGTATGACCCTACCCCCACTCTCTCCAACCTTTCTCACTCCATAATGTGGTAGAGTTATCTCAATATCATATTTTGAATCTTCAATAATTTTTTGTCTTCCCTCCCCCCCCCCCCCACCCCATCCGCCCTGTACATTACTTGCCCCCCCCCCCCCCCCCCCCCATCCCCCTTATCCAATCTAATTGTTCTTTGTAAAGGTATGAACAACGTTAGAAAATAAACATTATTCGTTTGACTACTCGTTTACAATAATACTGGTTATACCCATTATTATAACTATTGTCCTTTCTATATTCTCACAACTCTTCTTTCTAAGATTGAACTATACCTAAACCACTAATCGGCGAGGGTTCCTCAGAGTTGCATCCGGTTTTTCGGACCTGGCCGACTAAATCGTTGTAAAAGGCAAAATTTTTTGTAGAGACAGAAAGAAGGACTATTTTGTACTCTTACGGAAGTTTCAAAACGAGAGGGAAATCAGTACGTCATAAAAACTGAGTTCGCCAATCGTGAGAAAACTGCACCATTCAAGATACAAAACAAAAAATATTAAGGGGCATTAGGGGATGGCTAACCTGATCATTAACAAGGAAGGAACCACTGACTACTACGTAGAATGTTGGAAGAAACTAAAATATACACATTTGAAATATGACATTTCCTAGGAATTTCTTATGCAATTTCAAAAATAATTAAAAATAATTAGTTGATCATACATTACTTGTTCAACAACAAAGAAAATCCTACTGTAGCCGACATTTTCCGAATCTGGCACTGTGTCTTGCAGTAGGGACCCCAAGTAAAATTTTCAACTCGTGGTGTATTCGAAAGTGCAGTGCACGGGGGCTCTTTTCTACTCGCCCGCGAATTCAAATTGCCGTTATAAATTGGTTTTTATTAAATATTTCGATTTCTTCAAGGTGCCCCTATTCAGTTTTCGGTGAATAGAAAGAACAGATTGGTATGCGACTAATGAAAAATTTTGAAAGGATTCTGTATTTGCAAACATACTGAATTGCACACTCATTTGAACCCACTTTTTATAAAGAATTGTCTAATGGACGTCTTACAGAGTGCCCCTCTTCAGTTATATCATTAATCGATTATGCGATACCGAATGAAGAGTTTACGACAAAATTGAGAAAATTGATATTTGCAAACCTTGTTTAAAAAATTAATATAATTAAATGTTTATTTTGAGCAATTACGGTAACTTTCGTCATAGGATAACTGAAATTTGAATTTATCGACGTTTATTGATCGAAATCAATTTATTCTCTGCTCAAAATAATATGGTTTTTTGATATTTTGTGTGTATATATCAGTCAGTTTTGCTTATATATTATCATGTCGAATGATCATGTCGTTCTTATATTATATTATATATTATGTATTATGTCGTTCTTATATTCTTATATATTCTTATATGCTTATATATTATCATGTCATTCTCCATTCTAGCGCTCGTGATGGGCGGTCGTCCCTGACCCCGCTCTTTTCCGACCTAGTTTGGGGAATCCTCTCCCGTCAGCTTGGGCAACCCGGAGAGTATCGCCTACTTGGTACACTTCAAGAGGAGGAGCACGGACGGATTCCCATCGTCTCGAGTGATCTACCGTCAAGAAAGCCCCGCTGTCTGCGTTGTGAGTTCCTAACCGGCGCAAGTCAGGTGTTCGGCGGCAGGATGATCTACTTCGATGCTCAACGGAGATTCGTCACGATCGTCCCTACAGTTGACCAGAGAAGCCAAAGAAGATCCCATCCCTTGACCTAACGACGCTCTGAGACCGAAGATCCCCATTCCCTCCACACTGAAGTCACCCTCCTGCAGGACCATTGTGCCTGACGTCAGGATAAATATGATGATGATATATGAATGACATCAGCCTTCGTTGATTGTGGTGACAGGGAGATGGTGCTCTTCCATTCGAAATTCTCCTTTTTTCAACCAAAATCATTAGTTACTCTATTGCTATCTATTTTGTCAGTAAATGAAAGGCATAATCGAAATATTATTGAAACTGTAAATGCAAAAAAATATGACCCATCGAGAACGAGTTGACACACCGTTCCGCACGCAACGCACGAAATTCATGCGGGCGGCTTGCACTACACCACGAGGGGCGGGGCTTAGAGTGATCACTTCATACTTACTCAAATTGAAATTTAATTAATTTCTAACAACGGCATTCAGATTCAGCATCGCCGATAACCTAATGGCCATGCAAAAATAATTTTTTGGAAGAATTTCACATTTTACTTGGGGGACCCTAGTCTTGCAGACTCTGGCCATGGCCAGAACTCTGGTTAACGAGCAAGAGTCCCAAACTCTCCTTTCATGTACTCGCTTCTAACTCTAAAAAAACACTCCATATATTATTATTTGCGTTCAGCGATTTCCGAACACTATCTTGTGAATTCCAAGTCTTTCAAGTGTAGCTAGATCCCCGATCTCCAGATAGCAGTATGTAAGCTGCATCGAGTGAAGGGTATAATTGAGTGGTTTCTTCGTCCTCTTCCCTCCTCTCTTCTCCTCTCCTTCTCCTCTCCTTCTCCTCTCCTTCCTCTTCTCCTTCTCGTGTCTCACTTTCTCCTTCCATTCCTCTACTCACATCGTTCGCATTGCATTCGACATTTTTGCTCTCTCCCCTCCTTGTTTTTGTCATTCTACCCTTGTGTCTATCTCTTCTCTTCTCTTCTTCCTTCTCGTCGTGTTCCTTTACTCGACTTCTCCATTGATTCTGATTCTCTTTCTTGCCAGGATGCGGTAAGTGGCGTGGATCGGGCGTGCACTATGCCCCCTCCTCCCATTCCGCCATCGAGAGCAGAGTGGAGCATTCCTCCAGCAGTGGGTCGAGCAGCTCCTCTACCCGTGCTACTCCTCCCTGCCAAGTGAGCGCCCCGTTACTAAGGGGAGATAGAGCGTGCACTTTGATCTACGATCGATTGGACGGGTCAGAGGGAGGGAGGGGGCATAGGGAAGGGAATCGGCCGGTGCTATCCTACGCCGATATGGGCATAATTCGGTTGATAGGGTAAGTTGTTTATTTCTTTGTTTATTGTTATTGTTTTGACGGTTGTAAGTGAGTATTAATTCAGATACGTGATAGGCTTCTTCTTCACCTCTTTCTGCCTCATTGTTCTCGCTCCTCTCGTGCCCCTCTTCCTCCTAGTCCGATTCGTCATATACGTCCATGACAAACTTGTCCTTCCCAGGTCAGCCTCCTTCCCTATTCATATCCCTCGTTTATTGGCCATCGGAATCCTCTCATTAATATGTCCCCACTCCCCCTTACCAAACAAAAAAGTAGTGTTGTTGATCCTTCTCTGCTCAGTTGATAATGGCAGTAAACACAAATGTATAGGACCGTATTTTTATTATCAAATAGCGCCTACCATAGAATTTAGGTGTCAGCTATCGACTATGTCTTTTTGAGTTGGAGGGAAATACAACGTATACCCACGAGGATTCTACAGAAATTTTGTAGTTTAGGACTATGGTCAAAAATGGAGAATGATGACAATGTGTTGTAGGACGTGCGACGTCCTCTGGCCTCGTCCTCCCTTCACTCGCTCTTTCCTCTGGGTGAACAATGACGTTTCTCTCAACTCCATCAAAGCCATTGTCAGTCCCTCCCTTCTCACTTTCCATCTAGGAACTTTCATCGATTGTGTTCCATTCATGTCCTTCTCTCCTCAATGAATGGTATCCTTCAGCTGAGACGCGTGCCTCCTCCTCCTCAGAGATGCTGCTTCACCCCTACCGTACTCGCGCAGGTGGAAGTGCTGGATTGGGACCACCAGTGAGTACTTATTGATTGTTTCTCATCATGATGATGGTCTAGTGTGGACATGAGTGCTGCATCTCTCTTCCTCTCTTCTCTCCTTTCCTTTCTCTTCCTCCTAATTAGCCCAGTCCTTATCTCGCCCTCCCTCAGGAAATCTGCTCTTCGCACTCACGATGATCTCGTCACTTACGTCAAGGACAAGATGGATCACGTCCCCTACGACGTTGAGGTACGGTAGATTACTGTATTGATTACGGTATCGATGTTAGGATGGAACTTGCAGGTGAGAATAGTGACTGGATGCGAGATAAACTCGCTGGGGAAGACTCTGCTGGCGGTGAAGACTCATCCTGACTCGTTCCCACTCTGCATGACGCGCATCCTCTGTGAACTCTCGCAGGGAAATATCACCATCGAGGTACGGTAGATGGAAGGGAGGTACGGTAGACGGAGAGGGAAGGGCGTGAGTGAATGGACGAGGAAGTAGTTGGTTACAGATGGAGCCACGCGTCTACTACGAGTGTCCTCTCAGTCCTTCCGCCCGTTTCTACAAGTTCCGTCGCCACGCAGACAACGTACTCAAGAAGATCGAGGTGAGAGACCAGGGTGATTATCGATTGGAGGAGTGGGCACTTGATGGAGTACAACCACTGTAATCAAGTATTCATTCAATGTAATGTGCCGATCGTTTCCTAACATCTCTTGACAGGTCTTCTGCTTCGGCCCCCTCTTTCTACTGAGTCTCCCTCGATTCAGTCCCGAGAAAGTGTGGCGAGCTCTCCTTGCTGATAAAGACCAAGTACTCTCGTGAGTCCATTACCGTACCCCTCCCTTCCCCTACAGTACCCCTCATCTCTCCCTCTTCCTTCAGTTATCGTCGTGCCTCTCTGAATGGGAACGACGATTCAGAGACTTCTCAACTCTGCATCGCGTCATCCGTCCAACTGAAGCAGGAGACATCAGTCTCATTCAGCATTGTCAGTTATCGATCGTCGTACTGTACCTCCATTCCTACGGTACCTCTTGCAGACTGAGATCTGTGACGTGGACGAACTGCAGAAGGCAGAGCGACTGCTGAGAGCGACGATGGCGGAATTGCTCACGAGTTTCCTCGCGGGAGCATTGCGGTGGGTACTGTAGGATTACGGTAATGGCGATGGATAACGTCTGGAGTAGAATGGTCTCATAGTGATGTTGGATGGATGGTGGTCTCTCTCCCTTCCAACTCTCCTTCCCTTCAGTCGCTACTTCCGCGAGAGTGAGCCGGCCATTCTGCATCCTCCCGATTGTTCTGCTGCCTTCGCAGTGTGCAGTGAGAAGTTGTCGACGTGCAGTCACTCCCATCCCTGCGACCACCTCCTCCTTCCCATCCAACTGCCACTCGGAGTAGAGGGTGAGCACCCCACACTTACTTACTGTTGGGGTGTCCGGAAAGTTCGTATAATTTTTTGTTTTTATTTTTTATTCAATGCTTTACAATTCTCAGTGATCAATGTATGCCCCCTTCTTTCTCACTACCTCCCTCCAGCGATTGGGCAGGGTCTCGATTCCTCTCTTCCAGAATGCGGGTTTCTTCGAGACCGCCCAGTTCACGAAAGCCCTCACAACTTCATCTCGATTCTTGAACTTCTTTCCTTTGCAGAAGTCAGAAAGAGAGCGGAAGCAGTGGTAGTCGCATGGGGAGAGATCCGGGGAATACGGTGGATGGGGAATCCTCTCGATCTTCAGCTCGTCCATTTTCTTCTGTGTCATCTTCGCTCGATGTGGGCGAGCATTGTCCATCAGAAGAAGAATTTTGCCCTGGTTCAGGAGTCTGGGAGGGACTCTGATCGCGACATCTTCCAGTTGTTCAGAGAAGAGGTCGGCATTGATGCTGGTGCCAGGGGCGAAGATCTCCCAGTAGGTGGGACCGAGCACTGAGAAGAAGAAGCAGAGGAGTTCCTTCTTTCCGTGCTCTTCCTTCTTCGCGACGGGCGTGGGCTTCTCATCTGCATCCACCCATTGCAGTCTCCTCACAGGGTTATCGTACGTGATCCACTTCTCATCTGTAGCGATGATGGAATTGACCCATCGAAGATTGGATCTACGATGGAGTAATTCCCGACAGACTTGAACACGATTTTTCAGCTGTTCGGGGGAGAGGTCATGGGAAATCACTTGTGGGAGTTTCGGCTTCTTCCCAGATCGATGGAGGATATCGGACACCGTTGATCTGGGAGTACCAGTATCCTTCTTCAACTCACGCACACTGGCCATGGGCTTGCGCTTCAGTGTGCGGAGAACGAGAGGCTGATCGAGGGAGGGAGGGCGTCCAGAGCGGGGTTGATCATCGATTCCAAACTCCCCTTTCTTGAAGCGGGAGAACCACTTATAGCAGAAGGGTATGGAGGGGGCGTCAGCTCCTTCCGACTGGGCCAGGGCAGAGTGGGCCTCCTTCACGGATCGGCAAAGACGGTAGTAATGAAGTAAAACTGCTGGGAGGTAGAGATGGGAGTCCATCACAAGAATCAATGTAGCAACTAGGAGACTGATTAAATCCTCTCACCCGCGAACTGACTTTTTTCCGAAGCATTATACGAACTTTCCGGACACCCCAATATTTCCGCCATCTGTCTCCATGTTTATTTTTATGCCTCACAGGATATTGCTTCAAATGTGCGAAAATGGAAGAAGAGTAGAGTGTGAGAGGAGTAGAAGAACTTTTGCTCCATTCGCTGTTCCTATTGTCTTCCCCTCAGGTCGGATTCCCCGTCTGTGGTCTCTGCAGCGACAGTTCGCCCTCCACGATGAGAATTGCGTCCCTCAGGCACTGAAGACATTCAACTCCGTCGGTGAGTGCACTCTTTCGTATCGACGGGACTATCTCTCTCTCTCTCTTAATGGCTATGAACTTTGTGCAATCTATGACAATGTGCCAAACTACAGAATATATTTTGGATATAAGTGATATTTGATCTCTCCTCATTCAGTCCGTTTTCTGCTCCCTCGAAAGAAGGCTAACAGCGTGGCTCATTTCTTCTTCAAACACTCGGTGCTCAATGTCTCCTTCATGCGAATTCACGGAGATATTATGGTGAGAGGGAAGGGGAATGAGGAGTGAGAAGGGCACTGAGGAGAAGGGCATTCGAGGGAGACTTACTCCTCCCATGGGTTGTACCTGTCTCTGCCCAGCACGATAATACCCGATGGATGAGTTGGTTGATCACTCTGATTGAGATGGATTCTTCTCTCCTCACTCGCTTCATTCCCATTCCTCCCCTCTCTCTTCCTTCTCGTGCTTCCTTCGTATTCGTCCAACAGAAGGACAAGATCCTTCTCGTATCATCCATCGATAGAGGTCTCTTCGAGCGACACGACGACATCTTCAAGTACATGAAGGTACCGTAGCTCTCTGCTGACTACCGTACCCTTCTCCCTTCCGTGCAGGACGAGCAGAAGGGACTGCTGGAGCATTTCTCCTTCCGATTGCGTACTCTGACGCAGACATGTGTCCTCCCCGAACGACTTCCCTCTGAGGATGCAGCCCCCTTACCCGCCCCTCTCGATGCACCCCACAACGCACCCAATGCAGGTACTGTAGTCTCCTCCATGGGCTACGGTAGATGTAGACCTGGAGCAGATAGATGATAGGATAGAGTGTAAGGAGGGGTAGTTGCAGAGCGTGTGGGTCTGCTGGCTGGTCCCTCTCGTAACCGACGGAAGAGTATGGCTGATCTGAACGTGTTGCTACAACAAGTACAGTCTGAATTGGACGAGATGAGGAAGAATCCCAGTGTGAGAACCCCCCCCCCCCCACTCCCTTCCTATTACTACAGTGTGATCAATCGATAATACCGTACCCTTGACAGGTGGACGATCGCGATGCGACCATCCAACGATTGCGCGATCTCGAAACGAAGATCGAGGAATTCCACAACGGGATGAAGGTGAGAGGAGAAGGAGCAGGCAGTGTCATCTGACATCCTCCCATCATTAGATCACCATGTATAGATTAGTGCAAGTGGAGGTTGATGATGTTTGAGAGTGAACTCTGGGGCAACACGGTGTGGGTGAGACAGGAGAAGGACGAGGCCATGAAGAGAGTCGCCGAACTACTCGCCCCCTACCAGAGAAGAGTATCAGGTATGGGCTGATCTTTGATCTTTTGGCTATGCTTTAGACATCTGGAATATCCATTTCATTATCCAGAAATGAATAGGGAGTAGCGAATCATTGCTGAACATAGTCTGGATATATCTGTGTACCGTAACTCTAACTAGTTAATTATCGATTATCGTTTCAGTTTCTGGTCGTAAGCTGAGTGTGAAGGCGACGAAGGAATACGAATTCCTGCGGAGAGCATCGGCCACCACTGAAGTATCGATGGGAAGAGGAAGTGGAGAGAAGAAAGAAAAGGAGAGCAGAAGTGGAGCAGAGAGAGCAACCAGTGAGGAAGAGATTGATGAGGAGAAGAGAGAAGAGAAGGAAGAGAATGAAGAGAGAGTAATGGAAGAGAAGGAAGAGGAAGGGAAAAATGAGGAGATGAAGGGAGAAGAAACGAAGAAGGAAGGAGAGAAGAAAGAAGAGGAGAGGAAGGAAGGAGATGAGTGGTGAGTGATTCCTCCTCTTCTCGTGATATCTCCTCCTTTCAGATTCCCTGGATGCAGATCCCTCTCCGTTCCCGATGGATTCCCCTGATGATCTACCCTCTACAAGATCTCGCTCCTCTTTGTTTATATGTTGAGATTGTTTTCACTTTGTACTACTGCAAGTTGTTTAGTTGTTGCCTAACTTATTGATTTATCGACTCATTCCCGAGCTTTGCCCCTTTCCCTTGTAATCGCTGACCACTTGTTCCCATTTCACACTCACTTACTGTATCAATCGTTCCCTGTTCCATTCAGTCTTTTCGATGACATCCTCGGGTCGATATTTCCGATCACCAATCTCAGTATTGACTATTCCTGTCACGGTATTTCGCTGATCTAATCGATAAACGATATCACGAGGAATGAATCGATAGAGTGCGAATGGTATAAATTAAAAATGGGAGCAAAATAAGCATTTGCTCATTGAACATTCCGCAACTTGATACACAAAACCGACGTAACCATGAGTCTCCACGAAAAAGTACAGCGAAATTTTGCAATGACGATTTTGACTGATGTAATTCTCATGGTATTCTACTTCGTCTCCTTCTAACAATGCCTCCATCTAGTCACCCTTCCGTCTTCAAGCAACGCAAGGAATTAGTCATCACTTTCCCCGCTTAGGATTCCTTTAAATAGCCAATCACTTTCCTCGAAATTCAGTTCCTTTACTTATCCTCAATCTCTTCTGGCATGTGAGATGTGACAAGCGTGATAGACTTTTTTTTACAGATTGAATTACATTTTTCCGAATTATTTCTTAAATTTTCAATAATTATCTGAATATCTTCAGTTAATCCGTCACTGTTTCTCCCTCCTACACAATGCCTGAGTTCTTCAACCTATTGAGTGCCATCCATAGACTACAGTACTCCCTACTTCTATTGTAATCTCTCAGGCAATTCCCATCGATATCCCCATCAGCGGCTTTGGTCGTGGGCGTCGTATCAAAATCGTTGGAGATCCCCTTCCCAATGCTGCGGAATTCGCTGTCAACTTGAAGGCTTCTTCCGACATCGCCTTCCATTTCAATCCTCGCTTCGATGTGCGTACGGTAGTATACAGTAACACTCTAACTATCTCATTTGGTCTTTCTGAGTACCGTAATCAATTGAGGAGCATTGCGTCGTGCGCACATATCAGCGTTACAATGAATGGGGGAGTGAGGAGAAGTACGGTAGGGAATATCGATCTGTTTATCGATTTCCTCATATAGATACGGTGACTTCCCCTTCCACCGCGGACAGAACTTCACCCTCGAATTCGTTGCTGTCGGAGGAGAAATCGAAGTGAGAGAGACGTCAAAGGGAGAGAATCTGAAGTGATCGTTAAGGTGTTCGTCAATGGTCGTCAGTTCACTCGATTCGTTGAGAGGGAAGACTCACTCAACATCAGAACCATCCAGGTCCTGGGAGATGTTCACATCCACTCCATCCAAATCTCCGACTGAGTTATTCACTCAATCTAGAATTAATCAGGGAATATTGGGATAAAGCTATCTAGATATTTGATCATTTGCGTATCTTTCCCCGGTTGCCAAATTGATAAATGAGATTCATAATGAATTGGTTCCTTCTCCAGATCGTTCTTCTTATTCTCACTTTTGAATGACGAGTGGGGTGAATAATGACCATTGTTCACAATTGAAGAACTTTATAGGAGGCACTCTATATTTTCACAATCTTTCGGATTCTCCTACCGGATTTTGCAATATCAGAAACACTGGTATGTAGGATATGGAAAAAGTTCTCATAGCGCATACTTCATAAGTCGTCTCTTCCATGGATGAGGAGGATGGAAAAATTAACAAAAAGTAAATTAAGTGTGCTGCAGGAAAAGAGTTAGCGTGGTCATTCTTTCTTCCCTCATCCTCTCACTAATGATGAGAGAGTGAACCGAGAGAGGAGAGTATAGTCGATCAGAGTAATCTGGTAGCAACGAGAGAGTGTGGGCAGTGAAGAGATCAGCGTTGGTTGGACGTTCAGACAACAAATGACTCATTTGAAATGAGCGCGCTAATTTTGCGGGAAGGACACGTGTTGTTTACATTTCATTTATATTCCAATCGTTATTCGTTCACAATACCTCTCTCATCCTTCATCAGATCCTCTTTCTTCTCTCTATCATGATTGGCAGTGGAGTCTCTTTCGGTGCTGCTCCCCCCATCGGCGGTGGGGTCGCACTCAACTTCCCCACGGAGCACTTCAATCCCGTCAGTTATCAATCCCTTTCCCTGAGACTACAGTATCCCTCACTTCTACCGTATTCCAGCCCGCTCCGGTCAACATCCCCATCACTGGCTTCGGCCATGGTCGTCGAATCAGAATCGTAGGAGTGCCCAATCAGAATGGACGTAGATTCACCATCAACCTGAACACTCCTTCCGACACTGCTTTCCATTTCAATTGTCGATTCGATGTGAGTGTCGTCTATTATGGTATCTACTCAGACTATCGCATGCTGACTTTTTGTTATCAAAATCATTTCAGGAGCGCTGCGTCGTGCGCAACAACACTCGTAACTCGGCGTGGCAGAACGAGGAGAGGTACGGTAGAAGAGATTATCGATCTGTTTGTTCATCCTCTACTTAGATACGGTGACTTCCCCTTCGTCCACGGACAGATCTTCACTCTCAAATTTGTCGCTGTCGGAGGACAGATCGAAGTGAGAGATAATTGATATGTAGATTCATATCGATTATTTTGGTCGACGAGGCAATTTAATCATCAAGAAATAGTGTTTTTGATAGGTCTGCAGATGTTATGTTTCGTCCTTTGAGGTGTACCACAATGGTCGTCTCTTCATTCGATTCGTAGAGAGGGACGATCCTCTCAATATCAGAACAGTGCAGGTCGAAGGAGACGTGCACATCCATTCCATTCACATCGTTAACTGATGAGTACACTTATTCTGGATTATTCAGATAAAGTGTATCAAATTAACTGTGCTCATTGTTTCTACTTCGATCGAAATTTTACATTGTACTACTGTTACATTGCATTTGTTGTGCGTACGATGAAGTGCAGAACGAATACGAATTTACAGACTGATACTTCTGCCTTGTGTCCAATTTTTGTCGATATTAAAATGGCTGATGTTATATTTTATTTGTACACGTTCAAATGAGGCGGAGATGATACGATGGAACTAGACGAAAGACTAGGGGGAAACTGCTAATCCGCAACCGTCTCAGAGGGAAGGCCAATGTGGGGGTAGATCATTACAGTATGGCAAGGAGGTAAGAGCACTGGGTGGTGTGTTTGGCTATCCATGGGTAAGCATACGGTATCTACAGGAATATACTTGCCTCCTGTATGCACACGTAGGTAGTGGGGAATCGTCCGATTGTTTGAGGAGGGAGAGTCCTCCCGATGGGCGAAATCACTCTGCCATAACACCAATCGGGACCGAGACGAGACTCGATCAACACCGATTCACCAGCACGTATCTGAAGTTGATCTTTGACCTTTTCGTATTCTGTCTCCCTCTCCCTCTCCCACCTCGATCTCTTCGTCATTCTGGGGAGAGAAATCATAGATGACTCTGCACACTTTCTTCTCTTCTTCATTGGTCGTCGCGGGGTCGTCGATGACTGTTGACTGACGAGAGGTCGAATTGTAGAATCCCTCGTCTGAGATCTGCAGAGAGAAGTCCCCTCTCCATCATTCGTTCTCCCCTCACTTTCTCGTATTCCTCGTAGATCTCTTCTTCTTCTCCTTCCTCCGTGGGTGGAGGGGAGGAAGGAGAGAGAGAGGGGGAGGAGAGACCCGGCAGAGTCACTGTGTCCGCTCCCTCTGTCAGGGGAAGGGCAAGGATCGTCTGAGGAAGACCCTGCACAGGAGGATGGAATAGGGACTCGCATCAACACGGAACCATAGAACCTTCATTCGCTCCTGACCAGTCTCTCACCAACGTTTTTTCTGATGTAACTCTAGTGTTCGGAAAGAGTGAGTAACTGTTTGCTGACCACAGATTAGTGCCCTCTCCCTTGTCTCACTCACTTGTTTGTCCTTCACTCGATGGCTGAATCTGCTCAATCGATGGATTCCCGTGGATGATCTACCCTCCAGGGAAGAGATTGACTCTCCCACTTTGAAGTACAAGTACTCCACGTACTCAACCAGACTCTCAACAATCATCTTTCAACTTTCGCCGCTCTCAATATTTCTCTTTCTCAAAACGCCCTTATTCGAATGGCATCCCGTGATCTTTGATCTTTCCCTGACTCACAATCTGCTGACTCCTGACGTCTTCGACCCTCGCGAGTGCGTACATTCGCTGCAGTTCCGCATCCAGAAGACCCTGAAGAAGTATATCTCCTCGTTTTTTTCAGTTCTATCTTTCAAATTGAGTTCACAGCACGAAGAGAGTCATTCAATGGTCTCTCCATTCCCCTCACCTGCAATCTTCCGAGTGCTTCTCTCCTCCTCTCTCCCTTGATCACTTCCGCGAAGTTTTCCGCCTCAAATTGATGTTTGAGCTCTTACAACTTTTTGTTTTTATATCTTTTATCATTTTGTTAAGATCCATTATGATACACGAAGATTTAGAACAATAATGATTCTGAACTTCGAATCGTTTCATTCACTGGCGATTAGAGTGTCCGCTGTCTTCTCTCGATTGAACCGTCAATCCAAGGCCGCGATTACTCCCTCTTCTTTTTATGCGCGCCCCTTGACCCCCCCCCCTTCTTCTTCCCTCCCTCTGGTATAGCTCCCTCTGTACTTCGATTGAACTCATTCCAGAGAAGGAGGAGAGAGAGAGGGGGGTATTCGAAGGGGGTATTCACTCGATGGGAGGAGGGACGATATGGCACTCGAGAAGAGTCCTTCTACTCACTTCCATTCTATTGATTGGAGCAATACTCCTTGCTGATTATCAACTGGCGAGCAGAGGTTATTTCCCCAATTTCTTTGATTTCTTCAAATTTGAACTTTGGTCTCTCAGGGTCTCATTCCATCGATGGTCCAGATGTTCTCAAAGACATCGACTACGCCCTCGAGGCAATGGAGTATCTACATGACACTCAGAATGGTAGACCATCCACCTCCTCTAGATGTTATTCACCACATTATCGTTTCCTTCAATCAATTCTCCTCTCTTCCTCTCGATATCTCATCCTTCTCAGGTCGTTCCTTCATCCGTCCCGTGGTGGAGGAAGAGAGTGGAGTGAGGGAGTACTACTGGGGGTGCACCCTCCATCTGCCGACCCGAGTGATCTTCCCCTCATCAGTCCACTCATGGACGACCACTCAACACTTCCACCTATTCTCTGCTTATCTCGATACTCGAGCAAATTCCCTCTACCCGAGGAATCAAGCTGTTCAGGTAGGGAATGATGACTGAGCCATTCACAATTGAAATGAAGATAGTGCCATGAAGAGTCTCAATACCTTCGATGCAGGTTCTAGCAATGCACTTCCGAATGCCCAACACTACAGTCTACTGCAATCTCCACAGCGAGAGTCGGAGTACGGTAGTCGTAGGAACAGTGCGAGAGGTAGATCACACAATCCACTAATTGATAATCGATAATGATCTCAGATCTGGCAGCGTGGATGGGATCCTCGAGGGGATTTCTTCGTTCCTCTGCTCATTTCTTGCCCTCTTCCCCATTGGATCGATGGAGAGAAACTGTCTGTCCAGATTACTACACAACACTGCTCTTCCTATGAGGTATTCGAAAGACTCTGAAAAACATTATGAGCAGTACTCATTCTGTCACTCCTGACGTCGAGCGAAGGAACTACTATCAGGTCGCCCTCTCGGTTTCTCTTCCTCCAATTCGTAAAGAACCTGCTAAAGTCGCCGTATGTGTGAAGGGACTCGACTTCCAGGTGCAGTGCATCTAAGGCTACGATTCTCAATATTGAATCTAGGAAGACCTCTCATCTCCTCTGATCGAGTGGATCGAGTGGCAGTTTCTCTTCGGTGCCGATACAGTAACCATCTATGTCTATGCCGTATCCCCTGCTACTGAACGCATTCTTCAATGGTACGAGAGCCAAGGACGCATCGAACTGGTAGGTTACGGTATGAAATTGATAATGTACCTAGAGACCGCAGGCTCCGCCCACTTAGGAGGAGAAAGAGGCGCGTCGAAATCTGGCTTTCGAAATGACGCAGCGAATGCTTATCCAAAAAATATGGAAAAAATATTTTTGGGTACGTCTAACTAGTGTCTATAAACGACAGGGTGCCCGTCATGCATTATCTTATCAGAAATATCTAAAAAAGACCGATTTAGGGTTCATGATAGGGAAATGGAAAGGTTCCGACGACAATTCTTAACACGGGCATGGTGTGATGAATAGTTACTGCTTTTAGGCGTCGATTGACACCGAGAACGTATTTTTAGGATTTTTTTCCGATTAATCATTTAATTTCAAAGGTTCAAGAGCGTGCGCTAATGCAGTTGCAAAGGGGTGGTGCTTCCTCTCTCCTTTCTCGCTTGTCTCTCACCCGGCGCGTGCAGAGAGCGCGCGCTCTAGAGGACCTTTGCCTTTCCTCTCCACCTCGAGCCAAGCTCGATGCGAAGCTATGCTCAAACTTTTGGAGAAACGAGGCAGAGCGGGCTCCGCCCGCTTCGCCCTCGTCCCGATTTCGACTACCTTTCCGTTGTGACTCTTTCGAGGTGTTTTTGGGCCATAACTCGAGTCAAAGATACGATATCGCCAAACGGCAAAAAGTATGACCTTATTTAACCTCAAAGGGATACATTAGACCCACAAATGACCCTGCCAAAGCATTTCGGTCACCCACCTTGCGGTATCTAAATGTACCGTACCCTGTCAGTTCTGGATTGATCTACCGGGTGAAGATTCTCCTCATGTTCCCGTTTCTCGATCGATTTATATGAAAAGGAATCGGCAGCAGAAGAGGAGACACGAATTGATTCCGTACAACGATTGTCTCTATCGGCGAGTGCTTCCCCTCTCCATGGTTGATTTTTGACGACTGTAGTCATCTGAACTCGCACGAGTTCGTCCTCATCGTGGACATCGACGAGATCGTCGTCCCTCTCCAATTCGACAAGTGGAGTCAACTACTGAGAGAGGCGAGTCATAGATGAGATCCCAATCTAATCTCTGGATACAGGCTGAATCGAGTGCCAGTGGCAGAGTGATCTCCTCCATTTCCATGCGGAATGTATTCAAATTCCCGAGGAACGAAAGAGGAGACAAATCGGAAATTCTTCCTCTCTATTCCAACAGAATTCGATCGGAACGAACTTCGAAACGAGGCGACTACGGAAAGAGCTTCTCGAGGTGGATAATCTCTCCTGTCAATCGATAATCTCCTGGTTACAGTACTCGCTCGGTGGCTACCGTATTCAACCACTTCGCTCTGCATCGATTGATGACAAATGTGTCTCATACCCTTCATCTGCCGGAGTCAGCTGCGATTAAACTGCACTACAAGTCAACGTGCCCCGTTGAATCCCGTGCGGAATGCCCCGAGCTAATGAGGGATACGGTAGTCGATCAGAGTCTCGATCGATTCTCAGAAAAGATAGAGGAAAGAGTGAGGGAGGTTAGGAAGAGGATAGGGCTGTGATTGTGAGTGCTGTACGGGTCGAATTCTACGAATGTTTACGGGATAGGTACTACGAATGTAACATTATTGTGATAAAACATCTTCCTTATTTTTCCTTTCCCGGATGTTTCTTGGAATCTGCAGTGAAAGAGAGTGAATAACTCACGAAAGTGTCTACGAGCATCACATTGTTGGAGGGAGTCTGAGAGGGGGAGAGAGACTGGAGGAAGGAGGAGGGAGAACAGGCGATAGCCACGTCCAGATTGTGCGTCTGTCGAGTGAACATCTGCAGGAAAAGAGCTACATTCACAAATCTTCATTTTTTGATCTACTTTCTTCTGTAGCGATCGTGTGTTTCAACGTCCAAGAAAATCTTTGATAAGCATATATACTCGTTCGTATCATAAATTCCACTAGGAGACCTGAGTGAGTGATGGTCCCAGCTGCTCGATCTTCCTCTGTAGTCTTCCCAGTGCAGTCTTCGTATGGGCTAATCTCTCCATTTCGATTCCCTCCAATCCAGCCACTGCCCGTTGCAACACCTTCTCGCTCATTCTGCAGCATTCTAATTCAAGCTTTTTCTTCACTCATCTTAGCTCCTGGCAAAGTTCGAATAGAAGAGACTCACTCCCTCATTTTCTCCAGATCAATCGATTCGAATACGTAGGCGTCTTCTGCTTTCTTCGATGACTCTTGAAGTTTCTTCCGACGAGGAGTATACTGAAACAGACTCACTTCAGCTCCTTTTTCTGCAGCCCACTCACGGGAAGATAACTTCCACCACTTTCGCTCTTTCCATCTTTCCTTTTTGCTGAATACTCAAACAGGCGTGCACGTACTTGTTCGGATGCATGAAATCTTCACCTTGTTCTGGTTCGTTTTGTCACTGTCTGCACTCTGCTCCAACCTCTCCAGATCCTTCGCCGCGTTGTAAGCAACTCTGCAATTTCATATATCATACTTTGACAGAAAAGGTTCAGAACATTTCTGGAGCATCTTGGAATTTTTTTTGCGTCCAGGTTACAAATGGAATTAGCACAATTGATTGTAATAATTCAGATAAATGGCTACCTCTTCGCTCTCGCGACGTCTGCCTTTTTCTCCTTGAGTCTCTTCAATTGCTTCTCGACAAAAAGTGAACTCTACAAAGGGAAATCAGTGACGCGGAGTGGACATGGAAGAGCCAAAAAGGGGGGAAGAGTGAATGACAATGACATAATCGCACCTCCCGTTGGGCAAGTTCAGTATGTAATCGCTAAGTTCAGTATGTAATCGCTAACCATGGAGGAATCACATCAAATTCGGTAGATGGATGAACTCACAGCCCTGACAGTCTTCTCCTCGTTCATCTGGATTGCTCTCAATGGCTGGACGACGTCGTCCGCGAGGGCAGAAGAGAGATTACTGCAGTGGAGAATCTCCTTCTAGAGGGCAGTCTGCTTCTCTGCATCATTGGCTCCAATTCCCTTTTCTTCCAGTACGAGTTCTCATTGTTCCTTCCCTCACTCACTAATCTTTACTACTAAGTCGTTCGCAAACTTTCCTTCCAAACATTCAGGAGAAGGAACATTCTAAGCTGCCAGTTCAGTAGATTCGAGTGATCTCATCCTGGAAATAGTCCGACCTGTGAATGGTAGCCTGCATATCGAATTGTTCAGCAGCACTCGTCCATCCATTGTCGATCTCACTGCAACCAGAGAGTAGTCCACGTGAGATACAAGAACAAAGATGTTTTCATGTTACTTCTCTCCCTTCGATGGCCCTTGTTTTGCCTCCAATTGGTAAACACAATTTCGCGTAAGCATTGACTTTCCTATATACATCACTGGCACATACTCATACTTCCGAATGACCTTTCTTTCCTGTTTTCCCCCCGAAATCTCCATAATCCACTCTGATTCATTGCTTACCATGTAGACTTTTGCGTGATCTTGTGCAGTCGAGCGGCCAGCTTATGAAGGGTTTTACTGTAGTTTGCGTCGAGTGTGGCTCTGAAGGATGTTTGATCTTTAATCTCCATCTAAGAAGTGTTCATGACAGATTGACGACTGACTTTTCATCGAGGATGTTGATGATCTCTCGTAGGTTCTCGCTATTCCCCTGTACTACATCTCTGAACTGGCTGAATGTGGAGGGGTTCTGAAAGGGGCGATTATTCCTCCCTTCTTTGCTTTCTTAGTCACCCTTGCTATTCCTTCCTCGCTTTTCCCTCAGTGATAAAGCAGATAAGACACTAGGTCATCCCCGTTTTTTCTCGATTATCATGATTAGACGTGTCCTGTCAGGAAAGATGAGGACTACGAAGAAAGAAGAAGGAGAAGAGGGGGAGAAAGGGGATATCTCGAAAGCCCGCCAAAAAGTGATAGATACTCTACAGCTGACACTTCTCAGTCAACCTTGAAGGGGGGAGGGGAGATTCTAAGAGGGGATGCGATCACCTCCTCATCGCTCTATTTGGGAGATTCGACTCATGATTGCAGACACTCAAACAATCACACGCGTTGAGAGGAGTTCATGAACTGAGGGGAGAGGGAGAGATCCCCGATGGGGGAAAGGAGGGATTCCCTCAGTGAAAGGGAGCGCCGAATTTGGATGTCCCCATTGGTGACTGTCACTCTCATGGTTATGAGGGAGAATGGGAAAGAAGAGGAGATCACTCACGGCGAATTTGTGCATGAGATCCTCATTGGGGGCAGCCTGTCTACTCTCGTACGCATCTCCTGCCAAGTGGGAATGAGAACGGGACAGTGCCTGAATCACAACCATTCTACTTCTACTCCACTCGCGAGAATTTATCAGTGCTGACTCAAGGATACGGCTGATCTGAACAGCGTTAGCTAACAGCTGTTCCTCAGAGCCGGTGAATGGAATGAAAGGAAGAACCGGGAAGTAGAATACGGACATGGATGGCGTGCAGCTGCAGCATCGATCGACTCAGCGACCGTCGCAGCTTGGACATCCGACCGTGCATCGTTGCCACTCTCCCTATACTAGTCGTCTCCCCTCCTCCCTCCCCCCTCCCCTCCCCCTCTCCTCCCATTCTCCGCCTCTAGAGAGAATGCCCGATTGAACTGCCCCTCCAGTCAGAGAGAGAGGGAGGTTCCCTTTCACTTCCACACCCCATACTCCTTCCCTTTCCCTATCAACTCTCACTCGTAGATATTTCAATAACCTTGAGAATTCAGGGACTGTTTCCATCCTCACTTTGTCTCTTCTCATGCGGGTTTCAGTGATTGCGGGGGTAGTTGGGTAGGTCACGACTGTTATCTCACTCGAATCAGCCTAGATCTTAGCCTTCTTCCCGATGGATTACCATCTGTCCACACCAGAGAAAGAAGGGGAGAGATAAGAGGGAGGAAGAGAATCAGAGAGTTGTCCTCCTCCTCCCATCCCATATGCTTTACGAGCTTCTCTGGCAGTAAGGGAGGGGATACTAATCGTATCATCAATCTCTTTATCCTCCTTCTTATCACAGTTCGTGGCATCAATTGAAATCAGTGAAGTTGAGTGAGAGAAGCACTTGGCCTGGACGTTCAGTGATCAGAGAAGTGTCTGAAACAAGGATTGATCATCTGAATCTATTCATGGTTGAGCAGGTAGGTAATACTCAAAAACGAGGTACATGTAATTGGATACACAGAGACAAAGAGGATTTGTTTGGGACGATCGTGGGAACTTTTCACGCTTCTCTCTACAGATTGGAGAAGGAAGGGGGGAGTACCTGAGATGGAGAGATTGTCGAATATGGGAAGGGGAATTCCCTTCGAGAGAAGAACAGAGAGGAAAGACGTCGAGACTGTCTTGAAGATCGTGTCGAATCCCGTGAGGAATCTGAGGATTATCGATTGGTTGATCTACAGTAACCCCTTTCTCTCTTACGTCTGGGACACATCTCCGATGGTGGAGAAGACTTCAGTCGCATTGATGACGAGAGAGTCGATCTTTCCCTTCAGTTTGCGATCCTCAAGGTACGGTTCGACTTCGCCGATCGAAAGAAGATCTGATATGGAGATAAAGACTATCACATCAGTTCACGCTTCAGTGCACACAAAGGGGGAACGTCGTACTCAATCTGAGTAGTACATCGGGGTTCGATTCCATGGGATAGATGTGGAAGTCGAGGTTGATTGAGGCATTCACGGATGTCGAACCTACAGTGGAAATTATTAATTCATGCCCCGAGGCACTAATGAAATCCGAGTTGACCCTGACTCGGCAATAAATCTCATAATCAGCTGCTGACCATTGAGGAATGAGACTACGGGGGGAGAAGCTGCAGCGAAAGTGAGGGAGACGTGCTGATTGGGGAAGTTACGTTTGAGAGATGGGAAGAAGAATCCGATACACGAGAGCCAGCAACTGAAGAGAACCATAGATTTGGAAGAACCATCGAGGAATGCACGGCCATTTAAAGGAATTCATATTTTTCAGACTACATCGAGTGCACGATAGAGGAATCCAATCCAATCCACTCACGAAGTCTTCAGGTAACTCTCGATGGAAGGGAGATTGACGTGCGTCGCAGTGAGGGAGAGATTCACGTTGTTGAAGGCTGTCTCCAGGAGACAATTGGGAATCTGGTCGGAGACCCAGATGGATCCCATCGACGACGGATCCTCTTCTGAAGGAGAGAACATTGCTCATTCACGTATTCGTGATGTTCTATATGCTCTCACCCGCATCGAGAGGGGTTATCTCGTAGGAGCACTTCGTCTGATTGCTGTACGTCACAGTGACTGTCGTCGAGAGATCGGCGTGCTCCCTGTGAAGGTTCGTTTCACTATTGTTTACCCCAACTTCTTTCTATTCCAGCCATTCACAATTTCAAATGGGCGTACGATGTGAATTTGGGGTCGTCATCGATGTGATAGTGGAGGAAGAATCCCTTCCCGATGTCGACGTCGATGGGTAGAGAATGAAGGAAGTCGTTCCCTTGAGTCAGCAGGAGGTCACGAGCATAGGAACAAGCCTGAGATTGATCTTTGATCTCAGATTTCCTTCTCTTTTCCCACCTGTTGATTGATGATCAGTTGCACTTGGTACGATAGAATGTCTCGGAACAGATTTATCAGCCACATCACGAAGTTGCCGCCGATACTGAGAGATCAAAGATCATACTTATAATGTATTGTACTCCATACTGTAGATCGAAATGCTGAATGGCGAGGTTGCAGTCTGAGATGGCCAATTGAGGACGTCCGTCCAGAGTTGAGGCTGTTGCTGAAGAAACAATACATAGTCAAATTTTAGCCAATGCGCTAGCCGATGTTTTCAACATTCACTTAGGTGTGTTTACTTCATTACTAGTATTATTTTCGCAAATGAACACTATGCTGATAGTCCTCCAATACTTATCAGAGTACAGCTCGATTCCGTCACTTTGCCTCCTCGTCAGCCCCTTGACTCATCGTGCATTCAATCCTTCTTTGATGAATGAATCATCCTCCCGAGCAATCGGAGCTGAGTCAAGTTGACCAAGTGAAGTTAAGGAATTTAGTTATCGGGGATTCACGAATGAATAGTTTGAGAAACTATTTTTTAGTGTGATATCTTTAAGAGTTCAAGAAAATGCTTATCGATTGAAGACCATCAGTGAAATGGATCCCCGTTCTCTGTCAGATTTTCCTGTTCACATCCCAATGACCAATCTGACCTGAAAGTGAGATTCGGAGATCTCCTGCAGTGGCGACGAACCATCCCTCCTGGTAGAGAATCCCGTACTTGACCTGAGATAAAGAGAGATCAAAGATCACCCAAACAGACGCATACTGCTATGTCAGCCCCTATTTTGAGTCCTCCTCCAGTAGAATCCCAATGGAGACCAGCAGGAGAGAGGGTCAGATCGAAACTGAAAAATATGTTTTCATAAATATGTAAAATATGAATAATAATATATTAATATGAACAAACTCTGGTGCCTGGAACTTCATAATCTCCAGATCAGCAACGCCTAGCCATCCCCCATCGAAGTCGATTTTGAAGTCAGGGATCTCGATGGCTGGAACCTCCTTGTCGATCTGAATTGGCGAGATCTATGTTAAGATAAGCAACAAAGGTCCTCGAGGCGGCAATTAGTATGTGGGAATAAACTGACGACTTGACGTGCACTCTTGGATAGGAAGTTGAATCCAGCCTTGTTGAGTCGGGTCTTGAGATTGGAAGAAGTGCAAGAGAGGAACGGAGAGAAGATAAGAAGAAGAAGGAGGAGGAGGGGAGGGGATGACATCCCTGAGTGATCGACTGAGGGCTACTGATACGAGTGGACACGACTCGAGACACGCGAGAGAGGGGAGTTCAAACAACAAAATGGAGAGAGAGAGAGAGTCATTGATGCAGCTGGCAGCTAGAGATTACCAGTTCAATGGAATTCATTCATCTCTAGGGGAAACAGTCACACATAATACGAAACATAACCTCAACCACATTCAGATTGTGATTGTCCAGAGTGCGTAAAATATCAAATGATTCAGCGTGATGAACTCAACTTCGACTGCAAGTGTGAACTTGTGTCTACCGTCTAGCATAAACACTTGAAGGGAGGAGATGATTGTGACCCGAGGGAAGAGGAGAAATGGAGCAGAATCGTTTATCATCGATGAGGAATGGATTACAACAGAATCAAGAGATGAGGAATAGGAGAAGCGGAGAGAATTCATCGAGTTCTCCATTGAACGCGACGAGAAACAATGAAATGACATGACATGAATCAATCGAGGAGTAATGATGGATGAGGTAATTGGTGTCTCTAGTCTACGGAATCTCTCAGTATCTCTGTCCATTGGTCACATATCGGTTGTAGTTGAATCTCTCAGCCGACTTGGCCCTCTCTGGCCTGGCGGAGGTAGTTCTCCTTCCCGAGGAACCTCTCACGGCAGATGAGGAACGGGAGGGAGGGAGAGAGTGTGGCTGAGTGTCACGGAGAGAACCGATGCGACGATTGAACTGCCAACGGAGACCTGAGGGAGAGAGATGATGAGGAGGAATATCTAATGAGGCCATTTGACGCCCTTCAACGACCACGATGACTCATAACTCACGATCGTCTTCACTGCTCGGTCTGGAGGCGGAGTTCAGTCTCGATCCGGGGAGAGCAGTGGAGGCCGCAGCTGAATTCCCTGCAAACTCTCTTATGACTCCAGTGTTAGAGAGATGACGAAGAACATTCCCTCAGCCATGAAATGGGTGTGCTCAATGGAATGCATACCACGCGATGCAGGATGTGCACTCTGGGTGCTTCGATATCGTCTGATCTCCTCCAGGATGTAATCATCGGGTAGGTCGATCGCCCCTTTCCCATCGTTGTACTCACTGAAAACGCAATTGCACAATTTCTCAACCGTTTTTCTTATCGAATTCGAGGAAAATGAATACAAAAGAGGCGAGAAAAAGAATGAACTGACGGGTCGGGAACAGTGCGTGCGGAGGGGTTTCTCTCCTTGCCCGAAGGTGCTCGCCCCACTTGATTCGCTACTCGCATCGTCCCAGGCACGTATCGACCATTGTGCCAGTTTTCGAACGGATTCGCGTCTGCAATGATGCATTTCGTTCCACTTCGAGAAGGATCAGATTGTGATCTCGAACGAATAATTTCGAATCGATATTCCAATAGTGAGTATGCACTCCTTTAAGTTACTTCGGCTTCTTTCTCTAATTCGAAGGACTTTTCTTTTTCTCTACTCGCATTTTACATGGCGACGTTTTGAGAATACTGGGAAAGGGCTCGTAGACTACAAAACCATAGAAACTAAGTGAGAAGGAGTGTTTGATCAGTGACAGTCTGCTATTGTAATGGAGTTACCTGCATGGATGGCCTCTCCACTCTGCAATGCCTCGATCAACGCCTCCAGATCAACCTCCCCATCACCTGAAGAATGTTGAGGTGAGAATGAATGTGAGGATGGTCATGATCAACATCTTTGCAGCTGTTCAACGAAATTGAATCATAATTGAGAAAGATTCTTCTAAGATTTGAATAATTCTTGAACTTTTTCGTTCAAATTGGTGATTATTATCAGATATTTCTAAAAAAAATGGCTGAGACTTTTTTCTACCTCCAGCTCCTGATTCCCTCAATTCTCGTTCCTTGCGAAGTTTCTCTTTCAGTCGCTTGATCTGAAAAAAGGGTTAAAAACAGTATGTACTTCAACGAATCGAACAATTCTATATCTATGACGAGTAGTGCTGAAAATTTATTTTGCTTCATTTATCTTGCCTGGTCGTGTCTCCTCTTTCTGCTCTCCTTGTCGATCTCCTCTTCCTTCTTCGTATCTGCCCATTTGTTGAAAGAGAAAGTGTTGAAGACGTTCGCCATTTCGAGAAAGACGAAGGAGAGACGAAGAAACTGAGAAGATGAGAGATCGAAGGAGAACGAGAATTTGAACTCGATGAAGAATGGGAACGAAGAACCGAATACTTTCAAATATTATGATTTGGACAACAAGAGAAAGAGAGGTAAAAGGAGGGAAGGAGTGAGATGAGAAGAGTGCCCATGGAGACTTGGTTTGAAAGGGACTGAGGACTGGGGCCATCCACCCTTCCCTCTCGAGTACTACCCCTTTGTCTCTTTTGAAAGATAGGAGCAGATTGGGAATATCTTCGAAGCTGAGCAGAGATCCACATACAAAGAATTGCGCACATTTATTTCAGCAATATTTTATCAAAGAGGGAAAGACAATGAACAATAGGAGAACCCGCGAAAGAACCTCGTTTAAATGAGATGGAAAGAATCTACAATCGACTAGGAAATAAAATAAATAAGTTACTCGCACCGGGGAGATTATTATAAAGCACGAGCAGATATGGGAGTAGTGCACATTCCGGACTCGCCGGCTACACGCAATCTGACACACGCACCGCACACGGGTCGATCGAAGATCCGAATGGGAAAGTACACGCAAGCACACGGCACACTTATCGATCGCAATTACCACCGTAATCCCTATGGGGTAGAGTATATCTTCTCAGATCGAATGTCTTCTCTGCTAGGGGCACTCTTCAACTTGACTCTCATGGGGAGGAATCGTTCGTCCCTCAAGTAGTCTTCTTCACTCTTCATCATCGTCCACAGTGGATACTCCAGGAGGGGAGGAGGAGGGCCGATCGATGGAGTCGAGATACTGCAATTGGCCAGGTTCTTCAGTACACGCGTAGGTTTCAAACACCACCATGTGGTCTCTCTCTTCCTCTCTCTCTTTGTCAGTGATCGCTCTTTAGTGACTTCCCTACTGCAAGGAAAGGGGTTGTTTTCTTTCGATTCTGCTCACTACGTGGTCTCGAGACAATGGCACGGGAGATCACAAGATCGTGCGAGATTCGAAGGATGACGTGGTTAGAAAGAATGAAGACTTTGCTTCTTCAGGTTTCAGACACCAATTAGCAGAAGCCAAGCTCCATTCATGGAGTGAACTCACCTGCTATCCCCTCCTCCTCCGTACTTGATGGGGATGGAAGAAGTGGATGCATAGATTCGCTCTGTCGATTTCTCAGATGGAGGATGCTGCAGTTCGTGATTCCCCTCTCTACTCGATATCTACCGTACCTTTTCCCTCTCTTCGTCTCCTCCATCTCCTTCGCAATGGAAGATCGTGAGTAGAACGGGAAGGATGACGAGACCATGGAGAGCGCCCAGAGTGATCACCAGAACGATCGTCTGAATGAGAGAAGAGGGAGTTGTTGGTTCGTTCATTTGTAATGGAAGTTCCTTTCTCGAAGTATGAACACATACGAATAATTGTATGTGAAGATGAAGTGTATGATCCTATTCGTACCTTTAGGAAGCTCCTGAACACGTAGCTCTCTGCTGATGAGAGGAAGGAAACGCCCAGAATCGTAGATGATGCTGACTGCAATGGAGATGATCGATCATCGTGTATCTCTCCTATCTTCCAGATACCTACGCATACAGTACCCCCTACAGTACCTGGAGGATGGGTGTTCCGACAGCGTAGAGGGCGTTCCTCATCCTGGTCGATCCACTCATTCCCTCACCCTGCAATTCATTCCTTCTGTTCTTTTGCTCTCTCCTCTTCTTCTTCCCTCTTCCTAGCTGCCAAATCGCCCTCCAATCCTATTGTTTTTGTGCCCGTCGGGATTCCTTTTGACTCCTTCCCCAACCGGAACAAGGGAGAGGAGCATCCGTCCCCTGTATTGCCCTTTCCCTCTGCCCTCAGGAAACGTAACCGAAGCGTACTTTTTGCACGTTTTCTCCCGAATTGTGAGCCTATTTGGGAGTGAGGCGGAAAGGAGCTGAGACATCCTCTAATCACTCAATGAATGAGGGAGAGAGAGAGGGAGGGAGGGGAGAAGAAGAGGGATGGATTAGATTCCTCGATCTAGGAGAGAAGAAGAAAGAAACACAGAAGACGCCGATTGTGTTCAAGTGCAAATAGGGGAGTCAAAGGGGAGGTAGAGGGGAGAGGGGGGAGAGGGGGAGAGGGGGAGAGGGGGAGAGGGGGAGAGGGGGGAGAAGATGCTTGTGGCAAAGCTTGTGACATCCCCAGGAAGAGATCAAAGGTGGAGTAGATAGAGGAGAGAGTGGACGAGATAGGAAGCGAGAATCAATCAATTTGGACCATTCAATTTGATCCATCGAAAGAAGATCTCGTCTACCAATTCAGAAAGGAATCACATGAATGGAAGGAGATTGGATCATGAGGAATGCGCAGTCTTCCATAGTTTGCGCATAGAGAACACCACTCACCTTGGAGAAATTGTATGCCAGATGAGCAGCGAAGTCAACGCAGAATCCGATGGACATCACGATGGTCACCTGAAGGAGATCGAGAGATCAGGGAAAGGTCAAAGATCAACCCACCATTGAGATGAAGTCGAGTCGGACGCCCCAGAAGGTCATGAAGCCAAGGATGCCTATGTTTATGGAGACAATCGAGAAAGAAACCTGAAATAAATACTTATCATTACATATTTCGCATTTCAAACCACGTGTTTCTATATTACCCCCCCCCCCTCCGCGAATTCTTGCCACTCACCCATAGAGCTGCCGTCGGTTCAGGGATGAGAATGAGTGATACGAATACGACTGCCACTCCTGCGTAGGCAATGGACGAGAGAGTGCCCGGAAGAACGGCGTTGTACTGCTCTGCGAACTGAACCAGCAGATTGAATTCTTCGTTGTCTTTGGTATTCTCCTATCTCATCTCTTCATTTCCCCCTTACCTGGAAGAAGTCGGCGTAGACTCCAGTGGGGATGGACGAAGTCTCTGCCAATCGACGGAACAGATGCATCGCCCTGTCATTCCCCCTTTCTTTCCTTCCCTTCCTTCGATCCAAACCTGCTCTGATTCGCAGCTCCGACATGTCTCAATTGGACGGGCACTCGAGATGCCTCCAGAACACTCCCACCGAAATCGAAGACAACGTCCCTGCACCATCGATTGATCTCCATCGATCGATACTCTGCCGTACCTGTTGTACTTGGCATACTGTGGTTGAGAGAGGAAGACATTCCGGAGGAGATAGACGAAGTTGTCTGAAGTCACCAGTAGACCGGCCTCTTTGATGTACGTCGTGAAGGTGCGCAGCCTGGGAATATCGATTGATTACTGGATGATCGATACTCCACTCTTTTCCATTTCTTTCCCAGATATCCGGTGTTCCAACATCGCCCCCCTATCTTTCTCATTCATCGTCCGCGACATTGCTTTTTGCTCCAGTCTAGCCTCCTTCGTCAACTTCAACCCTTGTCTCTCCCTCTCTTCTCTCTCCCTCTTCTGCCATTTGGATGCCCTTTTCAGTCAAACAATGAGAGTAACAGAAGAAGGAACAATCGGGGCGGCTCAGACACTTCGAACGAGGCCAAAAAGTTGTTTCCGATTCGGAGTCTACATTTTCTGAGGTCAACCAAGAACGGTCTTAAGAAACAGCAGACAGTTCGGATCATTTTGG
Organism: Pristionchus mayeri; assembly: GCA_036245805.1. Classification (NCBI taxonomy): domain Eukaryota; kingdom Metazoa; phylum Nematoda; class Chromadorea; order Rhabditida; family Neodiplogasteridae; genus Pristionchus; species Pristionchus mayeri. Next base: position 22,495,185 of record BTRK01000003.1, on the reverse strand, counting down.
GTGATTGCTTCAAGCAGTTAGTCTAGCACTCATTCCCATGAATATGGAAAGGGAGAATAGCCAACCATGAGTCAGCTCCTCCAGTGAACTCCGTGTGTTCATACAACTCGATCTCTTTCTCTAGCACCATCCAGATATGCGATGCCGCCCTCGCATCCACTTTGCTCAGATTGTACATCCACACGTGCAGATTACTACCGTAGTCGGAGAAGTATCTGGAATGGATTCGATTGACCCCTTTGCACCCTCGTGGCTCTCATTGGCAGCCCTTCTTCAAACACTCCTCCTGAGGACGGAAAGTGTGAACATTCTATAGTGCAGATCCCTCGAGTCATAATCTCTCCTTGCCTTCGTTTCTCCAAAAGAAACTAACTTCTCAGCCATGTGCAACGTCCTCTTCCCGTACGAATTATCCGGCAGTAGATCATTCGGTTCCAGTCCCAACTTCACCTTCGTGCAACCCCAACCAGCAATGCCCTGAAGGAACAGTTAAGAGTACGGTAGAAGTAGGTCAAGGGTAGGTCACTCACGAGATAGACTAGGAAGGCGGAGATAATGCATAGTCGAGTGACGGGATTGAGGAGGAAGTCTGAGTAAGTTGTTCGGAAGAATCTCGAGAGACAATGGTTCTTCTCGAATGATCGATCACGCTTCTCTTCGGCCCATTTGGGATCTGAATATCGATCGATTAATGATTACCGTAACTTCCTATATTACCGTATCCATAAGGGTGCACGGCCAGCTTGAAACTCTTCTTCTGCAGTTTCATGAAGGTGAAGCTGTTCTTGTGCTCCAACTCTTGTCTGGAAAGAGTACGGTAGTCAATCGATAAATCATAGCGGGTGATCTACCTGCACTCGAGGACCATTATGCCAGCGAAGAAAGTGAGCTGGTAGATGTACGTGAAGATGACTGCCACCACTGCGTATGCACAGAACATCTGAAGGAAGTGATCTTTGATCTCTCCAATTTGATTATACGATGGGTGTAATTTGAATTTTGATCTCTCCCTACCTGTACTGATGGGAATGGAGTTGCACATCCCACACCGAACGAGATGAGATCAGTCAGTGACGTCACTGTGATCGACACTGCAGCGTCTGCGAAAGTCTCCCGCATTCGTTCCCTCAAGTTCATCTTTGATTTCTCTTCCTACTTTGTGCATCTTTTTTACTTTGTAATAAAGACCAATAAAGACTGATGAGAATCGCCCTTGTCCTTCTTTCGGGATTACCAAGAACACAAGCAGTGCTTTGTATCACTCCATCCACATGATTACAAGTCTCCATTTCTGACTCTTCCCTGACCCCCTCACCTCAATCCGTGATGAGTGGGAGTTGATCTCCATGCAGACAGTAGGATGAATACGTTGTCCACTCCGACAGCTGGAAGATGATCTTTGATCTCTGTCCCCTCCCTCGATCCCTGATCCCCTTCCCTCGTGGTCACTCTCTCAACTTCTTCCTCATTTGTGTCCACAGGCAACTTCTTTCCTTCTTGTAGTCAGCGTGAATTCTCGCTCCTTTCATCCTCATCTCAGACTAACGGAACCAGTCTCGTCCCTTCGCCCCTCACGCTGCCAAATAGCCACCCCCTCCCCCCCCCCTCTCCGTCCCCCTCCCCTCCCCCCTCCCTCTTCCTCTCTGGGAACCAGTAGTCCAGAACACCTAGCATGAGAACTGCTGTTCCCTTCCGTTCTCTATTCTCTTCATACCATGATCTTCCTGCACTTCTCTCCCGATCCCCCGACACGTCCATTCTTGTTTTTAGGGGTTGACCCAGACAGATTTGAAGGGACGAAAGGAAGGGGAACTCACAGAAGACGATGAAGGGCATCGAGTAGGCGACGGAGGTCATTCCGAAGTCCAGATGGAGGAGAAGTCCCACTCCAGAACAAATGGCCATCGCTGCTGAGATGACTCCCCCGATGGCCAGCCAGGGACGGGATCTACAAAGGTACGATAGATGGAAGGATCGAGGACTGAAACGAACCTCCGCCATGACTGAACACAGCAAAGGGCTATCGTGTAGATGGACACGGCGACGAAGCACGGACCAAGCATGCTGGAGAAAAGCAAAACATTTGTTCCGATGCCGGGAATCGAACCCGGGCCTTGCGGGTGAGAGCCGCAAATCATAACCACTAGACTACATCGGATGATGTTTGCGTCCTCTTAGAAAGTGCTCACTTGATCAACTGCTCTCGATCTCGCGCACTCTCTGCTGCTAAAGTCTCGTAGGTCCACCATGATGTTCTGAATTAGTTGGATGATCAGTTGTCGGTAGTAGAAGTGTCTACCGTATCAAGGGCGAGTCATAGTTGAGGAGGAAGTCGACCAGTTGCAGTTCCCATTGTTCAGCCAGGGAATCTTCCATCCGAGAGGAATGCCTCAGTGCATACGGTAGCATTATCGCCTTCGCTCCTGAATATCGACTATTGATGTCTCTTTCACTCTTTGACCTACCAGATATGTGTCTATCCTCGTCGAGAGATACTCCTCCCAGCATGTGAACCATCCCCACGGAATCCAATTGGACTGCGTCGCTTATTTGAGCGAGAGTCATTTCATCGATTGACCTACGGAGAGGAGCATTTATTGAGTACTGTCATTAAATGAGTCATCTCAAAATCATTCCAATCTGATCCAACGTACCTATTGAGGAATGATTGATCTGTTACTAGGAGTAGTTTGAGCATCTCCACAAGTGGATTAGACACGCAGATCTCATTTTCCCTGTAATCAATCAATCGATAAATGTTCCTGATTGATCTACTCCTCGTTCCTCCTTCTCTCACTCTCTCATTGCCTCTTCTTGCTTCCCATCTCCCCCTTTTGTATCCCGATAGACTTAAGAACCAGTGTTTGCATTAGAATTTGCGTGATACGTTTTGCCCCTAGCAGCTCCCGAATCGGGAGAGAGAATGAGTGAGTGAGTGAGTGAGTGAATGCGTACTCCACTCGTAGTACGCAATCAATCGATGGTCAAAGTGTGCCGAGGGCGCGCGTTTATCGTGAGAGTAAGTGTGGAAGCGCGTGAAATGAAACACCGACAACGTAGTTGTCGCGCGAGTTTGTACACAGATTGGAGTGACTAAAGAGCGGGAGTGTTGATGGAAGGGAGGGACATCGGAGTACAACTCGCACCCCAGAAATGCAACCTCAGCGCCAACTTAGAATCTCAACTCGAGAAGAGACGACTAATGGACAGATAAAGTAGGCTGATCTACTTCGAATCTGAGCGAGATTGCTCCGAAAGGCAGAAGGGAAGGAGAGAAGGAAGGACTGGCCAGACATTCGATGCTTGACCTACTCGAGAGGAATACGAGACGAAAGAGAAGACACCAAAGCAACGATGAGAATGGAAGACAGTTCAATGGGACTCACGAAGAGACATTGGGAGAGATGAGCGAGTTGAGGGCTCGACCGAATTCGGGAGGCATCGGGAATTTCACGCAGATCGAGGGATACGAGATCGATCGTTGGAGATGATCAGAGACTGCAAGGGAATCACATCTACTCGTTTGACTGGATGGACAACGGAAGATTCAGATGGATAGTGGCATCACCACTTCGCCCCCTCTTAACTCACTGGTGAGACTCTGGACGTTGGTCCACAGTGCGAGTGCCTCTTTCATGGTGGCTATATTGAGGACGTCAGCCTCGTCCTCCTTGTGAGTCACGATGATGTATCCTGCCCTCTTGATGTCGTATCTGAGAAGAAGAGGAATCAGAAGGATCATTCTACCCCTGAATCCCCAAAGACTCCTGATGAGGATCACAAGATAATGTATTCTAATGATTAGTGATAACGCGTTTTTGAGATGAGAAGTTAAGCTCAAATGAGCGTATCAGAACCTACAAGATACAGACAAAATACATTTTGGACGAAAACTGACAGTATAAAAAAATATTCATGCCGTTAATTCTACAGAGTGGACCTTGTTACATTGTTGATTGGACCCTCGAACTATGCCCTCTCCCCCCCCCCCCTTCCCCCTTCCCCCCTTGCCCTCCCCCTCCCCCCCCTCGTGCCAGCTCTTTTTGGGTGTTCTTCCATGTATTCGCATTGCATGCATACTCATCGTCCAGTTGGCTGAAGAGAGTGCCCATTGAGGTCCCCCTCCCCTCCCCCCTCCCCCCCCCCCTCCAACCCCATGAGGGAAGGGGAGGTCAAAAAGGAGGCGATCGAGAGGGAAGAGTATCCGATTGCCCCCTCAACAACCACTGCAGAAGCACAGAGGGAATGAGAAGCCGTTCGATCTAGAAATTCGTCCAGTCAATTGGGGATGGGAAATGTCACTGGTACTCACAAAGGCACGAGGCATCCATAATAGCCAGCCATGAGCTAGATTGAAGAGTAGAGGAAGAGAAAAAGAGGACAGAAAAGCGCAAGCGGAAATGGACATAGAGATAATAATTGACGAGTGAAGCGCGAAAAAAAAGTCAGTAATCGATTGGGAGTGAGCACGGTACCTCCTAGTGGCGTAGAATGGATCGGAGTCGTTGATGTGGAAGAGTTGATCCAGCTGATTCAGTTCCTGTCTCGCCATAGCATCTGTCGGAGTGTACAACTCCAATTCGTCCTTCATAAATGCCTGTCCATGACTGCAAGGAGAATCGATCGATTGAACTTCCTGATCGATAGTCTTACTGTAGTAATCCCGTCGCCAGGAGTGATGTGATTATGAGTGGGAAGAGAATGAAGGGAATCGGTTTCGAGACGACAATCCCTGATTATACACTGGTTAATTGATACAGAATGAACTCTTGATTAGAAAATTTTTCGTTGCATGTACTGTGAGAATAGAAAGCGTAGTCCGTGGTGTGGTGGGCGAGATTTAGTACATTTGTTTCTAAATATACGCGGAACGCGGAGGAAAAATTTTCCGCGTATACTTAGAAACAAATATACTAAATCTCGCCCACCACACCACGGACTACGCTTTCTATTCTCACAGTACTACTTAATACTGAACTGAATCCTCTTGAAAACTTCGCAATCCCTTTGCATACCCGAGTAATCGGCGAATAGCGCTGCGAAGCGCCGTTCCACCCAGTCGATGCGCATGCAAGAGTGCGACTGGCGGAGGCTACCGTATCCTCACTGAGACTGCCAATCAATCGATAATCAAGCACACTCACGATGAACACAGAATAGTACAGACGCAATGCACTTCCTTCACAATAATTCACGAGCAAAGAACGACGAATGATGATTAGATTGAGCATGGTAAGAGTGTCTACGCACGAGAATGATGAAACACCAGTGAACACAGCGCATATTTTGCAACGAATTCAAGAGCGGTACCACTTCTTCTCCCATTTTTTGGTCACTTCGAACCCGCTGCCCTCCAAAGGAAGCACTCGAACAATGCAACTATTGGGTCACTCGAGGGTGCAGACGATAAGAAGGACGAGGGGTTCGGATGTCAGAAGGAGAGGAGGGCTGAGGATGAGGGAAGATCATAAGGGGGAACCCGCCGAGAACAACCAAAAGCAATGCAAAGAGAGAGAGGAGGCACTGTTACATGGGAGGGGGTGGAGCCGCCTGAGGGGAGAGGGGGGGAGGGGGGGGGGGGGAGGGGGAGAGACTAGCATCCATAGAGTGACCAGTAAGGTGTTCGAGTGTGTTCACTGGGGGATGCGCAGTGCAAAGATTTGAGGAGAGAAGAAAGGGAGATCAAGGGAGGTCTCCACGTCCTCCTCCTCTTATCACTCAATGGGAGATCGAGAGAGCAGGAACACCCGAGGAGAATATCCCTTCCCCCCTCATTGTATGATTCCAATTGAGATGCTACCAAAGTAGGAGAAGTATCAGTCCTAAGTAAACGGGAGGGATTATCTTTGGTCGGTTGTTCACTTGGAGTGTTCACTCTTCTTCTCACGTGATTAACACCCTTCCCTTCGGTTTTTCCTCGTTCGCAGAACTGGACGAACAATCGATAATCTGCAGTGGCTTAGAGAAGTTCTTTCTCTTCTCCTTCTGATTAAGGGGCTTTCTCCTCAAGAGAGTCCATCCTGTCCATCGAACGGGATCGTCTCACTCCGCTCCACTTACAGAGTTTCTCGATTTACTTGGAGAATGTGCATTGATCTCGAACAAAAGTGTAGGGAATCAGAGAGGGAATCGGAGATTTCTATTCATTCCCTTGCAGGGAGAGAGAGAGAGATACATTCTTCGCCCCAGAGACAAAAGGAGAAGCGAATCAGAGGAAGATTCGAAGATCGACTCAATTGCTCCTCTGCGGAGATAGACGAAACCCCGAACTACGATGTACCCGAGAATCTCTTTGTCTGCAAACTTCAAGAAACACTGACCAAGAAGAATAATCATGCATTCAAGAAGATGAAAGAGGATCATTAGTTAATTTATAATGGGCAATACATAATATAGTGAAAATATTAGTCTCACTTGGCTTCTATCTTGGGGCTTCCGATCTAATGATGAAATTGAGATAGTAGATTTTTACAGTATCTCTAAGAATCTACTATCTCAATTTCATCGTAGGCCATTGTAGTTTTATCCTAACTGTAGTGTAACAGAAGACTTTCGAAGATTGTCCTATGGTTTGTCTCTCGAAATAATGAGATATCGTAATCAGAGGGCTGTAAGGCGAAGACAAGCTGGAGCAGGAGGCGCGGAGAACCCTCTGGCATATTTGACGACGCACTTGTATAATTCCGATCACTATATTTTCGAGCTCTTACGACATTAAGCTGCCCTTTATGAGACTCATTCAGAGAGCTCTTCTCACTTTTCACTCTCGATTCTCCTCGCTTACAATCAGTTGTCATTCCAATGCTCTCTTCTATTTCAGAATATGCTCTCTTCTCTTCCGGATGATGTCTTGTTGTCGATCTTCGATAAGCTGACGACGGAGGAACGAGCCCCACTCGGTGCGACTTGCAAGACCTTCGGAGAACTCGACTTCGAACTTGGCAAGAAGAAATTCGAAAGCGTCGATCTCGATTTCGTATGGTACTTCAATGAAAACATTTTTAATTCCTGCTCATCCAATAATTCAATTATCAATTATTGATCAATTTCAGCGCACTCATAAATTTGGAGGATTGGCAAAAACACTGAGTGTCGAATACAAGATCAAAAGGAACTCTCGCAATCTGGATCAATATTTGGCTTATCACACCACAAGACTGCTCAGAAAAGCGAAGACGGATTCTCTCAACATTGAGGCATTCATTCTTTCGAATCATATACCTACCACCATTTATCTATCTATCGATCAGAAGCCAGTGCCAAATCTTCTCTGATTTTCGCACCAGCTATTAGGCTAAAATTGTTACCTGAGAAGTGCAATTCATATATGAAGCGAATCAGAGCCTTACTTATTCTTTTTCAAACAATCGTTATTCATTAAATATTCTTTGAGTGCCTTGGGCGGACGTGTGAGACAGCGGAGCTTCAGTTCCTGTCGTCTCTAATCACGGGAATCTCATACAAGAAAATGAATGTGTGCCTATACTGCACGCATACTTGCTCGGATGTGTTCACGTTAGTACATTTTTACTTGACACACGGAGCTAAAGTGATTGTGCTGAATTGATTTATGTACATTGCTTATTATGATCAAATGCACTTTAAATAATTAGAGAGATAGCATTTCCATTTCAGTTTCTTCCCTTCTCTGATGGAAGATCGAAACCTGGAGGATGTCCAAATTCGTTTATCCTTGAAGAGTAATCAAGCAGCTTTCGACATAACTCAAACTCGAGAAATGCTGAAGAAACTTTCCAAGTTTGACAAGTTCAGAATGGACTGGACTGCCAGAAGTCCTTCGGTTAGTACTTACGAATATGGGCCTATTATATCAATCTCTAAACTCGGCGATCACATTCATCGGTCGGAGATCTTAGAAGCAGAATGGAGAGAGAAATCCTTGTTATATCCATGTAACATTTAGTTGAACTACAAATTTGATCTACTCTATTCTATAGAAGGAATAGATTACTCCTGAGGAATGCTTAATTGATGATGAGACTGTTCTCCACATCATTTTTCTCACACGAATCACGCTCAATTGGAAAAGGGAGACTGCACTGCTGAAGAAATTCTCAGAGCTTTCGAGGTAATGATTAATTAAATGATTCTAACATCACTTCTCGATGCTCTTTAGAAAAGTTGTTCCATTCTTCTAAAATACAATGACTAGAAATAATTGGAAGACAGAGAGCTTCATGCGAAATTTTAAACAATTTAATCATAATTCAGATGGTTTGCGAGTCTCCGCTCGACTCGAAATCGTCTCGTTTGGCGTAAAGAAGTCGCAAATCGACGAACTTTTCTCATCATCTAATTTAAAATTCAAGAAGGTTGACAGCAGACGTGGAATGAACAGGGAAATGATCCATCGAGAGTCTCGAATATCTCTAACGGCTCGTTGTCATGGCACTTATTATTAAAGTTACCCAACAAGGGCGAAACCCCCGGCTTTCCCTTGAGGCTATTATTGCCTTTTAGCATTTCTGTATATTCATTCTATACTAATTCAACCATCGGCTATACGATGGAGGACAAAAAATAATAGGTCAATTTCGTCCTTGTTGGGTAACTTTAAGTCGAAATGTACAAGTTTGATGAGAAATTCACAATTATGGCCAAGTTTGTGAAGTGGTGACAAACTTCTAGCACTATTCTTGCGTAATTGTTCTTATGGCCTTCTTGTTCATATTAATCCTGTATATTCGATATCCTTTTGATGTGTGGGTGATGCATAAATAAGTGTACTAAAACAAGCATACTTTCCTTTGCTCGCATAGAAACGAAGAAGTTTTGTTGCAGTATTTTTTTGCAATTGCTGTCTTTTTCTGCTTGTTTGCGATGTTTACCTAATCGGATATGGGGTTATCTCACAATTGGAAAGTATTAAATGGGAAGGATCATCTGCCATCCCTCCTCCTCTCCTTCCCTTTCCTTCCCTTCTCCCTCCTCGATATCCCCATTCCCTCTCATTCTCGACCGAATCTAGTGGCGATTTGCATCCTCAAGGCCGTCTCTCCTCTAACAGCTCCTCTCCTTCTCTCCTCTCCTCCTCTCCGTCCTTCCTTCATTCTCTGCCCTGCAATGACCACTGCCACAGTGACCTACCACGAACTGCCGAGGAAGAATTCGATCGATAATCGACCACCAATTATCGATTGGTCAGTAGACCAGACGGCGTCTACATCGTTCCCCTCACTTCCCCAGAGATTCCAGCCAAGTCAGTGGAAACAAAATGATCTCATCGATTCAGCTGAATCTATCAGGTGAATCGTGGATCAATCACACATCTCTCACTCCCGATTCTCACTCAGTGCAAGTGAGAATATTTTCACCCATCTTTCCATAAATAATAGGACAATTACGAGAAGAATAACAATAAAAAAATCATTGATAAATTTCAAATCACTTTCCTTCCATTTCAAATGTTTTGTCATTCATTCATTTTGTGCAGTGAATCCGTAGTGACTACGCCTAAAAATAGTTTCTTCCTCTTCAGTCTCTGCCATCGTCGACCTCTCTCCTGGATGAGTTGTGTCTGGTGTGTGGAGACAAGGCGAGTGGCTACCACTACAACGCCCTCTCCTGCGAGGGATGCAAGGGTCAGCCTGCACCTTCCACTATCCAGTATCTCATTCTGCAACACATCTTGTTGTGTCTTGCAATATTCTCCTTCTTCAGGTTTCTTCCGTCGATCGATCACTCGCAATCTTCAGTATTCGTGCAAATCGAATGGGCAGTGCCACATCGATATGTGAGTGTCTGCTCTCCACTTATAGTCAGTCCAAACCTCCATCTCACTCCTCTGCAGGTACATGCGTCGTAAGTGTCAGCAGTGCAGGAAGAACAAGTGTCTGGCTGTTGGAATGTGCAGCAACCGTGAGGCTTCAGACTAATTCAACTAAACTGCGCTATTCTCTTCGGCATTCTCAATTCCCTAAGAACGTGTAGAGCAAGGCAACTCAATATAATTTGCAGTGGTGGTTCCTGAGCATGGTATTCGAGTGAAGAAGGAGACGAAGGTGGTGCCTCGTCCCTCTCCCTCTTCCCATCTCCATCTCTCTCCTCTCCTCCCTTCACCCTCTCTCCCTCCTCCCTCCAACACTTCCAGCAGTGGAGAGTCGCTGATGATGTGAGAGATTTCATTCAATGAATTGAACCGAACATCGATGACTCTCTTTCATCAGAAGCGATCTTCCTCTCAACGACGACAGCAGTGATTTCATCTCTCGAATTCTCGCCCTTCATCAGATGAGTGAAGGAAGTAGAGCAGACAGACTTACTGTGAGCCATTCTCACACCCATTAACTTCGTAATCAATCTTGCTACCACAATTTCGAAAATAGTGAGAAAAAGTATAGTAATGCATAGTATTCGTCGTTCTCTTCACTAGATGATCCAGTTCCCTCCTCTCAGTCTCCCTCCTCTTCTCTTTCTCCTCGTCTTCGACTGGCTGAATTGACGATCCTCGATGCTCAATCAGCTCACAATTTCGTCTCTTCTCTTCCTGGCTTCGACCAACTGCCAGAGGAGGATCGAGCACTCATCCACAAGGTGACCACTGAGACCTCCTCATGAACTTCACTAATTGCGATGTTAATCCTTCTGAGAGAATGATACAATGGTAATACATATCATGATGATATACTGGTTCTCCTTCAACTCTCTTCTCATTCAGCAGAGTAAACGTGAGTTGCTGACTCTTCGATCGGCAGTTCACTACGAGAGCAATGAAGACGTCGTCGTCATGGGGAGAGGAGACGCCAATGAATGGAGGTACGAGAGATGAGAGAGAGAGGCATTCCCATAAATGACACTGAAACAATTCCACTGTATCAGTAGTACGTCTGCAGAGTCTCTGAATCTTCCCTTCTCTCGCTCGATTCGATGGCTTCCTTCGTCTTCTCCTTCGCTCGTTCTCTTTCTTCTCTCCATTTGGACCCCATCGAAATCGCCCTTCTCTCTGCCATCATTCCCTTCTCCGGTGAGCGAAGAGGTAACTGAATCATTCAACGAACTAAACTTTGAGATCGTCCCTTTCTCTCTCGACCCGATATCGTCGATCAACTGCAGGAGGTTACATTTAATCATTTTCAGTAAAATCACTTCTTATTTTTCACGAGCTTTCGTAATAGATAATCGGCGTTGAAAACAATAAAGGAGACAAGGAAGTTCGATGTTCTCAGGTGTACTTCTCCCATCTCTCAGCCTACGAGGATGCATCTCGACCCAATGACTCCTCCAGATTACCCAAGATCATCCTGAGAATTGCTGCACTCAGAGAAATCAGTGGAATCCAGGTTCGAATCCACATCGCAGTCAGCATCCAAATCAATAATTTGAGGATGCTCAATCTTCCTCTAAGTTCCCCGTGGGAATGAGTGCAATCAAGCAGGAAGAACCTTCCTTCACTCTCTCTTACGAACCACTTAGAAGTTGAGGAGAGTTATGACTTGTTGAGTGATCACTCATAAAGTGAAGTAAACTTGAATTTTGTCTTCTCTTGCACTCGTTCCTGAATGACAACGACACTTGAGACAACACAGAAGAGAATTCTAATTATTATACCAATCTGCATCCACTGATAGATAAGTCCCTTCCTAAAAAGTCACTCATTCTGTTGATGATCCTCCGTTTCTTCGCTTGATTCGAGTGCTTTTCGTCTCTTGTTTCGTCCACTCGACCAGTGGAAGAAAGAGAGAGAAACACATCAAAACAGACCACTTCTCCCATTGTTTCTATCTTCTTCATCACGGATATCAATGCTTCCCCCCAACTGTCTCTCTTCTGCCCTTCACATTTTTAACTGAAATCACACATAGATACTTGAAAATACACAGAAAAAAAAATGAAAATCATTGATTCTGGATAACATGGAGAGAGATAAATACAAGTACAGCTCTATTCGTTCGACGTGCATCTTCGCCTTCAGCTAAGGTTTCTATCGGCATGATCTTTATCAAATGAATTCGGTCTCTGATCATACTCCCTCCTCTGTCCTGCTATCCCACTCATCTGTGGTCAACTCATCATCTCAATTATGATCATTTATCACTTGAATATTATGAGGTGTATTCATAGCCTACGCTGTATGCGGGAGAGGAGAGGAGAGTACCCAGGGAAGAACAACGCGAGTATGTACAGCGAGTGTCAGAAAAGGGGCGGAGCTAGAAAAAGGGAGGAGCTCCCACCAGTAATATGAACGGGAAAGGGCATGATGGATCGACCGGTACTGTGTGCGTCTACTCTATTATGGATCTACGAACAATCGATAATCTCGATCTTAGATGGATTAATTGGTGTCGACGGGTTTAGTGGAGTGGAGGTATCTCAGTTGCATCTTCGCATCATTCAGAGACATTTCGATCTCTCGAGATTCCTCGATCATCTTGCAGAATCCATCCTGAGAAGAAAATGAGGTAGAGCCATTTCTTAATCATGTATTGATGATGTACATACCTTGTAAGTATTCCATCTCCTCAAATCGTCATCTCTGAGTAGTGATCCGAGTGCCCTCTCCACTTCTCTCTCTCGATTCGCGTAGATCGATCGGAGAAGTCGCGTCTCGCTCAGTTTTCCGCGAATTCGATTCTCCTCCAGAGCTGCTTCCGACTGAAACAAATCCATTTACACCCAATTCACTATTTTACACATAAGGATGGATCTCGGATCGTGCAATGATCCCATGAATGAATCTGTTCATCGCAAGATAGTTCCGTACCTTCTTCATGGTGAGATCCTCTCGGATGTGCTTCGTGCACTTCTCCAATTGCAGTCTCAACTTCGTCTCCAGACTCAGCAGTTCCTTCTCGCTCTCCAACTGTCGTCGCACCTCAAGGCAAAGAGTAATGTTCACGTCACTCCAATCGTCTCGAAATGTGTACAAATAGCATGTAATCAGTGCCTAATCAGCGACTAAACCGGAAGTGATAACCTTCCGGTGCTCATCTCAACTAAGATGAGAGATCAAAGATCACCTTCTCGTAGACGGCGACGTCTCTGCTCTCGACGTGGTCGAGGATGGCCTGTCCGATCTCATCGTTGACGACCATCTCCTTCTGGATCGTAGTCAACTCCTCCTGCAGACGGACGATGCGAGTAGTGAGGGAACACAGGCTCTGAAATGGGACTTGTTATTGATTGAGTACTCAAGTTGCAATTTCTTTATATAGGAACAGTAAGTACTGGCTGTTAGGCCTTCGACGTAATCGATTTGGATGTGAGCAATTCGATGTATGGAGAGACTAATAAGCTATATGAATAATGGATGATGAGAGAGAGAGAGCGAAGCTCGACTGGTATGAGTAAAGGGAAGAAGGGATGAGTAAGTGGGAGAACGGAAGAAGAGGAGAACGGAAATGACAAAGCCCTTATTGATTCCCTATTCCACTGTACTTCTTCTGCCTTTGAAGTGTCAACTAATATCGAGAGGGAAGAACACAACCGACCTCCATTCTTCGATTCTCCAGATCTTCCTTCTCATTCTCATCCAATTCGTGCGATTTCTCATAGGATTGAGTGAGATTGGCGAATGAAGGAGTGGAGAAGAGTTGGTTGATGAAGAGAGAAGAAGTAGACATCGGAGAGGCGGAGAGGGGAGGAGTGTACAAGGAGTTGGTTGAATTCCATCTGGAGAGTGGTTGATGAGGGAGGGAAGGCAGGAGTAGACTGTACCTGTTCATGACTGGGGAGGGGGAGAGGGAAGTGGGAGTGAGGGGATCCATCAACTTGAGTCCTTTCGGCTTCACGGGAACCTGGAATGAGACAATGAATTGAGAGAAAGCAGAAGCTAAGAGAAACGATTCGATTCTCAGAGGAAAAGGGAGAAATGGTGAGAGATACGAGAAGATTATTCATTTTGCCTTCCTATTTCTCTCTCTCGATCAATGGACAAACCGCGGGTTTCTCCTTCTTCCTCTCTGCAGGCATCGGATGCACTTCTACCGTAGGCTTCGTCACGGGAATCACAGGGGCTACGGTAGGTCGATCGATGGAGGATCGATCGATTGATGGTGATGATCGACTATCGATTGATGGAGAGGAGGAGGAGGAAGTGGAGGAGGAGAAGGAGGATTCGAGTCTGATCGAGGGGGAGCCGATTCTGTCCAGATGGGACATCGAGGAAGAGAAGGGCACGTTCATTCTGAAAGGAATCAATGAAAACAAGGAATGGAATGGCCATTTCGGAGGGGGGGAGGAAGGTTCTAGAATGGAGCCTCTCCAAAGTGTGCACAAGGGGTCGCAGGGCATTCTCATCATCAAAAGAATCCTTATCAGCATCTCATCGTAAAACAGTCAGGATGACACCCGAGAGACGCACCCTAATCTAGCACAATCACGTCACTTTTCAATCATCATCTACTTCAATCAATAACGACTACCGTACCTTGGTGCAGGAACGGGCGGAGAGAAGGAAGTGTTGAAGTCGGGCAGAATGGACTGGTAGCCTCCATCATCGATCAGTCGTCGATAGTTGTCCACTCGCGGGGGTACGGTAGTAGGCGGTGGAGGGGGTACGGTATGGCTGGTCATCGATTGAGAGGGGGAGGAGGAGGAAGGAGAGAATGAGGAGGAAGGATCGGAAGGACGAGCGAGAGGAGTCGTTCTGAAAGAGGAGGTGATTATCAGTGAGTGGAGGCAATTGGGAAATGATCCTCGTGGTTGGCAGCTATTTCCCTATGAGAGAATGCATTCCAAGCACAGATTCGAAGCAGAAAATGCGTGCCAAGTAGTGAACATGAATGGGTAATGCAGTGATAGGAGGGAGTGCTCACAACAGGGGATGATAGGGGAGGGATTATCACTCGCCCTCGTGTCTAATCAGAGAATGGCGGAAGGAGATGAGGAATCTCTCCCCTTCCCGATCTGAATCAACCAAGGGAGAGAGAGGGGAGGGGAGGGAGAGGGGGGGGAAGGGGGGGGGAGCGGCAGTGTCTTATCATATTGGAAGCATTCTCGGCATTCCGAGAAGGGAGAGGGAGAGAGTCAGAGATGGAGAGATACCCCGGGGGCAAAAGTCCATCCCAAACAGAAACTGGAGAGATTACTTTTTCTAATTCTTATCAAGAGCCACCTCAAAGATCAGAAACTATTTCGCAATGATATTCGTATTATTCGAAAATGTCTCTTTATCTAATGAATTCACGCCACCATAGATCTTAGTAGACAGATGATCGATCTAGCGTAGATCACCCTCGTTCTTTCTCTTTCTCTCCACGGGTCGCAATGTTTGCCTTCCCCTGGCCCACAACATCCTCTCACTTCGCCCCTCCAGGGGACGAGACACTCTATCCCCCATCCTGTCCCGTGTACGAATAGATACGGATTGGGTATCAGAGGGGTCTAATGAGTCGTTGAATGACCAATGAGGGGAGAGATCTTTCATCTGCCCATTCAATCCCTGCAGCTGGCCCCCTCCATTGCATGCAAGTGTGGAATTCGGAGTGAGTCACTCGTCCATCTGTTGATCAGAAATGGAAGGAATGGATAGTGACAACAAGGCAACAGAAGGGAGGGAGGAATGCACGACGGGAGGGGGGAGGGAGGGCACGTACACTTCCTTCTCTCTCTGCTGTCTGATCTTCCTTTTCGCTCCCGATGGACTCCTGTGAAGCATCGACGGCTGCTGCAGTTCCACTGGCACGGACAGCCCCCGAGACTGCTGAAAGAGAGAGAGAGATCATCGAGGGAATCTAGATAAAGAGAGCATAAAGGGTTGTAAACTGTGAAGACACGCGTCTAAAAAAGGGAGCAGCATTCCTATTGGTTTACTGAGAGGCTCAAGGTTTTCACGAGGGTGCGAAGTGAGGAGGGAGAGAGAGGAAGGAGGAGGATGACGACCTTCGATGGAGAGAACAGAGGAGGATCAGAGACCTCAAAGGGGCAAAAAGTGAGATGAGAAGAAGAGGAAAGCGAGAGGGAAGGAATTAGCCATTCTTTCCTCCATTTCATGTGAATCGATCGATTGACAAGGAAGGGAACGGACTAAAGGAGTGAAGAGATCTCCATCAGTGCAGTGTTACTCTCTACTCTCACGAAATACCTCCTCCCCTCTCTCGTGCAATCTCTTTTTGAGTGCCTTTTCATGAGTCAAACGATCTGACTAAGAGTTCTTCCTAGAATAACTCGAGCGTGAGAATAGGAACTGGATGACGTCATCATAGGTACAGTAAGCTTGCAACACGAGCGAAATAGAACCATCTGAGTGAGGAATGCATCTAATGAGTGTGGCTGTGGTGAGGGAGAGGGGGAAGTGGGGAGAGAGGGGTTTCCTCGTCCGTGGAATTTAGGGCAGCTGAGAGAATGAGTGAGGTATGAATGGTAAGAGGAGGAGGCGAATTGTGGGTATCTCGGAAGGAGGGAGAGGGGCACTGGAGGGAGAGAAGGGGTAGAGGAGGGAGGAGGGAGGAGGGAGGAGGGAGGAGAGAGAGGTAGTGACTCAACCATTCCAGTTTGCAGAGCCAAGGGGCAATAGTAGGACTTCTCTCTCAGTTCTCCAAAGGTAAGTAAACGAAATTTGATTGGAAAGGCAAAAGCGGAAACTGGCTCGTTTTGTATGAGTAACAGATTCTCGCCTTGCCTATCCGATGCTTACTCTACTTCTTTCTCTCTCCCATTCATTGTGCCTCTTCCAATCCTCGTTCATCGGTCAATTACGGCACTGCTAAGCCCAATCAAATTGACTCGAAAGCGCAGTAAATCTGAGGGATCAAAGGGAATCGAGTGAACAGAGAAGAAGAAAGGAGACTGGGAGAGGGGAGAGGAAGGGGGAGACAGTTCGCCCCCCTTTACGATTATGGAAGCGAAGCGCAATGAGAGACGGACATCTGTTTGCAAGGAGAGTCACTCTCTCCCCTTCCCGTGCTATCTAGAGGGGCAGAGAGGGGGGGGGAGGGGAACGGTGGACTGTTTGATAAGGCTGGGCACAAATAAGAGTGATGCTGCCAATTATGGAACTGAGTCACAAAGGGATCCAGCAGGGTACAAAGTTGGGAAAGGAGAAAGGAAAGAGTTTAGAGAAGAGCAGATTGTCATCTACGAGGGAAAAGCCTACTAGGTTATCTAGCCACCTCGACCTAGACTAAAGACCTAGAATTGTGAATGAAAGTTACGAAGTCAAGGATTTAGTGTGAGATATCAAAGATTATCAGGAGAATGTCAAAGATGAGGAGTGGATTGATTACCTGTAGCAGTTGGGAGAGGAACTTGCGAGAGGCCGCTCGGTTCGATTGAATCGCGTCGAATGAATCGTCCATTCTGGAAATGAGAAAGAAGAATAGGCAGTGATGATTAAATTGAGGGCGGGAATGGTCGATATTTGAGTGGAGAGAGGGAGACAATGGAATCGGACGATGAAATGGCCACAATTCATAGCCAAACACGGCCTATTCCTCTCCAGAAGAGAGAGTGCGTCAAAGTGAGAGAG
Organism: Pristionchus mayeri; assembly: GCA_036245805.1. NCBI lineage: Eukaryota > Metazoa > Nematoda > Chromadorea > Rhabditida > Neodiplogasteridae > Pristionchus > Pristionchus mayeri. Next base: position 22,477,760 of record BTRK01000003.1, on the reverse strand, counting down.
CTGCTCCATTTCATGCTCAGAATGGACGAAATGCGTGGATTCAAGGGTCGTAAACGGAGCCTTGCGGGGTCAGAATTCATTGGTGTGCCGAATCTTTTCGAGATAAGAAAGAGGAGGAGGACAGATGATAGGAAGAGAATCGATTGCGAAGTTGAAGAGAAGAAGACGAAGGAGAATGAGTCAGGAGAGAGGAATGAAGAAGGAGAAGGAACGATTAGAGAGGATCAGAAGGATTCACGGGTCGAAGGGCAGAGGAGAGAGGAGGAGAGAGGAGAGAGGAGATAAGGTAGGATTACCGGATAATGATCAGAGTCTGGTAGAGGGGCACTAATAGGGGAACTCCTTCACTCTCGGTCTGCCAATCTATCCACACTATTTCTGCTAATCTACGACATTTGCAAAGATAAAAATGTCTACTGATCGAATGAAAAGAATCTGAGTGAGTAACCGCCTTTCTAAGTGATTGAATGATTGCGTGAAATCAGTGGAGTGAAAGGGAGGTTTGAGTGAGGCATCGAATGGTTTTGAAATCAGGGCGGGTTCTGATTGTGAGTCAGAAGTGCGTGGTCATTGATGGGAATTCCCCGGTGTGACGAAGGGAAAGAAATGGAGCGAGGAGAGGATTCACTCTACCATAATTGAGAATGAATCTACGAGCAGGATGGATGCTGAATCGAATTGAATGACGTGGTGATGCCAAGGACGATGAATGGGCATTTCAACATGCTCTGTTGACGTTCTTACAGATACCGAGAGACAAAACATACGATTCTTCCTTCCATAGAGATACGTGGGCATGGAAGTCAGATGGAACAGCTCATGATCATATCTCGGATACGTACTACGGAGAGTACGATTGCAATTCTTCCTATTGGAAATGATGAAGTGATTGCAATCCCCAGGACACGGAATGTTGGATAGAAGAGAAGGAGAATGAGGGAAGAATGGAGGAATCGAGTGATAATAGAGGGCTCTTGAGAGGAGGAAAGGGGGGGGGGAGAAGAATGCAGACTACGACTGGTATTAACAGCTAGCTCCCATCTACTCAGACCCGTTTGATCTACTGAGTTGGGTCGAGAGGAGGAAGGGATATGCAGATAACCGTTGAGGGGCAAAGGTGAAAGTAGGAGGAGGAGAGGAGGAGGAGGGGTGAGGGACACAGGGTGAAAGGGAAGAGAAGAGGAGAGACACCAGGATGGTCAGAAACAAAATTTGCATAGAGGTGAGGAGGGGCTGTACACAGAGAGAGAGAGAGGGGGTACACATCGAACGACGACTCTTGACAACATTGCGCCTCAGGGGGGAGGGGGAGGAGGGAGGACAGGGGAGGTGCGCAATATGAAGGGGCCGGCCGCTATGGTTGCTCTGGCAATAGTGTTCCCCTCCCTCCCCTTGAACTCCCTCCCCTGATTGAATGGAGAGAATCAAATGAGAATCGAGAAGGGGTCAGAATGAATAGAATAGCGTGCAGAATAAATAGAATGATTGGAATGTCTCGGAAAAGAAGGAGAAGGAGAGAGGAGAGACAAGGTTATGAGGGAGATCAGATATAATATGGGAGGAGAGGTGAGAAGAGATCTAGATCTCTAGAGGAGGAACTGAGTGAGCCACTACAGAGATATAATGACTTCCTTACGAGTCTTTCCTTCCTTCCTCTCTCTAAGGGGGCTTTGATCACCAATGAAGAGAGGAAGCAGGAAGAAAGGAAGGGAGAAGTACTCAAGGAACACACGTGCCTTCCTTTCATCCCCAGACCACCTCACATCCGACAGTATGATGCATTTGTCTTACTGTAAACTACCCTTCGCCAATAATGAATACACATCGAAATCATTGTAGATATTTTTGGCCTTTTTTGAGCAAATCGATAAATGTTTTCAAGCAAAACCTTTCTAATTCGGTACGCCTCGAACATTCGTGAACCTCATTTGCCTCTGTGCAAATTCATAATTGAGAGTGTGAGTGGGATAAATCTGGTTGGAGAGGAGGAGGGGGAAGGGGGGGGGAGGGGGTCGAACTCCCCCTCTCTTCTTCGCATTCTCGAGACAGTTGAATGCCCCTTGTGCTCCATTGAATGGAGAGACCAAACACAATAATTACCGCGTGTCTATTGAGAACAACAAGAGAAGGAGAGAGTTGCATGACTTGAGAAGGGAGAAAGAAGGAAGATGGGAGGAGGAGTGAAGAAGGTGTGATGAGATCACTCCGATTCATCGAAATATGCAGATAATCTCATAATTTATCGAGCATTTTTGAAATTGAAATGATTTGTTGAGCATTCGCCCTCTTTGGGAGTCTCCGATGCGAACGAACGAAAGATCAAAGATCAACAACTCGAAAGGAGACTCCCACAAGGAATGGCACTGGAGAAATGGAGTGACCGGGAACGGGAATCTATAGCACGGAATGATCTACAGTGAGCATCAATCGATTATGACTAGGCGGATACTGTACAATGTGATAGTCTATCACTATACATTATAGAATGGAGAGGCAGCGGAAGTCTGCAATTCGACCTGGGCGATCTTGAATCGAACCTTCTTCAGCCATTCCGAGAGAGGAGGAGGAGACAGCGTCGGCTGGTTCTCACTCGCATCCAACTGAAGATGATCAAAGATCAACTTCTTAGACCAGTACGGAAAAGTAATTCCGAAAATACAGCGTATTGATGTGCCATTAATATTCCGGAACAGTACCTTCATTCTGAGTTGATTGGGCACAGCTGAGTGGTATGCAGTGAGGATGGGCGACCACATTGCATAGAGACGACAGAGAAGGGCGGAGTTCACTGATTGGAGGGCTTGCATCGTGTTGAGGAAGTGGAGATTAACCATGTCTGCCAACTGGAAGAGAAAGAGAAGAATGAGAATGGAGGAGTTCATTTTCAAAGCAAGATTCATCCAACGACCAATTGATACGAACCACTTTTGAGTGACTCAGCAACTGCAAAATGGCAGGAGTCACTCTACTCCAGAAGTCGAGAAGATGTGAGAAGGCAGTAGGCGAGGAGAAGGTCGACGCCCTGAAGGATACGGTAGATGGAGAGGATCGATTTAGAGTGCGGTACCTCTCGCAGTAGACAGTCCACAGCTGGCAGAGATGGAAAGCGTGGAAGAGAGCGGACATGTGCACTACTGATTGCTGGAAGTAAGAGAGTGAAAGATCAAAGATCATTCTTCTGTTTACTTTGCTCTGGTCTGCGAATCCCGCGAGAACGAAGTGGATGTAGTCTGCCATGTGTTGACTGCACTCGATGGGCACTGGAAGGCAGGTAGTGTTCGCTGAGAGAGCGCCCAGAAGAAGCCACGAGAGCACTCGCACGTTTGTTACCTGAGAGAAGTGGGCTTTGATGATCTCGTTAAGAAGGCTCATTTTCAGTTATGCCTGCTTTAGTCAGAACAGTGTCGAGCTGATTCAGTATTATTAATATTTTTCCCCAACTCAAAATTCATACCGAGTCAGCGAAAGCTCCTGGCGGTGCCTGAGTGACGGAGGGAGGAGACATCAGCCAAGGGATGAATCTGCAGATGGTCTTAGTCTCTTGCTCTGAGGATGAAATCTCAGAGTGGGCGTGGTCTGACCTGATGACAGTCCTGCAGTCTCTGGCTGATGATCTGCTCATCTCGACTGCCACGATCTCAGCCAGCCACACCTTGATGTCTCCTGCGTCGCCCACTTCAGAAACCTCCTTCTGCAAGTGATCGATTGATAGGAGATAATATTCATTTTGCTATGTTTGAGATAGCCTAGTAATTCAATCGCATTGCATCTTTTCTGTATGACAATCGAGAATGATTTTGCTTGTTGAATGATCTAGGTGCTCGCCTTCAATTTCGCGAGTACGTGCAGATCAGCGATGAAGTCGATGATCTCGAAGAGATGAGGCCGAACTGCCTCTGATGCCGCCGTATTGTACTCGTCATCGGGGAAGGAAGAGTCGACGTCCTCTCCAGAATCCTGATGACGTCTCAGTTGGTCTTTGATCTCTGAGAAGAGCTCTCACCTGGAGGATCATCCTGGCTATCGTGAGGTAGTTCTGAGCGTGCAACGAGCACTTGAATCGAATTGCCTGCAAGGAAAGGATGCTCTTTAGTTCCGTCGAGGGATGGAATAATGAGCCCACCTGCATCAGCTCAGCGATCATCGCTCGCGATAGTGTCTGCTTCTCGCGCTCCTCAAAATGCCACATTGCTTCGTTCTTGGCCCAAACTCTTGCCTCTCAGACTGATCAATCGATGAATCCCTTACCCTGATGAGTGCCCTATTGCATGCAGTGCACACAGCGAGTAGATCCTCCAGCAGGACGGGCGAGTCGTGCAATGCTTCTCCCATCCACTTCCCGAATGATTCAGCCAGAGTCACCGATGACTAAGTTGCTCTTTGATCTCTCCTCCCTCATTCTTTCCCCCCACCTTGAAACTGCTATAGTTCTGGACACGCATCGTCGTCGTCACGATGGTGATGGCATTGTGCAGATCGGCTGCAGTCGGCTTGCGAGCTCCATCTGCTGTCATCTGAAAAGGGAAGGATGACGTCATGAGTAGGCCATCGAGGATGATGTCATCTCTGAGGAGACTGACCTTTTGGTGAGCAACTCGGAAGAAGTTCTCGATGGAATTGACGAGGGAATTCCATTGGTTGAGGAATGAATCGGGAGCGATGTGGACGATGTAGAGGGAGAAATTGCGAAGGATGAGGGAGAGGGAAGAGGGCCACTCCTCATTCATGTCCTCAAGAAGTAGTAGTTTGCATCTTCATTGAATATTTACTGCCTTACCTCGAATAGGAGTTGAGCGAAGTAGACAGGAGTGAGGTCTGAGAAGTCATTCAACGAGTAGGCGATTACACTCCATAGAGGATCGTCCTTCTTCATCGGAGAATCGAAGAGTTGCAGGGCGATCCCAGAGGTCGAGAGCTCAAGGTTACTGTATCAGAGAGTACGGTATCGATTGGATACCTGATGCAGGATGACCCTCATGATCTGCTTGGCGACACTCCTGCAGTTGGCGATGACGAAGATCTCCGAGTCGTGCCAAGGATAGAGAGGGCGATGGACTACCCTGCAGAGACCATCGGGTGTGGATTGGAATGATGCCATCGGATTGGCTCATTGTATAAGAGCTTGTAATTCTCGAAAAGAATTGGCGATAGTTGATATTGATGTTATCCCTCGGTTCTGGCAATTTCCTTCTCTACAGGTGTCCTTTCGAACCTAGTGACAGCCTGGATGATCTTAAGTAGCATGGGGGCTGCCATGGCAGTTTCCCTCTGGAGGAAAGTGGAGAGGGCGATGAGGGAGAGGGAGATCGACTCCTCGTCGAATACCTGAGAGAAGGAGTGTAAGAGTTGGACTGCATTTGAAAAATTGTATGTCAGGACTTTGAATAGCTGACCTCCAGTTTCTCGTTGCATCTCTCGCATCTGAGTACCATGGTGAGATCGAGATCAGTCTGATGGGAGGAAGTGGTGGAGGGAGCACGAGAGGATGACTCCTTCTGACGATTCTTGCGAGAGGATGGAACCATTCTGATGCACTCGTCTGATTCCTCCTGAGAACTCCTTCAATCCATCACTTCACTCTAGGATTTCACACCAAATCCCTATGTTTCTCATTACAAGACATAATTGGAGTCATAGTATGTTTCGCTATTCTCTCAGTAAAAGGTTCGTTCACTCACTGCGATGCTGGTGACGGTGAGACTCTCTGGTCTGGTCAGTCTCTCCTCTTCGTTGTCGCTGTTCTCGATGGGGGCAGACCACGAAGTGATCTCCTTGCTCTCCTCTGACTCGTCCACACACTCGTGAGAGTGATTCTCAACAGGGGAAGTCACATTGATGTTCTCTTGATCTTCGATCTCTCACCTGCAGCGTCTTCAGCAGTATTCCAATCAATTGCACGATGTAGTCGCTCACTGTCTGCTGGTCGAAGCGGTACTATAGTAACCGGTCGATCGATAACTGACTACCGTTATCCACCGTACCTTGTATAGCACGAGAATGATGGAGTTGAGCCAGAGATGTCTCTGGTGCTGCGATAGGAGAGAGAGTGAGTAGGAGGCCCCGTGTTGGTCTGATGCCAATTTCTGAGGGGAAGGAAGATGGAGGAGGAGCTGGAGGATGATGGGAAGGATCTGAAGAAATTATTTGATCTCCAATCCGCACTCATTCCACGATTCACCTGATTGCCTACAGTAAGATTCTGGTCGAGAATCTCCGGAATCCCAGAAAGAAAGGCATTGCACACTGCTGCCTTCCTGAAAATATTATGGAAAATACTGATTAATCAGTTATCGATCAATCAAGTACTGCCTACCGTAGTCTGGCAGGCGGAATGGTGAAGCACTTCTCGGTGTTCGAGTATCCAAGGAGTGTATTGAAGTGACGGAAGAGAACCGACTGCTTCTTAGCGATTTGCTTCTCATCCGATGAAGGATTCATCTGGAAGAGAGATCAAAGGTCACTCTCAAATGGATAGTCGCACCTTGGTGTTGGATAGGAAGGTGACGAAGAGGGATACGGTAAGGTATACGGTATGTCTCTCTGGATTGGCCATATCAACGACTCTATTCATCAGGAGACACATGTTACTCTCCTGGTCGGTGAACTCGCGAAGACGACCGAATCCCCCTGAGAGGAGAGAGAGATGAAGAAGGAAGAGAGAGGAAGGGGAAGATTAGTGATTAGAGGAGTACAAAGTAAGAGAAGTCGATTAATAGAGTAGGAATGGCTAAGCATTAGTCACCACTTGAGGAGTATCCCTGAGGAGAGACCACCGACGGAGAATGGACACCAGAATCAGCTGAAATGAGAAAAGGAGGAGTTAGAAGGGGTTAGGGGACTGGAGGGATTGATTATCCATTCCCACCAGTCCATGATAGAGTAGTCTACAGTAGGAAGGAAGGAGAGATGATCGTGAGAGGGTGATCAACTAAGGGAGGAAGAGAGGGTGGATAGAGGGAAGGTGCTCTCGATAGGGAGAAGAGAGGAGAGTCGAAGAGGCCATGCGAGTGTCTCGGGCAGGTTGAAGGAAGAAGCCCATTCGGGTTAGTTGCCTCCCTCCATGCACCGTAACCTTTGGGTGCTCCTTCCTGGGAAGAGACTGACGATGGTCGTGCTGCTATCAATTGGACTAGAGAAGCAGCATTGAAGGTGAGGGAAGAGGCCATGTCCCTCCATCGATTGAGTACTCTCACCAGAGTGACCACCTTGAGGATCTTCATCCGGCATGACAAGGCAGCCTCCGACAGACGACCGCGACGCGGCACCCCCGCGCGACGCGTAAGCTCTGCTTATCGATTAGGGGCCACTGCTAGATAGATTACACAGAGAGATAGAAATGGCACGACGAGATGTTGAGGTAAGCGGAGAGAAAGATCGATACATCGAGAGTACGGTACCGATAACTCACTCGGTAGGTCATGAGAGACGAAGAAGAGTTGGTGTTTCATCCCCTTGCCTGCGAGGGTCTTGCTGATGGAACGAGCAGTCGAGGCATTCTCTATCGCCTTCTTAGCCTTCGTAACCTTCCGTTGGTAGATCTCACTCATCGGATCGGAACGGGAGAGATCTGCAATTATCGATTGATTGAGGGATACTGTAGTCGTAATAAGAGTTAGTATGGATGGACAGGATCAGTGGGGGTGAGTGAAAGAGTGCGCGTTCAGTTGTGCTTCGATCAATGGCATGCTTCTCGCAGTGAAATCGTGCAAGATTCGTCGATTTCATTCGGAATCGACTTCATTCCTCGTCGACAGATCGCATTCCTTCGTGTGAACATCCGAATCTCTCGCAGTTATCAGAGTGATGCAATTCGACAGTCAATTGGTGATCCGATGGATTCATTCATTCTCTCCTTACCTTTCACCGTAATCCCTTCTTCTTCGTCTTCCGAATCGACTACTAAACACTTAGAAAATTCGTTCATGTTACGGACAAATAGAGGGAGAAGAAACAAAAAAAAGTGAGAGGAAAAGGAGGACACATCTACGGTTGAACGTGTTGTGAGAACTGAGGGATACTGTAGATTAAGGGGTACTGTAGTCATATCTATTCCCGTGATCTACTGTTCCTACCGTAATCCTCACCTTGCACGAAGAGTGAATCTTCACTCTGAGCTGCTAATTGTGCCTCGAGGACAAGTGTCTCGAAGAGTTGGATGAAGAAGTCGAAGGTCAGTGTAGGCTCTTCAGGAACCTCCAATCGATAATTGAGGTACGGTAACGATGGGTACGGTACCTGCGTGGCAAGAGTTCGCATTGCGTGAATAAGCAGCGGCCGATCGATTATGCAGGCGTCGAATTGAGACTCGACGGAGGTGGTGAGGAGACGGAGAGTGCCAGAGGGAAGGGCTCGAAGGGAGGAGAGAGCACTGGAAGGAAGGGAAAGGACTTCATCTTGTTTTCGGAATACACAATTCGTGTATTGTGAGTGCAGAGAGCGAAGAGTGATCATCTCTCACCGTTGGGCGACTGCTGGATTGGGATCGACGGTGGAAGTCGTGAGATGGAAGAAGAGATGGGCGAGGGCGAATTGCACCACTTTGTTAGCCCTGACTGCAGTGGGACGAGCGAGATGGAAGAAGACCGTAGATCGACCAACTGGAAGAGACAATCAGTACGGAGAACACTGATCAACCACCACACAACTCATCGATGTAACCCTTCTAGATCTCAGCGTTCTATCTCACCAGCATCGAATCGTGTCCTCCAATCTTGGCTCGTGAAGTGATTGGGGATGATCTTCCACAGCATCTCCTCTCCAGAGGGGAATGTGCACGCATGGACGAGGAGTAGAGAGGCCACCTCTCCAACCTGAGAAAAACGATGAAGGTCAACAGATGGGCAATCGATGGCTCAAAGATGGAAGTTGAACCTGTATGTAGTCTGATCGAAGGAGTGTCCACAGTTTGGGGACGATGATGTGTTCGTGCATCCAGATGAGGAATCCCCTGTGCTCACGACGAGAATTCGTCATGACCTCGCAGTGCAGACAAAGGATCTTCAGCGTCTGAATGAAAAATAGCCCAAATTTTCAGAAGGGTACAGATCGAACCTGTAGAATGAATAGTTCGACATCGGGGTCTCTCTCTCCGTCGAGGTTCTTGTAGAGGGCATAGATGAATCGGAGTTGCGAAGGAATCGAATCGAATGAGAATCTGAGAGTGACGTCATCGATGTTTTCTCTTCTTTCTCACTCACTTGAATCTTCCCACACTCGTCTCCCAGAAGCATTCGTTCTCCACTCCTGCCCTACTCGAGGGACTAGTCGCCAGCATCGGAGTCGAACCAGTCTGAGTAAGTGATAGATGGGTCGAGAGTTGGTGTTTGATCGTACCTTTCCCTGAACGAGAGTCGACATGAGTACGTGGCAAGTCTCCCTTCCCACATCCTTCTCAGTCAGTGTTGTCGTCTCTGCCATCGCTGATTCGACCTACAGAGATCAAAGATCAATCTGAGTTCCAGACTGCGATCATCATAGAAAGATGGAAGATCGTACTTCCTCAGTGGGTAGTATCCCCACGTACTCCATGCCCTCCTCTACTTCATCAGCCCTTCGAAGAACCATTGAGGAGGAAGAAGGAGGAGCGAGAAGAGAGGGAGACGCTAAAGAGGAGTTAATCGATATTAACCCCTTCCAATTCAATGAATTTCTCGTGAACGAAAGGATGGAAAGACTGACGTTGGTTGTGCATGGTGGGTGGATAGGGGGAGAGGATCTGAGATGGGATGGAAGTGGTGGGGGAAGTTATCTCTGCCAGATCAGCCACGTCCTCCTCACGAGTCTCGATCAGCAACTCCGTCTTCGGAGAGACTGACGTCACCAGGTTGAGCACCATCTGAAATGGAATTATCGATTGTCTCGGAATTATCAATCGAGTGACCTACCTGATAGAAGAAAGCTGCCTGCTGACATGGATTGCAGTCAGCGAATTCGTCCATGTCAGAACTGTGACAGACGTGTGCCCCAACCTGGAAAGAGTACGGTAGATTATCGATTAGTCACTCTACGAATTCAGTCTACAGTATACCTGCATGGGTGTTCTCAGAAGGAGAGCCATCGCGGAAAACAGCTTTTCTGCTGTAGATGCCATCTCGTGCGTGGAGATCTCATTGAGACGGAACTGAATGACGAATACGTTAGGTCATCGATCGATAATCCACCGTATACCTGCATGACGAGGATATCGATGACGACAACGTGCGTGCAAACGTCGTCATCGTCGAGGTCGATGCCCTCTTCGACCTGACGGACGACGATCGATTGGCGAGAGGACTCGTGACTGACCTTGGGTATGTCCATAGTGGGAAGGAGTTTGAAGCATTCAGCCAGATCAGTCAATAGCATTCCCAATGGCACGCGAATCTCCATTCGGGAGATTTGCTGAAGGGAAGAGGAATCTTCTCTTTCTCTCTTCGATCACTCACATGGATCCATTTGAGGGCGCAGTTCATTCGATCGAATTCCCCACTCACCAATTCGCGAGTCATGAACTCAAACACCTGCCGAGATCGAATTTATGAGAGCTTCGTGAAACCCCAAGATGAGTAGTGTCAAACATACTTTGGGAGTGTCGAATGGTAGTGGGCAGAGGTCTGGTTCGAATATCTTCGAGAGGACGATCTTCAGATCTCGCAGATGCTCCTCCTCGCTGTTGTCGTAGATGCACTGAGAAGGGAATGACCTACCATCTCTTCTCCGATCGATAATCATTATCTCCCGGATGAATGCTGACCTGCAGCCACTTGGGCATCACTCTACTCCATGTCTCGAGGGAGACGATGTCATAGGGAGTGAGGGAGAGCAATCTGGCCAGAGCCTCCTTCATCTCCTCTACTCGAGGACGATCCTCCACCTGCAGGGATCAACGACCAACCTGAGTCTTTCTATAGAGATCAGATTTGAATTTCTAAGAAAATCGCTTCGAAATCAAAGGTCAATCCTCTCTCTCGTCATACCTCTCTCACAGCAGCTGGCGAGAGTACATCGACGAATACATCGTAGTGGTTGCGAATCGCCAAATTCAGCCAGTCAGAGACAAACTACAAATCGATAAATACCGCAGATCAAGGAGCTATCGCATACCTCAGTCTTGAGCTGCTCCAGACTGGATCCCATGTTGTCATTGGGGAGGAGGGCAGTGGTTGCGAACCATTCGAACACTGCCTCCATCACGTAGTGAAGAGCACGCTGAGGAGGGAAATTTATCTTTGATCGGAGAGAGAAAGCATTCTTTCAGTGCCTAATCCTAGATGCTACAAGACCCGGTAGTCTTCGACTATCGTCTCCCACATTTCTGAACTACAATCTTTGATCTACCTCATTTGCTTCTGGAATGGGAGGACACAAGGCAGCCATCAGCCATATTCCGAACCGAGAGAGCATCCTGAGAGGAATATCGATTGACTACAGTAGTCCATCAGATACCGAACCTCCTTTCGTCGCTCATCTTGTCGACTTCCTTCCCTGACTGCTGTCCTCCTTCCAACTGACGCAGCCATTTAGGACGCTTCCCCTCTGATTCACCTCCTGCAATCAATTTACTCAGTGCCATTCCATTTTGTGCCTTTCGATTATCAAACAGCTATCTACTGTGAGCACAATGGCATAGTTTCCTTCGTGTGTGTCATCTCCCTGATATTCCCCTCGCTCACCTCCTAGATTGTGGCTGGTCTCTCTGAGTAACTTGACGATTGCCTCGATCATTTCCCATTCCATTTCACTCCCCCACACAACTCCACTCCCAACGTGAGTGAGATGGTTCTCTCCTTCGGAGTAGGAATGATCTCGCTCCAGACACTCCTAAATATGAACACTGTCAGGGGAGAGATCATTTGGTCTGGCGCATTCCTCTTTGCATTCAATTGAGTCACATTTTGAGTTCAAAGATAGGTGAGATTGTTACGAATAAATGAAATATAGAAATGAGATATAATTTCCTTTTTAGACGAGATATTTTTTCGGCAATGAATCAAATGATTCTCGAACGTGTCTCTTGACCTTTCCTCAGTGCTCATTTGGGGTGGAAATGAGCTCTTCTCTCATTTCCTCCATCGCTTCCAAAATGTGTGCACCCTTGCACGCTTCCAGCAGAAATCACCGTTTTCCCACGCCAATTTCGTTGAGGTGCAATTGGAGAAGCTCACTCCTCCCTCTCTGACAATGTGAAATGTGCACGTCTCACCGCGCACACTCGAATGGGCACGTAGTTGTGGTGTTTGACGCAGTCGTGAGAGAAGCAAGTGGCCACTGCGATGCGAGAAGAGGAGGAACACGACTGGAACGACGCCAATAACCGTAACCAGCCTAATCTACGGCCCTCGTTCCGGCTGTAGCCCGAGATTGGCTACAGTACCTAAAGGGAGTCGTGGGTGTACCTTGTTCTGACAGGTGGTTGCATTGCATCCGCTGCTCATCGGCTGAAGGAGAGTCTCCATCTCGACCTTCCCCTCCGACTTCGATTGAATGTCTTCCGAACACTTACGACACACGAAGATCTGAAGCGTAGAGGTGGCATTCCATTTACCGAGTCGGGGAATATTGCTAGACTGTAACAACTGAATCTCTTTTCTCCCTTTCCCTCACCGGTGGTGCAGTATCGACACTTCCAGAACAGATCGAGGGCTCGTAGCACTTCTTCACACTGAAACCCACACTTTTCGCATCTCTCCCTCTCTCTGAATCCCTTCTGAAGTTCGGTCTGGAAGGACTCTCTCCCTCCCATTCAGCCACAATTATGTCAATTATGGCAGAGAAAGATGGGAGGGGGAAAGGAGGTGAAAAAACTACTTCCGGTTCAGTTCTTTGAAATACGAAGGGTCCGAAGGATCGAAGATGGGGGAGCTGAAAATGTCGACGAACCTCGGTCCTCTCTCTGCACAAGTCCCGTACTGACAAGCGATCGGAGCCCATGCTGCACATTTATCATTTTTACGGAATGTATTCATATCATCGTATTTCTTTTGATTTTAGTGTCGAAACAGAACATAAGGAATGACTTCTTTTCTCACCGTGCACTTTGTACTGGATCTGCTTCCTGTGGAGTACGTGTGGATTGGAGAATGGCCAGTAGTGGAAGAGGAGATTGGCAGCCGTCACTCGAGAGGGAGAAGTGCCCTGAGCAGAGATCAAAGATCAGTCTCTCCCCCATTCGGTGTCACTGACCTTGGCGAGTACTGCGATGACATCGGCGTAGATTCCCTCTGTCTGAGCCATCGCAGCCTCGATTATCCACGTGTGAAGGGCTGAATCATTTACTGTTTACTTTTAAATCTTTAAAATAACAAAAAAAGTGCCAAAATAGGAAGTAGAAGCATTGAATACTTGGATCAGGAATGTGCTGGAAGATGAGCATGAAGAGGGCGGGGACGGAGATGCGAGTGATCGAATCGGGACAGAGAGAGAAGGGCAACACGCAGTCTGCCAGAATGTGCACGATCGTCCTGATGAAGACGTGGTCTTTGATCTCTTTCAGTCTCTGATCTCTCACTTGTGCAGTTCAGAAGGGAAGACTCCCAGTTGGGACGCGAGGAGAATGGGGAGTTGATCGAGTGAATCCCTGTCCAGGAAGGGAATCAGCGCCTTCAGAGTCTCCAGAATTGCCTCTGCGATGTCTGAAGTGGGGAGATTAGATGGCTTTAGATTCTTGCACTTTTATGAACGTTTTCGGTTCGATAGGCGTTGAAGGAATAATGGTGTGCTAACCCTTCTGTGCAGTGGGAATGAGATGGAATACATCGAGTAGATTGTTGATGGCGTAGAAGAGACCGGAGTAGTTGAGATTGGGGCAGAGAGAGGCACGATTGGAATCGGTCGAGTAACGACGGATGAAGTCGAGTTGAGATCCAGGGGGAAGCTCCTTCAGGAAACTGCAAGGGTTGTCGATGAGATCATTCGATGAAGAACTCATCCATCCAAATATTCATTTCTCCCTTTGTGATCGTGCAAAATGCATTTGGTGTTATACAGCGATTGTCTCCGTCCACTGCTTTTCTCTGCTCTTCTCTTCTTCCTACTGAATGCCCCCCTCGAATTCCATTCTCTCCATCGTTCCTTCCGTCCTTCTTCTTCTTCCTCTCCCTCGATTCAACTCCCAATCTCCTCTTCCACCCCATTGAATCCCGTCGATACACATCCAATTCGCTCGATTCTCTCAACGCGCACGAAGCTACGAATGGAGTTGAGCACAACGAGTCAATCATTCACGGGAGTATCATCTTTACAAGGGAGGAGATAATGAATGCGAGAATGTTTGCACTTCTTCCTCGCAGTAAACCCATCCACCGAGTGGGAAGCATCAGGTGTGGCAACTTCACCGAATCATCTAACCCATCATCCCCAACAACAACTGCTATCGAAGGACAATCACAGTTCGTGCGAAATGGTATGAATTGCGGAAAGCAGATGTTGATCAAAGTGATCGTCTGACCTCACGAGAGTGCATTGGAAGTATCGAAGAGTGGCGATAATCTCCGCACTCGAGGGAGTTTTGTTCGCCTCCTGAGCTGCATTGAGAATTCGCGCTTGGAAGTCAGATAACGTCCGGATCTTCGATGAAACTGCAATTTACACGCTCAACTTGCTCTTTCCTACCATAATTTCAGTGATTATTCCGCTAAAATATGTATCCGAAGGCCCCATGAATCCATGCTCGCTCTCGGCCCTTTCTGCTTCGATTTTCTCCCCGTTTTCGCTTACAAGTGTAGTACTTGAGGAGGTAGGCCATTGTCCATCGGAGGAGCGATGATAGAGGAGTCGATCACTCTCCCCCTCCCTCCTCCCTTCCCCTCCTGCCCTCTCCCCGCCCTCCCTCAGTTCACTTCCGATCCCGCCCCCTCCTCCCGGTCTACTCTTCTCCTCCCCCCCCCTTAGCCCCGCCCCTTTCACTCACAAGTGGCTGCTTTCGTGCCCATGGTAGATCAGTGAGAAGGAAGCATCGATCGATTGGAAGAACAACGAAGACGAGCAAAAGTATAGGAGAGGGGCGCGAATTGAATGGAAAAAGCAGTCGTCTCTCTTCTCTCTCTTCCAGTCCTCTCCTCTCCTCTCTCTATCGATCTTTCCCCACTCTTTCTCCCTTCCTCAATCTTATTTGGCCTCTCTCTTCATTGTGCCTTCTTCAATCTCATCTACAGTACCATCCCATCGAATCTCCAGCTGAATCAGTAATAGCCATATTTTCTCAGGCATATCTGCTTCCTCCTCCTTTCCCACCTATCCCTCCCTCTCTTTCCCTGCACTCTCTCCTCTCTCATCCCTTCTCTCCATCCACTAGCAATACTCATTTATCTCCAACAATCAACACACATCAACAGGACAAAAATAAGCTGAGTGTGTCTCTGACAACTCGAACAAGTGGTTGGGAATTGGTCGGAAATACGAAATTGATCTACCGTCAATCATCAATCGATTGTCAGCAGAGCAATTCGGAATCCCTATAACAAGGAAGATCTCTGAGATTTTGTATGCAAGATGCAAATGAATCAAACGTGAACGAACAACAAACAATTGCGAGTAAGATCAAAGATCAGTCGATGGAACAGAAACAAGCAGACTGACCAATGTCGCCGCCCGGGACGAAGAAGGGGAAGGGAAGGATGACTGCGAGGGAAAAGAAGGAGGAAAAGTACGAAGTAGCCTAATCACATCTCTAGCCACTGCATAATTAACACGTTTTCAGAAGAGGCAAAGAACGAGAAAGAAGAGGGAAGAACAAGGGAGAAGAGCGGAGGTCATTGCCTAATGGGTTCATCGTCTACTTCAGACTGGCTTTCTTCCCGTCGACTACGATTCCAGCCTTCTGAATCTTCTCGTCGAAGAGGGCGAGTAGATCATCGCCCTCCACTTCCTCTCCTCCTTCCACTGATCGATACTCCTCCAACACCACCGTCCGCAACTTCTTCACTTTCATCTATGAATCGATACGTTAATTGATTCCATTTTCAAGTTTCTGAATACTTCGATTCCCCATCAAAAAATAACTATTCGCGTCCGTCAAAAAGAAGCTCTTATTGGATGAATCGAATAAGCACTGCTGCAAGAGAGCCCCTTCTCACCTCTCCTCCGTTCTCTTTCAATTTCCTCTTGATGGTGGCCTTCCACTTGAACGACCCCGTCCTCTCTCCATTCTCCATTCCCTTCTCCACCTTCAATCCACCAATTAGACCCCTTCCCTTCCCATGCTGCACATCCAATAATCCCCATCCCTGTCCTTCCCCTGCACAATACAATCGGAGAAGCAGCAACTTCTCTGATGTATCTGCTCCCCTCCCCCTCACCTTCTCCTCCTCCACTTTCTTCTCCCCTTCCTCCTTCTTTTTCTCCTCCGCTGCCTGCAAAGATCAACGATCATTTCTGCTGGGAAACTAACTTTTCATCCTCGATGGTAGTGAATTCATCATAGTCTTCCAGCGTCCCCTATAGATCATCCCCTCCCCTTCTCCCCTCTCACCTTCTTGGCCTCTTCCTCCTCCTTCTTGATCTTGGCAGCTTCTTCAGCGATGGCCCCCCATGCCCTCGAGCAGAGATCTCTGTTGCGGATCTTGATGGAATTGACGAGGAAGTTGATGAACTTCGCCTCCTGCAACACTCTCTCCTCCATCCACTCAGTTGCAATTACACACCTCATTTCAACCACCAAAATTATGAGATGAAAGGCAGAATGGTAATCTTAATGCATAAGAGTGTACGTCATCTACTTCTCTCTTCTCACATGGCTTCTCTTTATTTCTCCTTCCGTTGAACTAACGATGCCTCTTCCCATATGTCATATTATCCTTCTTTCCTATCGTTTCCCCTCTCCTCTAATTCCTCTCTCTCATTTCATAATACTCCGCCCTATTCAAAGGGACCGCAGCAATAATAGACAAACGACTACGAGGGATTCCAATGATGGCCAGTCATATTAAAAAATACACTGCAAACAAAAATAACAAAAATAACCCCGCACGGCCATCCACTTTTGCACCAATTTATACTCAAGTCCTCCTTAAATCTTTCATTTCCCAGATCGCACTTATTCACCAAATGTGATGGGATGGAATAAAGTGAGACGAATACTTAACGAGAGTGAAATTGAAAGGGAATCACGGGTTCGGATGGGGATAAATAATCAATCATGTCGCACGTTTCTCCCAACTCTTCCAAAAGTGGCCCATTTTGTGGTGGTTACTCTTCTCTGGTCACAGGTTGCTTGTCCCTCTCTCTCCCTCTTCCTCCCCTCTCCCTTATCTATATGCAAATTGTGGTCAACTGCAGCCAACTCAACGACCACATTAGAAGGAAGAAAGAAGGAGAGAAGAGGGGAGCAGTAAGAGTTGAGGAAGAATCAACGTGAAAATGGACAGGGAAGGGGGGCAGATAGGGACAGATTCTCGCTCCTTCTTGTAATTCCTCTTCTGCTGTAACTGGTGAGAGGGGGAAAACATGCTCGGTCCTCCACCTCTCCCTTCTGATGTCATTACTCGATTTGGAGTGAGCGATGGGACGGAGTCCATCTTTGGACCTTTGAGAGAGGGGGAGAAGAGCAGAGGGAAACGAGGGATCGAGTAAGAAGAGAACTCTAGACTTAGCCGATCATTACTCATTCCACGCAAAAAGTGACAGCTATTCCAAGTCTCGCCACTACTTCCTAATATCATTCCAGTTGCATGGCCAAGGGAGGGAATGGACTGGGGATGTACCCCATCCACGCACCACCAACCATTATTAACAAGGAGATGCAAATTTGAACATAACAATCCTGTGAAAGTGATTTACCTTTCTAGGGATGTTTGCGAATCCCTGGATTCTCTGAAGCAGTTCCTTCAGTTGCTTATCCTTCACTGCCTCTATCGCTCTATCCACTTGATCCACCCACACATTCTGCTTCGTCTCTCCCTGCAAGGAAGGGATACGGTCGACTATCGATCGGTGCAAGGAAGGGATACGGTCGACTATCGATCGGTGCAAGGAAGGGATACGGTCCACTATCGATCGGTGCAGGAGATTTTAATCTAGCAGTTTCCTCCTCTGTTCTCATTGTCTTCCCTAGACTGAGTGCTTCTCCTTCTTCCTAACAGCCCATTCATAATTGCATCTCTTCCTCTCTTCCCATTCTTCTCCTTCTTCATTAAGTGTAGATGCCCTCACTCTGCTCAATTGATGCAGAGGAATGGGGAAATGAAGAGAAGGGGAATCCTCTTTGCAACAAAGCCATTCAAGCATCTAGGGTTCAAGGGAACGATCACTCTCCACAGCAAAATGCGTTTGTTGTCGATGTCTCTCTCACCTTATTCTCCTTGGCCACGAAGTTCTTCCCTCCGTACTTCTGATCCTCGCTGATGCACTTGAGGTGCTTCGCGTACGAATATCGACTGCAATGAGAACGAGAGTCAACAGGAACACACTCGAGTACCCCATCAATCACAGTTTCGAAAACCTATGGTAAATATAATTCATCATATTGGAAAGGTGGCTCTTGCATCTTCTATCCGTATTAAGAGGGAGGAATAAGGGAAGTCTGACTCAAAGTGCATCTGGCAGTCGATGCAGGAGAACGAAGCAGAGCGACAGTGGTACGAGTGCTTCTCCACCTGATCACAAAGGGCATTCACGAGGATATTGCAGTTGGCCATTCCCCTTCTAGTCATTGCAATGTTTCACCACCGAATCCGATGGGCCAGGAATGGGGAGATACTCTACCTGATTCTTCTTGAGAGATTCATTGCACGAGTCACAGGAGAAGAAGACCATCTAGATACTCAGATTATGAAGAGCAAGAAGAATAGTGGTAGATATTAAATGGCGATTCAAACGCAATCTCGTTCAACGAGCAATGTCCATTTGCAGATATTTACAATTTATGCGTTCTTATTTATGCGAAACAATGGAACACGCGAGGACAATCTTTGCATATGACAATGGAGAAAGAGAACATTCTGTCTTGAACGGGCGGCCCTTCGTCAAGGTACGATAGGAATGGGTGTACTATACAGCCTACGTTAACAGTGAATCACATGAATAGTGGTAACCCAGAGGAAAGAGGGGTAAAACAGTAACTTCTAACCGGACTTGCTGAGCGTGGGAGTAAATACTTTTGTATTGTCGTCTATGTCTAGCTAACACGAAATCAATAAATTAAAGAGAGAACCTTATATATAAATGTAATCTTTTCTCCTATGCACTTCGATCTCTCTGCATGGGTAGTAGTTGGTACTGGAAGGAATTGGAGGATGCTCCGAGAGTGAGACTCTTCCCGTGGAAGTCGTAGTAGAGAGTCGAATGGAAGGCGATATTAGACAAGATTATCATGTACTCTGCAATCTATTAGTTGAGCTTAATTATTGAACTCCGCTTTGGTGAACACTTTTGTGCAGAACAACGTCTAACAATATAGTATGTAACTCATACGCCAATCTCGTGGCAAGGGCATACACCCCTCCCTTATGAGCTACATATAATTTTTTTAAATCATAATACGAAGTAAACAAACCAGCGAGTGCGAATAGAGTGTACACTCCCGGTTCACAGTACGTGTTGTGCCTGTAGTAGAGATATCCAGCGAGGAGCATCGAGAGGAAGGAGATCCCCGCTGCCAGACACTTGTACTCGAACGACGTCTCCCCCTAACAGAGTATTTCCATTGAGTGAATTAACCCTCATATCGACCCTCGACCCCTTCCACCCCTTCCACATCGACAATAACTCCCCACTGCCTCTATATCTCATCACTGACAATATTGCTGGAGAGAGCTCTCCTCCTTCCCGAGTACGAGTACAGCCACGTCGCAATCGCCATGTACAGCAGAGAGGATGCTCCAAAGACACCGAAGCACACTTTGTGCACGTCTGCAGAGGAAAGAGAATGATCAAGAATAGAATTCAATCCCGTGTGATATTACCCTCGTCAGAGCGTAATTTTCACAGCAAAACGTATTCCACATGTATTGTAATCAATATTAAGACACATTAAAAAGACTTTTTAAAACCCCACAATATGATTAGTGAATAAAGACAATATTAAAGAGCTGAATACTAACCATGGTTCTCTACGGATGAGATGTAAGTGAGGAGAAGGAGGAAGATGTTCTCGATGACGTGGATGAAGCATGCGATCTGAAATTCTCTTCCAATTATCACCATTTCTTTCAACCGCCGCAAGGTTGTTAGGCACCAGACTAATGCGCATGTCGCGTATTCCAAAACATACATTTTGCAACGTATACAATTTCTAGGATAGAAGCGAGCGACTATCAATTTTCAAAGTGCAGCCCCGACACAAACTAATTAACACAGGTATCAGGAGTCAGTGAAGGAAGCGAACAATTTTTTTCAAACCCATTCAAAATCGACCATACTATGCTGGGACGATATACTAGTGTGAAGATTTCGAACGAGTAGGACCATTTGCCCGAGAGCCCGCTTTTAGGACATTTCCGGTTTTACAGCAGGATGTACTGTATTTCAGCTCCCAGATGAGCTACAGAGATGGCGTTGGGCTCAAAATGTGCGCAAAATTATTTCATGAAACTTTTATGTTGAAAGGAAAGCTTGAAAAAATGCCGTTAAGAAGCTGGAAAAGTGGAATCGGAACATGAAGATAAATATTTTCAGCATGACAGAAGTCGAGGCCATGTGATTTTATTGCATATTAATGAAGTTGATGAGTCCTCATACATAATAAAAATATAAAAGTGGAAATCGATTGATGCATGTTTTTTTAATATTTCACATTCAATGTTGATCTGTGGCTATTTCACACAAGAAAATTGCTCGTTCTCTTTTCCCGCTTATTCAATGCACATCAATGCAATAACACGGATCTCCTGTAAGAATGCAGGAACCGATGCGACAGAAAAAAATTCTTGATCACCCTTTTCGCAGAAACTATTAAGGCTGACCATAATAAGGGCCATAAGAAGGCCTATCCACTCCATTTCTCGAAATTTGCATGTTGAAGCACAGAATTGACCTACCGCTTGAGAGGACCGTATCTCAATCAGATTTTGACCTACAGCGAGCTAATTTTTTTCAAACGACTCGTAATGAAGTTATCTACAAACGCCGCACCGGGCACTTCTCACGAAAATATCATCTTTCACTTGTATTATGCCAAAATGTGTTTTTGCGATCACTTTATGCTAATTTTCTCGCTCAGTTTTGCGATACTCACGATTTTTATTCTTGATTCGGATTCCCCATCCAAAATATGAGGATACTATTGTGTTCGTTGTCTTTATCTCGGGGACGCACATACCGATACTCAGTAGGGAGAATCCGGACTTGTCCTCATTTTCAAACATTTTACGGTTTAGCACGGGTCTCCTGTAAAAGTGTAGGAAAGCTGGCTACTAGAAATATTTTGCATCACCGATTTTCAATTGACTTGGTTGATGGACACCATTGGGGGTCAGAAGATGACCAAGCAACTTATTTTGGTGAAATTTGCACATTATCGATTTTTGTGATCTACTGCGATAAATTGACGTATTTCAGTCAATTTTGATCGTACAGAAAACATTTTTTTTGCATTTTGCTCAGAATCGAGAGACCTAAAACTTCCTCAACGTAGGACCAACGGCCAAATCAAGTCTTCATAGTGAAAATTGCGAAAAACTGAATTTCGTGATAAGAATATCGATTTTTTGGCTTCGCATACCAAAAACACCATCGTTTTTATTCTTAATATGGAATCTCCATACAAAATTAGGGGGTGTCTATGTTGACCATTTTTCATATCTCTGTCCTTTGACTATCGATTTAGTATGGGTCATTCTCGACTTTTCTGGACTTGGTTATTTTTTTTAATATTTCGTTATTTGGTCATATTTCGGTTCAACGTGGTCCAATCGTGCAGTCAAAAAATGCAATCGATAGCTCTCAACAAGCTCTATCAATTCTTCTAAGGGCTTCCAATCGCTACGACTCTTCGTTTTCAAGTTATTTCATGAAAACTGTCTGAAAAGGGTAAAATTGAGATATTTCAGCTACAAATATCGCATGAGAAGCAATTTCTCACTCGATTTGCATCTTAGCAATGTTTTTAGACATTTTTAATCATTTTTCTTTTCGTTCCCGCTCAAATTCATCCAATTCTCTTCTCCAATTATCTTATTTATTCCAAAATGGAGGTGTGATATTCACAGTTCACGTGCTGCACGTGGGTATTTCGGGTTTCTGCCCATTATAATATCTTGAAACTATTAAGTTGTTGCGAAAGTCTTGCTCGTCGTTTGATCTATCCGATTTTTCTCCCTTCTTAACTCCAGCCATTAATAACTTAGAATTGTTAAAGAGGGTGAACCGTTGTTTCACGAGCATAATTGATTTCAATCGTGATCAGAATACATGCCATGAAATTTGAGATTTCACAAATTAGCAAAAATTTTGCGAAATTTTGCAACGAAATTTGGTGTGAATTCTGATCTGTCAGATACAAGAGATCGAAGTCCAAATAATATCCATTTATATTTTGGAAGAGCATAGTGTGCTCGTTAACACCAGCACAAAAGATCGATCATTCAAGCTGCGCAAGAAATGAAAACTTGATAGAAATATCAAATTCAGCATTCCAAGAACCCTTTCAATGATTTGGATAGCCATATCTAGTCAACGCAATTATGAATAATTTCGATACTTCATTTTTAAGAAGAACAGGATAAATTTAAGATAAAATTAGATTTTAAGATTATAGATTATAGAATTAGATTATAGATTTTAAGACAAATATAATTTAGATCTATATTGATCCCTGCATCTCCTTACCCAAAAACGTGAAGACAAATTCGTATTTATCTAAAAGGTGTTCACTATAAATTCCCACAAAAAGGGGCACGTCTAAAGAAGGGATTTTAGCACTGACTTATAGTAAGTGATCATAAGTGATGTATTAACATAGCTGTGTACGCTTGTACTTCAGGAATGGCCATATCTCTATTCTCCATAAAATTATAATAGACGGAAAAGACACCTGATTAACTCATAACGCAAGATTTGAACTATAAGTAAGCATTCCTAAATGAAATGAGAGGTCTGATCTAAGGTGCGCTAGAATGCACCTTGATACCCTCATAGTATAAGAAAGACCAGGTAAGTCTGAAATGAATTCGAATGCCAACGCAGACAGAAGTATTACAATGATAAAATCGAGCAAGACTTTCGCAACAACCTAATAGATAAGAGATGTTTAAAAACATTGCTAAGATGCAAATCGAGTGAGAAATTGCTTCTCATGCGATATTTGTAGCTGAAATATCTCAATTTTACCCTTTTTCAGACAGTTTTCATGAAATAACTTGAAAACGAAGAGTCGTAGCGATTGGAAGCCCTTAGAAGAATTGATAGAGCTTGTTGAGAGCTATCGATTGCATTTTTTGACTGCACGATTGGACCACGTTGAACCGAAATATGACCAAATAACGAAATATTTAAAAAAATAACCAAGTCCAGAAAAGTCGAGAATGACCCATACTAAATCGATAGTCAAAGGACAGAGATATGAAAAATGGTCAACATAGACACCCCCTAATTTTGTATGGAGATTCCATATTAAGAATAAAAACGATGGTGTTTTTGGTATGCGAAGCCAAAAAATCGATATTCTTATCACGAAATTCAGTTTTTCGCAATTTTCACTATGAAGACTTGATTTGGCCGTTGGTCCTACGTTGAGGAAGTTGTAGGTCTCTCGATTCTGAGCAAAATGCAAAAAAAATGTTTTCTGTACGATCAAAATTGACTGAAATACGTCAATTTATCGCAGTAGATCACAAAAATCGATAATGTGCAAATTTCACCAAAATAAGCTGCTTGGTCATCTTCTGACCCCCAATGGTGTCCATCAACCAAGTTTAATCGAAATCTGAGATACAAAATATTTCCTAGTAGCCAAACGAACCAGTTTTCCTACACTTTTACAAGAGACCCGTGTTAGACTGTATCTCGGTTGTAATTTATGCAAATGAGCATTCTAGGACTATCATTCGATTCCTTTCGACCTGATCTAAAATAATGACTAAGTGGTCCTAGGCCTTAAACTTACCCGTTTTCAAGATATCATGAGATTAGTTTCACTGATGGGAATGGAGAACTCGACTCGGCCAAAGCCACCATTTTCCCTTGACTTCGTTCCGAACGCTTTTTCTCAAAAACGGTTAAGTTTAAGGCCAAGGACCACATAGTCATTATTTTAGATCAGGTCGAAAGGAATCGAATGATCGTCCTAGAATGCTCATTTGCATAAATTACAACCGAGAAACAGTCTAAACCGTAAAATGTTTGAAAATGAGGACAAGTCCGGATTCTCCCTACTGAGTATCGAAATTGAGCGAGAAAATTAGCATAAAGTGTTCGCAAAAACACATTTTGACATAATACAAGTGAAAGATCATATTTTCGTGAGAAGTGCGCGCTGAGGCGTTTGTAGATATCTTCATTACGAGTCGTTTGAAAAAAATTAGCTCGCTCTAGGTCAAAATCTGACTGAGATACGGTCCTTTGAAGCGGTAGGTCAATTCTGTGCTTCAACATACAAATTTCGAGAAATGAAGTGGATAGGCCTTCTCAGGGCCCTCATTATGGTCAGTCTAAGTAGTTTCTGCGAAAAGGGTGATCATTAATTTTTTTCTGTCGCATAAGGTTTCCCTTTTCCTACATTTTTACAAGAGATCCGTGATAAAAACGAGAGTTGTTAGGCCACATAAGTTATATTGTGCTCCAAGATCGAAGTTTTATTGATATCTAAAAAATCGTATTTCAGCACCTCCGAAAATCCCAAGTTTACGTATCAATAATTCAAGATTCTCAAAAGAGTAGATACTGAATCAATATACAAGTTGTAATAGGTATCACCATAAGTAATTTGTTTTACAAAATGCCGCGCAAATCATAGATAAGGTATAGATTGTTGTTAGAATATGGAAAAATCGGAGGTGACTTATAGGAAAATAATTATTTTTGAGCTTAGTGTTGTTACAATTGATAATCTTTGTAGTTCAATAATTATATGTAAGGGAGTGTAATCGCATAGCATCGAAGTACTGACAGTTTATATGATTACACAAATTTCAAAACATTCACTGTTGAAATTTGTGGATTTTTTAGAATTGATACAATTCACGCGTTCCGCAATGGTTTCTTAATTATTTCTTTCAGATTTAATTAATGACCTACAAAGATTATCAATTGCAACAAAAATAAACTCAAAAATAATTATTTTCACATAAGTCAACTTCGATTTTTCCATTTTGTAACAGCAATATCTATACCTTATGTATGATTTGCGAGGCCTTTTTGTAAAATTTCTTACTAATGATGATACCTATTACAACTTGTATATTGAATGAGCATCTGCTCTTTTGAAAATCTTGAATTATTTATACGTAAACTTGGGATTTTTGGAGGAGCTGAAATACGAATTTTTAGATATCAATAAAAATTCGATCTTGGAGCACAATATAACTTATGTGGCCTAGCAACTCTCGTTTTTGTTGCATTGATGTGCATTGAATAAGCGGGAAAAGAGAACGAGCAATTTTCTTGTGTGAAATAGCCACAGATCAACATTGAATGTGAAATATATAAAAAAATGCATCAATCGATTTCCACTAGTTGTAACTTTGTACGTTGTTTATGAGCCATCCTTTATAGGTACGGTAGACCAGTATTAACCAATAGCTTTTATCTCAGGGAATAACATGGAGTAGTCTTCGATTCGATCCTGGCGGCTCTCATCGTAGGTATCGGGTACGAGGGGTACGGTATCAGGGTATCGGGTAGGGGATCTACCCGGGGTACGGAAGGTAAGGGACTGTGCAATACAGTATGCTCTTTTGTTGGGGCGTCTACTCGGTTACAGGCCTTCGGGGAGCTCCACTGAGAGAGTAGGAGCATCCCGGCCGAACCAGGAGTAGGCGAGGACCAGGGTTACAGTATCCAGGGAGCTCTACTCGGAGAGTGAGAGCTATGGGCTAATCTGTCCCAGGTCGACTCGCGGAGGGAGAGGGGAGACAGGCCAGGGACGAGGGGAAAAGGATGGACTCGTTGAGACGAATCGGAGAAGGAGAGGAGACCTCTCCTTTTATAGACGAGGGGAGACAATGGACAATGGAACTCTGCATAGAGACTCGCAGTCAGATGAGGGATTAGAACTATTGATTGGTTCTTGTTGTTCTCCTCGATAATCTCATTACCCGGATCTCAACTCCTCCTCTACTACGTGCTTCACGTAGTATGCCAGATCCGCAATTTTCTTTGCCTCAACAAACTGCATAATCAACCAAATTATACGATCTTATTATTGTTATGGTTGGAATACCATTTTCCATTGACGACAAATCGTCCTCTCCTCCCCATTTGTCAGATGGTTCGGATGTGGAAATTAGATCGTTTCGGGATTTTGCAACGTTTGTGTCTGTCTCGGTTGGTAGGTGGGCAAAAGGGTGGTCAGGTTATCAGTCTAGCGATTCGACCTTAACGTGCGCGAATGCTTACTACCGGGCGTTTCAAACTCTTGAGTGAAAGTTGGAGGGTGCTGGACCAGGCTCCGTAATAGCTCCATCTGCCATAAGCTTTGGTTCATCATTATCTGATAACCTTGCTCTTGCAGAGTCGCAATCCTTCCTTCACTGGAGATACAATGATCGATCCGTTGATCGACCGGGTCATAGGGGCAGGGTGGGATTGGTTGGGTAGGGCGCTAATGGTTTCTAGGAAGTTCGACATTCGGTGTCTACATCTCCCCATTGTTTTCCCAGGAAGTTCGACCTTCGGTCTACATCTCCCTATAGGATACAATAGTAATGGTGTGGTTCGGGTGGGATTGGACTAGATAGCATCCAATAGTACTGAATCGCCAAGTTCAAATTTTTTTTAAAGAATATTGCTAAAACAAGTATTCTTTTACTTTGCACGATCTCAGAACTATGAGCATCTTTTCCTATTCAAGGGTTTTATGCAATCTCAGTCCTTGGAGAATTTATCTCCCTGACCCGAGCCTCGTGTTTGCCTTATCATCCAATATCCTTTATGACACTTTGCAGGGAAAATTTGGTTCCTTTATACTGCCTCGCTCATTCGGACTAATGGAGAATTTTAGGTCTTATAACACCAGAAATACTACGTACTTTGGCAGCGCCATTTCCGCAAGTACATTCCAGGCCTGATCGCTCGCATGGTTTGGTAACGCGATGGTTCCCACACATGTTATGGGTAGTGGGATATGGCTAGAACACTTTGATGAATAAGTTTTTTCCAGTCAGCCTGGGCCTATTCACTCATGTGAGCCATTTATTCTTTTTTTTTTATCTGCTTCCAGTTCGTTTTTACACGACGGTTGCGATCCATGGGCCATGGAGGAGGTGTCTGGGATTGACACATTCGGGTTACTCTTTTTTGAACAGATCCAATGATCTGCCTTCGGTCGCAGGAATACCAGTCTATCCTGACCGATAGTCGACATGTTTCGACTCTTAAAGGTAAGAGTGCTTCCATTGCAATAGTTCCTTCTACTGAGGAAATATGCCTATTATGAAGCCACTTCTTCCATTGGGACCATCCTAGCAGCACGTACTGGTCTACCGTACCTACAAGGGATGGCTCATAAACAACGTACAAAGTTACAACTTTATATTTTTATTATGTATGAGGACTCATCAACTTCAATAATATGCAATAAAATTCCATGGCCTCGACTTCTATCATGCTGAAAATATTTATTTTCATGTTCCGTTTCCACTTTTCCAGCTCTACATTCTTAACGGCAGCTTTTCAAGCTTTCCTTTCGACATAAAAGTCTCTTAAAATAATTTTTCGCACATTTTAAGCCCAACGCCATCTCTGTAGCTCATCTGGGAGCTGAAATACAGTACATCCGGCTGTGAAACCGGAAATTTCCTAAAAGCCGGCTCTCGGGCAAATGGTCCTACTCGTTCGAAATCTTAACACTAGTATATCATCCCACCATAGTATGGTCGATTTTGAAAGGGTTTGAAAAACATTGTTCGCGGCGGTGCTGTTTTTGCTTCATCGACTCGTGATACATGTGTTAAACTACAACGACGAGATATTTATGCCAGAGCAGCTTGACTTTTGTATATCGCGATTCATACTTGCCTAACATGAAATTCAGGTTATACTATGGAAAATCACTACATAAAATCTATAGTGCAAACACATTCGAGATATAAGTTTTCGGAAAATGGGATTATGGAACTTTTTTTCAAAATCGAGCTAGAATCGTTTTGAAGAGCATATTTCCAAATAAATTTCTATTTGAGAAACAAACACACTAAACTAAACCGAATCTATAACACATCCCGAATTTCTGCGAATATTTGCTTTTGACTACCAAATCACTCACATGGCAAAGCGGCTTGAAGAATCCTGGATCCTGCAGAGGCTTAAGAGGGGAGGAGAGGAGGAAGTTCCTAAATACAATTGAGAGATCACTCAACTGTTTCTCACATTCAATGCATTTCTAGAGCCATATTTACACACTAATAAGATCTGCAGAAGCTTGCAAGCATAGGCATTTCAAGGATCAACCACAACTGAAACCTGTATGAGTAAGCGAGGATGAATCTGGGTGCGGAGTGCAGTCCAATCAGCATCCTCCAGATGTACTTCTCAGGGGCGAACGTCGAGACTGCCGCTGACACTGACGGCAACCTCAAGAACATAGGTCATTGGAAGAGCAATCATTTTATATAACCACTTATTTTTAACTTGAACAAGTTGCTGATGTGCATCGGTTTCTATTGCATTTCCTCTTCTCTCTCCCTTACCAGTTGTCGACTCCGCAGTGAGTGGTCGTTGCCTGGTCGAAGTGTAGGAGGAGGGCACAGATAACACAGATAAAAAGAGCGGACGAGGGCAGACCCGCTACTACGTAGACCACATAACGAAAGGGCAGAGAGATAAGCTGGAAAACGTTACGAATTTAAATATCATAGCGAAAAACATTTTGAGTCGTACTTAAATCGAAAAGCATTTTGCGACACTTTTTTTACTGAAAAATCAGCCCACCTCCTTGTCTCCAAGATCCATTTTCTTCCAAATCTACGGAATCTGTCGCTACCTTCGCATAATCTGAGGGTAGAGAGTGCTCAATTAGGTCATCCACAGTCAGCGATCGCACACACCGATAAAGAGAGTGCACCCGACGCACCGAGGTAGATCAGAGGACCAATACCTCTCCTTCTCTCTAGTAATAGCAGCCAAAAAGAGAAAGCGTTTATCGGACAACGACAACAAATAACAGAGATAGATAGCTATACAAGGGATCTATTCTAGTATGGGATGGATCTCTATCGATACTTGCCCTTCCAGGCCATATCGTATTCACTGAGCCAGGAGGAGCAATTCTGCATGTTGTACTTCATCACTGTCTCCCAGTTGAAGGGATTCTGATTGCACTTCGTCACCTGCAATTACATCATTCCAAAGGGTAGACTAAATAGAAAAGAAGTGGCGTCACTTCTACATACGTCTTTTGGGAGAAGCCTTGCTCTGGAACACTACAAAACCATAATATAATAGTGGCACAAATTTACGTCAAACGGTGCAATGAATATCACGCATGTCGCGTAAGGAACGAGTATATGCTGACGCATTAAAAATGTTGGAAGTGAGCAAAGCATATTTTTCGACAGCTCCAAGAGTCCCTCTCATGATAGTGTTGAACTTTCCAGCAAATATTAATCTTCAGGGATGTGAGATAACGTCAAAATTCTTCGACGCGGAAATATGCCGATTTACAAAGTTCAACGCAGTCAGTCTAACAATTGGCTAACAATTGCAAAGCATAGGTGGACGGGGGTTGGAGCTGGAAATCGAAAACCGGGGGTGTTTAGGGTCAAAGGGGGGGGGGGGTGATCGTAAATGATCTTTTTTTGCGACAAAATTTTCCAAAAACCGGGGATGTCCAATCCGAAAGCCGGGGGTGTTTCACAGCTGACTTCGATGGTGCCCACCTATGTTGCAAAGAATGCTCCAAATCTTACGGATTTTTTACGACCCCCCTTACTTCAATATATTTTTAGAATAACTGTTTGAAACGTTTAAGTTTAAAGGATCTATATGTGGCTAAATTATCAGGTTGCCAGGAAAGTAATTGGAGATTTTTGAATTTTCGATTCTGAGAAACCCCGTGCTTTGTTTCCTCCTGATTATCATATTGATGTTTATACTCGTTGAGTCCTTGGATGCTCTTTCCATCGCACATTGGTTCAAGCCTTTCCATTCGGTATTGAGGATACAGGTTGAAGTCAAAAGTAAATCAATGCAAAGTTGCACTGATATCATTTTGGCCCAGCAATCCCTAGAGAACTAAGATATGGCAAATTTTATGGCATGTGCGAAAAGTACGAAGTGCGCGCATCACAATACAACATATCACTCTGATCCGAAACGAAAGGCCTGTCTGGAAATTCAGTCATTTGTGACATTGCCCCTTACGGAACGTCATCATAACACAGGTATCACGAGTCAGTGGAGGAAGCCACGAACAATTTTTTTCAAACCCATTTAAAATCGATCAAATTATAATGTTAAGTTAGTCTAGGGACAAGATTACGAATGAACAAGGTCATTTGTCCCAGAGCCGGATTATAGGTATTTCCCGGTTCCAAAGCCGGCTATACTGTATTTCATCTCACAGATGAGCTACAGGGATGGCACGGTGCGCAAAATGCGCGGAAAAATACCGCGATCAACTTTACTGTTGAGCACTTTTTGATTGGATGCAAACCAAAAACGTTGGCGCTGAAAAGACAATTTCCGTTAGAAAAATAAATATATTTTGGTATCATGCAGGTGCGTTGGAGGGAATTTTATTGCAGAATATTAAAGAAGAAGTCTACCTACATCTTACATAAAATAATCGTTCAAATCGAAGATGGCTCAAATTGCCAAATAGACGATCAACGGTTGCTAACTCGAGGTGGGTAGCACAACATTTAGCCGTATTCGAAATGTTTCGGTCAGTCATGATCAGTTTTGATTATTTTATAGTATTTTAAAAATATCTACACCTAATTCCACTAAAATAATCGCCAACATTTAAATTTTAGAAAAATCGATTTCCGACTCGACCAGAAAAAGTATGATTCTCAAAACGTTCTTCCCAATATTATTTGTAAAACTTTCAGTATTCCTGGCATTCTCTCCGAATTACTTCACATTTGCCAATTCTGCAGTCTTTCTCTCTAGATAATATCCTCGAAAAACGCGACATCATAGGTGGGCACCATCGAAGCCAGCTGTGAAACACCCCCGGTTTTCGGACCCTTTTGACCCTAAACAGCCCCGGTTTTCGATTTCCAGCTTCAACCCCCGCCCACCTATGCGCGACATCGAAGGGTCGCAAAAAGTTAACATTCGAATTCTCAGTACATTTTGCTCGAATCTATAAATTTCATTCGGGTAAATATATTTTGAACCTAGAGAAGTTCAAAACGACACTGAATTCTGTAACAAAAGAGATTCCAGGATTTATGAATATTTCGAATTTTGAAAAATTAAATATTTGCAAACTGTCAATACGACTATAATTAAAGTGTTTTCAGCACAATTCTCATTCGCAGTGAGATGAAATACAGTATAGCCGGCTTTGGAACCGGGAAATACCTATAATCCGGCTCTGGGACAAATGACCTTGTTCGTTCGTAATCTTGTCCCTAGACTAACTTAACATTATAATTTGATGGATTTTAAATGGGTTTGAAAAAAAATTGTTAGCAAAGGGGCACTTTTCGCTTCACCGACTCATGAGACATGTGATAAATGCTTGAACTGAGCTTGTACCCGTAACAATAAACTTATGGAAACCAAATGCAGTAAAACTAAAAGCACCTTTCGTGCTCAGCTTAAAATTTAATTTATATGAATTTGCAATACTTCTGTCAAAACATGCAGCTTTCACCACCATGAAGCTGAAATTTGAACGTCGAATTCGACTATTTGAAAACTTCCTGATTCCAGCATTGGTGAAAAGCCCTAACTTTTTTGGTTACATCTTAGAGCTACTCTTTATCTACCAGTATTCGGCTGGGCTAAGTCAGGGGACAGCTCACTTTTGAGGAAATGTATTCATTCGCCGTACACCAAAAGTCGAAATTTTGGCTACGTTTACCTTTATTCAACAATCCTGAAAATCCATGTTTTCTAGAAGTAGAAAAGGCGAGAGTTGAAATGTTTCTCAGTAATAGGTAGCTCCATAGTGTATCATGGAAACGCACTTATAGAGAAGACAGTTTGAATAATCATCCATACAGCAAACATTATCGCTTGAGAAGTGTTAACTCGGTAGGAGTTGAATTGAATGGTGTGTAAATCGGGCTATGTTGAGGCAAGAACGGCCTTAGGCCTAATTTTCGAAAGAACTGCGAATGGGCTTCTCACTACACTATATGAAAAGTTATAGCCATTACTCCCCTCAAAATACGAGAGGCAAAAAATATTTTCAGAAATTAGATGAAATGACGCATATGGAAAAACTCGAATTTTTCGGAAACCCAATAAGCATGAAGCGATTTGAACGCATGCATATATTGGCCAAGTCAACCCCTAATATGCACTAAAGAGCTAGCTTGACATCATTAACGAACATGATTTTAGGATGGTTCAAACATCAAGGTCCAAATCTACAATTACTTTCCTGACAGCCTAATACATTCAGAAACCAATAAACGGCATCTGGAAAGAACACAGCCAAAATAAGTAGCGCGAGTCCGCAAAGTGCATTATATTTTAGGATTAATTTTAAAACAAGTTCCATATGCGACAATCTAAAATTTAAATACAGAGAATAAATTTCTAGGAATGGAAAATATATTTTAATGTATTCCCTAAATTACACACATCTTAGATAAATTGTATAACGGGTTTACGATTTAAGATTAAAGGTTATATTGGCGGCTACTGTAGAGTGAGCATTAGGGTTCCCTTGATGGAATTATTTGACTATTGGAATTCCAAAACCCTCTACTCATTTCCAATTCCGCGCTCGCATACCAGCGGTTGGCAATTGGAATTCCACTCGAAATGGAATTCCAAACTGTTATTGGAATTCCATTGAGGAAAATCTCAAAATTGATTGGCGAACATATGTGTAAAGTAATTAATTTATTCAAATGGAATTCCAAAACTATTGGAATTCCATTCCACCGCTCCGCGCAGGGGGAATGGAAGGAATGGAATTGCGTCACTCCTTTATCTTCACTATTGGAATTCCGGAATCAATTCCATCAAGGGAACTCTAGTGAGCATAGATCGAAAAGTATGTACAGTCGCGCCGGAAAGTCATGGGACACTTTTTCAATTTGTTGTACCTTTTTGCCCAGGAAATGCATATACTGCGGGCTGGAAAGATATCCAAACGCTCTAAAAAGTTGGAATTCAGTTCTTTAATACATTTTTAACATTACCAGACAAAAATCAGATTTTTATATAACTTTCCCTTTAAGTTATGAAAGTACAAAAAATGGTCATTCAAAAAAGGGATTTTTTCATGCCCTGAGGGCAAATTTTGAGATATCGTTTTCATATCCTCAGGATCATGTGTACTCATGATGGCGATCATTTTGATGCTTTGAACGGGTCTCTAGCTACTCTAGAAGCCGAGTTCCGAATTTCAGATCCTGTTTTTGCAGCAAGGCTGCAGCAAATGTGCGACCGAGCTGCGCCTTCAAAAATTTATTCTGGGTAGGCCTCGGTCATATCTCCAATCTTAGAAAGTTTGACCAACAGGAAAAAAACTATGTAAGAATAATGCCGTTTTGAAAAAGTGCATATTGATTGCGTCATCACTATGCAATCACGAGGGCGATTTCGTCACACCCCAACATCATGATCATAATCTACAATGAATTTGGTACATCATACCTGGGTGCCAGAAATATACATTTCCTGGGCAAAAAGGTACAACAAATTGAAAAAGTGTCCCATGACTTTCCGGCGCGACTGTAGATATCGACACGTTTTTCTCAAAAATAAAATTCTTAAAATTGTTCAACTATTTACGCAGCATGGCTTTTCGATCTCGTGTGAGATACCAACAAAATATGCAATGAAGGGCACAGTCGGTAAATATTTTTTGGACGAGGGTCTCCTACGTGAATTTTATTTTATGATTAATTTTAAGTCCCATATGTGACAATCTAAATTTTAAATATCAAGAAGAAATTTCCAGGAATGACCCTTCGATAAATGTATTTTAATGCGCATCCCTTAATTTATTATACATAACACATCTTAGAGAAATTGAATAACGGGATAACGATTTAAGGTTAAAGGTTAGGCCGGCGCAAAGAGTAAAGTCCTTCCAACCACTAAAGGGGGGACAACGTTTTTTACTTTGTTGTATATTCGATATTTTGGGGAGGGGACAAAAGCACAACAATTCGCCATTAATTTGCGATTGGACGTGTTAACTTGGGAGTTCCTTCATTGTAACAAGTATGTGCTCCCCTACATTTGCATATGCAAATATTGTTGCTAGGCGACCATAAGTTTCACACGTCACCAATGACCCGGGGTTCATGGTCCAAAATTGACCATTTTAGTGGAAAATCATAATTAGATAATCATCAAATGCCGTAACCAAAAGATATTTCACTACCCCAGTAACTACTCTAAACCAATAACATGGTCACTGATTGGTTACGGCATTTGGTGATTATCTAATCATGATTTTCCACTCAAATGTTCAATATTGGACTTACGAAATTGGACGGATTCATATATTTTAATAGTAAAGATTTCCACGACTTTTTCGGCAACATTTGCTTTCTCACAAAAAAGACGGATGAGAAGTTTTAAAAAACGTAAAGATTAAAGAAAACTCACCAAATCCTGCTCTGCTCTTCGTTGATCGAGAATTCGCTGACTCACGAATTCAACAGGGAACGAGAATCGTTCGCAGAGATAGGAAAGGTACGCCTGCGCCTAAAGATCATATATTTAACAAAATACTCATTCCATATCAAATCCAAACTTCAAGTATTTTTTCTCATAGGATAATTATTCGATACGCAGTCAACTCGATACTCGTCCATATTTTAAGATAGAACGATCAATAAATATATATCGTGTTCAACCTTTCTCCTGAAGCATACATACCCAATAGTTTTCCCATGATAAAATAGTCACTATTTGGTTTCAAGATTTCGTGCTGAAGGTTCGAGCCACTGCATCTAGACGTCATTTAAAATGGAGGAAGAGGGGGGGGGGGGGGGCAGACCGAGAAAAACCTGAGGGAACTATACATGTGCTACAGGTTTCTTCAGTGCATTCCCAACCCCCTCCCCCTCCCACTCCTCTCCCGATTGACAGGAATTCAACCAGGATCGTTCATGAAAATGTATGGTCTTGATAAAAAATAGCAAACCTCAATCTCCGTGATGTGTCCGCCTACTTCGAGAATTATTCGATTTGCTTTGACTGGAGTGACGTAGTGCGAGATTGAGCCCTTTCCACCTCCGAGACGAGTTCCCTGCAGGTCAGACACTCGTCTTCCCAACCACAACAACACTATCAAATATCGAGAATTTTTTGGGCTATACTTAGAGCGGGTATACTCGGGAAAATATTATGCAGTGATATTTTCGCGAATAAGGTACCGCTAAATATTTCAGTGGAATAAACTATTACTATCTACCACGTACCTGCGCTTTCTTTGTACGAGGTAGCCATGGAGCATCCACTCGCCACACAGCGAACTGTTTATCGATCAGATTCTTATTGATACGGTCCTGATAGATAAATGTGTTAAAGAATTAGAACTCATATCTAACATGTTTAAACAAAAAATGAAAAAAAAGAAACATTTCTAGTTAGAACAAACCTGGAGGAATTTGAAGTCGTGCGAGGAGATGAATCCTCCTGAGATCGCTGCCAGACCGAACTGCTCGTGCACTAACTCGGTATGGATCTCTTCCACTCCTCGAGTCTAAATAACAGACGTATAAGCAACCCGGGACAACGACCATTAGTACTTCAATCATCCTTTTGGAAGTCTTGTACTTAAGCTCGCCAGCTTCCATGTTGTACACTGGCTCCATAGGCATCGCTGCGAGCTTCAATTCGCCATCGGGAGGCCATGTCACTTCTAAAGTGACAATTTCGTTTGATTAAAATATAGGGACAATCATCTGCAAATTAAAAAGCTTAAAACCGGGAAAAGGTTGTGCACGGAGCGATGTTTCCCAAGCACCGCGAATTTAAATCTACGAAGAAATCTTTTTAAAAAATCAGTTACCGAATTCTAGGGGATGCCGTTCTCCAATTTTTACAGCGAATAAAGAGTTATTCATGAGAAAAATATATTTAAAAAATAGGAAAAAAATATGTCAGCGAAAAAATTCTGTAGGCACTTGTATTTCGCCACATTCAGTTTAAATTAGCTAGAAATCGTTTCAGGGGGTGCCGCCCTCCAAATCTGAGTTGGAATACTCTACGTACAAGATTAGTTTATTCAACAAAAAATTAGCAAAATTTATGTCAGCGAAACATTGCAATACAAGCTTGAACTTTTAGAAGATGATGGACGCCGCAGCTAATATTTAAGCGATATGTATGTTTTCTTTCATTTTATACGATTGAATATCACCCGATTGAACATACTATGTATTCAAAAGGTATATTAATAATTTACTTAAATTTAGCACACAGAGATGCACGAAGCTACAGTATACCATTATCAATCGAGCTCAATGATTGGAATCACATACGTCCCAGAATATAAAACATGATCAATTATTTACCAAATTTAACAGTTCTATGTAATGCAATAAAAGAAATCATGATATATTCAATGTGAAATTTCGAAATATTGTCCCGCTGAACTGACATGACCCAGCAAACCTCTGGAGAGCTTGCACTACACCACGATGGGCGGAGCTTAGAGAAATAGGCGCATACTCATTGAAAATGAAATATATTATAATTCTAGTGACGCTATTCTCTTTCCGCACCATCGATAACCCCGTCCCATATAATAAAAGAATTTTAGAAAAATTTTGAAATTTTGAGTGGATGACCCTAATTAAAATAAAATAACGGTAGACTTACTCTCGAACGTGACTGGAAATGGGTATTTCTTCATTCCACGGGAAGAAACGACTTGGCCAGCCGTTCGGCATAATCCCCGCAGAGATGAATTCATCTACAATGCGATAATCAACTGCAAACACAATAACAATGCGACGAAAGAACAAAGAGGCTTCGCGCGCACCTGGAGAACCTTCAGATATAACCTTAATCACAGATATGCTCTACATGAACTAAGAAAGGTTACGATAGCATCCTAAACAACGAAAATAATTTTATTCGTGTGCACTTTTGTAAATAAATTTTTATATTATTTATGTTGTTGTTAGAGGGACGTGTCATTCTCTATGAAAGAACTTTCTTATTAATGTTTGCACACATGTGCTGATAGAAGCGAGGAAACGTGGACGGAAATTCATTTCGTTGTTTATCGTATGCGTGGAAGTGCTCTCGCTGGGCAGAGAAAACTCTGGTCACTGTCTCTGCCCGCGTTCAAACGATATCTCTCGCAGCGACAATACGGCCCTTTTACTGTTTATGCCAACACATGCATCGTCATGTAATCCATCTGAATCTGCTTTATTCCATCACAATACTTTGCTCGCAAACCGTCAATTCGATCATTTTGAAGGTAATGAGCTCAAAGAGCGGGTTGCTCCGGAGCAATTCGTTGGGATACACGAGTCTCCTGACATTCGTAATCCTTGCTCTCGCATGGTTCGTCGGATTCGCTTCTCGACTCTTTGCTATCGTCCGATTCGAATCAATCATCCATGAGTTCGATCCCTGGTCAGTGGAATTTGTAAAGCTGGGATAGTACACGTCATCTACTTAACCATTCAGAATGATTCGTTTAGGTTCAACTACCGTGCAACGGCCCATATGGTTGAGCATGGCTACTACAACTTCTTGAACTGGTTCGACGAACGAGCATGGTACCCGCTAGGCAGAATCGTCGGAGGAACGGTAAGATATGATTTATACAATTCTGTTTGATATCAGTAGTATTGGATGTTTTAGGTATATCCCGGTCTGATGGTGACTTCTGGTCTGATCCATCACGTCCTCGACCTCCTCAACTTCCCGGTGCACATCAGAGATATCTGTGTGTTCCTCGCCCCGACCTTCTCTGGACTCACTGCCATTGCCACTTACTTCCTCACCAAGGTAACCAGTCCTTTGAGATAACTTGCCCTCTCCGTACTCTCTTCTCAATATAAACTGCTTCTTCAAACTCAGTATCCATTTGAATGGATGTGATTCAGGAGTTGTGGTCGGCGGGAGCTGGTCTCTTCGCTGCGTGCTTCATCGCCATCTCCCCTGGATACACTTCCCGATCCGTCGCTGGATCCTACGATAACGAGGGAATCGCCATCTTCGCTCTTCAGGCATGAATATTTAATTTCCATTGCCCCTAAATTTGCTTTATTTTTTTATTATTCAAGGTTACTTTATGATTGATTTTTCGAATATATCAGATAGTTCGAAACAGTAATTACAGGCTACGTACTTCCTGTGGGTGAAGTCTGTCAAAACGGGATCAGTGATGTGGGCAGCTCTCTGCGGACTTATGTACTTCTACATGGTCAGTTTTCTCTCAATCAACGAATGGACCCTATGAATCTCAAATTGGTAGAAGAAGATGTGGTTGTCAGGTGTCTGCCTGGGGAGGCTACGTCTTCATCATCAACCTCATTCCCCTCCACGTCCTCGTCCTCATCTGTATCGGCAGATTCTCCTCCAGAGTGTACGTCATCTTTTCCTATTGTTTATTTTCATTGTTTTGTATAATTTTTACTAAATGAAAGTTCTATCAAAAATATGTGGATGATTGAATTTTTGGATAATTGGATTAATGTGCAGGTACACTGCGTACTCCTCCTTCTACGTGCTGGGAACCATTCTCTCGATGCAGATCCCCTTCGTCGGCTTCCAGCCAGTGCGCACCTCTGAGCACATGCCTGCTCTCGGAGTATTCGGACTCGTTCAGGTGGGAGAGACAGTACTGAAGTATTGCTGCTCTTCGCTTTAAAAAAAAATAAATTTCTCGTTGTTTGTTGGATTTGTAGATTGCATTGTTGAAGTTGGATTAGAATATAAATGAAGCCCCCTCAGTCTCTCTTGATCATGCCGATGATCTTGCAGATCGTGGCTGCGATGCAATACGCGCGTACTCGTGTCACTCGTGCTCAGTTCCTGACTCTCTTCATCGGAGGTCTCTCCGTCGCTCTCGGAGTGGGCCTCGTCGGATATCTCGCACTCGTCTGGGGAGGTACTGTGCCACACTATGCTATTGAATACCGAGTAGAATCTGATTTAAGCGAACGTATTCCTGTAGGCTACGTCGCTCCGTTCTCTGGCCGTTTCTACTCGCTGTGGGACACTGGCTACGCTAAGATCCACATCCCCATCATTGCCTCCGTCTCCGAGCACCAGCCAACCACGTGGGTTCAAATGTTTATTTACCTTATTATGTATTTACTATTGTGAAAACGCAAACCGCAAACACGTTGCATGTAACCTCGTTTCTGAAAAAATAATTTCCAGTTGGGTTTCGTTCTTCTTCGATCTGCACATAACTGCTGCTGTCTTCCCCGCCGGTCTCTGGTTCTGCGTCAAGAATGTGAACGACGAGCGAGTATTCAGTCAGTTTATCTACTCGTCATTAAAATTTTGTATCGGTATCTCGATGATTTTGTTAATAAAATTAGTAAATGGGGGTCATTTAGTCATTCTGTACGCTGTCTCTGCCGTGTACTTCGCTGGAGTGATGGTTCGTCTGATGCTGACTCTCACTCCCGTCGTCTGCGTCCTGGCTGGAATCGCCTTCTCACTCACCTTCGAGAAGTTCCTCAAGTATCTTCACTCTTGTTATTAAGACAACGAACGCAATAGGGTTGAAGAAAATCATTGTAGTTGTTTATATAGCTTCATTAATTCATCAATTTGATATGGCGAATATAACTGACAAACTGTCGCCTCCCTCAGGAGCGACGAGCATTTCCGTGGAAGCTCTGCCGGAACTGACAACAAGCAGTACGATAAGCTGAAGAAGCAGAAGGTATGTCTAAGACATCTCTGAAACTCTCATATAAATTCTCGAGTATTTGCTCAAACTGAATGATAATTTATCAGGGTTCTGAGGGTGCTGATCAGGTTAGCCATGGCCGACTTCGCTCTATTAATTTCTCCATCCATAACTATTCCCTATGTTTTCACCTCTCTCATCATGTCCTGCTGGCCATATCCTTCTCACTATTGGCCATTCAACATCCATTCTTCTCTACTCATTCACATGCTCCCTCAGCACCTCTTTCGCCCTCCTCTCCCATCCCACTCACCCTACCAATCCCTCTCATCATCCCTCTTCCTTGCAGACTAGCTCCTCTCCCGATGGTGCCCCTGTCTCCGAGGACCCCATCGGACCGAATGTCCGTTCCATCGTCTCCTTCGTCATGTCGATTCTCCTTCTGATGTTCGTCGTCCATGCTACTTACGTCACTTCCAATGCCTACTCGCATCCCTCGGTCGTTCTCCAGAGCTCCACCTCCAACGGGTAGGTAGACGAACACTTACTGCAATTGCAACTTCTTGCATCGTCTCTGATCGAAACCAGTCATTTTGACTAGTACTACTCTCCTTGTATGGCAATTGCCCTCGATTGCAGTGGTCGAGTGATCATGGACGACTTCCGTGAGGCGTACCACTGGCTGAGGGAGAACACCCCGGACGATGCGAGAATCATGAGTTGGTGGGACTACGGATACCAGGTGAGTGTCCCTTTTCATAAATTAGGGATTGGATGTTTGTTGCATTTTCCCGTTGATCAATCTCTTTATCCACTTGGCTGTTCGAAGTGTAGAATAGAATCGTGTATTTATTATCGCATATCATATTTTTGATCCGTTCAGATCGCTGGAATGGCAAATCGTACGACACTCGTGGACAACAATACGTGGAACAACTCTCACATCGCTCTGGTCGGCAAAGCTATGAGCTCGAACGAGAGTGCTGCCTATGAGGTGAGGGCAGGTTGTGTCTGTGGCCTAGTGGTTAGAGTGGCTGACTAGCAAGCCGATGGTTGTGAGTTCGATTCCGCCTCCCGACATTGGCTTTCTTGCCACCCTGTACGGTATCTCTGGACTAGCACTACATGCTTTTCCGGCTTCGAGTAACAGGAAGACCTTACTTCTCAATCATAGTCCATTGTGGACGTTCTGTGCTCCAATGGTTCCAAGCGAGTGACATCTCTTATTGCTGGATTTACTCCACTTTTGCAAGTATTCATTGAGACTTGAATGTTTGTATTGCAGATCATGCGCGAGCTCGACGTTGACTACGTGCTGGTGATCTTTGGAGGAGTGATTGGATACTCGGGAGACGACATCAACAAGTTCCTCTGGATGGTCAGAATCGCCGAGGGAGAACATCCCAAGGAGATCAGGGTGAGTGAACTGTGTGAGGCATAAACTGACTGAAGAAGGTCCTGAAAATCAACGTCTTGGAAACGAATTCCATCTGACTTGAATTAAATATTCATTATTCAGGAGGCGAACTACTTCACAGAGGGGGGCGAGTACTCCGTCGGAGCCCAAGCCTCCCAGACCATGCTCAACTGCCTCATGTACAAGGTATTCGTTATTTATATCAGTTTTAATATTCGCTTTGTAGGTTGCCAATTGATTATGCTAATTATTCCTTTCAGATGAGCTACTACCGCTTCGGAGAGACGCGTGTTGGCTACAACCAGGCAGCTGGATTCGATCGGACGAGAAACTACGTGATCGGAAAGAAGGTGAGTGCGGGCTAGATCATCCTTCCATGTATCGTTGTGAGCAAGTTGCAAACATGAAATCGGTGGATTGATCTCAATCCAATATAGAGCATTCTCTTCCATTTGTCAGTAGATGGCCCGATCTGCTTGCAGGATATCACTCTGGAACACGTGGAGGAGGCGTACACGACTGAGAATTGGCTGGTAAGGATCTATCGAGTGAAGAAACCCGCCAATAGGAACGGAGTCAAGTACACCGAGAGGTTAGTCGAGTGCATCATTTGTTTGTTTGTTTCTTTTTTAATATTAGAAATGTGGTTATTATATGTGTGTAAATAAATTGGACGCTTGTATTTGCAAGAAGAAAGTGTTTGATTGCAGGAAGATCCGTCCGACTGGTGGTCACAAGTCGTCGTCGACAGTGGGAAGGAGTGGGAGGAAGGGATCACTCAAGAACAAGGCTGTCGTCATCAAGGGGAAGAGACCCGTGACTGCCTAGAAGGGAATGGAGAAGGATGGAGTGGAGGAGAGACTCGTGTGAATGAGCAGTCTCTCTTCCTTCACTTGCTTTATAATAATGTATTATAGTGGGTTTTAGAAGTCTTCGCTTGAACTGCCTCGATCCTATCATTCTCTCTCTCTTTCTTACTTATTTATCTGTTTCACATGTAATGTTAGTGTAGTACCCTTCTTCCCCGGGTGGATACTTTCCCCATTTGCTTGTCAAACACCATGGTTTCATTGTTTTCTATCGGCTGAAATCAATATTAGATAGGCATCCAAAGATACATCGTATTAGAAGAGGCTTCAATTGTGATACATGTCTTGTAAGTTATCTCATTTACATTGTTTCGCTCTGCGTGTGTTCGTATACCAATAATTCTTAAGTAATAACTTATTTAAATTGTAGATCTGTTATTTCGTTCGTTAATAATAAAATATGCTTTCGGTGAAACATGTTGAACAGTGCAACTGAAAATAAGAATGAAGACGGATACACAGTGTGGTGCATGAATGAAGGGAGAGGGCTATTTCACCCGACTATCAAATCTCAAGACTAGTCATAAAAAGAGGGTTGCCCCTCTCTCTTTCACTACCTTGAAAGGTCCATCGATCGTTGGTCACTCTTTCCTCTTTCCATCCCTTCTTTCTCATCGAGGCTCCTCTTTCTTCTCTCTTGATTCAGAATGCTCCTCATCAAGAATCTTCGTCAGATCGTGCAAGTCGTCGACGACACGACCACTGAGTTTCTGGTTGGAGAGTCGATGAAGAATCTCAAGGTAGATCAATATACCGATTGAAATATGGAAAATCAATCATTGATCCCAACCAGATTCTCTCATCTCCCGATTGCTCCCTGTGTATCGCAGTTGATAAGAAAGATGGGAAGATCTCTTTCGTCGGGGAAGAAACGAAGATCGGTGTATTGCCCCCTAATGTGGAGACGATCGATGGAAAGGTGGATCCTTGCAGTAATCTCCTGATCTACCGTAATCTGCCCTCAGGGAGGATGTGCTCTTCCCTCGTTCGTCGATGGTCACACTCATCCCGTCTTCGCTGGTGATCGAGTTCACGAATTCGCGATGAAATTGGCAGGTGCGACTTACAACGAGGCGAGTGAAGCAACCAATGGAGGAGAGAAGAACCTCGAATGTCCTGCACTAGGTCGGATGAGAACTATGACCTCATGTAGGTCGGATGAGAACTATGACCTCATGTAGGTCGGATGAGAACTATGACCTTTGAAAGATCAAAGGCAGCAGACGTCATAGTTCTCATCCGACCTAGTGCCCACCTGTCCTCTGTCAACCCCTGTCGAAATACTCCAAAGGCAGAGCAGATGACGATTACCTTTCTTTCTTCTCCTTCTCTTCAGCAGCTGATAATGGGAGAGTGTGCAGGTGCAGAAGGCAGGAGGAGGAATCCACTTCACTACTGAGAAGACGAGAGAAGCCAGTGAAGAGACACTCTACAGGGATCTGCAGAGGGTGAGAAGAGAGAGAGAGAGAGAAATGAGAGGTCAAAGATCACGTCAGATCGTGGGGAGGATGATCGAGTCGGGGACGACCACCATCGAGGCAAAGAGTGGATACGGACTGGATGAAGAGACAGAGATGAAGGTGAAGGGCAATCATTCTGTGATCACTTTGTACAGGTAGAGCGGCATTAGATAAGGGGGGGGGGGGTCGAATCAACGTGATCCTCAGATGCTTCGCGTGCTCGATCGTGCCTCCTCTTCCCTTCCCATCGAGATCTCCTCCACCTTCTGTGGGGCTCACGCTGTTCCAAGGGGAAGCACCGAGGAGAAACAGAGGGAGTGAGTGGATTGAGGACTGAGGGAATGAGCAAAGATCATCTTAGTCTCATCGTCGACCGAGTGATTCCTCGGATCGCGGAGGCCAAAGAGAAGGGAGAACTGAGGAGTGTCGAGAACATCGACGTATTCTGCGAGACCGGCAATTTCGGAGTGGAGTCAACGTATGATTTCATCATTCTTCCTTGGAATGATGGATGCCCTCAGGGAAAAGATCCTTCGTGCGGGGCAATCCATCGGACTCACTCCCAATTTCCACGCGGAGGAACTCACGTACATCGGGGGAGTCGAGATGGGGGCGAGGATTGGGGTGAGAGGGGGA
Organism: Pristionchus mayeri; assembly: GCA_036245805.1. NCBI lineage: Eukaryota > Metazoa > Nematoda > Chromadorea > Rhabditida > Neodiplogasteridae > Pristionchus > Pristionchus mayeri. The sequence continues at coordinate 22,433,330 of BTRK01000003.1, read as the reverse complement.
GGGAAGCACTCATAGTCCATCATGGTCTCCCTCCAGTCTCGAGGGGGAGGGAAGCACTCATAGTCCATCATGGTCTCCCTCCAGTCTCGAGGGGGAGGGAAGCACTCATAGTCCATCATGGTCTCCCTCCAGTCTCGAGGGGGAGGGAAGCACTCATAGTCCATCATGGTCTCCCTCCAGTCTCGAGGGATGTCCCATCTGGAGGAGATCTCAGACGAAGGAATCAATGCGATGGCAGAGGCTAAGAGTGCAGCCATTCTCCTCCCTTCCACGGCCTTCATCCTTCGATTGACTCCTCCTCCTGCCAGGAAAATGATAGAGAGAGGTACGGTAGACCACCGTAGTCAGCTCATTCCTCTCAGGAGTAATCGTTGCACTCGGCTCTGACTTCAATCCCAATGCGCACTGCCTCTCCATGCCCGTAAGTTGATCTTCCCATCCTTTGGACGTCGATCTTTGATCTTGAGTTGATAATGTCTCTTGCGTGCATCACTCTACGTCTCTCGATGGAGGAGGCACTAGTGGCAGCCACTCTCAATGCTGCCTATTCCATTCGAAGAGGTAATCGAGAATCATCGTCCACCATGGATTCTTCTCTTCAGGCACCTCTCACGGCGCTCTCTCGGTCGGGCGTCAGGCCGATTTGCTTATTCTCTCCTCCGATCGATGGGAGAATTTGATCTACCAGATGGGAGATCATTCCCATCTCATCTCACTCGTTATCAAGAAGGGCAAGATTGTGCACACCAGAACGTAGTCCCCATCACTTGCAAGAAGAAATCGAAGATCACCAAAAGATTCCATTTTTTCTATCAATGTTTTCATCCATTGAGTGCATAACAAAACACATTCTTTTACGCTTTATTTTTCGACAGTACATTTGAGGTAGCTCAGTGCTGATTACCCAGTGATATCTCATTGTGGGGTGGGAAGGGGAGGGACGAGTCTCTTCATCAACGACTTCCTCCATACTGATTGATGTACTGGCTGCGAGGGGTTCCGCCATCCTCCACACTGCGGTCTCGATCCTGAAGGGAATGAGTTGGCACCATTCCAAGGGATACGGTACTCACTTTCTTCTTCTTGGTGGGAGTCTTGGAATTCGTCGAGGAGGGGTTCTTCTTTTTCGTTTCCAGTGTCTCAGCCGAGTCATCCTTCGTGTACTCCTTCGATAGATCCTCACGAGAAGTGTCCTTCCCTCCAATAATATCGTAGCCACTCAAAGTCTACACCAATACCGTATCCCAGTCTATAGTACCTGGTGTCCCTGCTGGTCTCTTCGAAGGATTTCCCTTCTTCCTCTCTGCTTGGAGGTTCGATTGTGGAGTAACTGAGAAGGATGACGTCATCATTAGTTCATCTACCGTACCTTCTTGTTCGTGTTGTTGTGGGATCCGGCCTTGAACGATACGGAGCAATCTTGCGATACTTCGTCCTTCTTCCGTCCCTGATACGAGGATAAGTAGGCACTGCTTCACTACCGCTCCCATATACCCCCCTACAGTACCCTTGTTACCGTACATCTTTGATATCAACAGAATCTCCGTCGTCGTCGACACTCGTTGTCGTTGTCGTTGATGTCTTCTTGCTGGGTCCCTCATTGATGCCTACCGGGTCCTCCTTGAAGAAGGATTCCGGATCACAATACGTGGGGTATTCCGCTAGTATTGCCGCCTTCTGCAAGTGATCTTTGATCTTTGATCAGTGATCATCCATCACTCACATTTTTCTCCGCCTGGGCGTTGGTCTCCCATTCGTAGGGATCGGTGAACGACACCTGAAGGAGAAGATGATCTTTGATCTCTCCATCCCAACTCACATTGCACCTCTTCATTATCTTGTCGAGACATTTGAACACCAGATCATACTCTGGTCGTGAGTAATAACTTAATGTCCGTAGATGCTTCGGTATCGGTAGTAATTCGGCTGCAAGGGGTGATCTTTGATCTCTCTCTCTTCTCTTCTCACGAGGCATTTTGATGAGTAGATCCTCGTTTCGTATGTTCTGCTTCATCATTGCGAGTGTATTGTCGTTCTGCAAGTGGATACAGTATGCCATTCATGACTACGGTAACTCACTTCGATTCGTGCCCACGGAAGTCCTGCGTAGATGTCGATGAGAAGGTAGAGGAAGGACCATATGTCATCCTTCCGTCCCTGATAATCACCATAATCCCTGACTGGAATGATCTTTGATCTCTCGTACCTGCTCAACTCCATCGTGCATCGATGGAGCAGCATAGCAGAACGTCCCTCTGAAGTCGCAATGGGGTCGGGCTGAATGAGATTCTAGTGATCTTTTATCTTTGCTTCCTTCCTACCCGGTCTCGCCTTGAACTGATTGGCTCTTCGCTTGTCTTCGAATGCCCACTGCCTGCAATCCAGAGAGTACTGTATACTACAGTATCAACCGTACCTCGCCAATCCGAAGTCCAGAATGTGGACCATTCTTGCTCTTTTGGGGTCGCTGCTCCCAACATGAAGTTGCACGCTTTGATGTCCCGATGGACGAATCCAGCATCGTGCACTACCTGGAATCAGAAGATACAGTAGCCTCCACTCGACACCGTATTCTACCGTACCTTGATGGAGAAGAGACACTGAATTGCGATGCGGCTCCACGTGCGCAATGTATACCCTCCGGGGAAATACTTATCCTCAAATTGATCTTTGATCTTTCTGCTTCTCCATGTCTTCCTTACCTTGATTCGCTTGAGATTTTCGCCCAACAGGGTCACAATCATGTAGCAGATGTTTCGACGTTTCGATGTTCTGCAATTAATCGATATTCGATAGAATGAGACTACCGTATACCGGTACAGAAGAGGCACGTGAGACTTGTAGCCGCGTTTGTGGATCTGGCTGAGTGCCGACTTCTGAGAAAGGAATACAGTAGTAATAGATCGATGGCCACGATACCTCCAGCTTGATGGCGCTTCCTCCGTCCATATTTATCGATTCTATCTTCAGCGCTGCGAAATTGCCCGGTTTCTTCTGAAGAAGTCACAGTTCAGAGTACTGTAGTCCGGTGGGTCAAATACCAAGTCGGAGACTTGATAAACACGGCCAAAGCCTCCTTCATCCAACAGCTTCATAATGGACCATCGACCACCAAGTCTGAAAGGTCACGATAGGTATGGTAAGGATACGGTACGGTACTCACACCATGCCAGGCTTGTACTGGTTGAGGTCGTGCAACTCCCGCGGGTTCCGTACCGCCATTGTGGGGAGGGAGAGGGAGAGGAGAGACCGACTCCAATCGGTGCGAGACGAGGGAGTGAATGGAGGAGAGGAGGAGAGGAAAGGAGGGGGGGGGAAGAGGAGGAGGGAGGAGGCATTTGCACATCAGGCGATGACTGATTTGCATTGAGAATGAGAGTGGAGAAGAAGATTATTTGGGAATCGCAAATTATTAAATGGTTTCCTTCTTATCACGGAAACAGTGCAAGGGGAGGGATGAAATCGGGATTTTGTTTTAAGTAGATACTTACATTCACAGAATACTGTCGCTATATGGCATAAGTTTCTCGAAGTGAGCAAACGTCTTGTCGGCAGCGGATCTACAACAGATCAAAGATCAGAAGAAGATCAATTGGTCCTGTCTGACTGTTCATTGAATGCCATTCTTTGTATTTGGTATCCTACGCGTCGGGCTATTCGTCAGTGTGGATTTGGGGGAATCCCACAGTCAGAAATGCTTTGGGAAGAATAGGGTATTCATCGACACTCTTCCACACTCGCCGCTGTTTCTGCAGAAACTCTCTTATCAATGGAAGTATTTATTCATCGGAACGAGTATAAGCTAATCGAAGCAGATCAAAGAGTGTGTTCAATCCATGCGAATAGTCTTCGAGTGAGGACACAGGAGGAGAGAGGGTCCTGCTTCATCAACGAACTACGTTTCCCCCATTGACTGACTGAGAGCTCGACTGCAAAATACATTCATTCATCCTTCCCTCCAGGAATGAGAAAGGGAAGAGAGGGGGTACTCACAAGTCCTCTTGCTGCCATTCTCCCTCTGTGAGAGAGGACATCGACGGGCACAGAATGATTGGAGAGTGACGATCGAATCGATCACTGGGCTGATCGAGCACTCCAATCGAACACAGCACGACTCGAAGCACGGAGCACACATCTGACGCCCCGATGTACCGTATCCCTACACTGGTCAATTCCTACCGTATGCTCGTCCTGCTGCACTACTTCAATGGCAGCAACGACACTCTGATCGGGAGAGGGAGTGGAAGGAGGGAGAGGGGGAATCACAGCCTTCTCCACTGAGAAGGAAGGCTCGTCCATCGAAAGGATGAAGTCTGGTTCGAATGCACTCGCGATGTAATCGGGAGTGAGATAATCTTCCCCTGATCCATCCATTGAATCCAGATCAGAGCGAGGAAGGGCAAATGTCTCCGTTGAGAGGAGATCCTCGAGGACGATCTCATTCTGAGAGACTGCGAGTACCTAAGAATACGGTAGGAAAGACTATGGTAGACTTCAATCTCAAAGGGAAGACTACGGTATCTCACTTGGGCACGGTTGGAGATGAGGAGGGAGAGGAAAGTGAAAATGAGCAACATGGTGAGAGAAGAGAGGAATGGCGAGGAGGAGAAGAGGATCGAGAGATTCGAAAACTTAGTGACCCGAATCGCCGTTTCTCAGAGCTTTTCCCGTTTCTCTCGCGATTCCTGCCTGTCGCTTCATTCTCTCGCTCGGTTAGTCACGGTGAATGAAGGAGATGGGAGACTCCCAATGGATAGCACTAGATTTATCAGAAAGTATGCAATAAATATAATGTTAAATATTTTCAGAATAATACATTTAAAATGTTCAAATTTCGCGAAAATATATTGAAGTCATAAATCTGACCCGCAATGCGCGCTAAGCGGACTTGTGAGTCGATCGGAGTCCCTTCCAAAGACGCCAGTTTATCTCCCGTTTATCTGTTCGTTCCCTGCTTTGTTTTTCTTCAAAATGCTCTCTCAAATGCTGAAAGACCACAACCAACGACAGGCAGTTTGCAAGGAGGCTCAAGGTACTTTTTTCAAGTTGTTTAAAACGTTATTTTCAAATTGTTGAGAACGACTGAAGAACGAGGCGATCGTCGCTGCACACAATCTCTCCTCGGCTGTCGTCGATCATCTCAATTCCAAGTAGGTCATTGCCCATCCAATCGATAATTAGTAATCACCCTTGAGAGTGGGCGTCGCTTACCACAATGAGAAGAAGTTGGATGTGGAGGCGAAGAGATTCGACCAGAATTCGAACCATCTCACGAGACACACGGAACAGTGGATGGCACTCGCAGAGTCACTCAATGACGCCCTCAAGGTGAGATCGGTTTGAGTTCATCTGGAATGGAATCTAGTGTCTCATTCAGTTCATTCATTGCCCATTCATTCCCAGTAGTTGATAGAACGATTGTAGGAAGTGGGAGACGTGGAGCACTGGACTCGTATGATGGAGTGTGATCTGGAACAGATTGTGGAGACACTCAAACGAGTCGCAGAAGGTACTTTATCTCAATCCTTGACTACAATTTCATAATTATAACGATAGTACAGTACCTCGTAATGTACAATCAGTAAAAACGGTTTAAAACGTGTATCTCAAAGAGGGATTATAGAATCGAAAAGAAGTCCGAGTGCGGAAGAGACAGCAACAAGTGAATGAAGGAGATTAACAATCGATGAAGAGGGAAGAAGCTACCGTAAGCTACAGAGCGTTCATTTCTTCTGTCAATTTATCGATCTGTTCCTGTAGTTCGTCCTTCTTCTCTATCTTTGTCAGTTGGTTAAGCTCTAATTTCTCTCCTCGATCTCGTTTCTCCTGTAATTTACCTCTTTTTTGTACATACGTTGTCCTGGTTAAGAGTAGGTTGTGTAAATTGTATTACTACGGGATTCAAGTGCAATAAACGTTGATCACCTCAAGTGTTTTGATATCGTCCAGTTTCTTCTGCACATTTCCGATCTTGCGCATGAAATGATCTTGAGGAGTAATCGGTGCCTGATATTACACGATTCATTCATTGGATATGAGGATACGAGTGAATGAGTGGAAGCAGGAGTACCTTGGGGGCATTGATGGCAGTGATGGGTGCCTTGGGTCTAGTGGCTAATTTTGCAGGATGTACTCCCACGGGAACTCGCTCGTTGGACTGAGCCATCGCACGACTCTGGTATCTACAAGGAAGTGGAATTGGAAATGTCGAGCAATTTTTTCAGATGAATCTCAGATGAATAAATGTGCAAGGGATTTGGTTGGAATTCGACGTGCATCTCAGATGAATGAGTCGATGAAATTGAGTAGCGATGCCTGATTGAGTAGTGCTCACTTGGGTTGTTCTTCCTGGGGAACGTATCCCTCCTTCACTTTCCTCGCCTTCCTCCATGTCCCATCCGGTCGTTGAGATGCAGCGATGAAGGTGTCTCCTGCACACAATTGCATCTCAAGACGATCTTCCAAGTAAGGAGATTGGAATGAGTACCTTCGGCATTTCGTATCCTTCTATCACCGGGTTGATTTCCAGACATGGCAGGAAGAGATCTCTGAATGATGAGGGAATGGAGGAGAGAATACTCTACGATCTACATTCGTAAGAACGTTGTTCTACGACAGTCGTAGGTTGTAGACAGACATCATCGGCTGATTGTTCAGATACTCGTGAGGGACGATACCCTTTGTAGATAACCATCTCAAACTATCGAATCGAACGATCAAAATGATTTATTTCCTCTGTTTGAAATATGTTTGCAAAACATTTCCTGAATTTACACTTGATGATATACCACAAACAGTACCAGTGCTGATGAGCAAGAGCAATTTCTACAAGAAGTGAGGCTAAAACCGGCTACTATGTCAGAAGATCCGGACTCATAGCGATGCTTCACCTAGTGAGCAAATACTCGAAGATGGTCATCCGCCCTCTTCTTATTTCGATGCTTTCTGCAATAATCTCTTTCTCTCCGGATGCCCTTTCCTCGTACCTTTGGCTGCTTCGAGTTGTTTGGTTCAGCTCTGCAATCGGGGCAGTACCACTTCCCCTTCGGTTTCACTTTGATGTTGATGCACTCGAAGTGGAACCATTCGATGGCGCACTTCTCATTGTCGCATCCCACCATCTCTCCGAATGAGATCTGCAATCATTCCCATTCATTCCCTTCGAATGATTCCCTCTATGGTCCCTCCTCCTTCCTCCACTCACTCGATTGCAATGGCAGTACGTCGGTTCGTCCTCCTTCGTCTTCTTCGCATTCCGATTCGACGATCGTTTCGCTGTCGTATTTCCTGTCTTCGCTCGAGTGGGCGTCTCAATTGGCTCATCGTCATCGTGATTAATTGTGCATTTCCTCACCTTGGTCTCCTTCTTCTCTTCCCTCTCTTCCTTCTCCTTCATCTGCTTCCTCTTCCTCGTATTGGCAGGAGTGGGAGCTCCTTCCTCTTCCTTCACTCGATCCTTCGTTCCCTTCCCATTCTTAGGCGTCTCTATCATTGCTGGCGTAGCAACCTAAACAGAAGAGGGATAATATGTAGACCATTGCATTGTGCATTGAATTTCATTGAACTATTGAGATGAAGTCAGCTGAAGAAATAGTTTGATGTCCCTCGATGTCATCAATGCTTTGTAGGGACTGACTCTCGATGATGGCAATGCTGTCGGGAGAGGCGAGGCTATTGCTTTGATCGACTCCTTGTGCAGTGGAGGTTGCTTCTTCTTGGGGTCTGCCTTCTCCCTCACTGGTCTCTCTCTGGTGACTGGTTTGACTAGGGCGGGAGTGTTCACTCGTCCCTTCTTCCCCTTTGTATCCTTCTCTGGTTCCTTCTCCTTGAATCCTATCTGTTGACCAGAGAGAGCGGCCAACGCCTTCGGGAGAACTTCAGTCACTGAAGAGACAGAGTGAAGATTGAAGTGAGGGGGTGAGGATGAACACTCTTCCATATCAGAGATCTACTCACGTAGTGGTTTCACTTCTTCCTTCTTATCAGATGGAAGCAGTTTGCATCTTTCTCCAACTTCATTCAATCGAAGGGAAGCTGCACTTGCTAGCACCCAGAGGTTATGGTCGATCTGAAGTGGGTTCATGCTGTGAGCTAATAGTTAACTAAACAATACATTTTCTAAAATGCATAATACTTTGATGTATTTGATTCGTAGTCTGTTCAAACTTAATAATGCAGAAAACAATAACTAACTGCTTGAATGGCATGGATTGGATCGGGAATAACAACTCCGTTCACTGAGGTACTTGTATGGTCGGGGTCACGAATCTGAAAATTCAAGTTCTTTAGACTTAGATTTAAAATGTGATATGTATGAAGAAAAAAATGTGAGAGAATTAAAAATATTTTAAAAATTATGTCAAGATGCCACATGAAAACAACAAATTGTAAACGAAGAACAGGTTACCTCGCTTAATGAATCAATGTTATGCCTCAAATTACACATAGTTTCGTAAGTGAGAAGAGCTCGTGGATCGTCGCGTCTGAAGGAAAGAAGTTTAGCCAATACTTTCGTATGTATTTCACTTTTGAAAGCGCAGCTTGGATAATAAATTGTCGTCGGCCTTCTCGTCTGACTTCGCTGGTTCTTCTCTGAATTCGTTGATTCTGGCAGAGTGATCACTCTCAGATTCCTCTTCCTCCTCTTCTTCATCCTCTGAAGAGGAAGAGGAAGCAGCAGAAGGACGAGGGCCAGTCGAGATTCCATTCACTCGAGAGGAAGACTCCAATCGAGAAACAGAAATTGGAATGTCGCCAATCTTCTTCTCAACTTTCTTGACTCCTTCGAATACAACTTCCTCATCTTCATCTTCTTTCGAGTTTGACATCTCCTCAAATCAATTTTACTCATTACAGAAATCAAAATTCGAGTTTAAATGCGAAAATATATAAGCAAAACGTGAGAATGGAAAAGGAAGTTTGAAGAGAGCGGGTATTCTCAACCCCCTCAGCGTGGTGTGAGTGGTACCGTACTCCGTTCTTCATTTCTCTGTGTCAGCTGGTTCGGTCAGATTTGTGTCCCAGCGATGGATGAGAGGGAGGACCACCAGTACATGGATATGAACAGTTATTCCAAAGAGAGATCAGTAGATACTACTCCTTAATGGAAAAAAAAACCAAATTGGATATTACAAATTGTGCATCAGTGTGTGTCATGCGTAGACGAAACGTGACCATCGGACCCACTCACAGCCATTGGAAGACCAATAATGTCCCGATTGAAGAAAAAGAGTGCAACTCATCAAGTCCGACTGTCTATTGCATCTGCTTATACGCGAGAATGCATAGTTCATATCCGAGGTCTTCCATTTCCCTTCCTCATTCGAGTTGCACTATGACACAGAAAGGAAATAGAATTGAGACCCACTCCCTTTCCCACCATTCGTTGAGATTCCCACCTCGCGTTCATTAGGAAATATGGTGACTCTTCAATCAAAATATAATTCTTCCCCTCTACAATTCCCATGGTGCCAAACTCCGCCCCTTCTTTCGAATCTACGGATTACGATAGTAGTGCCACCTGCTGGCGATTCATACACCAATCTTCACTCTATCGCAGATTTGTCTATTCGTGTTCAACTTCATTCTCTCACTTGTTGATATCCAGATTGAGTGATGGATAACTTCGCCGAACTTCATCTCATCGAGGCAGCTCTCAAATGGGACAACCGAACTGAGCCCCTCGACGCCTGTTTGAACACGTCGACCCACCAGGAATTGAGTGGATCTCACTTGGAAGCAACTCTCTTCCAATGGCTTTTCCCCATCTTCGCCGTCGCAGGTACTGCACACTCGCAGAAGGATGAAACGCATTCATTACAGGAATAGTTGGAAACGCGCTGAACATGCTCGTGCTGAGGGATAAGAAGATGAAAAGGTGGACAACTCATCGAACATCGAAAAATGAGATTATTCAGGGCGTATTTCTTGTTCTACTGCATTGCTCTCAGTGACATTTTTTTCTTCTTCGCTTTGGCTCCAGCCTGGCTTGCCTCTTACAAGTTCTTCGCCCAGGACATGCTCTTCCGACACCTCTTCTTCAACATCAAGGTAATTACGAGACTTCGACATAAAAGTTAGAGTTCGAGCAATAACTCGAAAATTCAAAATGCAATGTTTGAGGTTCACTTCTATGGATTCGCTAATTGGGTGTCCGCATTCAATATTTGGTGAGTGATTGCTGCATCGGAATCATTCAATCAGATTCTTCAGGGTGGTTTGTCTGATTTCCCTTGAACGATTCATCGCCGTCCACGATCCAATGAGGACGAACAGAATGGAATTGGCTGGATTGACAAACAAAAGAGTCATACGTCAGTCACGTTTTCATGCCTCTTGTTGATCTACTGAGATCCAACTCATATTCATTCTATTCCATTCAATTCCAGTGGTGATCATCATCCTGACGTTCATCTTCACCAGCTACGTCCACTACAACACCCTCTGCAAGGTCAAACAACTCTGCCACGGAACTCAACTGGCACAGGCATGCATGGATGTACGCGCTGATTGGTGAGAGAAATTTGATCCATACTTGAAGTGAATCTCTTTGGATGTAATAATTGGAGTGAAGAATAAGGAGGTTGGAGACATGAAATAAATTGCAGGAGTCGTTTCGGGGGTAAGAATCCCTCTCCGGCGTGGCTTCGTCAACTGGTGGCAGTCCTTCGATATGCACACGCGGGAATCGCCATCGCCCTTCCTCTGATCGTCGTCATCCTCTTCAACGTTCTTCTCATCTACCATGCACAGAACGTCGGATTCTCGTTCAATGGCAGTGCCAACAAGGTGCGAACAGATTAGCATGAAGAAGGTTTTGAAGCTCACAGTCTCTTCAGAAACGAGGACAGAAGCTCTCAGATGGGAAGGAGATGGATTCCTCCGAGCCGCAGCCGATATACCGAAGGCATTCTGAAACAGTGAGAAAGATCCCAAATGGATGGCTAAATGCATAATTCAGACTAATCAGCAACGAATGGAGAATCGAGTGACGAACATCGCCATCGTCATCGTCTCCGTCTTCCTCGTCACCAATGTGAGCACGAGAGTAGATCAACCAATCAATAATTCTCTCAGCTTCCGTCTGCTGTCATCCTTGTCTTCCACACTCTCTATCCATTCAGTCAGAACTCGATGGTCGACGACAAGAGCATGCCAAGGTGAGCAGAGCGAGAAAGGAGTATCCTCAGATCGAATGCACTTCCATCAATGTCCTTTGAAGTTACACAGCCCAAGTGATCTGCTCCTTCCTTTCGATGGCAGGGAAAGCGCTCAACTTCATCATCTTCTGCACTCTCTCCGAGAACTTCCGACGAAGACTGAGGACGAAGATCCTGTGTGGAAGTCTCGCCCAGAGCAGTGGAATAGAAGTCGACCCCAAGAAGAGAATCAGGAGATTCAACTTGTAGTCTTCCTTTCTCTCTCTCTGGTTCTCTCCTGCCCTCATCCCTAGTGCAGTCCACTTCATGTTGCTTGCCATTGCAAAACATCTGATTGTGTAACCCATCGATATCATTTATCCAAATAAATAATAAATCGTTATGGTGCCGTGGCAAGAGAGAGAGGGGGATACCATATCGTATGGAGTAGTAGAATGCAATCCCGTTATGAACACGAAAGTGAAGAGTAAAAGAGTGGAGGGATGCTCAGAAGAGGGCGTTTCCCATGTCGCAGTTGGGCATCGTCACTCGCAGACTGTCACGAGTCACCTGAAGGATTGAGAATGGAGATTCGAGTGGATTGCTCTCCCTCACCGTGCTGACCAGTCCCCATGCCTCATTGCCACAAGTGTTCGTGATGGTTGGATGGGAGCATCGTAGATATCCATCCATGGCAGAGCACATCGCCTTCAGATACGGATCACCGAAGGCATTCTGGAGAGGAGAGAGAGGTACAGACTGATACGGAGGAGATCCCTCGCACGCACTCTTATTCTCACTCGGGATGAGCGTGGGAAGGGAGGGAGGGGGCACAATAACTCACCTTGTATTTCTTCTGGGCGTCAGTCATCGCCTTCGTCGCTGCCTCCTTGCACGACATGTACGAAGTGTCACGTTCCACCTGAGGGGATTACGGTAGACAGACTACGGTAGTTCTCCAAGAAAAATAGAATTTTTTTTGTATTTTTTGGGATCGGATAGTGAAGGAATGTATGATCATGGTCTTATGTTTGATACTTTGGGGGATTAAAAATAGCTATCACGTCAATTAGCTTGAATTAAAAGTGTCTACCTGTGCGAAGCAAGCGGCGTGTCTCTCGAAGAGGGGCATTCCGGGTCCACATATGTACCCATAGGAGGCAGCGACTGCCTCGATGGAGATGGACGAACACTCCACTTCCTCCACGCACTCCTGAAGGGGGAAGAGATACTTCGTTAGTCTTCCTCGGTAGAAGAGAAAAGACCCATTTTTCATCTCGAATAATGAACATTTGAAATCTCGAAGAGCAAATGAAACCTCGAAGACTATCTTGTTGCTAAATATGCTATATCTCATTTTGAAACCAGCGACGCAGATTGCTCTAAGAGGTTTCTCATTGATGAGTAATTCATGAGGGCGAATGGACGATGTTTCGTCTCTTCTCCTCACCTGGAACTGGTGGTAGATCTCGCAGAGTTTGTTGAATATGGATCCCCCGTGGAGGGGGAATTGCATCCCCGTGTCCTCCTGCAGACGATTCGCGTAGTCGAGCATCGGCTGCAATAGAGAGTCTCTTCTACCCTTCAATATTCCAACCTCCCAAAGTTTCCTTGCCAAATCAACTTCACGACCAAGCTACGAGTTTTGACGTAATAGCATTTGAACTCTGCTTCCTTCCCGAGAGAGTGAGTGAAATTCGGACGCCCCACGATGAAAAAGGAGTGAAGTAGCCACTTCCGGTGTTGTCTCGTGCTTTGACTCAGAGATCGAAAAGATGTGAAGGGGCGACATGAGGGTCGTGTCTACACAGATGAAAGAGATAAGTCGAAGGGAATAATGGGAGTGACACCTCGCAGAGGAACACGAGAGGAACATCCATCATAAGAGACCAGTGATTCGAGAGGGGGATGAGTCGCCGAATTGGGAGACTCCTCTCTACTAACCGACGAATTCTTCATCCAGTTCTCTCTTCCCTTCCTCCAGATCTCTTCCCCTCTCTCCGTACCTGCAGACAAGAGGCGACACTCTGCTCGTTGTTGTAATCGCACTTCTCTCGAGTCTCCTTCGTCTCGACCAATCGAGCGAAGCCGAAGAGGAGAAGGAGGAAGGCCAGCAGCAAGGCTTGCATCTCTCTCTGAGTTCACTTCCCTCTCCCTTTGATTCCCCGCCCTAACGAACGAGACTCGAGAAGGGAAAGGGCTGAAGGAGGAGAAGAGGATGGGGGGAGGGCGACAAGGGAGAGAAAGGTGAAGTTGAAATGGAATTGAGTAGCAGTTTGAGGCGAGAGATGCGCACGATAGAAGACAAGATGAAAGAAAAGAGAAGGAGAAGAATGCCGGATGCAGTCTGAGAGGGAGGAACGATAGGATAGATCTGCATTGAGATGGGAGGTTGATCAGGTGTCTCCCATCCGACGAAGAGAGAGACAGTAGATGGGAGTGGAGGGAATAAGTCAGATGGACGCCATTTCATCTCTCCTCCCAAATTCGGAATGAGTATGATGAGTTAGTGAATGAGAGTGTGCTGAGTAGCTATAAAGAGAGGATGGATGGACTGAGGAGGAATGGAAGGAGAAGGAGAAGAGGAATCGAATTGATGGGAGATGAAGAGGAAAAAGGAGACGACCACTAATGGATAGATCGAGTTGAGTTACGAGACAGACGAGAAAGCATTGTCACATTCAGTCGTCCCTTACACAAAAGGACTAAAATAACATCTGTATTCCCGACATATTCACATGTGAATGTACATGAAGAGCCTCCAAAACAATTTCGAGTTTCGAAGCGTGTAATCGTTCTTCAACTCCTTTCTGTAATAGGCAGAACCGACAAAAGTTTGAGGAGAAAAAAAGAGAAAATAGGCGTTGATCGTGAAAAGCAGCCATTGAGTGACTTTGTCTCAGATTGGGGGATCCGAAAGGGACAAAGAGAGGGTTGGAGAGAGTGGAGGAAGGAATGGAAAGGGGAAGTTGACTCTTCGGCCCTTCCCCGATAGGCTGCATCTGAATCAGAAGCCACTCGAGCGAAGAAGGGGGAGAGGGAGGGAGGGAAGCGAGGGAAGGGGAGGGGAGAGGGGGGAAGGGGAGGGAGTGATGGGAGATACGAACGAAGAATGAGAGATCCCCCAATCTCGGATTCAAGACAGCCAGCAATAACTAAGTTCGCTGATGTACAGGGAGAACTAATTGAGATTGCCGGAGGGGAAGAAGGAATCAAAGAAGAGAGAAGGAGGACAGACTACTCATCCAGAAGAGGAGGGAGGATAAATGAGATTAGCTACTCGTCCCTCTCATTTGATGCAGAGGGGAGAGAAGGGCAATGAACCCTCCCTCCCTCTCTCTTTCCTTCTTCAGAAAACGAGGAGAAAGTAGTAGTTTATTCAGGCAGTATGCCCACTTTTAAGCAGCAACAACATGGGAGTAATGAAAAGACTCGATCTTAGACAGACTTCTTTTTCCTCTCTCGACTCTTCGACGTTGACGTCTTCTTCGTCTTCTCCCCTTTGATTTCCTTCGACTCTGCTGACTTCTTCTTTTTCGACGATGATCGTGTTCTAGAATAAATTCTGCATTATTTATTTTTATAAAGTCGCATATAAAAAAGTTAAACCTTTGACAGCAATCAAAGTGCAAAGACTAAATGAAATAATGATACCTCCCACTGCCCTTCTTCCCCTTATCGTCTTCATCGCCCTACAAGGAAGGGATTAGGAGGGGAGAGATAGAGGGAGGACCACCCACTCACCCACCCACCCCCTCCCACCCCCCACCACCAACACATATTCGAACATCTTAGAGACTCGTTCAATTTCAGCTGTGAACAGCAACAACACACTCCAACCCAAAGCATCTTCTAGGAAACGATAGAGGGTTCTCTCCTCCTCCACTGTTATCCTCCCTCCATCACCTGCATCACTTCCTCAATGGCCAGAATGGACACGACTGTGTTCTCTGCTGACTTAGCTGCTTCCAATAGTCGCTGCAGTCGCAGATGCTGCAAGGAGAGGGAGGGTGCAGCACGGGGAGAGCAGTGAGAGGGATACGGTAGGAGAGTGAGAGGGATACGGTAGGGTAGATCACGACGAGGAGAAAAGCCAGAAGGGACTAACTGCCTTGTGCGTCCCATTGGGAGGCGTTGATTTCGTAGAGGCGGGTGTTGAATTGCGTGATGATCTATCGGATCGACCCTGCGGCACTCCCTTTTCTTCCACTTTGTGTTATGAGATCTCACCTTTTGCGATCCCCACACGGTGACATATAAATTACTGTTGTGGAGGTAGTCGACGAGCTGAATGAAAACGATGGCAAATCAAGAATCTCCGTTGTCACTGTTTCCAATCCGCATTCGCCCACCTTATCCGTGACAGGTCGATAAGTGTAGATGTTCTCATGGGAGTAGACGGGATTCGATCCATTGATCGTCTTTGTCGTCGCTTCTTTCTCCCCGAAGAATCGATACTTGCAACACGTCTGCAAGGGAATTCACTCCGTGAGCATCGACAGCTTCTCCCTGCATCATACCTTGTTGACCCTCTTTGGTAGTCCGATGGCAGAGAGAACCTTCACTTTGAAGGCGAAGTTCTTCCCCACCTGCAATGCATCTCCCACTCATAATCCTGCCAAGTACCATCGTTTCTCACTGCATCTTACATAGTGATTTATCTCTCCCCTCCCTCCGCTCACCAATTCCTTGGGCTGTTCGACGAAAGCTCCTCTAATCTCCTTGCCAGCCACTGAGCAGGGAGAGAGAGACACGTTCAGTTGACCCATCTCGTTCCCAGAGAAGTCAACGATGGGGAACGCCTCAATTGGGTGATATTCAGTGAGGAGAAGATCTTATTAGGAAGAGCTGCATGATAGAATGAGGAAGCGGAAAGGTTTCGTTTACCATGTGATGGTTCAAGTCTCTCCTTATTTGTATCTATCTCGTCGGATGAAAGGGAAAGGAAGGAAGGAGAGAATGGATGTTCTCACTTCTTCGCTGTCGATGAGGAAGGAGAGCGACTGGAGGAAGACAACTGCGGACCCGATGAACACTTCCGAGTCTGGAGGCTCGTAGAACGGATCCCGCTCCTGATGATGATGCCATGAATCATGCAATTCGTAGAATTCTTAGAAATACCCTGGGCAGATTCCACTCGGCGTCTCCGTCCATCTTATTCTCGTACATTTCCTGCATTCCGTAGTACCTCGACATGAATCTGTTCTTCTCCCACAGGAAATGAGTGTCATCCGACTGATTGAGCACCTTGATCCACACCTGGAAAAGCACTACTTTAAATCACGATTCCAGTCACAGATGTTGTAATGATTGAATTCTAACCTCAGTGAGTCCCTTCTCCAGTCCTCTTGCCTCGGGGGAAACGAGGACGATTTCGAAAGTGACTAATCTTCCCAATTCCTTGGCCATTGCATTCGCCCGATGAACGAGTGGCATCAGAGCGACTAGCTCATCCTCCAGGATCATCTGCTCTGAAATTGACATCTTTCTTGCATTGGTTCGACTGTCATCTCCACTCCATGCAATTCGGGATCATAAAGAAGATTCATTCCTATTTGCTCTTCCGTACCCTTGCTCTTTGCTCCTCCTTCTCTGGCAACTCCTAATCCTGAGTTCTGCGCGATCTCCTGCTGTGCTTTCTCATAAGTGAGTTCCTTATCGATTCCCTTCTTCGTTGGATTCGCAAAGACGTACAGATGATTACCACCGAAGAGAATTCTAAAGAATGTAATGTCAACTTCATTTGATGGCATTTTTTGAAGCTGCATTTCCACCTATATATTCCACTGACCGATCATTCTGCTGCAGTTCAGTTGTTCCCTTGATCTCCTTTCCATTGATGAGGATGGACGCTCCCGAGAGAGCCTCGATCGATATCTTCTTGTTCCCACTGTTGTGGAGGACTGCATGCTGAGGTTGGATGGCCATTCCATTGAGGACAATGGAGGGAGGGGGGGAGGCCGACTTGTTGCCTGCAATCAATAATTCAATACATTAGTTCGAGTGTCTCAATGGTAATTCCTCTCCTCCCTCTCCTCACCTACAGTGACTTCTCCCTCTGGGATGAAGTGCATGACTACATCAGTGAGTGCCGAGTCCTCATTCAGATTCCATAGATGGGGCACAGACTGTCGTCTCTTCGCGTCGTGGCCTTCGACCGCCGAGTGCTGCAAGGGTCGCACTTGCTGCACTCATTGGGACAATATGCATTGATATCTTCTCAATCATAACCCGTCTTCCCTTCCCTTCTCCCTACCTTGCTGGCCTCCTCAGCCAGTTTCTGTTCCCACGTCTTCTGGAGATTCTCCATCTCCTTCTGATTCTCCGCCAATTGTCGTTTCAACGCTTCTAGCTCTTCCTAAAGTCATACCGTAATCCGTTGTTACAGTACCCATGAACGAATGTGCATTCCCTCCTCTACCGTATCCTTTATCTCTCGTACCGATCCGGAGAAGTGTCCGCCCCCTCCAATCTGCTGTTGCAATCGAAGGTTCTCCTCCTTTAGTTCCCTAATCATCCTCTCAGTGGCCGATTCGTTGACGACCGCCTTCGTCTTTATGGATTTCGCGCGGTCTGCGAACCTGTAATTAGAGATGAGGGAGGGGGAGGGGAGGGGGGAGGGGAGGGGGGAAGGGGGAGACACCCTTTGATGTGTCCTCACACCTCGACCTCGCAAGGGGAGTGCCACACTTGTTATGACTGATCGAGAGATTGATAATCGAGTCACTGCCTCTTTCAACTTCCCTCCACTGGATGGATTACAATTGTGAACTTGTGAAATATGTATGTACATACTATTGCTACGGTTTCTCGAACTTGAAGGATCTGAATGAGTTTTCGGTGAAATTCGAGCATACTCCCTAGATACATGCTCTAAATACTGCCTTATCAATGATGAAGAAGAGCTCGCCCATTCCATTTTTCAATGATGAAGTGAGTTTCCGAATGGCTACTTCATCTACCTGAGAGTGCTCAGCGTCTCTTCATAGTTGTCATCTGCGGGAGAAAGAGCGGCGATCTAAAGGGAAGAGCAAGTGGGAGAATGATCGATTAACTTGTCCCGATTCCAATCTTATCTGATCTCTCATCCCATTGTAACCGATCTCCCTCCCGATCCTTTGACGACAATCCGAGTCTCTCGAGGATCGCGAGACCCGCTAATCGACTTGTTTCAGTTTGGTCGAAAACGAAGAAAACATCTAGATTCCTCCTACATTGAATCCGCTTCTATATGATAGCGAGAGATACAGAAATGATCCCCCCTACCATAATGGTCTTGCTGTTTCCTCCGAGGGCATTCTTGAGCAGGCAAGTGAGGGCTGAGTCTCGATATGGAACCTGCAAGGATAGGATTATCGATCGAAGGCGCGTTCGCCGTATGATACTGTAGTCGCAGCACCAACCTGATTTCCCCCCTTCTTTCCCTTGCTATTCTGCTGATCAGCGAGTGCCTTGATGACTCTTCCGAGAGTTGTGAGTGATTGGTTGATGACGATTCCCTCCTTCAGTCGATCTCCCTCCGTGTCCGCCTTGTCCTGACGCTCACTCAACACAACGAGGATTCCATCTATTCCATATCTTCATGGGAGGAATACCTTCCAGCCAGATCGACGAGGTTGATCTCTGAAGTCTTCGTCGTCGTTCCTCCTCCTCCCTTCTTCGTCTTCTGATTGAACTTGATCTTCACTATTGTGTGCGCTCTGGAAACAAATATCTTTTCGCGTCTTCGAATAAATCTGCAGTCTCTCTCCCCAAGTCCCTCTTCTTCCCTTCTCAATAATTTCCTTCATTCTTCGCTCTCGTCATCCCTTCAATCTGACACCTTCTTATCTCGCTAACGAGCTCTTCCCTTATCACTCCTCCTTCTCCATCGATTCCCTTCTTCCCTCCATACATTCACTTTATGAATTCATCAAACGGTCGTAAGCGAGGCGCGAAATGGGCCCAGCAAGAGGAGCGGGCGATTTATGGATAGGCCAGGAATGGCAGGGAGGGCATCCATTCCCCCTCCCTCTCGGGCATTGTTTGAAGAACCCATGGAGTAAAGGGCAACTTGAACAGCTTTTTTGAATGAGGGCAAGAGGGAAAAAGCGGTCAAGAGGACGTTTTCAAACGGAGTATTCAACCCCACTTTCTTCACCTTTCCTCGATGAGAGAAGGGAGAGGGGGAGGGGGGTAAATAGATCCTCCTCACCTGCTACTGGTGGCATTCATCGCAGTTGCAGCGACTGTTCGATTCTTCGTCCCCTCGTTGATTTTCCCCTCGATCTCCTTGTAGGAAGAGACGGGTGCAGATGATAGTCCCTCCACTGAAATATCAAGGATTGGGATACTTCATCAGTATGCGGAAGTGATTGCATATCGCACCGTAGAATCCGGTCTTGGGATGTTCTCTTATCTTGAGTCCTCCCTTCGGAGGCTGCTTCGTCGTCAGCAGATCTCGCACCTTCTCGCAGTAGATCTCGAACATTGAGATGAACACCTCAATCGATAATCGGAGTGATGAGGGAAGAGATAAAATATCACCTCGCAGTCTACATCCCCTCCCTTCTTCTCCCCTATTCGATTGAACAATTCCTCGCAGACGATTGGGATGATTCCTGAATAGTTCTCTCTTCTCTTGAACATTTCATTGAATCTCCCACTCATTTCACAGTCAACAACTCCATTCTCAAGACTATTAAACGGCCGCTTCAATTTCACTCCTCTCCTGTTCAGTTTTACAAGGGAGGCTCAGATGGGGGCAGAATCCATTAGTTCCTCTCCTCTTCTCCTTTCTCTTCTCTTGGCGCCAAGCCACTCTGTTGCCATGAGGAAGAGGACTCTTTCATAATCCAAAGAAACAAATAGAGTATGGAGAGTTCACCTTTATTTGTCTTTGATCCGACCATGGAGTAACTCTTGCCCGATCCAGTCTGTCCATAGGCGAAGAGAGAGCAGTTGTAGCCTGCCCAGGCATTGTCGAGAACTCCCTTCCCGAGGTCGGAGAACACTTTACGCTGAGAATTCGAGATGAACACTTGAAGGAGCTATCTAGATGCAGAATATAGAAGACAGATGAAGAAAGACGAGATAAATGATGATTCATTCATTCGTTTCGAGGAAGTCTGGAAGTCTTACCTGATCAGCGTACTTGGAGTCAGAGGGGGAGAAGTATCCATCGGAATCCTCCTTGAATCCATCGTGAGACCAGTAGGAATAGTCGAAAGTGAACCACTTGGGATCGTCTCCCGACTTGTTGGGGTCTCTGAATGAGTGGGGATGATCTACCAGAGGAGGATACGACTCTTCCCTCCCTCTCCTCACCCTTCCCGAAAGTCATTCATCGAGTAATACGATGACTTTATGGTGAATCGAACTACTTTCCTCTCTCCTTTATATCTCCCCGCCTCTCTTTCTCTGGACCATTCATTCTCCAGTCCTAGAGTAGATCATTCGGTCCCTTCCCCCTTCTCTCGATCGATGTCCCACTTCTTCCTTCCTATCATCGTCCCTCAACTCGTTCTCTCCCTCGTTTCTCTACCGTAATCCGCTCTCATTCCTCTTTCCTCTTCTCTTTTTCTTCTCGTTGTACACTGCGGACTCGATGTGTAAGTTTCTCTTCTCCTAAGGTCGCCGACTACCGTATTCCAAGGTCAGCAGAGGCGGAGCCATACCGTATCACTCCTGATCGAATACTGTAGACTACCGTACCTGATTCCGGTCCTCCTTCCATCGGGCATATCGATGACTAGCTGGCATTTCTTGGCCTTTTCTCTGTCGTTGAAGGGACGAACCCTGACTGCGACTACGACGTTGTCTCCTCCCATGGATGAACTGGGGGGAGACAGTAGAAGGGGAGATGGGGGAGTCCAGGTAGGTCAATGGAGGGACTCCTCCTCCCTCTTCCTCTCCTCTGATCGATGCTGTTGTCATGGTCCTTCTCCTTGTGTGGCAACACAACCACAGAAAGGGAATCGAGGAGAGCCCCTTAGCTACACCTCACTGACTCCTACTATAGTCGAGAGGAGGAAGGGGGATTGCCCGGGGCAGAAGGGAACTCCCCTTCTATCATTCCCAGCTGTATATGCCTTATCTTGTTATCACTCCATCCTCTCCCGATGCTCTCTCTTCATTACTCCTTGGCGGCATCTCTTGTCCTCCATTTGACTGCCCTCTCCCTCTCTCTCTTCCACTGATCTCTCTCAGATTCCCCTTCTCTTTCTTCCCTTCGAGATCCCGAATCTCAAATCGTCGTCGGCTCTGCTTTGCATTCTTTTACTGCCAGTCGACGCAACGGCCTAATTGCAGCAGGAGTGGCTGGTGGTGGGAAGGAGGAAGAGGGGATACGGTAGCTTTACGCACTATGCGACATCTGCTTAGTATAATTGGAGACGAGCTCTCCCACCACCCCCCCCCCCTCCCCGAGGGGTATACCGTATCCCGCTCCTTCCTCTTCCCACTCTGTCCTTCTTTCGAATTCGAGGCACCACTCTGCGAAATGAAGTCGGTGTAGTGCGGACGAAAGATGAGGAGTAGATTAGTTGAACTATAGATGGATATCAGGAGTACTGTAGGGATGGAAGAAAGAAGTTGCCAGAGAGAAGATATACATCCATCTTGCGGTGTCTATTACGAAGCTGACACCTCCCTATTATCCAGCCCCTTGAAGTGAGAAGGAGGAGATAGTGGGGGTCAGAAGGAGCGGGAAACACTTCTGATCACTCATCAAATAGTATCGTGATGTCTTCATTCGTATATTTGAAGAATGAATGTGATTCGTTCTTGTTTTCATAACAACTCCACTTCGCCTTCAACTGGAACGAAATAAAAGTATGTAATGGTAGCTGATCTGAGCGTAGTCTTGCTTCGTACGAATATTATTCTTTTGCTCCCATCCCTAAATAAATGTTCTCAATCCATCCCAGACTGTGATTCACAGTATCATTTGGGAAGTGTGATGCTCTAATCGGAGAACAATGGGAGGATAATCTGATATTGGTTGAGTAATCTCGCTGATCACTGGATTTTCTCATTCTTCTCTCCTTCATCACTCTTCTTCCCTGCACTCTCCCTCCTCATTTCTCATCTCTATTTGTGTTCTCCTCCTTCTCGTTGACTTCTTTACGAGTTCCTCCTCTCCTTCTATCTCCTTCATCTTTACTGCTACTCTCTTTCGGCTCCCTTCCCCTACCGCCAAGGATGCAGATGACTCCATCTCTGTATCCTATCCCTGTATCCGACTGATTTATGGACTGTACCTGGGAAGAGAGAGAGAGATCCCCTGTACGACACCGGAAGCTAGTCTAGCTTATGTGTGAGGTCTCTTTGAAGTGTCTGATTTGCCCTTTCGCCCTGTCCCTCTTCCCTCTTTCACTCCCTTTTTCACCCTCATGGATAAGGACCCCTGCCCTTTCGACGAGTGAGAATGTAGGATGGAATGGGCTTGGGATGAGAACAAACGAGGGAGAAGACATGGGATAACACTGATCTTTCATCTTTGCAGAACGGAGGAGGATAAACACTAGAAGTGGCGAAAGGAAAGCCAATTTGTAAGTGGTCGAGGCCCGCGGTAGCAGTACATTTACGACTACGGGGCATCTGGAACAGATGGTAGATGGAGAAGAGAAGAGAAGAGAAGAGATGGGAGCAATTACATGATGATACAGGGTACATCTTATTTTAAACTGAGTCCCTTCCCAAGTTGCGTATGCATCCAATCATTGGCCCTTCTTCCCCTAATCCTCCAACAATGGCTACTGGGGATTACCGTATTGTGATAGTGAGGGAAGTTGTCTCTCCATTCTCTCGCTCTCACCTACGGATCGGGATTAGACTCACTGATTTATGATGATTGCGCAGCCTCGTGAGTGGCAAAAGGAAGAGAAGAAGAGGAGGAAGGAGGAGGTACGCATATCAATCTCCCTCCTCTGGTTATGACTGGTTTGATCTACTGCGGATGAAAGGAGGGAGAGAGTGAGCTTTACGACCGAACGAGCCATCTACTGGGAAACGAGAGAAGACTGTCAGCATCCGAATTTTTCTACATTTGACGAATTCAAAATAAAGTCTTCTAAACAAAAGATCGCCATTGAAATGGAGTTCATAGATTGTTTCTCTTCTCTGGTCATAATTTGCGGTTGGGGTCCTTATCTTTCTTGCGATGTCACTCGAATGACCGGTGGAATGGGCTCGGCCTCATTGGAGATGTGCCAGAGGGAATGAGACATGGAGGTGTCGGTTGCTCCTTCAACCCTCCCTCTACAAGTGGGGATAATCCAATGAAGACACACAACAGAGGAGTGTTATCCCCTTCTCGGGTCCTCTCAAAGGGTCGATCACTCATCATTTGAGTATCGAGGAGGTGCCAGACAATCAGACCAGCCCATCGCCACTTCTTTGCGGGACAAAAAATAGAATAGGTCTTAGATCTCTATCAGCTTCTTCCTTCTTCTGCCATCAAACCAGATCCCATCGGATCCACTCTACCGTACTCCACCACTGCACACCAACTACCGTAAGACGTGACCGGAAGTGCACCGGAAGTCATCTGCAAACTGCTGCAACTCTCAGTGGGTGCATCGTGATCGAGGTTGTTGACGTCACTCTCCCGTACCCCTCTCCCTCTTCTTGTCCCTCGTGTCAAGATGGCGCAACTCTGGTGGGTGACCGCTTAGCCGTGGTGATCCAATTTGCGAGTGGCTCTCCCTTCTCGATAAGAGACTCCTCTCCCCTCTGATAGGGTGTATCACATCCATGTCAGAGAGAACTTCAAAGGAAGCCGCTATCAGGGAAGGAAGGGACTTATCAACTGCACACTCAGTCCTACCATTCTCTCATTAGCACTCCCGGGAATGAGTCGAGTGATCTACCCTAAGATTCATCTCCAAGGGCCTATCAACTGGAATGGTCAGTCCGCTTGATGCACTCACTCACTCCTCTTCCCTACTCTTCACTCATCATTCCTCATTCCTCCTCATTCCTCCCAGATCACAGCTTCCATTCAATTACGCGCGTTCTCTTATCATTCTGCATTTTTTGATCCAATCAACTGAATGAATATTCTTCTTCTTCTTCTCTCTCTAAGATCCTCTCATCTCGTGATATCATCTGATCTCCTCTCTCTTCATCAATCTTCCTCTCCGTTTTCATCATTTCCTTCTTCCTTCCACAATAACACACATGTTACGGTAGTTGCCCCCTTAGTCATACACAGTTCTCCTTCCTCCCCTTTCTTCTCCGCCTCTCCTCTCCTCTCACATTCCAAAACGGGAACTCGCGCCAACTATTTGTATCTCCCCTTCTCTTGTATCGCCTATCACTCACATCACTGTCGTCTGAAGACGCAAATGTTTGAGAGGAGAAGGAAGGAGGTCAGAGATGACACATCCCGAGTACGCGAAGATCCGTGGATTAGACCCGTTGAGTTGAGACACTCGAGGATGGCTGCATCTCAACAGTTCATTTCGCGCGTCACTTAAATCTCATCTGTGGCGGGTGTCGAATGGAATGGAGTGCCATTAGACAGAGTGGAAGATGAATGGACTGACCACTCCCCTCTCCCCCCCTTCCTCCCTCTCCTCTAACCCCAATATTTCATCCTCAATCCGTCGCGCATTTAAGTCTAATGGCGAGGTGGTGGGACAGACACTTTTTACTGCTGTTGAAATGGCGGAAATGAGAGAGAGATGAGGAAAGGGTGGGAAGAAGTCGAGAGAGAAGAAAAGCATAACGGAATCTATTGGAGTACAGAGATCATCCACAATCGAAGATCAACGATTCCTTCATCAGTTTATTCAAGTGCACGTTTGCATAAATTCAATGATGAGCTTCATCAATGGCTTGAGGCTGTATGGGGATTTGTACATAGAGTACTGTCAATCACAGTCGGTGCTGCTTAGTTTCGATCAAACATCGTTACACCTGCCTGTTCATGCTAGCAACAATGCAGTGGACCCGATAGAGAGTGAGAGATTGGGGTTCTTCTTCCGGTCTTTCTATCCTATCTAATCGTTGTTGAACTGAACGCGAACAGTGCGAGTAATGATTCAAAAGGGGAATCGAATGATAAGGCGGCGAGTTCAAAGTAATCGAGAGTATTAATTGATAGCCATGAGTTATTGAGCAATGAAGTGGGATGAGTACAGTGGCGCCTCTTCGATGCAGTGGAAGAACACGAGGAAGGAGGAAAGAAGAAGAGAAGAAGGACGAAGGATGTAGGAGGATGCACTAGTGATGACAGTTCAATCGAACAGGAGATGCATACGAAATGAGAAAATGCGCAGCAGGGAAGTGCGCACTTCGAAAGACAATTCGATTTGTTTTCGTATGAAAGTGAAGCATCGGAAGGTGGAGGAGGTTGAATGAGAATGGATATCGGAAGCGACGGAGAGAAGGAATGGAGGAATGGATCGATGGGAGGAGAAGGAAGAAGAAGAGGAGGAAAGGGAGGGCGAAAGGGACAATCAAATGCGAGGAGAGAGCGGAATCGTAAAGTCCCGATGAAGGGACGAGATGGCGAGTATGGGTAAGCAACCCAAATAATCTCCCCCTTCATTCAACCATCCTTCCCATCATGATCTACCCTGAGGGCGCAACTTACCTACTAGTACTCTTCGAGTTCATAAGAGGAGAGGAGGGAGATATCACTCATCGGGGGTACGGTAGTGGGGGCGGGCTCTTGACTCTCTCTCTACTCGCCCCTATCTCCTCTCTGCCCCCACTGGCTCCTCCCCCTGCATTCATCTTTCTATTGCCTCTCCTCTCTCTATCGTCCCCCATTCCATCCCTTCTCAACACTAACATCTCCCCTCGCAAGCGCCATTTACATCAATTGAGGACCTTATAAAACTTTTTAATTAGCCAATTTCGTTGATGATGTGGACGTCTCTCACGGTAGGGAGGATGGAGAAGGGAGGGGGGGGGGGGGGTGCGCGGATTACCGTTAACTGCCCATCATTCCCTTTTAGTACCTGCCCGACTCGAGTCTCCCCCTACGGCCGATTAAACATTGTCTGAATGATATGTTGTGTGGGAGTATTCGCGCGTTTATGACTTCTCCCTCCCTCCTCCTCCATTCCCTTCCCCCTTCCTCCTTCCTCCTTCTCCTCCTTCACGATGCTCTCCAGGCCCGCATGCGATGCTGTCAGTGATGACGATGATGAGTGCTCCCGACCAGCACGCGCAGCATCAACAGCAGCCGCAGCTCGTCTCCCCTCCCTCCTTCCGCTCTTCTGCAGCAGCTGCAGCCAACTCAGCTGCAGCCTTTTGGCCATCAGTCGCAGCCCCTCCGACCTCCTTCGCCCCGCCCCCTTCCACTTCAACTCCCGATGGAAGCACGAAGCAAGAACCGAGCAGTGAGGAATCACCCAACAACCGAGTGTAAGCATCCCTCACTTTATTGAGCGACACTCGTATTATCTATTCCATCTAGTCGCAATCGAAGGGGCGAAGTGCCATCAACCACTCTTTGCTTAAGATTTACGCGTTACAACCTTCCCTTAGATAGTAGATTCAGTTAGAGATTAGAGTAGATGAATATGCTTTCTCTCCCTCGATCTTCTACCAGATACCCTTCAGTTTCAGTCCAACCTCGACGACCTCGTCGATGAATGGAACCTCCTCCTCTCCCTATCTCAACCAGTACGCCGACTGGCAACGGATGACGGCCAACTTCTCCACTGCCAATTCCATCCAGACCACGACAGCGGCTGCTGCAGCAGCAGCAGGAAGGGCTCTCCCTCAGAGTGAGTCCCTCCCCTCTCCTCCCTCCAGTCTATCCTTCCCCTCGCAGGCTTCGACATGTTCTCCTCCATCAACCAGATGTGCCCTCCAGAGATCTACTCTGCAACCATCCATCCTGCTGCCGCAGGTACTGTATCTTCTCTTTACTCGATCGAGAACTGATCTTTCAGCAGCAGCCCAAGCCCAATGGAATGCGGCGGCTGCAGCACAAGCTCAATACGCAGCTCAATACGCGCAGTATGCGCCCTTCGCCCCCACGTATCCTTCCACTTCGATGCTAGATGCAGCTGCAGGATCAGGTACGAGAAGTTACTCCTCAATTAGATATCGATCGATGGCCGTTCCGGTTAGCGAATTCGTCATGTGAATCAATGAATGTTTGATGCTTCCCCTCTCCTTCTCTCGATACCGTACTCTGTCGCTTCCCTTTCATCTTCACCTCCTTTTCCTTTCCTCGTCTCTTTCTCTCCTCACTCATTGAACTGTAACACACAGTGACGCTAATCTTATCAGGCGCTTCTAGCAAGAGAAGAGAGTACGCAGATATCGAGGGCCATTCCCCTTTCAGAAGAAGGCGCGGTTCCATACAATACACATCGAGAACTAGTCAATAATAGTATTGGGTTAGATAGATTGGGAGATAAATTTCCTCACTCTGTACTATCGGATGATTCTTTCGATTTCGTTATATACTCGAACAGGAGTATTAGTTGGCAGGATAGGATATAATAGGCTAAAGGGCACTATGGGTAGCTTGCTGGAGGGAAACTTCTCTCTCATTCTCCATCTGGTACACGTCTTTTTACCACAACAGTGTGGACATCGCGGCTTCCTTTAAGCTGATCATAAAGAGTTTCGGCGCCTCTGCGGTAGGCACAGACGTGTCTCCTGGCAAGAACAGACGGGTGTCAGTACCGTATACCTGGCTACCGTATCCCTCCCTCCACCCTTCCGCAATCTCACATCTCCCCTCTCCCTCACTGAACACTCCTCTCCTATTCGCTCCTTTTTAATCCAAAAATTCTGGCGGCGATCAGAGGGGAGAGGGAGTCGCTCGTAAAATGGAAGAGAAGATAGGAAGGGAGGATAACGAATGAGAAGGACAAATTGAAACGAGAAGGAAGATGAGAAATGAGCAAGGAAGGAGGGAAGAAGGTAGATCAAGTAGAGGAAGGGGAAGGATCACGGAGTAGGGGGAGGCAAGAAGAGTGTTTGCACTGTTAGAAGACGTCGTTTTACGAGTTGGTCCATGTAGAGGAGAGAGAAGGAAGAGGGACTTGAATCGACCAGAATGAACGATGATCTTCTCTCTTTCTCTCTTTCTTTCTTCCAATTGCTCATGCTGGTCCACTTCTGTTTCTGATGCATCACGAATGAGTCTAAACATAATTGTTATTGTTATCCGTGGATATTAATCCGAGTACTTCGGAGTCTCAATCAATATCCGCATGTTCCTTCAACCTTCTCCTTCTCCATTTCTTCTTTTCCTCCTGAGCCAGAGCACTAAAACTTTTATTAACTCTAGATTAGAGAGTGGAGCGAGGTGGTGTAAGAAATATCGATCTTGACAAGAGGAAAGGAGAGGGGAGTTGAGACAACACTCCCCTCTTACCTCCAACTTATCTACCGTAATCTCATAATCAGTACTGGCGCGAGAGAAACGAGAGATACGAAGGGATAAGGTTTTATGCGAAAATTTGTCCCCGCTCTCGAAAGGTCACCGTGAGAGAGCAGCAGAAGAGGATATAGGTGGTCTCGATAACCGTGACCTACCCATCGACCTACCTGAGTGATACCGTACCCTTGCAGAACCGGGAGTGCTCGACTGGACGGGGAACCACTCGAGGAAGAAGAGAAAGCCGTACACTAAACTGCAGACTCTCGAATTGGAGAAGGAATTCCTCTACAATCCGTATGTATCGAAGCAGAAGAGATACGAATTGGCTGTGAATCTCGGCCTCACCGAACGACAAGTCAAGATATGGTTCCAGGTACGGTAGA
The DNA here is from genome assembly GCA_036245805.1 of Pristionchus mayeri. Lineage (NCBI taxonomy): Eukaryota > Metazoa > Nematoda > Chromadorea > Rhabditida > Neodiplogasteridae > Pristionchus > Pristionchus mayeri. Next base: position 22,404,468 of record BTRK01000003.1, on the reverse strand, counting down.
TGGAGTGAAGTGCACCCCTTATCGATTACTTCTTGCAGAATCGGAGAATGAAGAAGAAGAAGCAGGACCAACGAGGAGGGCCAATGCACGATATGAGTGGGATGAGGGACGATTAGGGACTATCGAGTATCGATCGATATTGGTAGATCAATCTCAGTTATCGCTCGCCGCAACCTCGGGGTTTTATCTTTCTCCTCTTCTTCTCTCCCCGTTTCAGACTGAACAGAGTCCCTCCTGTATCCACAGTGTGTGTAGAACCCCAGTTGAGGTAGATGAGGAAATTTGCATAACTCCTTCTCATGCTCTCTCTCTCTCTCTTGATAGTCAGAGGAACGAGAGAATATGTAGAACGGAGTAACGGTTTCCTCTTGCATCTCTTTCCTCTTACTTTCTATGTATCATTTTCGCCCATACCAGTCTCAACTCACAAATAATGCATAATACCGGTAATACTGGCACCTTGCCTGTGTGTCTGACCGACAGACTCGTCTCGATCCCTCCTCCCTCTGGCCTACTCCGATCAATAATTGACCCACCGTGCCCTTTGACGTCACAGGTCTCACCTGTCCTTTCATCACGATTTCGTGCGTGACCCTCGAATGAATCCAGAGTCCATTTCGAATTCAGCCAGTTTCCAAGTTGAGATGGCCCCTATTAAGAGCTCCTAGGCACATCATCACTTTCACAAGCGAACCATTGATTGTTGATAGTCCTTTCTCGAATAATGAAATAAAATAAATTAATTCAATTAAAATTCAAGTAAATTTGCATGGACTATGTGTCACAACGAACATGGCAAGCATACTGTAGTTAATCAATTGATTTCAAATATATTATTTTTTACTACTTTTTTCTATTTCTATAGTTTACTTATGCTTCTCGATATTCTCGTTGCAATATTTTTCCGATTCGCAGAACGATGGAGATGGAGGATGATAAGTCAGCGGTGTTCAAAGTGGTTGCTGTTGGTCGTGAGCCCTCCCCAGAGCCTCACAATTTCCTCTTTGCTTGCGACGCACAAAATTGTCTCCACGAGGTCCTCAGTGCAGCAACTCACCAGGAGAGTCTCGAGGTCAGTGTGAGAGTTCAGAATAATGTGTGTTAGGAGTGAGACACGAATATCAACTATATCTATCAAACACAATACTTTTATTGATACTCGGTCTGCACAGTTTATTTTTGTAAAATTTTATGAACTTTTGTGGAATTCAATTGGAACGACGTAAGAAACTTATTTGAGGAATAATAAGATTTTTAATGCTTTCAACGAAACGAAAGGTATAGTTGATCCTCTCTTGAAAATACACTTATGAATCGCTTTATACTCACCGTCACCTATAATCCTTTTATCAATTTCTTGCTTTTAGGCCATCGACCCCAATCCCGTCGAAAAATATCAAAATTGCAAGTTTATTTAACTCATTGAATATTTGCATTATTTAGAGGTTTATAAGTACTTTCTGTGGAGTTACATGAATGTATCTGTATGGAAGCTGTCCATCTCTTTATAAAGAAAATATTCTCCGTTTTTGACATGCTAACGATGAGAGATGTTTTGAAGGCGGCATCGACTTTTCTCTCGAGCACGAGCGCATCGGTCGACTGTACGATTTCCTCACGAGTCAGGTTATCGAGTGCGAGGAGTGCCGCGAATGGCGCAGTCCGTGAGTATCTTCCCTCCTTGTAGGTACTTCTCATTATCATTACAGTCTCGTCATTCCCTCTAAGACTCAAGTGTCTGTCAGAAAAGAGAGAACGGGCATTTCTCTGCGCGTCCCCAAGCACTTTACTGTCTTCGTAGTCTGTACGTGCAAGGTAAGTCAAAAGTTTTTATTGCTTTCATTTACTCGGGGATGTGCAAACACAATAGCCTTTCAAGGATATTATTTTTATCGTGTATGAGACCGTTTATCCAAAAATCGTATACATCCTAAATTTTGGCACAGCTACAATTGTAAATTAACTGAATTTATACGGATTGGGGTTCTCAAGAGTGCTGATGATGACAGGTATATTCATTTCGCACGTAGAACCTCAGTTTAACCCAGATGGTGTTGCGTAAAAGTTTCTGAAATATCGTTACAAATACTTATAAATGTTTGTTACATCCATTCAATGGTGCACGGGAATTATGGGATTATCCATTGAGGGAATTGAAGGAAGCTACGTCGCTCCTTGCCGATTCGTATGTGGGGTTCGAGGCAGTTGGGGGGGGGGGGTATTAGATATGAGATACGTATAACCGATGGGGAAGGTCTTTTTTTAGGGAACCTACATATGAACTTTCCCTAAAAAAAGTTTCTTTGCAAAGCATAAAGCGTATTAGTGAGACAAATAGCTGTTGGATTCCGAATGGAGCTAGCATACACTGTTAATTGCAAGATAAAGAGTAGTGTTGGCTATTCGGGCAGGATTGCGATATCGCAATCCTGCCCGAATAGCCAGCCTTATAAGCTTTTAGATATATTTGTGGATCGAAACTTTGAGCGATTTGAAGAGAACATTAGTCTTAGAACGATCTTTAGAATACTTTAGAATAATAAATATGTTGGATGTTGGCTTTGAAAGTAAGGTCAGAAGACCTTAAAACACTAAGATCTTTTACTACATTAACGGCTGTAATTGTGGTATTACCCAAATACAATGTTGCAACCTTAAGGGTCCATCATGCTTAAAACGCGTTCTCTGTAAGAGTGCAGGTGGGGGGCACAACTCCGGCAAAATGATCGCCCGGGGCTCAAACTTTCAGAATATGACCACTAGGGACTAATAATCATTCAAACGAGAGTTGAAGCCAAAATATCGATTTTGACCTAAAAAAATCGATAATTTTAAATTTTCGATTTCGGCCTCGTGTTATATATCATTCGAAAGAGCATCAAAAGTTATATGAGAACCTACCTTATCGTGAAAAAATAGCTTTATGGAAGCGAGAAATCGATCAAAATGTGCATTTTTTCGCTCATTTGCACGTACATAGCCGGAACTACCCGTCTTAAAGTCACGTCCGCCCTCCAGTTCCGACATATTTTGTGTAGAATGTATCGTAGAATTTGAATAACTTATGAAATCACCATATTTTCAGTGCCCAAAAACTGAAAATATCGCTCGAAATGACGACTCTCGTTGATTTTTTTCAGGTTCGGACCGATTATTCTTCACGGTTTAGCAGTGATACACTTCCAAATCGTCAAAATGATTGATATATGGTCTTGTTTAACATTTATCAGTAGTTTTCACAGCGTTACAAATGCATTTTCATGTTTCAAAAATCACGATTTTCACCACTGAAATCGTAAATTCCCCTGCTGCTAACTCACCATTCCTAATTCATTACGCGTGTTGGCTGCACAAATTATATAGTATGGACAGCCATGAATGGGAATTGATCGCAAAGACCTCCATCAATGCTTTTATGCACCGATTTTTGATGCTCAAATATGGAAAATTGATTGCTTCGGAAATGTAAACAAACCGTTTGTGAGCTAGATTATGTGAATTTCAATGAGTTATATGTTTGGACAACGTTTTCCTATGCCAATGAATCAGAATTCAAAGAGAAAACCACCATTATTATCCTTTCTGAAATTTAGAATTTTTCGAAATACGAAAAATTCCATTTTTGTAAAATCTCGAAATCTGACATCTTTTCATTAATTTCATATTAATCTGCATGCGAAAAATTTTTTCAAACGTATAACTCATTGAAATTCACATAATCTAGCTCACAAACGGTTTGTTTACATTTCCGAAGCAATAAATTTTCCATATTTGATCATCAACAATCGGTGCATCAAAGCATTGGTGGAGGTCTTTGCGATCAATTCCTATTCATATCTGTCCATATTATATAATTTATACAGCCAACACTAGTAATGAATTAGGAATGGTGAGTTAGCAGCAGGGGAATTTACGATTTCAGTTGTGAAAATCGTGATTTTTGAAACATGAAAATGCAATTGTAACGCTGTGGAAACTACTGATAAATTTTAAACAAGACCACATATGAATTATTTTGACGATTTGGAAGTGTATCACTGCTAAACCGTGAAGAATAATCGGTCCGAACCTGAAAAAAATCAACGAGAGTCGTCATTTCAAGCGATATTTTCAGTTCTTGGGCACTGAAAATATGGTGATTTCATAAGTTATTCAAATTCTACGATACATTCTACACAAAATATGTCGGAACTGGAGGGCGGACGTGACTTTAAGAGGGGTAGTTCCGGCTATGTATGTGCAAATGAGCGAAAAATTGCACATTTTGATCGATTTCTCGCTTCCAGAAAGCTTATTTTTCTCGATAAGGTAGATTCTAGTATAACTTTTGATGCTCTTTCGAATGATATATAACAAGAGGTCGAAATCGAAAATTTAAAATTATCAATTTTTGTAGGTCAAAATCGATATTTTGGCTTCAACTCTCGTTTGAATGATTATTGGTCCCTAGTGGTCATATTCTGAAAGTTTGAGCCCCGGGCGATCATTTTGCCGGTGTTGTGCCACTATCTCACCCTTTCACTGCGTTCGTACGGAGAACGCGTTTTAACTGTGCACTTAGCTCCGATAGATTCACATACTCATTGTCGTCTTTGTAGTATTGTTTGTGAGATCGTTAAAAAGATGAGAAAACAATTTCTAGTGCAAAATGCGGTGACGAATGCGCTTGCATACTTCATTTTGTCTTAAATATTAGTTTCAAATACCACAATTAGCTGAGAGTATAGATTTGGAATCCTCGGCTTGTCTTCAATGACCGAAAAGTTGCGTATTTACATTTTTTTGAATTATTTAAGAGACCGTCCACGAGAGAACGTAACAACTGTGCAGGGGTCCACGGATGGCTAAAAATTCGATAATTCCCAAACTTTTTTTCTGAAATGTAGGCCCCGAGTGCTGATTGACGGCCGCAATAACTAAGGCTGGGGGTCGATTTTTTTAAATGTTTCAGGTACCTCCCATTTTTGGGGTCGAAAAAGTCGATATCTCAGAATGACATGTCATATAGATTTTCAGGTGAATTTTCACTCGTAGAAACCGAATTTCGATATCGGAATGCTAAATAATTCGAAATACAAAAGTTTTTGTAAAAAAACGCATTTTTTGACCGTTTTTTTGCGATTTCCATAAATTTATAAATTCGAGCGCAGATCTTCAATACGATTATTAGAATCTACACATGACAATATATATCCTTTAAGAAAATCAGATTTTTATAAACGATGATTTTTGAGATATGAGGCCCCAAAGTTCGATTCTGGGGGCAAATTGTCAAATATGCTTTCATGTGGAATGCTCAATTTTTACCCCCTTCGTCTCATATGGCCTAAAAACGTGTATGAATGACTAGTAGTATCATTTGTATCATTCCTGATGAAAAGAAGACTGATTAAAGTAGAATTTTGAAAACCCCTAAAATTGGAATTACGAAAATATCCAAAAAGTTTAAAAAATCGTAACAAAACATTTTTCGAGTGTTATCTTATGAAAATTCGGTTTCTACGAGTGAAAATAACCAGAAAACATCTTTTGCCCACGATTTTGAGAAGTCGATATTTTTGGTCTCGACGGAGCCCGAAAAAAATGGATTTTTAATTTTGTGTTTGTTATACTCTGACGACGAGGAAATATAATGATTATGGCCAATTTAGACATACTGAAGTGTTTTCGGCCAAGTACAGACGTAGGCGGCAAAAATTGAGCGTTCGGGATGCAAGGATATTTGACAATTTGCCCCCCAATTCGAAATTTGGGGCCTCATATCTCAAAAATCATCATTTCGAAAAATCTGATTTTCTTACAGGATATATATTTTCATGTGTAGATTCTAAAAATCCAATTGAAAATCTGCGCACGAATTTATAAATTTATGAAAATCGCAAAAAAATGCGTTTTTTGACCAAAACTTTTTTTATTTCGAATTGTTTAGCATTCCCATATCGAAATTAGGTTTATACAAGTGAAAATACACCTGAAAATCTATTTGACATGCCATTCTGAGATATCGACTTTTTCGACCCCAAAAACGGAAGGTACCTGAAACATTTTAAAAATCGACCCCAGCCTTAGTTATTGTGGCCGTCAATCAGCACTCGGGGCTTACATTTCAGGAAAAAAGTTTGGGAATTATCGAATTTTTAGCCATCCGTGGACCTGTGACGTTCTCTTGTGGAGGGTCTCTTAAGCAACATTCATAGCAAATTAAGTATACAGGTCACTCACTATAGCGTTCTGCTTTATTGAGAGAGTGTTCTTGTTCTCTAATTTTATCAATCTCTCAACAACGAAATTTAAGATACAATGATTTCGATGGAACGTCATCTGGGGCAAACGGAGGTTCTGTATATGAAATTAATATTCCTAACGTCACTAGTAAGCTTGATAATCCTAAAATTGAGTAATTCGAAATAGTGAATTTATTATTTCTCGGAGATTAGCGCGCGGAGGTATTGGGTAAGAGCACGGAAGCTGCAGATATTAAGCGTGGATGCATGCTGGCACACAGACACAGCTGGGAATTACAATTACCGTTTTGGCATCTATTTATACAATACTGCCTTCTAACTTCTGAAACATCTTGTTTTCGAAGATATAAGAACGAAAGATATCCAGACACTAAAAAATTGCGATTCGTATCTGGAATACATTTTAAATATATTTATGCCAAAACCGGATTTTTACATACATTTCAAACAAAGTTGTGAATGTCCAAAAAAATGGTCATTTGAAAAAAGTGATTTTTTTTATACTCCTAGCGCAAATTATGAAATACCGTTTTCATTTTATCATATTCTGGAATCATGATCATTTTGATATGTTGTAGGAGTCGACTGCTCGTAACTTTAAAAAATTTTCTGGGAAGGCATCCATATCTCCAACCTAACATTAAGACAGGAGAAAGATCCTTATAAGGAAAATGCCGTTTTGAAAAAAAGCTACTTCATTGCGTCATCACTACGCAAGTACTGGGCTATTACGTCATCTCTCAATATCAAAAACAAAAATCGGCTTCAGAATGACATCTTTACTGTGCACAAAGTTAAAACCCATTTAACAAAACTTTCCGGTGCGACTGTTCAAACTAGTCCGCATTTTCACTAGCCCCAAATATATCGTTCGTATACCAGTGAGGCTCAGCCATTGCGAACAACAATGATCCATTTCAGACGAATCCCTCAGCGAGAATGGAAAAGACTGGCTACCGCATTCGCCTCTTCGACCTCAATGCCCGCTCCATTTCCATCATCAATCGACTTCTCTTCCCGGATGAGGCTCTATCTCTAGCTCCGCCCCCTTTGGCATGCAATAATAACAACGGTATGAACAAGAGGTATAAGTGATATATAAGTGACTTGCATGTGAATCATGGCAAATCGCATCCACCTTCATATCAGTTTTAGTGGATCTGCATGAAAATCACGATTTATGCCAATAAAATATTTGCAGGCATTGCCGAATGTTCATGCGTTGCCAATCGCATCTTTCTTTCTTAATTAATCCTTCCACATTCTAAACCAAAGAGAACTGAATTCGTTCTAAACGTTGTATTATTCTTGCTACTGACAAAATGATAAAGTTTTTTCTTCATTCAGATTGCCATCATCACAGGGCCATGCAAACAAGAAAACAGAAAAGCAGTAAAAGCGTACAAAACATAGGATTCAGAAGAAAGCGAGTTAAATATGGAGACCGAAGTGGAAAAGGAAACGAGTTCATTTAGCTCAATCGATTCGAGGATGCACAATACCCTACTGAGTACATCATATTGCATACGATATCGATCTCATCCTGCTCAATGGCGGGGTATTCTACTTTGCCTCGGGGGCTGCGAATGCCTTCTTGAACTTCTCTTGCAGAATCATCAGCTTATCCTTCTGGGCGTTCTGCTTGATTCCGAAGTCAGAGATGGCATCCTCCACTCTCTTCATCTCATTGTTGATGTACTCGATACGCTTCTCCACATTCGCACGTGCCTAAACACAATATCGATCGTAATAATTTACAGTAATTCATGGGATACGGTACCTCAGCGAGGTCCTGCTTGACGAGGGCGGCGCCGATAAGCTTGTACACTGTCGCGTCCTCGTCCAGGAGGTCCATCTCCTGAAAAAAAGTATTGCAAGATTCGTGGATCGATTCTTCTCCCGTACCTCCTTGACCAGACTGTTCTCAGTGAGTTGACTCTCCAGCTGCTGCCTGCTGTTGATGTACTTCTCGCGATCTGCAACCATTCGCCATCCATCACCTACTTGCAAGTGATCTCTCATCCCTCTCTCACCCTTCTCGAGCTGCTTCATCTTGGCGACCTCCTCTTCGAATTGAGTCTTCAGTGCCTCTGCCATCTGACAAGATTCACATGATTCATTCTGAGGCAATACTATGAACAAGATCAAGTATTGCACGGTACGCCAACCGATACTTTTCAATTTCACCTTACATATTTCGAATCTCTTTATTAGTGTGATTATTCACATATAGATTGAAAATAATAAAATAACAATATCATATGAATGAAAGAGCTAGCACACACTGAGTATCGAAAGCTTAACTGAGTAAGGGCAGTCCTTTGAGGTGAAGGTAAGATCATATTAAGAAATGCTAAAGAAATTAACAATAACAACAAAAACAACGGGATAAGTTGATCATCGGGTAACACGAGTAATACACTGAACTTGAGATCGACTTTTTCATACCAAGTACCTGAATAATCTAGACTTGTTCTAATATGATTCAAATAGGTCCAATACTTGGGTATAACCGAATTATAATCTAGTAATCACAACGATAGTTACACAAACTCGGTTGTAAATAGATTTTCCTGTCATCCCTCCTCCTGGGCGATTCTCTCTCGCTCCTCGTGTCTCTTCTTATGGTTCTGGAAGGCGCGAAGGGAACCGAACAGTCTCCTGCACTCGCGACACGTCCTGACAGAGGGAAACACTCATTTACAAGTAGTATTCCTATGCACTTCCGGACACATTCATTCTCGGTGCAATTCGTCGAAACATCCCCTAATCAATACGACTCTACAGTATTCGTTCCTACCGTACCCACATGACTCACCTATCATCAGGATGCACCATAATCTCCGACTCGTGCACTCTGATCTGATGGGCACGCAATTTCTGGTGTGTCTCGTAGCGATACTCGCACTTGGAACACCTGTGGATGAGAGAAATTACGAGGAGAGAGGATCAGACCAACGCCTTCGGAAGTAACTATTTATGTGCTCATCCCATGTTGGGTAACTGGGACCAAGATGCACCTTGTTAGCTTTGTAAGCGAAAATGATGAGGTTAGCGATTTTTATGATTGTGAATACACCAGAGCTAAATCGCTTACAGACATAAAGACAAAAAGAAATCAGGAATTAGACATTTTGCTTCCACCTCACAACTACTATTTTTTCTCTAATTCCAGAACTGGGACCAATATTCGTCTTGATGTATTTGGGTGGATTTGGATGACTGATCAGGTGCATTCTCCTTCCCTCACTCACTGGAATGGTCTCTCCTTGGGGGTGTGGTCCTCCTCGCAATGCAATCTCCACTTCTTCTTGCTGTTGAAGACACGCGAACACGCGGCACACGGGAAGACGGAGGGAACCATGAGAGAAGAGACCTCCTCAACACAACCACTCCCCTCATTATCATCCACTCCACACTATTTGATCATTATATCCAATTATATAATCGCATGGAATCCTCGTCCTAATTATTGCCACTCTGCCCATTCACCACGTGCTAAGCGGGTCTCCATTAAAGGCACCAACAAAAACATGTTTTTTAGTCCTTCTCACCAACATTTTGACAATTAACTCATTTATTTCTCGGAAACCCTCGTACCTGATGAGCCTCATTGAAGTGAATCCTGAGAGACTCAGTGTCTCTTCCCTTGAATGAGCAGACGGAGCACCTCAAATTACCTCGGATCACAATTGCATGAAAACAGATTACTGTAACCAATCAGCCAGTGATACTGACCTCACTCCCTCGATTCCCTTGATGTGCGAGATGTCCTCTGCACGACCCTGCGAGGCCATCTGAGACATCGCCTGCAAAGGGAGCATTATTAGTTTGAAAAGATTGTTATTATGGCAACGTAATTCCATAATGCAACTATGTCTAGTTGGTTAACTGACGGATGCGGGTAGTTCCTTGAAGATGCTGGATGAAGCGTGATCAGTCTGAGGAGTGGAAGGAGCTGCGTCATTGCATCTGCGTCAATATCATTACTCACCTAATATTAAAGCACTTAAACGAGGAAATATTATAACCGCATCTCATCTATTATGAAAAATTCCCTTCTCGGAGACAAGCAAACAGGTTATGGCCAACTGACGAGAATAGTTTGTCTAGTCGCTCCCTCAGATCTAAATCTGCCACCGTCGAGGGAGAGTACGTCGACGTATCCGCAAGACTCGTATCCAACCAGCGAGAGACCGCCGAACGCTGACCTACAATTGATCGATAATCTCATCCCCTCCCATTGCAAATAATGGCGCAACCACTCACGAGGTGTTCGAATGTGTGCAGTGGCAATGGGAGGAGCATGCCCTTCCTCCTCCTCCTCGATTCTCCTTCTCTTGACATCTCTCATCTCTTGTTCCTCCTCCCCTCTCTCCTCCTTCTCTCTCATCTTCTCCCTCAATCTCTTCATCGGTCTCGCACACGATATCCTCTGCTTCTCCCTCTTCCTCTGCACACTCATCTCGAACTCCGCCCACTCAGCCATCCCTCGACTCAACTGACTCTCCCTGCAATTACTCCTTCTTCCTTCCTATTTTTAATCTGTACTCGTCCCCTCCCCAGGATCTTTTCTCGGTGCCCATCTTCAGTCTTCACTCCACTCGTAGTCCTCATTGCTTACTCGGTGTGTTTCGTCCATGCGTGTGGCAGTATGTATCTGCTCTCCTTGGCTGAGTATTCACACAGAGAACACTGCAAGTCGTCGGCCGAAGAACGGGAGAAATCAATGAAGGGGAAGGTCGAGGAGGGCCTGAGCATCGACCATTTCCACTACTTCCACCGCTTCCCTTCCTCTCTCCCCTTGACTCACGTGGTGGTCTTCTCCTTGGGATGCATCTTCATCAGATGGATATCCATCGAGATCGAAGGCTCGTAAGCACAACTGGCGTAGACCACTCGATCACAATGGGCACAGTTCATCCCTGCCTCTCTGCACAATGAATAATAACTATCCACACTGTACTTCTCTCACTCTCAGTTTTCCCCGTGATAAATGATATCTCAACAACTCACGGTGCTTTCCCGCGACCTCTCTTCACAGTAGGCACATCAGCCGGAGTACGCGGAGTAACCCTGAGTATAAATCGATTCTCCCATTACTATAGAATAGGTGAAATGGCAGGAAACTGGCTGACAATGGAGTGGTCTCCTTGGATAGCAAGGAGCGAGTCCTCGTTCTCAGTCGATCGTTCGAAGATCCGCAGTCATTGTCATCGAAGTGCTTCGCGTAGTAGGCGAGTCGAGTGGATGAGTGAGAGCAGAGGGAGCACCACAGACGGGGAGAACCATCCAGCCACGACTGAAAAACAGGCACATTATGAGACCTTACTTTTCCTTCGCGGTAGCTAGGCATCCCAGAGCTTGGAAAAATCGAACATTATACTTGCCTCTCTAATTTTTCTTCAAATACTATAAATCTGTTTCAATTAGTAAGAGAAAAAGCTACCATCTCTAATAAAATGAGTATCGGTAGACTCACAAGCAACCCTAATTATCAGGTTGTAGGGAAAGTCTTTGTCACTGGATTTGTGTTTACACTGCTCGTCGCAAGTGAACTTTGGCGCTCCCTCGTTTCTAGTGAATGACAATCAGTGAAGGGCCTTTATAGTAAACAACTCCCCATCCCCTTTCCTTCAGTCAATCTCTAGTAGAGCAACGATGTATGTTCCTGGTGCCACCCACTTCCGGCATGTTCTGATTTACCTCTCTCTATCCTACACCACGATGAAGGATTCGGAAGCCCTACTGAAGAATGTTTATCCCACACATGCCCCCTCGACAACACCTCCAGGAATTGGTTCCAACGGTTCGATGAATACGACCTTTTCCTCAATGATCAGGACCTATCTGGGAGACCTCGTTAGTTGTATTTGGAAATGTTGAAGAACGCTGTTGAAACGGACCCAATTCAAGGTGCCCGTGAAATGACTATTGCACTTAGAGTCTGCCATAGCACTGCCAAAGAAGGCTTGACATCTCTTGGGATGAGGAATTTTATCGGTCGATTCATACTCCATGATCTGATCCAAACCAGCCATGACCGTCGAGTCGATATTTTCATTAATCTACTCATTCTCCGAGGTGGGCATCTATGGCTGGAACGGCTCATAACGGGGAATGAGAAGTGGGTCCTCTACGATAGCAACCACATGAGAGCCGAGCGGGTTGGAGAAGGGTAGACTCCATAAGGTGCTATCCAACTTGGCCTTCACCCTGATAAAAACAAGATGCCAATGTGGTGGGGAGTGCATGGGGTGATCTACTCGGAGCTACTCCCTGAGGGCATGTAATTCACAGGAGCCAAGTTCGTCACATAACAACAAAATTTGAAGTTGGAAGTCAATCGTTCAAAGCTAAAGGGCAAGAAAGTATATAATCACCAAAATGGCCCCCGTCCCAAGGTCTCCATTCAAGTCAAGCAAGATCTGGCTGGATATGGAAGGATGGTTCTCCCTCACCCCCCGTGTTCTCCTGCCATGGCCCCATCGGTTTACAGGCTTTTCGCAGACCTGGTCTATGCCGTTTGAGATATGGCCTTAAATTCCCGTGGAAGTCTCGAGTCTGCTCTCAAGCAATACTTTGATTCGCGCCCAGGCGGGTTCTAAAGGGAGGGGATCCATACATTGCAGGTACGTTGGGCACATATTGTCGATAATGAAGACAAGTATAATTGAACGTAAGCTTTTCCCATTCCCAAGAAATATAGTTTTTAAAAAGTGACAAAGACTTTCCCTACAACCTAATATTTCCAGACGTAACATTAAGTTTGAATAATAGTAAGTCTTGTAATACCCTACTGTACCATTCCCCTACCTGCACAGTCTTTTCGACGTCCAATCGGAGATTCGATTCCATCCGTAACTGTGAAGTCTCCCTAAATGCAGGACCATCATTTTGCACCTGTATGTATTTGGCTTAAAAGGAGGAATTTTAAAGCCAGACATGTCTGCCTAAATGCGAAAACGTCATTGATCAATAAATAATTATATTTCAAGGTGAATGAATTAGTGAAGATGGCCTCACTCTTGGTTGAACTCCTTCATGAATTTCCTTGCTTCTTTCTCCGTCTTCCCATGGTTGAAAAGCACATGGAGGAAGTAGACGGCGGGGATGGATCGAGGACGACCCAAGAGGATCGATCGAATGGAGCAGGAGGAGGAAGGGAGGGGACACGAGAGAGATAGGAAGGTGGAAGGACCCCTGCAAGATGAGAGAGGGTACATCCATGTGGGAGTGTGGGCTCACGGGGTGAAATTGGCCTGCTCCTTCTCCTTGGCAGATGCATGGTAGCGAGTCGCGTGACGAATCGCAGACTGAAATGAAGGAAATGAGCAACTGTAACGCACCCCGAGTTATCAACTAGAGAAACATCTCCAAATCTCCAAGTGGACAGAGTTCTGGAGATATGTCCAAAATTCAATGCTCTTGTGGACAATGATGTGGCTTTATAAAAATATATAAATGTAAAGTATCTCACAGCGAGAGTGGGTGAGTTGACACTGCAGAGGGCGCATTGGATGCCCGAGTCTGGCTGCTCTGCTCGAAGGGCGAACGAATCCGAAAGGTGGATGAAGGGATACGAGGACTGCAGATTTGTCTCCTCCCTGCAAACACACCATGTACATCAGCCAACCCCCCCCCCCCCCCCCCCCCCCCGACACTAACAATCAAGAATAAGAAATATCCTTCACATAGGACCAATATGCGTGAAAAAATGGTATGCATTATAAATGAAGCTTCTGGAATGGATGCCTCCGCTCCCTCCACTCACTCTAGTTGCATGGCCATTGTATATGCCTGCTGGTCGGTGGTGTGCTTCAGGAGTAGATGGATGGCCACTGAGACGTCGTCCGAGTAGTGCGTAGACTTCTTCCAACCCTCTCTGCAATCAACGGCGTACATCCACTCCTATAAGGCGAAGGAGTAGAGTAGCAGTCTCACCTGCAGAGGGGACATCGCACACTCCTCATGACTCTCTTGGGAGTGACTCTCTTCTCCTCCTCCATTCCTTCATCCTCTTCCTCCTTCTTCACTGATCTCATATTGGCAGTTCTCCCTCTGTTTCCCCTCACTCCACTGCACATCTCCCAATGCACAACCAGATTGGACTGCTTCAAGCACTTGAAATCCATGCAGCGAGAGCACGTGAGATAGTTCTGAAAAGAAGACAAGGTGAAGGCAATCCACTCGTTCTAGCTGCTAGTTACAACTATTCTCCCCCTTTTCATCTTCAATCAACAACTACTCCATCTCCCCCTCCTCTTCTCTTCCTCACCGTATGCACACTCTGCAGTAGGAAGGGAGGCATGGGTTCAGTCCCTCCTGCCTCGATAGACATCGCCAGCAGGTACCTCCAACCAATACATTGCCATCCCTCCCTTCCCTTCCCTCTCTCACCTCTTCCTGGTCACTACAGCCCTGGCATCTCCATTCTCTGGGTGGTTGAGGATGAGATGGGCGAATAGACTCCTCTCCACATTGGTCATCCTCCCCACTCCCCTGTATCCCTTCGTGCGGGGACACAACGAGCACCGACCTCCCTCCTACAACCATCCATATAAACATCTATTTATCGTCTCTTTCTCTCCGCTTATGCAACGTTATAGCGGCACCAATTGACATTCTACGACTAGTTATTTTTGAGAATTCAGAGGTTATACTGCCTTGAATGAAAATGCTATGATTTAAAAAAATATAAATTCAAAGGGTGGTCTACCTTGAACTCTCTGATCAGCTCAATTTGCTCGGCTGTCAATTGTGGCGGCGCATCGCCTTCCCATCTTAAATACATATAATGATTTACCAGTTGTATAACTCCCCTCTCGCGGCCTCACCTGAATGCCTTCTCGTGCACCCATTCCCTCTTCCTCTCCCTCCTCATCGACTCTTCTCCTCTCTCCACTCCCACCCCCAGTCCATTATCGAAGACGTCGTCGAAGGCAATCGATGACTCTCAAATCGATAGTTGCAAAGGATGGTAACACGAGTGGTTTCCATTGGTCGTAGATGAAGAGCATCTCGCACGAATGGCTAGTCTGACCCACCAGTGCACGTGTTTGCACTATTCGTCTTCGTCTTCTTCTTCTCACTGCTTGGCACTCTCGTGAATCTCAGAGGTTTCTGGAAATGAAAACATTGATTATATGATAATCTTCATATTCTGAATAATCCTATTTTATTTGATCATGACACATCTAGAAAAGCAACACAATACAGAAACCCAGGAATTATAGGGGAAGAAGGCTGACAATCTCTTCCAATTCCTGCACCACTTCCTCCTCCTCTTCTTCTTCGCCAGTCTCCTCCGTCGTCTCCTCATCTCCACTCATCGTCTCGTAGTTCTTCTCCAGCCCCGAGTCACTCAAGAGGACAACATCAACAAGTAGGAAGGGAGGGGTCTCATTCATTCGTTACTTCTTTCGAGAATAACCGGAAGAAATGAGTATCTCTGCTCATCTGTCAATCATTCATGCAATCACTCCCTATCATCCTTCCCTTCCCTTGCTCACCTCTCCACCTCACTGCTCATAGAGTCTTCGTTGTTCGTCGATTCCTCGATGGGAGTATATCGGGGAGTCCTCGATCGAGCTCGCAGAGGGTACTTCGACTTGGGCGTTTCACTGCAACATCCATGAACTATAATCATCTAATCTATGGGGTACGATCAATCAGAACAATTCAGTCCTAATATAATAACAGTGGCACTCACGTGAGGGCGACTATGGGCTGCGCCGTGTTTGCGGGTGTGGAGGGGCGAGCTTCCCCTTCCTCCATTCCTTCGCTTTCCCTTTCCTCTTCTCTAGACGGGCATTCTCCATACAGAATGGAGGAAGGCACGGAGAGACCCTGCAAACTATCTTATGAGGCAACAATATAAAACAATTGCGAATTTTTTGCAGTTTATCGTAGAAGATGTTTGACACCTCGAAACTGAATCTTTTCAGAGCATTATTAAATTAACAATCATTACAGAAATGACTTGACTCTCGCCATCAGTTAGAAAACAAGCTAAATCTAGAAAACAAGCTAAATCTTCTCCTCACCTTTTTAATCATCCGAATCGTCTTTTCATCTATCATTGCCTCTCTCCCTCCGTCTTCAACTATGATTCGAGCAGCGCTGAGATGGAAAAGTTAGCATTTCGAAAGTAAGTCATAGCCAATACTGCACTAATTAATAACAAAGCATCAGCTGCTTCCAAGTTCCATATGAATTACGCAACATTTTCGATCAGTTGTTTGAACAATGAGTGCATAGATTAACACCAAATGGCACACACCTCTGCCCGGCAACGAGTCCATGGCCAGCCAAATGATCTCTGATCTCTGCCTCGGTAGAGACGAAGAAGCAGTGGCCACAGGTGAAGTACTCGGGAGAAGGCACTCGCAGACTACGTTGCCATCCAAAGAGGAAGTCAGAGGGGTCCCTGAGATGGGGACTCCTTAGAGGAAGGAAGAGGAATGGAGATAGAGCAAGAGAGGATGAGGGAGTTTGTGAATGCTTCGATGAAGATGCTCTTGCTTCGATGGGACTCACGTGATATCGATGGGTCTTCCTTGCTGTCGAATGTGATCGTTTTGCGAGTATCTACGCATGTTCACGAGCGAGGTCTCGATCTGGAGCAGACTCCTACAATTATATTTCGTTCACAATCTACTTCGACAACTATAAATTATATTTCTAAAGAAGTTAAGCAACGATGTGATATTCGCACCGTCAATATCTTTAACTTAGTCTACCAAATATCATGTGAGATGGCTAAGCTACACCTTCAATCTAGTCTAGCCTACCACTCGTGGGCGTAGAAGTTGTCGTTGAAAGTGAGAGGGTGTTCTCGTTCCAGATGGCGAAGGGCGAAGAATCGGAGAGAGATCGAGGAGGGGAAGACGGCCACGTCCAGAGAACACAGAGTGCATCGCCTGACAACCAATCAGTAGGAACACCATCGAGGACAAAAAAATTGCAAACCTTGGTAGAAAATGGAAATTCATGAAAATGCATCTAGAGTTAAAAATATGCAATTACAAATAAATATTAAAATTTTAAATGGGACTACCGACTGACCACTTGAAGAGATTCCTCGGCTTCGCGTCCACTTCATCCTATAACACACCACCATCGAGATGCATTCATTGCAGAAACAGATAAGACAGATGAGAATGTGGCTACTCAAGAGCACAATGAGAACTGACGTTGATATGGCTGAAGGAAGAGAAGAGGAGTGTCGATTGTACTCCTCTCTCCTCTCCCTGGGCTTCCTTCGCGATCTCTTCCACCTCCGAGAATTCACTCCAGCCTTTCCTAGGAGCAACAATGAATAATCCCAAGAAATATTAATTATGTTACACGAATATTGGATGAGTTTCTGTATTTTAACGATAGTTTAAATAATTATAGTGGATCATTATATTTGTAAGGATCAGAACGAGTTAAGGATATCAAGATCTGCCACAAGCACGAAAGGCCTCGGCAGACGACTCACGCCTTGAGATATCGATGTGACTCGACGTAAAAGTGATTGGGAGTGGAGAGGGGCATCGAGAGAGACATCGGGAAGGGAGAATGGCACAACAGACACAGTGCATTACGCTGCAACTAAGATGAATCTACGACAAGAATAAGGATTCCTATCTTTAATTGATAAAAATGCGCATCGACAATATCAACTTGGAAATAAATGTACCATAGTCTTGTTTGGTTCGTCGATGTAGCTTCTATCGATCACATCCATCGCCTCCCCCACGCAATCGTCGTCTCGCAGCAGAGAATACGATAGAAAACTCCTATAACGAATATAGACGGGTTGTACGCAAGTATACCTCCCCCCCCCCCCTCCTTCCTACTCAGACTTACAATAGAGCAAACGAAGTTATTTTTATAAAAATCAGTAAATTGTACCTGCCAATGGGGAAATTTTCGTTTCTTCTCATTTTATGAAGAAGCAACGTCGGTATTTTCCTTTTTAATCAAGCTCCATTCCTGAAAACAAATCACCATATCAATATATATATGAAACACTGTGATCGAGAGACTGTGAATTTATAAAAAAAGACTAATCTTATCTGTTACCGTATCAGTACCTTAGATATAACAGTCTGAAGATGGTCGAAATGTTCATCATTCACGTGTGTCTCCAGATGGAAAAGCGCGTTGAGACGGAGAGAGAAGGGATTCTTGAAGGCGAGACCTGTCCTATCCGTGCAGATGAGACAGCGCCTTAACATTTTATTATTCTTTCCAAGAACATTTACATCAAGAAGATAGAACAGCTCGAAAATGAACAGACCATTCGAGAGAATTCGATCGAACGGGGAACTTGAAGATCAGATTCACGTTAGATTTTGTGTCCTCGATAAGTTTTCTGCGCAACTGCACAAAGAAGATGTCCAGAGGTTAGCGCTTACACCACTCACCGATGTTCGGAATTCCGGTAATGACATACTGCTCGGAGTGGGTTCAAAAATGGAATGCCTCAGGACGGCAGCAATTCGATCAGCTATTGCTTGTCGTTTTATGGAACTGAATAAGGCATCTCGCACATTCCCACCTAGCACACTAACCGTTCAGACGCGACAGTGTCACGAATAGCTTTATGTATCGGGTCTATAGATAAATGTAACTCTTTCAGCTCGCCGTTCACATCCAATTCTGGAAAGTGTTTGGGTAATCTTGAGTATTTGACCTTGTGCGAATAAATATTCGCACCTGGGTGGTTGTTCTCCAGATGCCCAATCAACAGAAGACTGTCCATGCGTCTCTCGCAGAATGGACAACTTGTAACGCAGTTCTCCTAAAGCGGATTATCTTCAAAATTAAAATACTTAACCACTAACCTGTCCTTTATGAGTCTTTAGATGACGGAAAAGGCATTTAACTTCGAATTCTTTACTGCATCCATAGTACGGACACTCGTATACCGTCTTACGGGAACTAATTGTCAATGGCTGAACCATACATATTAGTAAACATAAAATAGTGAGACTTACATCAACTACGACTCCTTCTTTGAGCGAAACAGTGATTATATCTTCTAGATTCTTTTCTATACATTCCATCGATAATCGCGTCTTCTTCTTTGCTTTTCGCATAGCACCTGTGATTATAGGATTGCCTATAACAGTGCAAAGTAAGGCCTAAATTATACTTTCGAAAATCCACCGTCGGTCGAGCCATGCCCCGAGGTACGGTAGCCCAGTTACGATCGAGGACTGAGCGTTCTTCGACATTTTTTATATTTATTTTAATTAATTTTTAAACTTATATTTTATATTATTTGGTGAACAAAACATTGTGTAATCAAATCTGGAGAACATTACCACTTTGGCAAGACATATATAACACTGCACTAACCTCCTCATGAACTTATCCATATAGATCACTATAATTCCTTCACAAACTTCTTCAGATCAATCATGTGAATGTCAGTCAAAGGGATTAGTCATCTAGATAATCTGCTTCGATTACGAATATCACTCGTATAATGAAATCGAGGGCACACAGGGGCATCACTGAGATCCTACCGTATCCTACCATAAGCTTTCAGGCAGATGAGTCTCCTCCCATCTATATGTCTCTTCAACTGAATTAGGGTGTGAATAAAGAACGACCATTTCCAACAGTATCTACAGCTATGATGACGTCATCTTCGACCCTCTTTATGGCTTACGGCATTAATGCTCTCCTCTACACAGTATACTTATGAAGACATTTACGGTCTTCACCCGTATCTTCGGACAAGATGCAGTCATTTTAGACCCCCATCAGTGTCTACGGCCCATGATGACGTCATCTTCGATCTCTATGATTTACGACCCCGATGTGATTCTCAACGGACCTGGTGAAGGCATCTACGGCCCACATCACTATCAACAGCCCTGATTCGATCATCTTCGATCCACATCAGTGTCTACTATCCTGATGACGTCATCTTCGACCCCAATTATTGTTTACGGCCCAAATGAGATTCCTAACGGCCCGCTACAGTATTTACTGCTGATAAAGAAATCTACGGCCCACATCAGTATCAACGGCCCTGATTCAGATCATCATTGATCCACATCTGTGTCTACGATCCTGATGACGTCATCGTCGACCTCATGAAATCGTTCAAGCATTGACGGCCCTGGTGAAGGAATCTACGGCCTTCAACAGTATCTATGGAACTGCTTCTGTTACCTTCGACCCGCATCGGTTTCTACGACTCTGATGATGTCATCTTTGAGCCAATTTGTGGTTGGCGGCCCTGATTCGCTCCTCTATAGGCATCAATAGTATCTAAATAAAAAAAAATTGTCGGTTCTATTAGATGGTCGGCATGCCTAACAAAATTCTGTCGGCTCTGTGAGATAGTCGACAACATTCAGTAAATGCTGAAGACCCTTAGAGATGGTCGACTGTGCAGAGAGAATTCTGGAGGCTGCATAACGTTTAAATTCGTCAACGTTTACAAAACTCTAGAGGTTGTAGCAGATGATCGACAGCCGTTAGAAAATTCTGAAGGCTTTGACAGATGGTCGTCATAGCTCAGAAAATTCTGGAGGCTGTATCAGATGGCCGACAGCTTTTAGAAAATTCTGAAGAGTCTGTCAGATGGTAGTCAACGTTTAGAAAATTCTCGACGATGTATCAGATGATCGACAGCCGTTACAAAATTCTGAAGAGGCTGTCAGATGGTTGTCAATGCTTAGAAAATTATGTAGCGTCTGTCAGATGGTTGTCAACGTTCAGAAAATTATTGAGGCTGTATCAGATGATCGACAGCCGTTACAAAATTCTGAAGAGGCTGTCAGATGGTCGTAAACGTTTAGAAAATTCTGAAGAGGCTGTCAGATGGTCGTCAACGTTTAGAAAATTCTGGAGGCTGTATCAGATGGTTGACAGCCTTTAGAAAATTCTGAAGAGTCTGTCAGATGGTAGTCAACGTTTAGAAAATTCTGGACGATGTATCAGATGATCGACAGCCGTTACAAAATTCTGAAGAGGCTGTCAGATGGTCGTCAATGCTTAGAAAATTATGTAGCGTCTATCAGATGGTTGTCAACGTTCAGGAAATTATTGAGGCTGTATCAGATGATCGACAGCCGTTACAAAATTCTGAAGAGGCTGTCAGATGGTCGTAAACGTTTAGAAAATTCTGAAGATGCTGTCAGATGGTCGTCAACGTTTAGAAAATTCTGAAGAGGCTATCAGATGGCCGACATCGCTAAAACAAATTCTGGATGCGGTATAAGATAGTCGCCCCCGTTTATTAAATTATAGAGACTGTAGCAGATGGTCGTCGACGTTTAGAAAATTCTGAAAGGTCTATCAGATGGTCGTCAATGTTCAGAAAATTCTGGAGAGTCTATCGTCTACTATTTTGTCGTCTACTATTTTCTGAGAACCGTCGGAATTTTGCTAAGTTCTGTTAGAATTTTCTGAGGGACGTCATAACTTCTCAGATGGTCGTCAAAATTTTATGAGGGCCGTCGAACATCTCTCATGGCCATCTCTCACCATCTCCTTCACAAATTTCTCCGTGCTCTGTGAATTTTCTGAGAGTATTCATCGTTTACTGAGGGTTGCCGACCATTTTCAGGGCAGTCAGAACTTTCTCAGGGTCGTTGTATTGGATCGAAGATTCTCGAATCAGCGTCTTTGATACTGATGCGGATCGTAGATGCCTTCACCAAGGCCGTAGGAAGTCACATCGGGATCATAAATAATAAATGAAGATGACGTCATCAGGGCCGTTGACACTGATCTGGACTTGGTAAATACTGAATTTCACGGAAATATTCAGAAGGATAATCGAGAAACTTTTTTTTTAAATGACCCTCAAATGTGTATTCGTTGGATAGGTCTCAGTGAGCAGATTCCGACTGCAAAAAAACAGGGCATTTGGACCATTGAGAGCTGAGAAAAAGGAAGACTCGATTTCTTCTCGACTCACTCGTTCTCTTCTCCCGCCAAAATCGAGAGTGGGGTTGTAAACTTGCCTACGAGTACTCGATGGTAGGAGTAAACAAGACCGAGTCATTTACATCTGTTTTCGCCGACCTAGCTTGTACCTGCTTACTACTATGTCATTTACCTGCCATCTGGATAACTGCACTGCTTCGTACACCCGATCGAACAAGCTGTACGCCCATTTCCAATCGAAGCATAACTGGACGGAGAAGGACGTCGATGATTTCAAGCAAAGTAAGGCCGAGTCTACCCTCGCTCTTCGTCAAGAAGGACTTCCTCATCAATGCAACTACTGTCAACAGAAGTTCTCCGAAGTGAGAAGACTCAATGAGCACGAAGGAAACGTCTTATCTTCGCTTCATCTTCTCAGCCCCTTCCTCCTGTTGATCCGGAACTGCATAAGACCTGCTACTACTGCCAATTGGAGAAGCCTCAGTTCGATATTAACAATGATATCGACTGGGTTCAGTGCCCTATGTGCAAGTTGTGGGCTCATCAGATTTGTGTCCCCATCGGTGGAATCTGTGAAAGCTGTCAAGAGACAAGATATGAGTGATGCCTCTCCCCCCCCCCCCCCCCCCCCGTTTAGACCCCTCCCCACCGCAAGTTTCAAAGGGCTTGGAATCCCTGAAGAGTTTCCGCACCCCTCCTATCACATTATGTTTTCCATACCTCAATTACCATACTCGACCACAACACCTCAGTCATCGCATTTATTTATGCTCGTCAGTTATCGCATTCAGGTCACTCGTTAAATTGAGACACTATTCTCTTGCTCCTCTTTTCTCGTCTCTCTTCCAATTTCGGCGTTGTGTATTGAGATTTTGTTCCACTGTGTATATATTTTTTTCCCATTTTTCTACCTCAGATATCATGTTCAAGTCAATAAACAATTTGTTTTTCGACCGAGGGAAATATGAAATCTCGATTATTATGTTTGCAGGAACGAACACGAATAGTTAGTATTCGCGAAACCTTCCCTTCCCTCTGATACAGCCTCCAGAATCTTCTGAACATTGACGACCATCTGACAAACCCTTCAGAATTTTCTAAAGGCTGTCGGCCATCTGATACAGCTTCCAGAATTTTCTAAACGTTGACGACCGTCTGACAGCCTCTTCAGAATTTTGTAACGGCTGTCGATCATCTGATACAGCCTCAATAATTTTCTGAACGTTGACAACCATCTGATAGACGCTACATAATTTTCTAAGCATTGACGACCATCTGACAGCCTCTTCACCATCTAATAGAACCGACAATTTTTTTTTATTTAGATACTATTGATGGCTATAGAGGAGCGAATCAGGGCCGCCAACCACAAATTGGCTCAAAGATGACATCATCAGAGTCGTAGAAACCGATGCGGGTCGAAGGTAACAGAAGCAGTTCCATAGATACTGTTGAAGGCCGTAGATTCCTTCACCAGGGCCGTCAATGCTTGAACGATTTCATGAGGTCGACGATGACGTCATCAGGATCGTAGACACAGATGTGGATCAATGATGATCTGAATCAGGGCCGTTGATACTGATGTGGGCCGTAGATTTCTTTATCAGCAGTAAATACTGTAGCGGGCCGTTAGGAATCTCATTTGGGCCGTAAACAATAATTGGGGTCGAAGATGACGTCATCAGGATAGTAGACACTGATGTGGATCGAAGATGATCGAATCAGGGCTGTTGATAGTGATGTGGGCCGTAGATGCCTTCACCAGGTCCGTTGAGAATCACATCGGGGTCGTAAATCATAGAGATCGAAGATGACGTCATCATGGGCCGTAGACAATGATGGGGGTCTAAAATGACTGCATCTTGTCCGAAGATACGGGTGAAGACCGTAAATGTCTTCATAAGTATACTGTGTAGAGGAGAGCATTAATGCCGTAAGCCATAAAGAGGGTCGAAGATGACGTCATCATAGCTGTAGTTACTGATGGAAATGGTCGTTCTTTATTCACACCCTAATTCAGTTGAAGAGACATATAGATGGGAGGAGACTCATCTGCCTGAAAGCTTATGGTAGGATACGGTAGGATCTCAGTGATGCCCCTGTGTGCCCTCGATTTCATTATACGAGTGATATTCGTAATCGAAGCAGATTATCTAGATGACTAATCCCTTTGACTGACATTCACATGATTGATCTGAAGAAGTTTGTGAAGGAATTATAGTGATCTATATGGATAAGTTCATGAGGAGGTTAGTGCAGTGTTATATATGTCTTGCCAAAGTGGTAATGTTCTCCAGATTTGATTACACAATGTTTTGTTCACCAAATAATATAAAATATAAGTTTAAAAATTAATTAAAATAAATATAAAAAATGTCGAAGAACGCTCAGTTCTCGATCGTAACTGGGCTACCGTACCTCGGGGCATGGTTCGACCGACGGTGGATTTTCGAAAGTCTAAATTATCACACAAAGAAAAAGAGGCGTGTCCTGGCGCAGTCCCGGACTCGGACACTCATGGCATACTGTATGGCCAGAGACGACACCAAACACCGCCGAATGACTTTTTAAATATTATATTTGTATTTTTATTAATAATAAAGCACATATAAGTTGTTTATTGAATTTGTGGATAAAGTAAATTTGATAAATATTGCATGGGATGAGGGATTGTTTGAAGGGATAATGTTGAACACTGAATAGACAGCATAGAGTATGCAGTACTCTCAGATTGAATAGAGACTATTACCATTATCGATTTCAGCCTTTCCTAATCTTCGTGATCTACCACGCATCTATCTGCTGAATTAGCCTGGTGGATAGGAATGATTTCTTATGTTGAGGAAAGAATACATGACCAGAGCAGGTTACACATGAAGGGGATTTCTCATGGATTGTTTTTGGAGAAGTGATCTTTGATCTTTGCTACGAATGTTGTTATTTGTATTAATTTTACAGTATAATCCTGAACTGAAATCATTAAAATGTATGCTGAGAAGATCTATCTCGATTCAAGAAAGTTACTGTAAGCTGTGCCTTCCATTTTTGTGATACGATTCCTGAATTTGTCGAGATCTGAAGATGGAATATCGATCGAATAACAAATTTATGATAATTTTAAGTGCCCTATTTAAAAGCCAGCTAATTGTATGCCCTCTATTCCACATTTCTGAAAAAAATCGGGATCTGAAGTCGTCGGATGAAGAATGGGCAGCCACTGGAAGTGTTAATTTTGACGGGGAAGAAGTTTGCAAAAGACAATCTACATCCACTGGGAGATTAGCGTTAGGGCGTGGGTCGTTAATGGCCTTTATAAGTGAGCCCCTCCGGGCAGGCTCTCTATCGTCCTACGATGAGTCAAACTGCTGCCACTCACATCTGCACCGAGCTCAAGCCCTCCGGCGATGTCTGCAACTACGAGACAACTAGGATCGGGAATCTGGATCGCCATTTACAAGTGAGTTACGGCTTAATTTTGTTGACTGATATGACAGTGACGCTGTTGGGAGAGTTGTTGGGAGGGTTACTGTAGGCATAATGTAGGATGAGTACGGAACTTATATTGAAGGAAGGTTACGGTTGGAACACTGTGGGGAGGGAAACGTTACTTATATCGAAGGAAGGTTACAGTAGGAACGCTATGGGAGGGATACGGTATTCATATTGTGTGAGGGTTACGGTAGGAATACTGTGGGAGAGATAGTCATGGTTTGGCTGGGAAGCCAAACCTTATCACTTCATGTTATTGCTTTGTAGACGGAGCATGGCTTCACTGCCGAAGCAATCGATGGCCTGAGGAAGAAGAGAAGGGAGGAGAAGGGGGCGGCTCGACTGAAGGACGAGACGAATCTGCCTGAAGTGTGTCCTGCTTGCGAGAAGCGATTTGCCTCGAAGGAGTCTCTCCGTAAGCACGTCAGCAGGTTTCACAAGGAGGACAAACCGGTGAGTTCATTTTCTAAACACTAGCCAGTAGATTTCGTAATTTGAGTGATGGTCTCTCCCTTTCCCACACTCTCTCGTCGCTCGACCGTGTAGTCAGTTACGTATCTGAAATGAAGGATAGATACTATACAGTATGGTACTTTGTCATATTTAGGGTGCAGCCACTAACGTTCGTTGTTCTGTGGAAGAATGTGCTGTGGACGGACTGAGATCGAGGGAAGAGCTGGCTGAGCACTGCCGAATGGATCACTCTGAGGCCGGAGAATTCGAAGTGATCGAGAGGAACTTCGAGTCAATGGAGGAGATGGAGGTGAGCACGGTCGTTGCAAGGATACTGTAGGGTATGGGATACGGTAGGAGAAGGATACGATAGGAGAGGGATACTGTAGGGGGATGGGATACGGTAGGAGAAGGATACGGTAGGAGAGGGATACTGTAGGGGGATGGGGTACGGTAGGACAGGAGTAATCGCTTTCGCTTTCAGAAGTGGAAGCACCGAGTGGAGACTCTCTCCATGGCGTCCTTCACTAAGGACAGCAACAAGGGCGCCCGTCAGTACTACTGGTGCTCGAGAGGAAACAAGAGCCGAACGAAGGAGGACTCACAGCTGAATCGAATCTCGAAGAGGACTCAGAGTCAATGCACGGCATTTCTTAATGTGAGTTTCTTGAGATGCCTGCTAGCTTTTATCCGGTGCTCATTCTCACACTGACCTATTGCGAATGGAGAGATGATTCCTTGACGTATTCAGGTATCGATCGGAGAAGGAGGAGTCGTCACCGTCCGTGCCTGCCTTGACCATGTCCATCATGAGTGCGACCCTGCTGCCATCCCTCTCAACCAGACCCAGAAGGACAGCCTCAATTCGATCCTCACACAGGTATCCATTCAATTCATGTTGTTCTGCAGGGTTACTGTAACATCTCATTAGAGCACTATGTGAGAGAAGAGGGTGAAATTCTTTCAGGGCTACACCGTGGCAAAGGCGAAGGAAAAAAAAGCATCCTTTCTACTGGCTGTCGTCTGAACGAAGGTCTGAGGAAGCTCATCTCTACTCGGAAGGAGAAGCCATGGGAGAGGGAGACCGATGATCACGAGTCGTTGGTGAAGAGGTTCACTGAGGAGAAGGAGACTACTGGCATTCGTCACCTTCAAACCTCGAAGGACGATTTCCAACTAGGTGAGGATAGGATAAGAGTCGTGATTGTCTGCAGAGGGTCGGTTGAGAGATTCTTCGTTTCAGTGATCATCACTCCCATCCAACTGGTCTGGCTGAAGAAGTTCGGACACCGGGGCATCAGTGTCGATGACACATTCAACACTTCCAAATGGCCGTACAAGCTGACCACGGTGATGGTTCTGGATGAGAAGGACCGAGGACTCCCTGCTGCCTTCCTTCTCAGCTCACACACAACTCATGCTGAAGTCTACCTTCTCTTCAAGGTCAATTCTACCTAGTGATATCATCTAATGAAGGGAGTGAGCGGGAGTGTATTCTTGAAGGAATCTGTTGTTCATTCCAGAGTATCCGTGATCTCCTTCCCACTTTCGATACTCAGTGGTTCATGAGTGACGACGCGCCCGCCTTCATCAACGGCTTCAAACGCGCCATTCCGAAGACCAGGGCTGATCAATTGCACTGCCAGTGGCATGTGATCAAGGTATTATCGTTCATTCTACCGTAATTAGTTCCTACCGTACCCATTCCTACAGTATCCAAACCTATTCCAGTGTTCATTCATGATTTTGCAGAATCTCAAGCAGTATGCGAGCGACGTCTACGGAACGAAGGAGGAGCGAGGCAAGCAGGTGGCTGCATCTGCACGGAACATCGCCCGAGCCATACATAAGAGCGAGTTCTGGAGTCTGGCCACTTCCCTTCTCTCTGATCTGGAGACCGATCTACCCGCAGACAAGCTCTACAAGAAGTACCTGGAGAGATACCTCCACTCGTATAC